>CM053788.1:525758785-526391285 GCA_028749045.1 Cupressus sempervirens
TGAAGCAAGGTATTATTCGCCCTAGTACCAGTTCCTTTTCTTCTCCAGTTCTGCTTGTTCGCAAAAAAGATGGGTCATGGCGACTCTGCATTGATTTCCGAGCACTTAATCATCTCACTATAAAGGACAAGTTTCCCATTCCAGTTGTTGATGAACTTCATGGGGCTCATTTTTTCTCCAAGTTAGATCTTCGTTCTGGGTATCATCAAATTCGGGTTAATGAGGAGGATATACCTAAAACTGCCTTCCGCACACATGATGGTCACTATGAATTTTTAGTCATGCCCTTTGGCCTCACGAATGCTCCTTCAACATTTCAGGCAGTGATGAATAACATATTTCGACCATACCTCCGGAAATTCATTCTAGTCTTCTTTGATGATATCCTCATATATAGCAAAACTTGGGCTGAGCATCTCCATCATCTGGAGCTTGTCTTGCAACTTCTCTCTGATCATCAACTCTGTGCAAAACTATCTAAATGTGTGTTTGGCCAGGAGGAAGTGGAGTATCTCGGGCATATTGTTGCACACCATGGAGTGCGGGTGGATCCTACAAAAATAGATGCCATGAAAACTTGGCCGCATCCTAAAACTCTCAAGAGCCTTCGGGGTTTTTTGGGGTTGACTGGCTACTACCGCAAGTTTGTCAAAGATTACGGGAAAATTGCAGCACCATTGACAGCTCTGTTAAAAAAGGATGCCTTCTCCTGGACCCCTGTTGCTGAGACTGCATTTGAACAACTGAAACAGGCTATGTGCAGTACACCTGTTCTCGCGATGCCAGATTTTTCCAAACCCTTCACTATTGAGAGTGATGCTTGCGGCAATGGATTGGGTGTTGTTCTCCTGCAAGATGACCATCCTATTGCGTTCACTAGCAAAGCCCTCTCTGGTAAGAATCTAGCCCTCTCTACTTATGAAAAAGAAATGATGGCTATTTTGCATGCTGTACAGAAGTGGCGGCCATACCTCTTAGGGAGTCATTTTTGCATCAGAACCGATCACCAAAGTCTGAAATACTTCCTGGAACAACGGGTATCCTCTCCTACACAACAGAAATGGGTCAGCAAACTCATGGGGTATGATTATGAGATCACCTACAAGAAGGGTAAGGAGAATATTGTGGCAGATGCTCTTTCTCGCACATTTGATAATCAAGCTTCCCTTTCCGCTATTTCTAAGCCCATTCCCAATTGGTTAGCGTCTGTTCAGCAGGGCTATGACAGTGACTCTTCTTTATCTCAAATCATTCACCAGCTAGCCAATAATCCTTCTGCTATACCACATTACTCTTGGGATGGTGCTTCTCTTCGATACAAGGGTCGGCTAGTGCTTCCTCAGAACCCAGCTCTACATCAGGCTATTTTTTATGAACTCCATGCTTCTCCTTCAGCAGGGCACTCAGGCTTCCTCAAAACTTATGAGCGAGCAAGGAGAAACTTCTTTTGGAAAGGAATGAAACAGACGATTCAACAGATGGTGGCTGAATGTGATACTTGCCAACGCCACAAGGGTGAAACGACCCTCCTTCCTGGCTTGCTCGAACCATTGCCCATCCCTACACGGATTTGGACTGATATTTCTATGGATTTCATTGAAGGGCTTCCTAAATCCGGTGGCAAGACAGTGATCTTGGTTGTGGTTGATCGTCTCTCGAAATATAGTCATTTTTGTGCCCTCAGCCACCCCTATACTGCCTCCTCTGTTGCACAAATCTTCATGGACCAGATATTTCGTCTTCATGGACTCCCTTCTTCCATTGTCTCTGATCGTGATGCAACTTTTACCAGTCATTTTTGGACTGAACTGTTTCAGAAAACTGGCACCAAACTGAAGATGAGTTCGGGCTATCACCCACAAACTGATGGTCAAACGGAAATTGTCAATAAATGCTTGGAAACTTATCTTCGTTGCTTCACTTCCGAACAGCAACATCAGTGGGCCAAGTGGCTCCCTTTAGCTGAATGGTGGTACAATACCTCTTACCACACTGCCTCTAAAATGACTCCATATGAAGCAGTCTATGGTCAGGCACCTCCAGTGCTCCTTCCCTACACTCCCAACAGCTCACCAGTCCAGGTAGTTGACATAGTTCTCCGCAGCAGGGATCAGATTCTTCGTACCTTACAGGATAATCTTCACATGGCCCGTAATCGGATGAAACAACAAGCAGATCAACACCGTTCTGAGCGCTCATTTCAAGTTGGGGATATGGTTTTTCTTCGTCTACAGCCATACAAACAATCCTCCCTAAAGCTGAAAGGGCGTCATAAGCTGGCCCCAAAATTTTATGGGCCTTATCAGGTTCTGCAGAAGATTGGTTCAGTTGCTTATAAACTGGAACTTCCTCCTTCTTCCCGCATTCATCCAGTCTTTCATGTTTCTTGTCTAAAGAAAGTTCTGGGTACCACTGTCAGAGCACAAACTACTCTCCCTGAAATGGATACGGAAGGATCCATTATCCTGGAGCCGGTGGCAATCATTGACCAGCGCACTCGCCAGCTTCGGTCTCGCTCCATCTCTGAGGTCTTGATTCAGTGGCATGGCATGCAACCAGAGGATGCTACCTGGGAACCCCTTCTTCAGATTCAACAACAATTTCCACACCTTAAGCTTTGAGGACAAAGCTTTTTTCTAAGGGAGAGGGGATGTTAGGAACCTGTGTGTTCCTTCTATTTATTTTGTTAGAGTAGAGTTGTTGGACGCATATGCTTTGTAAGTCGTCCCGTGAGTTTATTTTATTATCCCACATGCATAGGTAGTATTACTTTTCTAGATCGTACCCAGTATATAAGAATAGGTTGAGGCCCTTGATGGGCACGGACGAATTTATTGTATTGAGCTTGCTCAAAGGAGGTTACCCCCTCGAAGTGGCATGCGATCAGTAGATTTATTCTGAGTTCTGCTATCACTTTGTATTCTGTTATTTCGAGCATTCTCACGATATTGCTATAAGGAGGTTCTTCTCAGAATTTGAGTTAATATGAGAAACTCTTCTTTTCTGGCATTAACGTTCTTCCTAATCTCCCTGTTCAGTCTTTTATACACCTGATCAAAAGCATGCAGGTCATCCAACGTTCTTCTCCATTGATATCCATGTTTCAGCTCATAGTAAAGGAAGGTAACATGACCATTTTTGAGGAATCTCTTCAACTTTTCTTTCTCAATCAACATAGTGGCCTAAACCTACAAGAAAATTTTAAAATGTGTGAGTTTCCGAAAAAACTCAGTAAGAACCCTCAGCTTACCTTGGTACCTTTCCTTGTTCTTGCATTTCCAGATCAACCAGAGGATGTTATAAGAGGACAACATATTCCAAAAAAGATTTGAATCCTTATGAAGACCAGAGATATGACCAGTAATAATGTCAATAATAGTAATGTTAATAGGATAAATAATACCAAATATTTTCCAAATCTCTTTAGCAAAAATAAAGTCAAATAAAATGTGTCTACCAGTATCAGGAAGCCTTTAAAGGCTACATATATCAGAATTAGCATGAACTCTTTTAATAGAAAGCCTATCCAGCATAACAAGCCATTTAAAATATTTAATTTTTGGTTCAATAGGAGATTTCCATATGTAGTCAAAATAATTTTTAAACACCAACTTCAAAAGAAGAGTACTAAACATTATTAACATGCTCAATGATATCTTTATTCTGATCAATACTTCTATAAATATTCTTAGCTTTAAGGTTAGCCATGACAACTCCATCCAGCTATTTACATTTAAGATGCCTATGAGAATCAACAAAACAAACACTGGGTAGACCCTTAGAGGCTTAAATAATCATATTATAGGTTTTCTTTTGCGAATTAGGATGCCATACCTTCTTTTGAGCTCATCCCATGGAGTGAGGCAATCTTTCTCAAAGAGATCAAAAAATTGATTTAAACCTTTCGTGGCCCAAGACCTAGCAGAGCATCCTTGGGACAGGGCTAGGGGTTTGCCATTAAGGTGGAGATTCCACCAAATGGATCATTCACCATGGAGTAGATTTTTACTGTAACATTCCTTGTTGGTGATAAATTCCCTAACATGGTCTCAGGCCTTCCAAATAGATTTGAACACCATAGAGCCTTGGATGATGACAGGGAAGCATCTAACAAGGAGATCACAAAAAGGGAGGTTCTTCCAAGACTTAGCTTTCTTAGGACAACCTCTTTCAATGTTATGTCTAATAAGCACCTTCCAAGGACTATTACCCTCCAAGGAGTGAAAGATCCATTTAGCAGAAAGGGAAATGCCTTGGATTTTGAGGTCCTTAATCCCTAACTCCCCAAGGATATTGTTGGTATGTCACCACTCCCATTTAACAACATGCAACTTTTTGCTACCCTTACCATCAGACCAAAGAAATTGTCTGATGACCTTTTGGATTTCCAAAATTTGATAGTCACTAAATAACCAAGCAAAAGAGTAATATATATTGTATGAAGACATAATCTTTTGAAAAACTTGATTTCTACCAGTCAAAGAGAGGGCTCTATTATGCCATTTATTAAGCTTCTTGTGTATTTTATCCTTAATCTAGGACCACATGTCCTTAAGAGCACATTCAACAGAAAAGGGATGCCCAAGTAATTAACAATCTTATTGGGATGGGCCCATTGGAAACTATAACGGGAAAACCAGTTAGGAGGTTGGTCATGCCAGCCTAGATAGATGGATTTAGATTGGGAGATGCAAGCACCAGAAATAGAGCATAATAATTCAAGCTTTCCTTGGAGGATCTTAAAATTATTTTTAGAAAGTTCAAAAAATAGGGCGGTGTCATTAGTAAACTGACAATTAATAAGCTCATCATCATTATGGAGATACAAACCTTTGACCTCAGGGGATAGAGAGTTATCCTTGAGAATATAGAAAAGAGCTTTTGAGGCAACGAAAAAGAGGGTAGGGGCTAATGGGAAACCCTACCTAATGGAGCAATCAAGATCGAAGGGGGTCGACAGGGAATCGTTAACCTCAACCTAGGCAAAGGCATCTTTAAGAAGAGCCTGGATAGCATTACAAAATTATGGGGGGAATCCAAATGATTCCAACATCATAATAATGAACTTCCATTCAATTCTATCATATGCTTTTTCAAAATCAAGAAGAAGCATGGTAGAATACTGGTGAGAACATTTAGCCCATTCCATGACTTCCTAGCTAGTAATAAGGTTCTCAAGGATGTACCTACCCTTGATGAAGCCTGTCTGGGTGTCACAAAAAAATTTAGGGAGAATATCAACTAACCTGAGAGCCAAGCCTTTGGCAAGAATCTTATACGAGATGTTGAGAAGAGTAATAGTCCTCCAATTTTTGATGAGAGCCTTATCACCATCCTTAGGGAGGAGTTTAATAATGCCTCTATTAATTTTAGGACCCAAAGTACCATTGGAGATAGCTTCAACATAAATGTCATGAAGATCTTTACTTATCCAACTTATGTTGGCTTTGTAGAACTCAATAGGAAACCCATTTGGGCTAGGGGCCTTGTCATTACTAAGAGCCTTAACAATAATCTCAATCTCCTCAAGAGAGATAGATTTAGATAAACATGAGACATCATTGATTCTTTGCAGTGCTTATGTTTAAGGAGATTGAAAAAAAATTTAGAACCCCGGTCTTCGAATTGGAGCCAATGAGCTCTAGATCTTTTTAGCCCCCTGAATTTTAACCTGTTGATGTTTCCTAAGAGCATCCTTAGCCGCTATGACTTGAGACAAGAGATCAAAGTTTGAGGAGTTCTCTTGAATACTACTCTAAGCTCTCTGAAGCTCAATGCTTTGCTGCTTCTCAATGAATCTATAGTCTTTTTCTCTCTTCTAGCCAATAGTCTGAAGGAAGCACTTCCAAGAAGGGAGGTTGAGGTTCCATCTATCTAGATTAGATAAATGATGAATATTAACTTTATTGATGCCTCTAATGATCTGAATGGCTGCAAGGACATCCTCATCCTTAAGAAGGTTGGAATTCAATATAAACTTATGAAAAGAGACCTTATTATGCATGGGAACCTTGATACAATTGACCCTGGTGAAAATAGGGTGGTGGTCAGAAAGAGTAGTGGTAGTGACTTGAACAATATTACCAAACCGATCAGGGGGGAAGGAGAAAGAGTGCTTATCAACATAAAAATGGTCAAGCTTAGAGTAAATCCTTGCTTGGCCTTGTTGAAAATTGTACCATGTATGCCAAATACCAGGGTTAAGATTCCTATTACTGGCAATAGGATCAAATAAATTTTTAGAGTTTTAAGAATCGGTTCCAATGGAATTTCTCATTGTCTTTCCAATGAAAGGGGTTGCCCCTAGCTTTATCATCTTGAGATTCAATCATGTTAAAATCACCTTCGAATAGCCATGGGATATCAGGAAGAGAGATCAACCAATCCCACAAATTACTTCTTTCTTAAAGGTCATTCGAAGCATATATAGAGCAAATGCCAAAAACGTTATCGTCCTGTTGGAAAGTACACCAAACAACTCTATGACAAGGAGAACAACCATTCTCAGAGATGTATTTTTCCCACTTAGGGTTAATGAGAAGGGCAATGCCACCTCTTCTCCTATCATTCTTAGTAAAAAATTTAATGGCGTCTTTCCAAATGAAATTGAGATTAGATTCAAGCATGAATCCAATAGCTTTAACTTCTTGTGTCATAAAAAAGTCTAAAGACTAAAACAAATTTAATCAAACATTTAATAACAAATTTTCTATCAGGAGACTCAAGCTCCCTAACATTCTAGGATAAGCAATTCATTTGGAAACAATGTTATGGGTGGAACATGTGGCAACATTAATTGAGGGTGAGGCTAAATATGAAACCTTTCCTGGTTCCTACCCATAAGCTTTGTTTTTAGAACCAGGAGGCCTACCTCTTCGCTTAGCCGTTAGGTCATCAGCTCTAGATTCATCAACAAGATCAATTTGGGAATCAATTTCCATGGATGGCATACCAAAGGAACCATCAAGAATTGGTATGGTTGGAATAATTTCGATGGCATAGTCATCCTCGATTTCTTTGAAAATCTTTTTTGGTAAATTTTGAGGGGAAGCTTTTGAAAGGGATTGACCTTTAACTACCTCATTTTGTGGGATCTCAATATTTTGCACAAAGTTAGGGCTATTATTATAAGGAGCAGATTGACCAACAAATTTATTAGAGCCCATGGTAATGCTAGGAACCAAAGGATTTTGTGCGCTAGCAATTTTTTTAAGACTAATGCTACTACTTTTACGCTTTTTTTTTTGTTACGAACCATAATAAACCCATCATCCAATTTAGGGTCAATGGTCAAATTTGCAGAGGGATTCTTTTGGGAGTGTGAAGCAACTGGAACGAAAATAGGGTTATGATTAACATAAGTAATTTCAGGTCATACCAACTTATTCGAGTTGGGAACGAGAATAAAACTGGAGGTTTTGATCGAGGGATTAGGGATCGATGGGTTAGGGTTCTTAGTAGGGTTTTTTCTAATGATAGGACTATCCTTTCACAGATGCCCCTCTTTACAATAGAGGAAGCAAGCATTTAGCTCGCCTAGGACTTCTATTGGGCAAATATAGGATTCATTGAGGATATTGACCACAATATTAGTAGGGATTTCTTTCCCAGGAAGGAGAGAGATTAACATTCGAGCATCCATATGTGGAACTAATCTTACCAAGTTATCCATTCAAATAGTTTTCCCCAGAGGTTCCAACAAATACGGCAAAAAATGCCATAGGAAAGGAGGAATGTTTTTAACAAGGATCCATCTTGGAGTGGATAAGGCTAAAACTTCATCATGCACCACTTCTGGCAACCATGCCAAAGCCCTAAATGAAGTAGAGCCCACCAACTAGTATTGTTTTTTAAGGACTTATTTTTGAGCATCTGGGCTAATGAAAAAAATTACATACATACCCTTTTGTATTTTTTGACAAAAAGATATATGAAACCCTAATTTATTGTTCCAAAAATTGTGAAACCAATCGTCCATGAATTTGCGTGAAGGACACTTATCTAGATCAACAGTCGAAAAGAATATTGTAGAATTTCTTAACCTACCTTTCTCTTTAACAATCTCATCCAACATTTCTAAATTAGGAACAACAACAAAAGGAGCAGTGGTAGCTGAGGTGAACTTACCATTTTCGGCGGCTTCATTGGAGCAAGGGTTGGAGAATTCAAACATGGCCTTTGAACTAACATCTGTGGAGTGAGCCACAGCCTAGAGAAGGACTTGGGTCGAGAGTTGGGCGGGTTAGAATGAGTTTGAGTGGCATTATCGCCCGCAGAAATAACCTCAGGAGGAGCGTTGCTGGGTAGAGAATTGCTACAAAAAACATTACTTTCGTAGCTACCATCCGCATCACAGCCACTGGAGGACGCCACCATGCTGGAGGCCAACTGTGCAGGTCTCACGATTTCCAATTCACTCAATATTTTTGCATGTTCTTCTTTGCAGACCGCTTCCACATTTGCCTTCGTAGACTGACTTCGCCTTCGAATTCGTAGAGAGCAAAATTATTTCACATTCACATTCCTTCTTTTTCACTGATTTTTGTCCTCTTTTCTCAAATCATTCTTCAAGGCTACAAATTATTCTTCTTCTCTCCATAATATTTATGTACTTACTTTAACATTCTTTAATCTTTAATCATGGGTAGAAGTCTAGTATTTGAATTATAGCACCTTCACAAAATCCTCAATTACTAGAAATCTATACCTTCGACAAATTTTAAGAAATATCTCTAAAGTAATATCATCCCCAATAGCTTCTAAACAAGAGATTATCTCACAATTATAATTATCTACACAAAAAAAAATCGTTCTGCCTCCTATATAGAAGGGTTGGACCCTTCGATAAATTTATTAGTCCATATTAATCCAATTGAATGACCTTCCCCTACACAAGTTGGAGTCATGGTTGATAGTATTTCGCTTTCATTTCTATTTGAAGATGTATACAATTTTTATTTATACTCTTAATAAAAGATATTTCTAAATAACAAAATACTAAACAAACAATTCTAGATCTTTCCTAGCCTGATCCCAACGACACATATTCTCCTTTCCCGGATGATGTAATTTTATTAATACTTCTTCGAACTCTTTTTGGATTTTCCTTAGCTTGGCCCATTTCGCAGCTAAACTCTCAACAAATAATTTTTATTCATACGACAGCAAAGTCACAATTAAATCAACTGAAATTGTCGTACAATAAAATATTACCACGAAAATAGCCGACAGAGTGCCGTTACACAGAACCGAAACTTCTGGTAGGACGACAAGTTCCCGAATTATCGTCAAGTGACGGGAATCGTCACACTAATAAATACCCCAAACGCTCACGAGTATCTTCATAGTTTTCCGCAAGGTTTTGGTATCTTGGTTAAATTTCGCTCAGGTTTTGGTATTTGCTTCAAATTTGTCGATTTTTTTTGTATCTAATTATTGAATCGCTTTGTTACTGCCAATCGAGAATTCTGAGATATCTTTGGTTTTGCAGTCACTGATCTCAAAGAAGTCTTTGGTTTTTCTGTCACTGATCTAAATCTTTGGTTTTTCAGTCTCTGATTTCAAAGAAATCTTTGATTTTTCAGTTACTGATCTTAAAGAAGATCTTTGATTTTTCAATCCCTGATTTTGAAGAAATCTTTAGTTTTTCTGTCACTGATCTCAAAGAAACCTTTGGTTTCTGTGACTGATCTTAAAGAAATTCTTAGGTTTTTCAGTCATTGATCTCAAATAAATCTTCAAAATTTCTGTCGTTGATCTTGAAGAAATCTTTAATGGCGGATGATGAAGCAGCGGAGCCAAGGCTGAAGAAATTGAAGCGACTGCCTCACATATTTTCACAAGTTCTGGAACTTCCTGTGGCCGCAGATGCTGCCGTTGAAAGCGAGGAGACGGAGGCGGCCTTCAAGTTCGTAATAGCGAATTCTCAGGTAGCAGTCTTGGATACAGTGGAAGTGGAGGTTGTGGGAATCGTTCCCGGGGCGAAGAAAGTAGTTGTGAGAGGCGTACAGGAACAGCCAGTGCGCGGCTCTGATGATCTGGACACCTGGCGGTTCCGGCTACCTCCCTCCGCTAACCCTGACGCAACTTGGGCGCATTATCAGGACGGTGTTTTGACGGTGGTCGTCCCCAAGGCGCAAAGCTGCAAGGACGAAAGGGCGTGCTCTGTGAAGGAGGAGGGCAGTGCTGTGAAGGGCGCCTCCGCTATTACTGTCTTTTGAGCCCTCTCTTGTTAGGTAATTTCGATGATATCTCTCATATCATAACGAATTGAGAAGAGGCGTTTTTGGGAAAAAGAGTTGTGTTTGTTTTTTGTGTGTCTTGTGTGGTATGTATCAAATATGAAAAATCCTTTTACATGATCTGTATTATGAGTGGAAGCAGATTGTGAATGGTTGATGCTGTACTAAATTGTGCTTCTTCTTGAATGGTATGAGTGAATCTATAGAGATCATTTTGCATGATCTGTATCTTGAATGGAAGTAAACAAACTCTGCATTTTCTTGTGTGATTTGTATCATAATTTAAAAATCGTTTATAATCATCTGTATTTTAAATGGAATTGCAAATTGTGAACAAATTGTGCTTCTTCTTCTATGTTCTGTCTCAGGTTTTCAGAGATCATTTTCCATGATCTGTAGCTTGAATAGAAGTAAATTGGGAACGTTGGGATAATGTACGAATTATACTTTTTCTTGTGTGGTTTGCAATTTTTTTTTAAAATCGTTATATCTGAACTGCATCCTTGAATAGCAGCAAATTGGGAATAGTGGGATAATGCAGATTGTCAATTTAAAAAAATCATTTTCTATGAGATGTAACGAACAAGGTTTTGTTTGTCTAGTGATGTGCGCTTATTGGCATGTTCAACACAGTGTTTTGATGATGTGGTTCAATGCGCAACAATGATTCAACACAGTGTTTTGATGATGTGGTTCAATGCGCAACACATAAGTCGAAGATGTACGGAAGTTGTACCTGATTTATAAAAAGCAGTACAGAAACAAAGTAACAAAGTATAGACTGTGAGTCGAAAATGCTATTATAATTGTAATTAATTAATTATCTTATTATAATTAATTGGGAAAAACCTCAAGGTTGACTCAAGGAATTATTTTGACGATATAATATAAAGGAAATATGTTTTCCTTTTTGTAATGTATGGAATGTAATTGGAGCAAAGGAATGTGTTAAGCGATCCAAGTGATTATTGGATAAGTTTTGTTATTTGGTTACAAGATTTGCAAGGAATAATACAGAGATCATTTGGACATTAGGTATATTGGTCTTATCCTTGAAGATTTTTGGCAGTGGTTCCAGCTGTCTTCCGCAACTCCTAACAGGGTTGGAATCTCTTAATAGGGATTCAAAGTCTCCTTATAGAGATTTGGGTACCATCCCCACCAGGGTTTTCTCTATAATCAATGGTTTCTCTAGTTAACATATTTGATGTTATTGTGTATGAGTATCTTGTTGTGATTTTTTATTATAGTTGGATAATTGATTCACCCCATGTCCCCAACAATTTGTATGAGCACTAGGTCTTTGAAGGTAAAACTTATAAGCTTTGAGAGATCCACAATGAATCTTTTAAGAGAGGATAGTCCTAAATTTGATGGGGCCAACTATGATAGTCGGAAGGAGAAGATGAAGACTCATTTATTATGTATGGATCTAGGTTACTATATTTTGAAAAAGAATGAGAAGACCATTGTGAAAGAAGAATACAGTGAAGCAAAGAGAGATTTATTCATTTGTAACATGAGAGCAAGAGAAGCATTACTATCAACCCTTCCTAAGAATGAGTACAGTTAGGTAAAATCACTTCAAACATCTCATGTAATTTGGAAAGCATTAGAATCTAATTTTGAAGGTGATACACATGCAAAGAGAATTCGACTACATAATTTGATATGTGCATTTCAAAGAGCTAAAATGATGGAAGATGAATCTATAAGAAACTATATTGGTAGAATATTAGAAATTGTTACAAGAATTTGGTCTCATGGTAGAACCACAGAAGAAGATGAGGTAGTATGGAAGATCTTGAAAAGTTTGATGCCACCATTCAAGCAAGTAGCTCAGATGATTCAACTATTGATACCCTGCACTAAGGATTTTACCAAGGAAACGTTGCATGGAAGATTAGAAGCTACATAACTAGATTTTACCAAGGAAACGTTGCATGGAAGATTAGAAGCTACATAACTAGATTTGAGACAATCTGGTGATCTAGGAAGAGTGGAAACAATTTTTAGTGCCCTTAACATTCAACCTAATCTAACAAAGAGTGTAAGCACATATGGAGATTTTGCTAGTAGCAACAGATCTGATGAAGACAAGAAGATTGAGGAAGGTATAACCCTTCTTGTGAGAAGAGAAAAAGATGTTAAGAAAATCTTTAAATGTTGGACTTGTGATGAATACGATCATTATGCATCTAAATATCCTAAAAGAGAGAAAAAGTATAAGGGGAAGTTTAGACCTAGGAAACCCAGAAATTATTTGTATGCAAATGAAGATGAAGAATTTGATGAGAGAGGTCAAAGTGAAAGTGATGATGAATTGGGATTTGTGGCTATCAAGGAATAAAAATCTCTAGTTTCCCAAGTTGAAAAGAAATTTGATTTGGTAATTGACAATAGATGTTCACATTACATGATAGGTAATATGAATAAGTTTATTTAGGAATCATGATGGAGATATAGAGTTGGTAACAATATAACCTATCATATAACAAGAATTGGATCCATTACTCTTGATGGTAAAACTAACACTGATGACATTTATTTTGTTGATGGATTAAAACATAATTTATTGAGTGTTGGACAATTAGTGGACAAGGTTTATTAGTTGCAATTCACTCAGAACACCTGCATTATTAAAGAGAGAGATGGTAAGTCAATTGGAATAGGCAATATATGCAGAGGTCACTAGTAAATTTGGACTCAATTTTTGATGAATTTTGGTTGAAATTTTTACCAAGCAGTTCATCACTATTTTTTTTGTTGAAATTTTGACCAAATTATAGGTTGGTTGAAATTTCGACGAATACATTTGTCGAAATGTTTTTATCTCTGCTAACACTAATTTGTCATTTTTAGTTGAAATTTTGACCAAATATTGGTTGAAAACATTCAAGAATGGGTTGAAATTTCCACCGATTCTTGGTGGAAAACTTTCAAGAAATGGTCAAAATTTCCACCAATGTTTGGTGAAAAACTTTCAAGAATTGGCCAAAATTTTGACCAATTCTTGGTGGAAAACTTCCAAGAATTGGTCAAAATTTCGACCAATTCTAGCCCACGACTAGGATGCCATGGTCATGACTAAAGGGTTGGTCAAAATTTTGACCAATTATTGGTGGAAAACTTTTAATAATTGGTCAAAATTTTGACCAATTTTGGCCCAACCCACAACCACGATGT
Organism: Cupressus sempervirens; assembly: GCA_028749045.1. NCBI lineage: Eukaryota > Viridiplantae > Streptophyta > Pinopsida > Cupressales > Cupressaceae > Cupressus > Cupressus sempervirens. The sequence continues at coordinate 525,772,213 of CM053788.1, forward strand.
CATGGTCATGACCAAAGGATTGGTCAAAATTTTGACCAATTATTGGTGGAAAACCATAAGGAGATGGTCAAAATTTTGACCAACCTAAGTTGTTTTAAAAAAAAAATAGAGTGGGTGAATTCCCCAATGAATGCCTACCCATGGACTCTCTCTTAGATCATCTTCTTGGAGAAGCTCAATTTTAGAAGAGGCTTGGCAACGGTTGCCATTCTATAGCACGTCTATTCAACGATTTTGAAGTTGATCTAATGGTGAGCCCTCGTCTAGCAGTAGGTGGCTGCTTGGTGCTCTAGCAATTTGTTATGAACCTATTGTGGCTAATGGGAGATTTGATAACGAAACCTCCCAGCAACCCTCCAATAGAATCAGTGCTGGTGTTCAAGAAAGACACATTTACCAATTTTCAAATATTGACACTAGCATCCTTTCTATTGGAGGCTCGTGAAGCATCCTGATTGCTATGCAAGGGCTCCCCAAAGTTGTCTTTATGCAACTTCACTGGCATAATTTGCAGAATGGTTCGACAACGGTTATCATTGTGGTTGCCTAGAAAGTGATCTGAAGGGTGAGCCATCATCTAGCAATTATGTTGTTTATCACAGGTGACGAGGGAGCCATTTCCAAGAATGATAAAAGCATGAATGTAGTACCAAATTCCAAATGAAATCAATGACATCAGATCCATAAGAGTAGAATGAAGCAACAACTTGTTTTCTATGCGCGACTCCCTAAAGATGCTTTTCTTTCTCACTCCATTGGCACAAATTTGAGAGTGTGGTTCGACAATGGTTGTTGTTCCAGTGTGTTACTGCAGTGATTTAGAAAGTGATGCTAAGGGTGGAGCTTGCATCTAGCACTTGTAGGAGTTGATGAATTCCGACTCTGCAGTCGCCAAGATCACCTACATGCAAATAGTTTGCCGCAGAGAAACCTAAGAAGGAGGAAGAGCTTGGAGCAAAAGATGAAAGAGAAAATATTTCACAATAGAGAAAATGAAATTGCTATGTGAATGGATGAATTTACAATGAGAGAGAGTCCGCTTATAAAGACTTCAAGGAAGCTTGTAGAACAAGCTGGAAGGTGGTAGAAGATAAGGTTAACAACTAAGCATTCTTCCACAAAAAGGTGGAACATGCTAGAAGGGAACAAACTCTCGTGTTGTCAACAACTCATCAGTACAACAATTAAATGAATGCATTAACCTAAGTGAGCTTAAGTAATAGAATAAATAATTAATTATTTACTCTAACACCCCCCCTTAAGTGCAACTTAGGGGAATGCCTTAAACTCGCAAAACTAAGATGAAATGCAGAATGGGTCCCGAAAACAACATTTTAGGTACCCATGTACAATGCAAATAGATGCAACCTCTGTAAATAGGGAAAGAGAGAAAACCACATGAGAAAAACCCTCCCCCAAAAAGAGGTAAGAAACGTGCTTTAAAAAAAAAAAAAGCGAAGGAAGGAAGGAAGGCCTCAACAACACCCCCCAAGGACAACTTTCACTAGAAATGTTTCAAGAGACTCTCTCAAAACCATAAGTACAACTAGCCCCCCCATGAGAGATAGAAAAGGCACAAAGCCCTCCCAGAATAATGGAGCCCCTAAACCAATGAAACTCCAATGTGGAAGAAACAAGGGAGTAGAACAAGGGAACCTCTGAATGATAGGGGAAACGGGAAAGCCTAGCCGATGCCCAGAGGAGAATGTATGAGGAATCGGAAAGGGAATCCCCAAGGAAGGTGTATCCGCAACAAGTGCATCTGGAGGCTTGATGAATGAAGCTAGAGGATCAGGTAGAGTGGAAGCAGAATCCTGTGGAAGAGAAATGCCCTCAATTGGATGTGGTGTGGTAGTCAAAACAAGGATCTCAAGAATAATACAAAGGTTCAAGTATCCTGACTGCACCACATGATGCTCCTATGAAAGAGAAGGGCCATGCTCCAACAATGGAGATGGTAGACCAAAGTGTGAGAAGGTGTAGAGATGAGTGGAAGGATCAACTGTCCCTGTAGCAATAAGAACTCATGTTATATGATCTTGAATGAAGACTGAATCAACAGTGAACTCAACTGTCTTCCCTGATCCATTGTGTGTAATCTGAGAAATCGAGAGAAGGGTGGCAGACAAAGATGGAACATACAATACATCATTGAATATACCATCTTGGATGTGAACTGAACCTTTCCCGTAGACTGGTAGGGCAATGTTATTCCCCATGAGAATATGAGGAATAGGAGAAGGCTCAAGAGTAGAGAAGACACCTTGAGAAGATGTCATATGGTGAGAAGCACCTGAATCTAGTATCCAAGGAACCTGTGAAGGAGATGCAATGGAAGCCTGTAATGCACAACCCTTTCCAAGATCTGATGTAGATGGAAAATATGTGGAAGAAGACTGAAAGGCAGACCCCTGTGAGGTTGATGGGGACACAACCCAAGAACAGAATGGAAACAATAGAAAAGGGAAATTATATTAACTGAGAAAATAAGCTAGTACAAACAGTACAGGAAAATAAACTTCAAAACATGCCCTAAGGGCTTACAATAGCATAAATCTGGAGATAATTTCTCCTTATGGTACCTCATCTCAAACTCCACTCCGAACTGTCTTTTACAATGCCAAAAATCTCCTTAAATAGACCTCGGAGGGTTAAGGACTAGGATTACATTATAGAAAGTGCTAGTAGGCATCCACCGACCAAATAGAAGGTTCTAGAAGCGTCGTTAGAAGTCGGTGCAAATCTAGAAGAATTCAGAAACGGTAACCGAACTTCCGGGAGGCATAACTTTTGAACCGTAGCTCCGATTGACGAACCGTTTACATTTTCGGAAAGCTCTCGAAGCGCTCTATAGCCCTGTGGACTAGCTTTGCTCGTCCCCCATTTTTTGGCCCTTTTCGAGGTCATTTAATGCCCCTAACCTGACTTTGAAGCATTCTTAGGAGGTCTCCAAAACTCGAAAAACTGCAATAAATTTCAAACCGTGGGGCCTTTTGACCTGATTCTTTTTCTAGAATGCTCTAAATCACAATTACATTCATCTGGCCAATTCACACCTTCTAGGTCACCAAAATGATGGGCAAATTGCATGCTCCTATTTTTTCGGGATTTTCAAACACACTGATAGTGGAACTGTGAGAGTTGGAACCTTTATTTGACCCAAACGGGTATCCAAAAATGTAAAGACATGAAACAGAAACTAAGTCTAAGTACATTTTTTTTTGGGTGACACAGGATTGCCCTTATACCTCTGGATGCTCCTGCATCAGACACCCGGGGTAGATTGAAAAGTGACCCTGTCACTTTATGGATGGTAGAGGAAATCCCAAATGGGAAACCTCAACTGCTGAAATCCAAGTTGAGTCCTCGATTGGTCGTCCTTTCCATTTGACCAAATACTCTTCATACTGCCTGTTTCTGGTACTCCTACCCACAGGATGATCTAGAATGTCTTCTATCTCTTCCTTCTTAGAAGCAGGAATTGGACATGGCTCTAACACCAGCTCCTCATCTGCACCATCATCATGATACTCTGTTAAATCTGCAATGTTGAAAATGGGAGAAATCTGAATATCATCTGGCAGCTCCACTTCATATGCATTTCCTGAGTCATGTTTCTTCAAAATTTTGCAGGGACCAAATTTCTTCATTTTCAGCTTGTTGTAAGTACCGGCTGGAAATCTTTCTTTTCGTAAGTGTACCATGACTAAATCTCCTACTTGGAATTCCTTGTCTTCTCCTTTGATCAGCCCTAGCTTTATACTCTTGATTCATCTTGGTTATGTGTGCCTAAACCTCCTCATGTAGACACTTGATATGTTCAGCAAATTCCTCAACTTCAGCACTTGTCCTCTCCCCTTGTTCTATCTTCCTCAGCTCTGGTGCAGTCCTTGGGCTATTCCCATATACAATTTGGAATGGTGATTTTCCAGTACTCCTATTTATAGAGTTATTATAAGCAAATTCTGCCTGTGGTAGAATCAAATCCCATCCCTTGGGCTTATCCCCAACTAAAGATCTCAGCAAATTTCTTAGACTTCTGTTTACCACTTTTTTTTGGCCATCAGTCTGCGGGTGATGCGTGGAACTGAATTTCAAGTCTGTTCTCAACTTTTTCCACAATGTCCTCCAGAAATACCCCACAAATTTAGTGTCTCTGTCAGAAACTATACTCCTTGGAAGACCATGTAGTCTTACCACCTCTTTGAAAAACAAGTCTGCAATATGGACAACATCATGAGTTTTGTGGCATGGAATGAAATGTGCCATTTTGGAGAACCTATCAACCACCACAAATACTGAGTCATTACCCCTTTGTGTCCTTGGCAATCCAAGAACAAAATCCATACTTATGTCCTCCCATGGCCTTGATGGAATAGGCAACGATTGATATAGACCAGTATTGTGACTAAACCCCTTGGCAACTTGACAAACCTAGCAACTTTGTACGAACTTCTTCACATCCTGTGAAATTTGAGACCAAAAATAATGTTCTCTAAGAATGGCAATGGTCTTATCTCGACCAAAATGTCCTGCCATCCCTCCAATGTGTTTCTCCTTGATCAGATTTTCCCTCATGGAACTCCTTGGAATGCACAATTGACTACCTTTGAACAACATGCCATCCTGAATCAAATAGTCTAACCACTTGGTTCTATCTATAGCAACAGGCTCTTTACAAGCTTTCCATGCTTCAGCAAAATCAGGATCCTCAGGGTACAAATTCTTGAATTCATCAAACCCAACTACTTCAACCTGCATTATTGTAAGCAGTGACTATCTCCTACTTAGTGCATCTGCAACCCTATTAGATTTTCCACTTCTATGCTTCAACACAAATTTATAACTCTGCAAGAATTCTATCCACTTCATATGCCTCTGATTCAATTTACCTAGGCTATTTAGGTACTGTAATGCCTGATGATCAGTATACAAAACAAATTCTTTTGGCAATAAATAGTGCCTCCATTTCTTTAAGGCCTGAACTATTGCATAGAACTCTTGATCATAAACAGAATACTTCTTCTTTGCATCATTCAATTTTTCACTGATTTTTGTCCTCTTTTCTCAAATCATTCTTCAAGGCTACAAATTATTCTTCTTCTCTCCATAATATTTATGTACTTACTTTAACATTCTTTAATCTTTAATCATGGGTAGAAGTCTAGTATTTGAATTATAGCACCTTCACAAAATCCTCAATTACTAGAAATCTATACCTTCGACAAATTTTAAGAAATATCTCTAAAGTAATATCATCCCCAATAGCTTCTAAACAAGAGATTATCTCACAATTATAATTATCTACACAAAAAAAAATCGTTCTGCCTCCTCTATAGAAGGGTTGGACCCTTCGATAAATTTATTAGTCCATATTAATCCAATTGAATGACCTTCCCCTACACAAGTTGGAGTCATGGTTGATAGTATTTCGCTTTCATTTCTATTTGAAGATGTATACAATTTTTATTTATACTCTTAATAAAAGATATTTCTAAATAACAAAATACTAAACAAACAATTCTAGATCTTTCCTACCCTGATCCCAACGACACATATTCTCCTTTCCCGGATGATGTAATTTTATTAATACTTCTTTGAACTCTTTTTGGATTTTCCTTAACTTGGCCCATTTCGCAGCCAAACTCTCAACAAATAATTTTTATTCATACGACAGCAAAGTCACAATTAAATCAACTGAAATTGTCGTACAATAAAATATTACCACGAAAATAGCCGACAGAGTGCCGTTCCACAGAACCGAAACTTCTGGTAGGACGACAAGTTCCCGAATAATCGTCAAGTGACGGGAATCGTCACACTAATAAATACCCCAAACGCTCACGAGTATCTTCATAGTTTTCCTCAAGGTTTTGGTATCTTGGTTAAATTTCGCTCGGGTTTTGGTATTTGCTTCAAATTTGTCGATTTTTTTTTAATCTAATTATCGAATCGCTTTGTTACTGCATTCTGAGATATCTTTGGTTTTGCAGTCACTGATCTCAAAGAAGTCTTTGGTTTTTCTGTCACTGATCTAAATCTTTGGTTTTTCAGTCTCTGATTTCAAAGAAATTTTTGATTTTTCAGTTACTGATCTTAAAGAAGATCTTTGATATTTCAGTCACTAATTTTGTAGAAATCTTTGGTTTTTCTGTCACTGATCTCAAAGAAACCTCTGGTTTCTGTGACTGATCTTAAAGAAATTCTTAGGTTTTTCAGTCATTGATCTCAAATAAATCTTCAAATTTTCTGTCGTTGATCTTGAAGAAATCTTTAATGGCGGATGACGAAGCAGTGGAGCCAAGGCTGAAGAAATTGAAGCGACTGCCTCACATATTTTCACAAGTTCTGGAACTTCCTGTGGCCGCAGATGCTGCCGTTGAAAGCGAGGAGACGGAGGCGGCCTTCAAGTTCGTAATAGCGGATTCTCAGGTAGCAGTCTTGGATACAGTGGAAGTGGAGGTTGTGGGAATCGTTCCCGGGGCGAAGAAAGTAGTTGTGAGAGGCGTACAGGAACAGCCAGTGCGCGGCTCTGATGATCTGGACACCTGGCGGTTCCGGCTACCTCCCTCCGCTAACCCTGACGCAACTTGGGCGCATTATCAGGACGGTGTTTTGACGGTGGTCGTCCCCAAGGCGCAAAGCTGCAAGGACGAAAGGGCGTCCTCTGTGAAGGAGGAGGGCAGTGCTGTGGTTAGTGCTGTTAAGGGCGCCTCCGCTATTACTGTCTTTTGAGCCCTCTCTTGTTAGGTAATTTCGATGATATCTCTCATATCATAACGAATTGAGAAGAGGCGTTTTTGGGAAAAATAATTGTGTTTGTTTTTTGTGCGTCTTGTGTGGTATGTATCAAATATGAAAAATCCTTTTACATGATCTGTATTATGAATGGAAGCAGATTGTGAATGGTGGATGCTGTACTAAATTGTGCTTCTTCTTGAATGGTATGAGTGAATCTATAGAGATCATTTTGCATGATCTGTATCTTGAATGGAAGTAAACAAACTTTGCATTTTCTTGTGTGATTTGTATCACAATTTAAAAATCGTTTATAATCATCTGTATTTTAAATGGAATTGCAAATTGTGAACAAATTGTGCTTCTTCTTCTATGTTCTGTCTCAGGTTTTCAGAGATCATTTTCCATGATCTGTAGCTTGAATAGAAGTAAATTGAGAACGTTGGGATAATGTACGAATTATACTTTTTCTTGTGTGGTTTGTAATTTTTTTTAAAAATCGTCATATCTGAACTGCATCTTTGAATAGCAGCAAATTGGGAATAGTGGGATAGTGCAGATTGTCAATTTAAAAAAATCATTTTCTATGAGATGTAACGAACAAGGTTTTGTTTGTCTAGTGATGTGCGCTCATTGGCATGTTCAACACAGTGTTTTGATGATGTGGTTCAATGCGCAACACATAAGTCGAAGATGTACAAAAGTTGTACCTTGAAATTTTTTGGCCAGTAGTCCCAGCTATCTTCTGCAACTCCTAACAGGATCCTAACAGGATTGGCACAACTCCTAACAGGGTTGGAATCTCTTAATAGGGATTCAAAGTCTCCTTACAGAGACTCATATGTATTGAATGTATCCATAGACTCCTAATAGGGTACATCCTCTAACAAGGAACATTTATATTAGTATATAATTTTGTGGGTACCATCCCCACCATTGATAGGGATTCAAAGTCTCCTTACAGAGACTTATATGTACTGAATGTATTCATGAATTCTTAATAAGGTCCATCCTCTAACAAGGAACATTTATATTAGTACATAATTTTGTGGGTACCATCCCCACCAGGGTTTTCTCTATGATCAATGGTTTCCCTAGTTAACATATCTGGTGTTATTGTGTATGAGTATCTTGTTGTGATTTTTTATTATAGTTGGATAATTGATTCACCCCCCAACAATTGGTATCAGAGCACTAGGTCTTTGAAGGTAAAACTTATAAGCTTTGAGAGATCCACAATGAATCTTTTAAGAGAGGATAGTCCTAAATTTGATGGGGCCAACTATGATAGTCAGAAGGAGAAGATGAAGACTCATTTATTATGTATGGATCTAGGTTACTATATTTTGAAAAAGAATGAGAAGACCATTGTGAAAGATGAATACAGTGAAGCAAAGAGAGATCTATTCATTTGTAACATGAGAGCAAGAGAAGCATTACTATCAGCCCTTCGTAAGAACGAGTACAGTCAGGTAAAATCACTTCAAACATCTCATGTAATTTGGAAAGCATTAGAATCTAATTTTGAAGGTGATACATATGCAAAGAGAATTCGACTACATAATTTGATATGTGCATTTCAAAGAGCTAAAATGATGGAAGATGAATCTATTAGAAACTATATTGGTAGAATATTAGAAATTGTTACAGGAATTTGGTCTCATGGTAGAACCACAGAAGAAGATGAGGTAGTATGGAAGATCTTGAAAAGTTTGATGCCACTATTCAAGCAAGTAGCTCAGATGATTCAACTATTGATACCCTGCACTAAGGATTTTACCAAGGAAACATTGCATGGAAGATTAGAAGTTGCATAACTAGATTTGAGACAATCTGGTGATCTAGGAAGAGTGGAAACAATTTTAGTGCCCTTAACATTCGACCTAATCTAACAAAGAGTGTAAGCACACATGGAGATTTTGCTGGTAGTAGCAGATCTGATGAAGACAAGAAGATTGAGGAAGGTATAACCCTTCTTGTGAGAAGAGAAAAAGATGTTAAAAAAATCTTTAAATGTTGGACTTGTGATGAATACGATCATTATGCATCTAAATATCCTAAAAGAGATAAAAAGTATAAGGGGAAGTTCAGACCTAGGAAACCCAGAAATTATTTGTATGCAAATGAAGATGAAGAATTTGATGAGAGAGGTCAAAGTGAAAGTGATGATGAATTGGGATTTGTGGCTATCAAGGAAGAAAAATCTCTAGTTTCCTAAGTTGAAAAGAAATTTTATTTGGTAATTGACAATAGGTGTTCACATTATGTGATAGGTAATATGAATAAGTTTATTTAGGAATCATGATGGAGATATAGAGTTGGTAACAATATAACCTGTCATATAACAAGAATTGGATCCATTACTCTTGATGGTAAAACTAACACTGATGACGTTTATTTTGTTGATGGATTAAAGCATAATTTATTGAGTGTTGGACAGTTAGTGGACAAGGTTTATTAGTTGCAATTCACTTAGAACACTTGCATTATTAAAGAGAGAGATGGTAAGTCAATTGGAATAGGCACTATGTCCAGAGGTCACTAGTAAATTTGGACTCAATTTTTGATGAATTTTGGTTGAAATTTTTACCAAGCAGTTCATCGCTATTTTTTTCGTTGAAATTTTGACCAAATTATAGGGTGGTTGAAATTTCGACGAATACATTTGTCGAAATGTTTTTGTCTCTGCTAACACTAATTTGTCATTTTTAGTTGAAATTTTGACCAAATATTGGTTGAAAACATTCAAGAATGGGTTGAAATTTCCACCGATTCTTGGTGGAAAACTTTCAAGAAATGGTCAAAATTTCCACCAATGTTTGGTGAAAAACTTTCAAGAATTGGCCAAAATTTTGACCAATTCTTGGTGGAAAACTTCCAAGAATTGGTCAAAATTTTGACCAATTCTGGCCCATCCCACGACTAGGATGCCATGGACATGACTAAAGGGTTGGTCAAAATTTTGACCAATTTTGGCCCAACCCACAACCACGATGTCATGGTCATGACCAAAGGATCAGTCAAAATTCTGACCAATTATTGGTGGAAAACCATAAGGAGATGGTCAAAATTTTGACCAAACTAAGTTGTTTTAAAAAAAAAATAGAGTGGGTGAATTCCCCAATGAATGCCTACCCATGGACTCTCTCTTAGATCATCTTCTTAGAGAAGCTCAATTTCAGAAGAGGCTTGGCAACGGTTGCCATTCTATAACACGTCTATTCAACGATTTTGAAGTTGATCTAATGGTGTGTAGCAGTAGGTGGTTGCTTGGTGCTCTAGCAATTTGTTATGAACCTATTGTGGCTAATGGGAGATTTGATAACAAAACCTCCCAGCAACCCTCCAATAGAATCAGCGCTGATGTTCAAGAAAGACACATTTTCCAATTTTCAAATATTGACATTAGCATCCTTTCTATTGGAGGCTCGTGAAGCATCCTGATTGCTATGCAAGGGCTTCCCAAAGTTGTCTCTAGGCAACTTCACTGGCACAATTTGCAGAATGGTTCGACAATGGTTATCATTGTGGTTGCCTAGAAAGTGCTCTGAAGGGCGAGCCATCATCTAGCAATTGTGTTGTTTATCACAAGTGATGAGGGAGCCATTTCCAAGAATGATAAAAGGATGAATGTAGTACCAAATTCCAAATGAAATCAATGACATCAGATCTATAGGAGCAGAATGAAGCAACAACTTGTTTGCTATGCACGACTCCATAAATATGCTTTTCTTTCTCACTCCATTGGCACAAATTCGAGAGTCTGGTTCGACAATGGTTGTTGTTCTAGTGCATCATTGCAGTGATTTGGAAAGTGATGCTAAGGGTGGAGCTTGCATCTAGCACTTGTAGGAGTTGATGAATTCCAACTCTGCAGTTGCCAAGATCACCTACATGCAAATGGCTTGCCGCAGAGAAACCTAAGAAGGAGGAAGAGCTTGGAGCAAAAGATGAAAGAGAAAATATTTCACAATAGAGAAAATGAAATTGCTATGTGAATGGATGAATTTACAATGAGAGAGAGTCCGCTTATAAAGGCTTCAAGGAAGCTTGTAGAACAAGCTGAAAGGTGGTAGAAGATAAGGTTGACAACTAAGCATTCTTTCACAAAAAGGTGGAACATGCTAGAAGGGAACAAACTCTCGTGTTGTCAACAACTCATTAGTACAACAATTAAATGAATACATTAACCTAAGTGAGCTTAAGTAATAGAATAAATAATTAATAAATAATTAATTATTTACTCTAACATCCCCCCTTAAGTGCAACTTAGGGGAATGCCTTAAGCTCGCAAAACTAAGATGAAATGTAGAATGGGAAATGACAACAACACCATTTTAGGTACCCATGTACAATGCAAATAGATGCAACCTCTGTAAATAGGGAAAGAGAGAAAACCACATGGGAAAAACCCTCCCCCAAAAAGAGGTAAGAAACGTGCTTTAAGAAAAAAAAAAAAAGAAGTGAAGGAAGGAAGGAAGGCCTCAACAACACCCCCCAAGGACAACTTTCACTGGAAATGTTTCAAGAGACTCTCTCAAAACCATAAGTACAACCACCCCCCCATGAGAGATAGAAAAGGCACCAAAGCCCTCCCAGAATAATGGAGCCCCTAAACCAATGAAACTCCAATGTGGAAGAAACAAGGGAGTAGAACAAGGGAACCCCTGAATGATAGGGGAAACTGGAAAGGCTAGCTTATGCCCAGAGGAGAATGTATGAGGAACCGGAAAGGGAATCCCCAAGGAAGGTGTATTCGCAACAAGTGCATCTGGAGGCTTGATGAATGAAGCTAGAGGATCAGGTAGAGTGGAAGCAGAATCCTGCGGAAGAGAAAAGCCCTCAACTAGATGTGGTGTGGTAGTCAAAACAAGGATCTCAAGAACAATAGAAAGGTTCAAGTATCTTGACTGCACCACATGATGCTCCTATGAAAGAGAAGGGTCATGCTCCAACAATGGAGATGGTAGACCAAAGTGTGAGAAGGTGTAGAGATGAGTGGAAGGATCAACTGTCTCTGTAGCAATAAGAACTCCTGTTATATGATCTCGAATGAAGACTGAATCAGTAGTGAACTCAACTGTCTTCCCTAATCCATTGTGTGTAATCTGAGAAATCGAGAGAAGGGTGGCAGACAAAGATGGAACATACAATACATCATTGAATATACCATCCTAGATGTGAACTGAACCTTTCCCGTAGACTGGTAGGGTAGTGTTATTCCCCATGAGAATATGAGGAATAGGAGAAGCCTCAAGAGTAGAGAAGACACCTTGAGAAGATGTCATATGGTGAGAAGCACCTGAATCTAGTATCCAAGGAACCTGTGAAGGAGATGCAATGGAAGCCTGTAATGCACGACCCTTTCCAAGATCTGATGTAGATGGAAAATATGTGGAAGAAGACTGAAAGGCAAACCCCTGTGAGGTAGAAGAGGATGGAGAAGAAATAATGTTCTTCTGAAGAAGAGCTTGCAAATCTGCAATCTGTTTCTCATAGCCATCAAAGCTCTTCTGAAAACAATGTGCCTCATCATGAGATCCTTTCTGACAATAGGAACAGGTAGGAGTTTGAGTCTTCTTTTTCTCCTTCTTCTTAGAAGAAGATGATAAACTAGTAGAAGGGGAATCTAATATTTGCTTTGACTTCTGCTCCTGTGTATCCTTGGCAAGCAATGCCTGCGACTGTGAACATGAAAGTGAATCCATTTGGTTGATCTTGGACTGTTCACGAGTTAACCGATCACAAAATATCTCAAATGAAGGCATCCTGTGTCTATCACCCAAGGCATCCATAATGGAGTAGAAAGTAGAAGAGAAGATCTGATACTGTCCCCTCAACTTTGAGAGTATCAAAAAGATACACTCATCATCTGTCTTGGTTTTCCCACATCCCTACAAAAGTGTACGCAAAGAATTGAACTTCATTAAGAAGTCCTCAATGGTGGGAAAGCTATCAGGTGTCAAAGAAGTCAATTCTGTATCAAGCTGAAGTGCCGATAACTCATTCACTGTGCCAAACAAAGTCTAAAATTTGAGCCAATAAGCTTGTGGAGTGGTCAAACCATCTAAGTGAAATAATAGACTGTCTGAAATATTCAGTGCAATCAATCTCGTGGCCTCATCCATTTTATTCCTATGCTGAAGAACCTCAAAAGCTCATGTAAGAATAGGTTGATTCTCATCCAGACATGACCATAAGCCCCTTGACATGAGAAGCCTAGTCATTTGTGCCTTCCAGGTGTGATAGTTGTGTGGTGTGAGATAGGTCACAGATGGATTTGCCATTGAGAGAGAAGAAGACGAAAGTAGAAGGGTGTAAATTACAGAAAAGAAAATGCTCCCCCCCCACAATGTATAAATTGGGCACTCTTTACTTAGTGCGATTACAATAGCCTATTTAGGGCCTATTTCTAAAAGTAGTATTTTTGTCTATAGAACTTATAATCTAAGTATTTTTGTCTATAGAACTTATAATCTAATTGCAGATCTGGAAAGTAGACAAAAACAATACACTTTCAAAAAAAATAGAACCTAATTACATGTCTAGATTAGCCCATACTAATCATTTGAAGTGGCAAAAATTGAGAATTGCGAGTTGCAGAAAAATTTAGGAATAGAGATGTCAAACCACCTACACCAATGTGTAGATCACAAAATTCTACCACAAAACAAGAAAAAATTACTTGAAAAAATGAGTCTATATGAGGGAGATATCACTTTTTGAAAATCACCTCTCTAGTTATTTTTTCTGAATCGCTGTCATCGCACCTCCAAAAAATAAAGAAAAAAGCCCAAAAAATAGCAGATCTATTATGTCAAACCTTCTCTCCTTTTTCTCTAAATACTGAAAAAATGTTCTTCCTCCCGATTGAAGGAAAATCCACAAACAAACTAGGGTTTGTGTCTCCAAATCGTGGTTTAAAAAAATCCTTCGAACAAGAAGTAGCAGGGAGACTCTGATACCATGTAGGAGTTGATGAATTCCAACTCCGCAGTGGCCAAGACCACCTACATGCAAATTGCTTGTTGGAGAGAAACCTAAGAAGGAGGAAGAGCTTGGAGCAAAAAATGGAAGAGAAAATATTCCACAATAGAGAAAATGAAATTGCTATGTGAATGGATGAATTTATAATGAGAGAGAGTCCGCTTATAAAGGCTTCAAGGAAGCTTGTAGAACAAGTTGGAAGGTGGTAGAAGATAAGGTTGACAACTAAACATTCTTCCACAAAAAGGTGGAACATTCTAGAAGGGAACAAACTCCCGTGTTGTCAACAACTCATTAGTACAACAATTAAATGAATGCATTAACCTAAGTAAGCTTAAGTAATAGAATAAATAATAATTAATTAATTAATTAATTACTCTAACAACACTTGGTATGTTTGTGCAAGTAGGGGAGCTTCTATTGGGCAAGCTTGGTTAGATAGAACATAGCTATTGGCACCATCACTAACCACATATGAATAATTAAGAGTAGAGTCTAAATCCATGAACCATTAGGGATATCAAGTTTGATATTCTTAGGGAGGCCCTTTAAAGAATCAACCACCATGAGGATGCACATGAAGATCTTCCATGATAGCAAGGTTTTAACATAAATGGAATCATTGTTTTGACAATCACCAAAATTCAAACTTTCATTGGATCACAACATCCATAGGTCAGGTGTCTTTATTGGGTTGATGTATCTGCAAGACATGTGTCTTAATGGGACTATTGTGCTCATAGGTTGTAGGCTTCCACTTGATTGGAATAAGAGCTCATCAAATACACAATTTGAAAAAAAAATTACTTATCGATTTGATGAAACCCTTGTCAAATATGTTATGTGATAAGAAAATTTGTAGATTTCTACCACTTAGCGATGGCAACTCAAAACCTGTCAATTGTCTGCAATGGAACCTAAAACTTATCAGACATCTGCAATGACAACATAAGTAATAGGATTTAAAAAGACAAAAATTAATGAAGTTTCAATTTTTGAAGGGTCATTGTATAATACCCTTTCCTCTATTAAACTTTTCATAAATTTATTTAAAACCATAATCACTTGCAATATAAGATGAATCTTTAGTCAATTTTGATTTTCTCTTCCTATTCTCATGAATGTTTATGAAAGCACACACTTTAACACTTACATTAAGGCACACTAACGACATTTGTTGACAATGCTAGTATTTTCAATATTTTTAATCTCTTGGCTACACATATTTCAGGATAGATGCTCAGAGATTTAGTTCCTTTTATAATCAAATCCGATACTGCTCTTCAAGAATATACTCTTTGTTCAAATGCCTAATGAATAGCTTTCCAACTTGTTTTCTTCATGATTTGTCTCAGTTTTTTATTAAATCTACATAAACTAATACAGAGCTCTTGAGCCTTTTTTCGAAAAACAAAAGAAAATAATTTAAGTAAGGTATAAGGAGCAAAGGTATGTCACCTGCTAGTAGTTTTGCATTCAACAAAATTGCTAAGTTTTTAGGACACTGAGTTTTATAAAGGCTTTAGAATATGTTAAGTTGTTAATGTCATATAGAGACATGTGTGTTTAGGAAAAAATATCTTCATACAATTGTGTCTATCTAGGTAATCTGCATCCTGTATTATGAATACAACTCTATCTAACTGGACACAACACAATCCCATCCATTACTTGTACATATAAAAAATTGTGGAATTATTGATATACATGGTACAACTCTAGATCGATATGTAAGAAAGAAGGCTGTTGCAAGTTTCTTTCTGGTAACTTAGCAGCATAACAATTATAGAATTAGGTTCAATGGAAAAAGCCAAAAGTATTGCTGTGAGAAAAATAAAAAAGTGGTTTTAGTTTCCTTTTGAATTTGTATGCAAGGTCTTGGGCTGATTGGTTCACCATTATGGTTTCTTTTTTGCTGATAATCTTTCAAATAATGCTATCTATAAGCATTTGTTAGTATGGGGAGGATGGTGATAATTAGAGAATCCACTACTCAATTTCACCCTTTGCCTATTTCTCAATTGGAAAGTCATTTATTTCATGTAGTTCCTTATGTTTCTGATGGTGAATTGGAAAGAAAATGTAGATACTTTTAGATAGCTAAAACTAATGAGATGATTTTATGCCTAACAACCATCTAGCCTATATTATGATTGAAATGTGAATTATAAGATGGGTCTTTTACGAACTAACAAGTTTCTTGCAACATGCCATGTACCTACCAAACTAATTGAGTTTGAACTACTTTGAGGTGCCAAGTTTTGGTCAAATCTCTCAACTAGGCTTGTTTACAGTTTTATGTAAGTCATGCTATTAATTACTTGCTAGATCAAGAGAAATTCATTGTTGTAACAGGTAGAATGAGCATTAATTTTAAGATTGAAATATATGATATAATCTTATATTTGAATATAATCACATTATCTTATAGACAATCATGTACTGGTAGAGGACATTCAATACTCACAAGAACAATATAGATGCATGTATAGATACAATAATTTCAAGCAATTTTTGCTAGTAAAATTTTAGTATTACCTTTTCAAAACTTTATGGCACTTGGAACCAATAGAAAGAATTAGTTGCTAAATTAGGCCATAGTTCTCCAAGTTACTAAAAAATGTTCTTTGTATGGGCAATTTTTGCAGGTTGCAAAGAGAGAGAAGTTGGCAAAGCTTCAAGAGGAAATAGCAGTGTGAAATGCTATGGAGACATAACTCAACAAAACCATAGATATAACTAGTAAATATATGGAATGGAGTTGGGAGGTAGGTTTTACTTTTATTAGGTCACCATGCCTACTACATGAGAGATCTATAGATTATTCAGTTTTGTATAGTAAGTTGTGAAAGCATTTTTGAGGTATTAGCCATCCATGAATTAGAGAGCTCATCATTTTCCTATTTAATGCCTATCATTTCAATTATAATAAGTGAGATTTATTTAGTGTAGCTTAATCCATTTAAAATAACATCCATGCATAAAGATGGAGAATTGAATCTAGTAGGCATTACAAAGGCAAATTATTTCAAATTCGAAAGATCTAGAATACTTAGGATGAAAAGTAATGTTTTTAATTATTGTCTCAACTTTATAATATGGTATCATTAGCTATACAAGAACGATGTTGAACACTTTGTTGTTTAAAATTGAATGGTTTTTTGTATAATTTTTGTCTATAGAGCAAAACATGAGGGCAAAACAAATGTTAGAAACCATGTCTCATGAGATACATTCACCATTAACTGGTGTTGTTGCAATGGCTGAAATACTTTCAACAATCAAATTAGATTTAGAACAATGACATTTGCTGGGTGTCATGATATCCTATGGGGATTTGGTTCTTCAACTTATAAATGACATTCTTGACCTATCTAGAGTTGAATCAAGTTAGGACCTTGACATTTATGTAGATTATTTGATAATCTTCATCCTTGAGTGCTTATCTAAAATGTTCTTGTAGTAAAGAATGGTTCTAAGATAGGTATACTTGTAATCTTCAGTTGTGATTTTTTTTAATAATCTGGTTAATTTTTTTAATGCTATTAAAAATAGCCATGAAAAATAAATAACAGAAGTTATTGCCATAGAAATTATTTGTAGCTTGAAACAAGTAAACATCAAATTTCCCTTACATCTCTTAATGATAAATTTTCATAGACTATTTTGAATTACAAAACTAAGAGAAAACAACACAACATCTCTTTCAACAAACACAATCAACAAGAAAAACATCATCATAAGGTAAAAACTTAATAGTTTTACTCCCAACATTCTAAGGTTAAGAGCTCCAACCAAGTTGTGGGGAGACTGATGAAAATAAAAGGGAGCCATTTTGAAATATTGGTTTTCTTTCTATGATATTGCTAGTTGAGAGTTTAAGACAAGAGATGGTAGGCTTATAGAAGGCTTGTTTGATTTTTTTCAAGCTTGAGAAAGAGCTCCAATCCATGCGAAATATGGCTTCAATAGATAAATTTTTGAAGGCAACATAGATGTTACACAAGAATTTTAAAAAACAAATGTGATCAATATTAAAAAACTACTAATGACATCATCTCAAGGCTAAGCTCTAGATTCTACCATATTAACACCTTAATTCCTATATTGCAAAGAACGAGATCTAAGACGTATCTAAAAAGTGCAACTCAATATTGTTGGACAAAGAAGATATAGATTAAATTTGGCATTGGGTGCATAGGAAGCTAATGAGTTTCACACAAAAAGATTGTGGCTTAGTCCAAAAGGAAAAAAAATCTATTCATCTTGAGACAAGAACTATCCACTGGTTTTATTATTATAGTATAAGCTTCAATGTAAGAGGAAATAAAATTAGGTCTTTTACACCAATTTGATAGAGAGAAATTTCAAGAAAAGAACCTAGAATTTTTTAATGGTTGATGGTGTATCTCACAAGATTTCCCACAAAATTTCCCTTATTGTTAATGGTTGATGTTGTATCTCACAATATTTCCCAGCTCCTTCAACTGAGTATAACCTCACTAGAGTCCATGATTGACTACACTACCTCTAAAATTGGAATGAATAATTTGTTAATGTTTTTGTCCAATGTTTCCAAGATCACTGCTCACAATATTTCCCAGCTCCTTCAACTGAGTATAACCTCACTAGAGTCCATGATTGACTACACTACCTCTAAAATTGGAATGAATAATTTGTTAATGTTTTTGTCCAATGTTTCCAAGATCACTGCATCAGGATTGCAATAGTATTATGTTGCTTCAATTCACTTTGAAAACAAACCCACTTCAAGACTTGTAGCTTGCCACACCCTAGGCACTATCGATTCAATGAAATAAACCTCTTTTAGCTAGCAATGATTCATGAACATTGCATCCATGCCATCATCTTTGGTTTGCTTCTCTATGTGGATGTCTTTTCTTCACAAGGGAGATATTTTGAGATCATCCAAGGCATTATATGATTTTTAGTATTTCTGTAAGTTATATAGATTGTTCCACATCAATAATAGACTATTCTACTTGGGAATCTCTGCAACAAGTTTTAAAGATCTTTGAGGAGGTCAGGCAGAGTTCTAGTTTGAATGGACATGAGAGCCATCATCAACCAAAATATGGTCTTATCAGACTCCATCTCTGCAACAAGAATGACCAGACTCAGATTTATGAATCGAGTATGAAGCTAGTGAAAGGCAGAACTGTGAGTTTATGGAGTGGCTCAACCAAGTGAGTGTATATATATATGTCTCCGAGAAAGATTGCTATTGAAATTTTTAAGAGTTGCATAAAACTCTATTGCATTGGGCTTGCTTCTCATGCTAGTTTTGCATTTTCACATGTATGGTAATAATAATATATAACCACTTAAAGCAATACAAGATGCAAAAAAAATGCCATTAAATGCATACCTTGTTTACTTTTTCCACCAAATAAAAGACACGAATGTTTAGATTTTCTTTGAAGAGTGATGATGGAAACTAGGCAGGGAGCTAATTTGCACTGGTTGGGACGAGAGATAGTGGTTCCAAAGATCATCTTAACGAACAAACATGCATGAGTGCAACGCTAAAACTAAAACCTGATTTGCTTTGTTTTACCCATCCTATATTATTAAATCTTATTTGGTATAAATTTTGACCAAATTGGGAAACCCTAATTTGGTCAAATTTTTGACCAAATTAGGCAAAAAATGAAAAAATAAGCATTCATAGGTCAATATTTACATTGGCCAAAAATTAAGGTAGAAAAAAAAGTGGAAATGTATTGCAGTTGAATCCTACTGAAATGACATGTTTGGTAGCTAAAGTGGACAATAGTTGGTTGTGGCATAGAATATTATGTCACATAAATTTTGATAATATTGTGAAAGTTAGTAGTACATTTGTAGTCAAAGACTTGCCTAAGATAACAAAGCCTACTAATATTGTTTACAAAGAATGTATTTTGGCTAAACAAAAGAGAGTATCATTTCCTAGCAAGAAATTCACTACCACAAAGAAGCTGGAGATCATTCACATAGATCTGACTAATCCTTCAAGAACAAGAGGATTTTATGGTGAAAGGTATTTTTTAATTTTTGTTGATGATTTAACTACAATGATGTGGGTAGCATTTCTTAAAGAGAAATATGAAGCTTTTGAGAAGTTTAAGATATTTAAGAATATAGTTGAGAATGAATATGGTGTTAAGATAAAGTGTTTGAGATTAGATAGAGGATGAGAGTTCACCTCTAGATAGTTTAACATGTTTTGTGAAGAGAATGGAATCAAAAGACAACTATCCTCTCTGGGAACACTTGAACAAAATGAGATTGCTGAAAGAAGAAATAAATTAGTAGCAGAGGCAACAAGTGAAATGTTGTTTGAGAATGATGTTTCTAAGACATTTTGGAGAGAAGCAGCCGATGCAACAATATATACTCTGAATAGAGTACATATCAGAAAAGGTATGAGCAAGACACCTTATGAATTATGGTTTGGTCATTCACCATCAATTAAGTATTTCATAATATTTGGAAGAAAATGTTACATTAAGAGAAATGATGACATTGATATGTTTGATCCAAGAAGTGATGAAGATATGTTTCTTGGTTATTCATTGAAAAACAAGGCATACCAATGTAAGGATTGATGAAAAGTTTGGAACTAAGGAAAAGATGGTAGATTATAACTTTAATGAAGAAGAAGAAAATTCAAGAATTGATAATAAGAATGTTGAAATATTCTTTGAGACTACCAATGATCAACAAAATGATGTGTTAACTCTTGAGCAAAGAGAAGAGCAAAGATCTGAACCTAGAGATGAATTAAGAGTTGAGATGTCAGCTCCTACCCCTAATAGGAATCTAATAAAGAATCACCCTCTAGAGAAAATAATTGGAAGCAAAGACAAAGGTGTAATGAAAAGAAACAAAGTTAATGAGGATATATGTTTGATTTCTCAAGTTGAACCTAAGAGTGCAGATGAAGCATGCAAATATGATCATTGGATTCATTAGATCATATTGTGAAGAATTAAACATGAGAGTTAGTTCCTAGATCTAAAGATAAGAATGTGATAGGAACTAAATGTGTATTAAAAAACAAGATGAATTAGCAAGGAGAAGTTGTGAAAAACAAAGCCATACTTGTATGCAAAGGTTGTTTGCAACAAGAAGACATTGATTATGAGGAGACATATGCCCCTGTAGCCAGAATGGAAGTAGTGAGAATGTTTGTAGATTATACGAAAAATAAGAAGTTTAACTATTATATTGATGTTAAATCAGCTTTCCTAAATGGAAAACTTGAAGAAGACATATACATTGAGCAGCCTAAAGGATTCCCTCTAACCAAAGACATACATGGTATGTAGACTAAAGAAAGCTCTATATGGTTTGAAGCAAGAACCTATAACCTAATGCCTTGATGGTCAAATTATTTTTCTATTAGTGACTTAACACTTAGTTAGTCGGTTACATTGCTACCGATCTCTATAGTTGCTACCGAGCTTATCATACTGTCAGCAGCGTAAGCCAAGTGTTTAAGTTGCTACTAAGCCTATCAAATAGATTGCAATTAATACTAAGCCTTGTAGTATCTATTGAGCATCTGAGACAATTTATAGTGTAAACCAAGCTCTGTAGTATCTACCAATCTTGCAATGTTAATAAAGTGCACAAAGGTAGTATTGACTGAGCCATGCAGTGTCAACCAATTCTACCAAGTTCTTCAGTATTTTCTGAGTCATCCAGTGCTAACCGAGTTCCTATTATCCAAAGTGATTAGTATGGACCAAGCATCTACATCAATGGAGTGCTAGATTTTTATGAGTGTTGACAAGTGTTGTCGAGTGTCAGAACATCACCCAAGTGGTCTTTAGAACCCGAGTTACAATAGTGAACTGACTTTGTGAAGATTGTTTGAATATGGTATTGTAGCAAACTCTAGAAGGTAATTTATTGGATTGGTATATATGTAATATATCTTTTCATATCCAATGTAATCGATGAGAACAAGTAGAAGAAGTAGATGAGTGTGAATTAAAGAAGGCTACAAGTAGTATAAGGAAAAGCAGAGACTTATCTATCACAACCCAGTGATCATTATTATTCAAAAGAATCTCATTCAAAAAACCGAGTTATAGATCAGAGATCAGGCATTGATTCATCATAACAGGTGCATCAGCCAAATCCTTTAACAAGGTGGACTTAATAGTCTCATTCCAAATCTCCTAATAGAGTGCATATTTCATTGTATGTTGTAAATCCTTTCACAAGGTGGACCTAACAGTCCTTATTGCTCCTAATAGGGGAGATCATCAGAAGTGATCAATTGTAAGGTTTAAAAGGTTAACTTTATACTGTAGTAATAAAGCTTGTGGGTATCATTTCCACCCCAATTTTACTTTCTATTTGGAAGGTTTCTGGGTTACCAATATTGTGTCAAAATGTTAAGAATGTTTTTTTGCTTTTAGTCTTTCATGCATGCAATTAGATCAGATTACATGGTGAATATTTAATTGGTGAATTAAAGTATAAGTTTTTTTGGTTCCTAATTCACCCCCCCTCTCAGTCACCTAGTCTATACTACATTTCCAACAATTGTTATCATAGCATTAGTCCTCACATCATAAGTTTAGCAACTTGAGAAAATAACATAGACAATGGAAGTCTATAGACTGGAGAAAGCTATTGAAAATGAAAAGTTGGATCTATAATTGGCCATTGATCAACTCAAGAAAGTGAAGGAGAAACCCTCTCAATCCCTTAAAAGAAGAAAAGATCTTGCAACACAAATTAATGACAATCTCTACATTGAAGAAAGAATTGAAGACATTTGTCAAGAAGGAAGTTCAGATGAAGTTGATACAATAATCACATATCTACTTGAAAAGAATCTTACTATTCACGAAGAAGTCAGAAAGTTGAAAAGAGAATAATAAATTTAATTAGTTAGATTGTGTGAAGTCATAGAACAAAAGGAAAAAGGAAAAGAAGAAATATAAGAAAAGTACAATGAAATTAATCAACTATGTCTTCAACAAACAGATATGATTGATCAACTCAATGCAAATCAAGAGCTTATCAACTTGAAGACAACAAATGAAAGATTGCAAAATGACCTCAACATAGAGAAGAAAACTGATGAGAGGATGATGGAATCTCATGAAAGCATGAATTAATTGAATAAGAAAACTCAATTTAGACATAAATGCAAAGCTAGATTAGGATACATAGAAGAAGGTGAATCATCTCAGCAAGGAGCTCAAAAGAACAAAAGGCCTACATGTAATCATTGTGAAAAAATAGGAGATACATCAAACAAGTGTTGGAGAAATGGTAAATAGAAGTTCAGTGGAAAGTGTTACAATTGCAACAAACAAGGACATAGATCAAGTGAATGCAGAAAGAAACCTAAGTTTGAAGGAAAGTGTCACAATTGCAACAAACAAGGACACAAATCTTCAGAGTGCAAGACCAAGAAATGGAAGCTAGCAAAACAAATTGTGAAAGCTATATTTGGTTGAGATTACAATACATGTTGCAGATGTCACTATTATGGTGAGTTTGGTTTCATTGGAGCAAATTGCATAAAATATCACACAAGGAAGAGAGGCACTACAAAGAGATGTTTTGTATGTATAGAACTTGGACATCTTTCCAAGAATTGTATGAACTAAGGAAGAGTTGAAGATGAAAAGAAAGAAAATGCTGACAATATCAGAAGTTAGATGAGGCATAATGGCTAAGGAAATATCCTAAGAATGCAAATTAGAGTCATGAAAGTGTTGGTATCCAAGTCAATGAGTTGCATGACTCAAACATTTCAACCTAGTTTTGTATGGAGATTACTAAAACTATGATTCTAAGGCGACATCTCATATCAATTATAGCCAACAAGATAAATATCCATATCAACATTCAAGATGCACAATGATCACCAAGTAGATATATTAGCTAAAGATCTTACCAAGCATGGTTGGGTTGCAAGGCCTCACTGAGCTAGGATGCAGATGACATTATCGAAGTTCATGCCGAGTCAAAGACTATGCCAAGTTTGAAGTACTTAAGTGAGTGGAGGATAGCCTATACTAAAAGAACATTTGTACGATATATTAATGGCAACTTGAAGACTTAATTTGGTTAAAAGGAGAAATCGGAGGTCATTGTTTCACTACAAATTTTCAAGAGTTAAGAGCTAAGAGCATTCTAGAGCCCCTAGCAATTTGAAGCTATTGTTGTTTACATTTTCTTTCATGTTTAAAGCATTACTAAGAAAGAATGACATCTTCTAGCATAAAAAACAAGAAGGGTTAAGAGATGTTGGTTCAAGGAGTTGATTACAAAGCACCTACATTGAAACTAAGTCCAACGATTGTAGAGGAACTTGATCTTGTTGGAGTGTAGTCACAGATTCCTCCAAAGGTACTTATAATCCATCATAATTGATCATTTTATCATTGTTCCATTCAAGAGCTAAGAACCCTAGAGATGAATTGGGCATTCAATGAATTATGTGTGGATAGGAGTTTGAAACCTATGAACAAGCATTTGGAAACCAAAGGGTTAACACATATCCTACATATGCCAAGGTATTTTCAAGGAAAATGGATTAGATTCATCCTGAGCCAAGTACATGACATGCATTTTTTGTTGGATCACCCTATTCAAATTACAAAGAAGATGATACACAGGATAATAGGGTTTCCAATATTGAATAAGGAAAAGACTACAAAAACCCTAGGTCAGGTTGAACTGACTAAGAGAACTCTTGTCGAGTGGGATGGAAGAGTTATGAAATTGAATGGAGTTATAGACATAGAGATAAAGTTCAGTATCCATGTGATTATGCACAATATATACAACTCGAGCAGATTAAACAATGTTCCTTGTGAAGTTGTTGACCTAGCATAAAAGGTGGTGAAGAATAACCTATCCTTCGACCTTGCTGAGCTACAATTGAACCAGTTCAACAAGAACATGGAGAGCATCTGAGTATCCAAGAACAATCCATGTAAGTTTGGTTCCTTATTGACTTATCTATTCTTTTATGTGCAAAAGTTATTTCCTTCCAAAGGAACTGTGGTGTGGAAGAAAGATACACTAGTGCTATATCAGATTAATGAATTTATAGCAGATATGGGTGACAACTTTGAAAGTATAATGGATGCTTATTTTGAAACTTTCAAAGAGAAAATGCCAAGAAGATATATAATTCCTAAGAAATTGGTGAAAGACTATGATCAAGCTATTTGTTTTCTAGTTGACTTTGATAAATTCCATATCCATGCAGTCAAGCCAAGAGTGGCATGGGTTAAGCCCCTAGGATATGAAGTAAACATAAATGATACAAGGGACATCATTGAAGCTCTCTTGAATGAGCTTGTTGACCCCAAGGCACCTTATTTTGGCATTTATGAGGAGGCCAAAGCTAGAATTACTCCTAAAATTAAGCTTCCCCAAGCAGTGAAAAGAGGAAGAGAGAAGGTGGAAAAGATGCTTAAGGCCATCAAATCCTCTATTTCCTCTCTCTTGTTATTTGAAGGACAAGAATATGACCTTGATGAAGAAGAAGGAGAGGAAGAGAATGTAGAGGAATAAAAATATGAAGAAGAGGAGCCTCCCAAGAAGAAAGGGAAGGTCATAATAACCAAACCTGCAAAATCATCCCCTACTATATTCGGCAGAAGAACAAAGTCCAAGAAGGAATTGAAACCTGGAGATGAAGTAGAACAACTTATATTTATGAAGTCTGCCCCTGCCTTCAAAGAAAGGTTATCTAGACTACAAAGTGGAGTAGTTATGGGAGATCTTAAATTCCTTAAGTATGAGACAAGGAGAAAAGAAGAGCATAAATAGATTAAGGAAGCCCTAGTGGCTAAAATGGAAAAATAGAAATACTTGCTAGAGGAACTATCAAAGAAAATTCCTGACACTCTATTTAAGACAATATCACATCATTGGAAGAATGCATTAAATATTTCCAAGGACATCAGAGAGAAAACTCTTAGAAAGCTTATGTCGAGTCTTACTGATAAGGGAGTGAAGAAATCATTGAAGGAGAATGAAACAAAGCTAATATTCAATGCATTTTTGATCCTATATAAGGATATTGAGTTAGCTGTGAAGTCTAACACCATATCATTGAAAAATATGGGCTACACAAGTCTAGTGATAAGATTGTGCAAATTGATGACAAGGATGATGAAGTAGAAAATGTTCAAAAAGATAATGAAGATATAGATGATGAGGAAGTAGAAAATATGAAAGGAGATGATGCTGAAGATGAAGAGGATCAAAAAGCTACATGAGGTGATCTTCTTGAGAAATAGAGTATTAATGACTCAAATCCTAAGGAGATAGCAGTAGAGGTAATGGCCTCTCTTCCTAATTCTCTAAGAAAAGCCTTAGTGCCATCTAGCTCAAAGAAGGTTGCTACCAAGTTAGTTGAGGTAAAAACTACTTCACCAAGCACTCAACTAATCATTGGAGTAATTTTACAGAGTGCATTGATGAGTGAAGTTTCCATCACTTCACCTATTGAGCATCAGGCTTAGATCTCTCTAGCATCAAGCCTAACTGAGTCACAACAAGGTATTCCTATTGTTAGTGCTATTTCTTCCATATTCATTACTATTCCTACCATTTCTACTATTGTTTCTACTATTTCTACTATTGTTACTATCATGGCAAGTGCAATGGCAGTTGAGGTTAAGCCTCAACCGAGAACTGATGTATTAAGTAAAGAAAAGGAAATTATTCCTTCCATTCATAAAGAAAAGGGTAAAGAGGTAGAAGTCTCAAATGAAGAGATTGATCTAGAGGAGAAAATTGTTATACCAGATTGGGATCTTTCCAATTTGACTCATGATTAGATGGATACCTTTGGTGAGCTTTGGAAAGAGAGGGCCAGACAATAGAAGCTTAGATAAGAGAAGAAGAAAAACTAGGTACTTGAAGACATCATAAGCATATTTGTGGATGTTCTAAATATTGAGGTTGATGAGAAACAACCTATTTTGGATCAATTGGTTGAAGTTGTTCACAAGTATAATGAGTACATCAATGGTCAAGATAAACTTCTACAGAGGGCAAAAAGAAAATTTGAGAATAAAGTTTTGGAGAAAGTACTACAGAGGATAGCCATTGACCAAGTATAATTGTCTACTATTCTTGCTACATTTGAAGTATCTATAAATAATGTTGTTTCTTTGTTTGTAAAGTCAAGTGATTTTATCTAACTTTACAAAGGAAATAAAAGATAAGCTAGCCAAGATTGATGTTGATTTGAAGGCAAGTGTACATTAATTGTCACTTTACCCTAGCTACAGTTCTGCACATTTTGTAAACATCAGGTATTTGACAAATCTTCAGGCTGAATTGTTAAGTGAAGAAGCTCGGATAAGGGCCACACTTATATAAATTCAAGGCATGATCCTTCCCAACATGGATGCAATGCAAAAATTGTTAGAATATATAGTCCGTTGATATAACTTGGGGGGGGGGGGGGGGGGTGAATTAGTTATCCAGCTATTATCATAATGATTTACGTAAAAAAATCTTAACCAAATGAGTAAAGTTAACTGAAACCACAATAAGATACTCATACACAATTAACACCAGATATGTTAACTAGCGAAACCCTTGATCAGAGGGAAAATCTCAATGGGAATGGCACCCACAAGATGATGTACTAATATAAATATTACTTGTTAGAGGATAGACCCTATTAGGAGTCTATTACAACATTTAGTACACATGAGTCCCTGCAAGGAGACTTTGAATTATTGTTAAGAGATTCCAACCTTGTTAGGACTTGTGGAAGACAATTGGAACCACTGCCCAAACAACTTCAAGGTTAAGAACATAGAACCCACTATCCAAATGATCTCTATATTATTCATTGTAGAATAATATAACTAAAATGTACTTCCTCCTCTATCTTGTAACCAGATCTCATATTGCAAATCCAATGATCCCTTGGATCACTTATACACATTCAGTAAGCATTCTGCTCTGTCTTGCATTGTACACTAATACTTCGCATTCCACTTGATCCTCTAATTCAAGTTCTCTTTGAAAACAAGGAAAACAACTTTCCTTTATACTATAACTTAATAATGATTCCTTGATTCAACTTTGAGGCTTTCCCAATTAATTAAAATAAGATAATTAATTAATTTAGAATTGTAACAACACTGTCAGCTCATAGTCTATACAAAATTTCACATGTGTGAAACTATGTCGTGCACACACTGACATCGTCACCTAATTTTCCTCTATCACTATATAATTGTGCATGTCTTTATTACATCTCAGATGAAAGATAGTGATAGATCATCAGAACTTTATTTTCCAATGCTTTGTTTCTACACTGCTTCCATGAAAACAAGTGTAACTTTGGTACAACATTGAATCAGACTTAGTCCTTATAACCATGTCATTAGGAAAACCTCAGGAACATGTCCTCCACTACACATCATCTAAAGCTTCCTTAGCTTATATGCATAATAAGATTACTGACTACTATTCTTCAAGTCTTAATAGAATTACTATTGTGTTGACATCAATGATAGATACAATCATGAATATAACATATCAATACTTTGCAATGCTTAGGATATGCCCCCAATGTAGTATCATCAACATTCATGCTAACAATCTCCCCCTTTGGCATTGATGGCATCATAGATGAAAAACATCTAAGTTCCAAAAATACCAAACTATATTCTGTTGCTGTCATCTTCTCAAGTCCTTTTCATCAATTTGAAATCTTCTATAACACTATATTGTTCTTCTTCTTCTTTTAGGATTGATAACAATTGTTTATAGTTAAAAACTTACAATACTTTCTAGCTGCATTTGTGCACTTACACTTCCTTCTGAGCACTTACATGAATCTTTCTAAATCTCCCTAAAGAGATAACTCTCCCCCATTGCCATCTCAACAGGTTCTTCTCTTCCCATTGCTTGTGTACATTCTCTCAATATGTTTTTGATTTACACTCTCCCCCATTGACATTAATGTCAAAGGTATACCAATTATTACATACCAATTGTTAATCAACTTCTTAAATCATCAACCGGCTCAAGTGTCCAAAGACACTATTCAATACTAAGTACTAATTACCAAGAGTCCTTCATGACTTAGTACATATCGAATACTCCCCTATTTAGGAACATCAAAATTTAGTCCAATCTAACCATAATGCTTTGTACCACTAGACTGATGCACTCCTTGCATCATCTACTCTGAAGTAGGTAGGGACATAACCTCGGACATAACCCCTAACACACCTCTTAGGTAATCAAAAGTATCTTTAGGAAAAGGCTTCATAAATATATTTGGAATCTGTTCTTTTGTGCTTACATACTCCAACCTTATTTCTTTCTCTATTTCCTTTTCTCCCGAAACATGATAATTTATGGATATGTGCTTTATCTTATAATGTAATACCACATTCTTAGACACACTTACTATACTTGTGTCGTCATAGTAAATGATAACAGGTTTTGTAAAATCAATTCCACCATCCTTCAACATTTGTTTCATCCACATAACTTGATTATAGTTATTTTTTGTTACAACATACTCTTCCTTAGTTGTACTTTGAGATATACAGTCTTGTTTATTGCTCAACCAAGAAACCAATATTCTTCCAAGAAAGAATGCTTCACCAATGGCGCTCTTTCTATCATCTATACTACCTGCCCAATTTGTATCAATATATGCGCACAAGGTGAAATCACTTGATCTATCATACCAAATTCCATAATTAGATGTATCCTTCAAATAATTGAGTATTCTTTTGACTTCCACATAATGATACTCTTTTGGATCAACTTGGAATCTTTCCATAATCACAACTGCATTTTCTATATCTGGTTTGGTGTGAGTAAGATATTGCAATCCTCCCCAATCATAGATCTATACTTCTTCTGCTCAAATGTAGGTGTTTCATCTTTACTAGATAACTTGTGACCAGTTATCATGGGTGTACCAACAGGTTTGCAAATTTCCAAACCAAATCTTTTCAACAAATCTTTCAGATACTTAGTTTGTGAAATAAATATCCCATCTTTGTTTTGCGCAATCTACAATGCCAAAAAAATGTTCATTTCTCCTATCATGCTCATCTCAAATTCATTTTTCATCTCTTCAACAAAATTAACACTTTCTTTATCATTTCCTCGAAATATTATGTCATCAATAAATATTAAAATGATAAACAAACCATCATCAGTTTTTCTTAAATACAAATTTACATCTGATGTACCTTTGATAAATCCAAGCTTAGACAAATACCTATCCAACCTTTCATACTAGGTTCTAGGTGCTTGCTATAGACCATATAACGTTTTCTTTAATCTGTATTCAAAGTCTTTATCTTTTGTCAGAGGGAATCGATTAGGTTTCTCAATGTAGACTTCTACTTCAAGTTTTCCATTCTAAAAAGTTGACTTGACATCCATCTGATAAACCTTGAAAATCTTGCTTGCTACATAAGCCAAGAACATCCTTACTACTTCCATTCTTTCCACAGGTGCATATGTTTCTTCATAATCTATGACTTCTTTCTATAAGTAACTTTTGTGTTGGTGTAAATAGATATTTACTATTTACACTTTACATAAGTTTACTTAGGTCAATGCATTATTTTATTATTTATTAGGTTGACACTTAGGAGTTTGCATACCTTTATGATTTTTCATGTTGACAATATAGAAGTACACAACTCTAATTCAGCACATGGTATCTACAACACTGGAGTTTGCATAATTAACTAAGTTGTCATGTAGAAAACATAGTTATTTGCACTCTTAATTAAGCACATGGTGTCTACAACATTATTTTTCATAGTAAATCTTTGTAGGCTTATCCTCTTTTCATCGCACTTACTCCTGTGCTTAATGGAGGATAACCCACACTTGGTGAACATGTGTCTGGTTGTATGACTTATCATGTTGCTAACTTCTAGGCATTCTAGAAGCATTCTAGAGGCCTTTATATATAGGCACTCCTAGTGTATTTGTACATTGAATTGAATACTATATTGTTATTCTGATCATACTCTGGTCTATTTTGTGCTTATGTTTGAGTTCCTTGGTCTTGGGTAAATCTTTCCCTAAGGAAAATTCTTACATGATATCAGAGCTAAGAGAGATTCTCATCACATAGCCATTGGAGACCTTGTTGCTTTATCTCTTGAAGGGACCCGATTCAAATCCAGAGCATCTACAACAATTTGGAGTGTGTAGAGCCGAAGCAGACCTCACCATTATGTCTGGAGTGATGATTCAGTGAAAATCGACTATAAATTTGCCTACCCTAGGCCAAAGTCAATTTTGAAGTAAATTATTTTTACAAATCAACACCCAAAGGCCCAATTTGCAAACTCAATATGGTCATTATTTGATCTGTTTAATTGATTTTTAGATCTACTATTTTCTCTTTGCATTCTTTGGAGTATTTTTTCAATTTTTTTTAGACAGTTGGGCATATAGAGAAATTTTTTTGTATAAGCACTGGGTAGTCACACCCTAGCCCTGCATAGAATATTCTATAGAATATTCATTCTAATCCAGTCACTCTGCATAATCTGACATCTTTTACTGTCAAACTAGGTGGCTAAAAACTTTTTTTGGTAAGCATCTACAAATCTGGCATTTCAACCATATTTCGGTCAATTTTTAGTGGTGTAATTATTTTCTAGTTTTGGTGGTATGGATTTGTTAGAAATAGCATTTTTTGGCAACTGTACTTATTCAATCTTGCATTTTGCAACTTCAAACACTCCATACGAGCTCATCTAGACTCCTTTTTAAGTTTTGTTTTTTTGAAAGTGCATATTTTTTCACCTACTTTCTAAATCTGCAATCAGATTGTAGGTTTGTGTGGACAAAAATACCACTTTCAGAGATAGGTCCTATTTTGCATTGCATTGCTTCACAATTGTTGTATTTTTGAGCTACATTGTAAAGTTCTAGATTTGTAAACAACAAAATTAGAAGCCCACTTTGTCCATTTTGACAAGTAGCCTATTATAAACACACTACATATAAAGTGCCAAAATCTTTCATTTGGGTGGGGGGGGAGAATTTTTGAAGTGAAAAGGGGGGTGTGTATTGTGCTTTGTGTCTCTTTTATATTGTGCCCTTGCATTATGGGTTCTTTTTCAAAGTTAACTCTACATAATTATGCTACTTGGAAAGAAAACATAAAGGAACCATTGTTAGAAAATGGTTTACCACGTTATGTAATTGGTGCAACAAAGAAACCTCCTGTTGATGTTGATGAGGCTCAAAAAGAAGTCTGGGAATCCAAACAAGAGATGGTCCTAGGAACCTTGTTGAAAAATATCTCTAATCCCATCAAATATCATGTAGGAAGCTTACCAATCCAATAGAAGTCTAGACAAAACTTAAAACATTGTATGGGACTGTAGATGAAGACATGACCTAGACCATAGAGGACAAACTTCTCAAGTTGGATCCTAGGAATTTCAACACCATCAAAGACTATCATACCCAAGTAGACATGTATAGGGCACAACTTAAGGATTGTGGTGAACCCATCATGGATGGAAAGATGATGAAACTTATAATGACTCATCTTCCACTTGAATATGCTCCTTTTGTTTCTAGTTATAATACTCACAAATTAACGATGGGTAGTGCCTACACTAAGCCTTCATTCAAGAAATTTTCAAAAATGTTGATCTTAGAACATGACAATTTAGTGAGTATGGGAATTCTCAAGTCTTCCAAGACCAAAGTCTTGGTAGCTAATGAAGGTAATTCAAGTGCTAAAAACTCCAACAAGAAGCAGAAGCAGTGGAAGGAAAAGCCACAATACGACACACAACAGTCCTCCTCTAAATAAAAATCTTCCTCGCATCAATCTTCTTCCACTCAACAATCTTCTTCACAACAAGGTAAGTCCTCTTTCAAAAATAATCAGACGGGGAACAACTCCAACAAAAGGGAGAAGAAAACTTGTGCCTATTGTATGAAGAATGGTCATGATGAACATGAGTGTAAAGATAAGCAGATTGATGAATTGGTAAACCTAATGAGGAAACAGAAAATTGATGTACTAAATGCCTATAATGATAAGGGATCTTCAACCACTTCAAAGGGTAAGGAAAAAGCTTTGGTAGCAAGTACAAACAATGCTGAGGAATGGGTTATTGATTCAAGAGAAACACATCATATGGGTGCTTCAAGGGAGTAGTTTTCCTCTTTGAAACCATCAGATGTACCTTACATCTATGTGGGTAATGGAACTCAAGTGGAAGTTGAAGGGAAAGGGAATGTTGAGTTGGAAAATGGCGTCTTCAAGGATGTTCTTCATGTTCCTAACCTTAGCACAAACCTTCTCTCCATCTATTAGATAACTCACTATGGATGTGGCAACAAAGTGGAGTTCCTTCCAAATACAATTGTGGTGAAAAATCTCAAAGATGATTCTATGGTGGCGGTAGGAAAGGCTAATCATGAGACAAGACTTTATTCTTTCTAACATTTTGTGCCTAAGTCCACTTCCCTTGCTTTTTTGACTCATTCAAATACACAAAGTAAACTATGGCATGAGAGATTTGGACATCTCAATTACCACTACCTTCAAAAACTCAGTAGCAAGGATATGGTCATTGGTTTGGGTCAAGTCAAGTATTTAGAGGGTGTATGCCCAAGTTGTGAAGCAGGCAAGCATCTCGAAGAGAAATATGACAAGGGGAAGGCTTGGAAGGCTACTATTTTTCTTGAAATGGTTCATAGTGATGTAGCTGGCCCATTTCTAGTACCATCATTTGGTAAGGCCCACTATATTCTAACCTTTATTGATGACTTTTCATGGTACACTTGGGTTTTTTTTCTTACTCATAAGAGTGAAGTATTTGATTAGTTTCTTACACTTTCTAAGCAAGTCTCACCTTGTTTCTCACAACTTTTTTCTCATTCATCTTATTTCTAAATACCCACTTGGTTCCTTAAACATTTTTTTCTTTAGGTCTAGGAACTAATTCCCATGGCTCATTCTTCACAATCTGATCTAGTTCATCTTTCATAGCTTGCATCCAATGATCATCCTTACATGCCTCATCTGTGCTCTTAGGTTCCACTTGAGAAATTAGACACAATTTCTCATTCACTCTGTTCCTTGTCATCTCACCTTTATCCTTTCTCCCAATTATAATATGCTTGAGAGGGTGATTATTTGTCATGTTTCTACTAGAAGTAGGACTTGACATCTCAACTCTTATCTCTTCTCTATGATCAATAGATGCTTCATTCTGCAAGTCATTGTTTGTCTAAAAAAGAACTTCAACATTCTGTCTAACAAATCTAGAATTATCCTCATCTTCATTAAAACTATAATCTACTATCTTCTCTTTAGTACCAAACTTTTCATCAATCCTTACATCTACGCACTCAACTATTGTCTTAGTTCTATAGTTGAAACATCTATATGCTTTACTTTATAACGAGTAACCAAGAAACATACCTTCATCACTTCTAGGATTTAACTTATCAATATCATCATCTCTCTTTATGTAACACTTCCAAATTTGAAATACTTGACTGACGGTGAGTGACCAAACCATAACTCATAGGGTGTCTTGCTCATACCTCTCCTAATCTGTACTCTGTTTAGAGTATGTACCTTAGTGTTAAGTACTTCTCTCCAAAATTTCTTTAAGACATCATTCTCAAATAACATCACTCTTGCTGCTTCTGCTACTGACTTCTTCATTCTTTCATCAATCCCATTTGTTTAGGTGTTTTAGGTGAAGATAACTATATTTTGATTCCATTCTCTTCATAGAACATATTGAACTCTTTACAAGTGAACTCTCCTCCTTTATTTGATCTTGAACATTTAATCTTGACACCCGATTCATTTTCAACTCTATTCCTGATATCTTAAATTTATCAAATGCTTCAGACTTTTTTTTAAGAAATGCTACCCACATCATCCCAGTGAAATCATCAACAAAAACAATTAAGTACCTTTCACCATAGAATCCTTTGGTTCTTGTAGGACCACTCAGATCTGTGTGAACAATCTCCAATTTCTCTGTAGTAGAGACCTTCTTGCTAGGAAAAGACACTTTCCTCTACTTAGCCAAAATAGGTTCCTTACAAACAACATTAGTAGGCTTAATAATCTTAGGCAGATCTCTCACTTCAAGTGTATTGCTAATTTTCGCAATATTATCAAAGTTTATATGAAAAAACCTTCTATTCCATAACCAACTATTATCAATCATTGCAAAAAAACATGTTATTTTAGTAGGATTCAACATAACTATATTACCTCTGCGTCTGGTTCTAGTACCAATTAGCTTACCATATTTTTCTTTGATAATGCAAGTCTTCTCTGTGAATTGCAACATATATTCCTTGTCTACCAACTGTCCAACACTTAACAAATTACGTTTCAAGCCATCCAAAAAGTAAACATCATCAGTGTTAGTTTCACCATCAAGAGTAATAGATCCAATCCCTATAATATGATAGGCTACATTGTTACCAACTCTAACAATACCTTATCACGATTTCTAAACTTGAAAAATTTGTTCATATCACCAATAATGTGATGTGAACATCCACTATCAATTATCCAATCTAATTTCTTCTCAACTTGGATAACTAGAGCTCTCTCTTCTCTAATTTCTCTACCAAGGTTATCTTCCTTAATAGCCACAAATCCTAATTCATCATCACTTTCACTTTGATCTTTTTCACTAGATTCTTTGTCCTCATTAGCATATAAAAAATTTCTATCTTTATCTCTTCTAGGGTTAAATTTTCCTCTAAACTTTTTCTCTCTTTCAATACATTTAGATGTATAATGACCTTATTAATCACAAGTTCAACACTTAAATATTTTCCTCACCATCTTTCTCTCTTCTTACTAGAAGGGCTATTCCTTCTTCAATCTTCTTATCTTCTTCAGATCTGCTACTACTGGTAAAGTCTCCTCTTGCGCCAACACTTCTTGATAGATTAGATTAAACGTTCATAGCATTGAAAGAAATCTCAACTCTAGCTAATTCTCTAGACTATGTCATTTCTGCTTCTATAGATTCTAATCATCCAAGCAATGCTTCTTTTGTAAAATATTTGGTGTAGGGCATCACTAGCTAAATCATCTGAGCTATTTTCTTGAATGGTGGTGATAAAAATTTCAAGATCTTCCATATAACCTCATCATCTTGTTTAGTTCCACCAAGAGATTGAATACCTGCAACTATTTATGATATTCTACTAACATAACTTCTTATGGGCTCATCCTCCATCATCCTAGCATCTTGAAATGTGCAAATCCAATTTCGCAATTTTATTCTTTTTGCATGATCATCACCTTCAAAAGTCACTTCTAATGCTTTCCAAATTTCATGACAAGTTTCAAATGTCTTTACCTGATTGTATTCATTCTCCAGAAGAGCTGACAATAGGGCTCCTCTGGCTCTCATGCCACACGTGAACATATCTCTTCCTCCCTCACTACATTCCTCTAGCTTTGATTCTTCAACAATTTCTTTCTTAGCTTTTTTCAAAAGCCAATATCTTGGACCCATGCATAACAGACAAGTCTTCATCTTTTCCTTCCAACTATCATAGTTGGCTCCATCGAATCTCGAACTATCTTTCTTGAATATATTTTTCATTGATCTCCCAAAGCTATTAAGCCTTATCTTCAAGGACCTAGTGCTTTGATACCAATTGTTAGAATATATAGTCCACTGATATTGTATATGAGCAATGCTAGTATGCTAATAGAAACCAAATTTAAATAAAGCTTCTACAAACTAAACAAAATTCATAGACTTCAAGATAGACTAAGATGAGCTCTTAATTGAGAATATGAGCCATTAATGGACTCTCTCAACGAGAAGCTCTCTTGTTGAGTAGCTTTGTCTAAATAGATAGGATGTATGCTCAAGCTTTATGCTTCAAAAAGGGCTTCAAATGGACTTGGAATTTGTGTGTGAGTGTATGGTTTTGATGTAAAATGGCTTCTTAAAATGGCATTATGACTTTACTTCATGGATTGTGTTGTTTTGCAAAGGGGAAGGATCCAATTTATAGGCAAGAGGCTTGAGGGATTGAGGGCTAAGATGCAAGGATGAGAAAAAGCTCATGGAGGGCTCAGATTGCATGAGAGGAGAGCACATGGATTGTGCTTCCTTACAGCCAATCAGAGAGTGACACATGTCACAGGGCGAGAGGATGGAGGAAAGGGGAAGGATGAGTCAACAAAGCAGGCTCAAGGGATAAAATCTTCATAAAGACCCTCATAATGGCTTGTAAGAGCAATAAAAGGGCTTGGAAGAGTCATTTATGGCCTAGTGGGCTTCATAAAGTTTTATGGTTGGGATATTTTGAAGGAGATGAGAGGAATTCCAACTTGGACTTTATTAGGAAAGTTTTAAGCTTGCTTAGGATTGTGCAAATGATTAGAGGATGGATTAGGATGGTTTAGGATTAGCTTAGGGATAGGCAAGTGGATGGCATTTAATGAGGGTGGGTGAAGGAGGAGATATTTGTTAACTTTGGCTTGGGTTAATAAGTCTTAACCCATGTTTAGAGAATGTGACAAGGTTAGGAGGGGATTAGGATTAGGTTTAAATACATCTTCTATAAGAGTCTATACTTTGGATGAGGATAAAGACTTTCTAGAATAGTCTAGAACTTCCTAGGATGAGGATGAAGACTTTCTAGAAGAGTCTAGAACTTCTTAGGATGAGGATAAGTTAGATTTTTAGGAAATAAATAAAGTTTTATTTATTTCAAGGGTTTGGGTTGAGGAGATATTTATTAAAACTTTTTAAATAAACATGAGGATTAATATTTAATCTTAATTAAATATTTTGAGTTGGGATTAGGGGTAGGAAATGATGGGATTAGCCTTTAATCAAAATTAAAGAAGGATTAAAAGATTTTGGAAGAGGTTAGTGGTCTTAAGGAAATTGGCCAAGTTTTGGGCAAAACATAAATTTTTTAAATTTATTTTGGGTTTTTTGGTCAATTATAATTAAATAATTAATAAATAAGGAAATAATGTTTAAATAAGATTTAAACATTTTTGGGAGGGATTCCTTAATTAAATATTTTTAATTAAGATAAAGGGATTTAATGGCATAAAAATAAATAAATAAATTAAATAATTAATTAATTAATAAATGATGATGTCATCAAATTTTTTTCAGAAAATAAAAATAATTTATTTTCTAAAGGTTTTTAGGTGTCTACATTTTGCCCCTCTTTGATGTGATGCTGCAAGTGGCATGGCATCAAAGATAAGAAAATAAGATGCCCAAGGCTAGAGCAGAAGAGGAGAGATTGGACTGCAAGATGCCCCCTCAAGAAGGCGACGGGGAGAGAAAGCGAGGCTCGACAACTTCTTGAAAAGTACAAGAATTCAAGATGAGCAAGAAGACTCAGATTGGCTTAAGAGAAGAGGTTTAGTTAGCTCAAACTCTCACAACGGGAGAATGATAAAGGGAGAATTAGAGGCACAAGAGGAAGCAAGCTTAAGTTCTCAGGGATTGCAGAGGATGAAGGAGCAGAGCGCTATAAAAGGAATCTAGGATGGGGAGATGGATGAGGGGATTAAAAAGCTGATGCAACAAGATTTCAAAGAGTCAGATTGGCGGAAGATGGGTTTCAGAGATCCCTAGGACTAGGATTGT
Source organism: Cupressus sempervirens (assembly GCA_028749045.1). Taxonomy (NCBI): domain Eukaryota; kingdom Viridiplantae; phylum Streptophyta; class Pinopsida; order Cupressales; family Cupressaceae; genus Cupressus; species Cupressus sempervirens. The sequence continues at coordinate 525,810,600 of CM053788.1, forward strand.
GGATCTCAAAAGATGAGGCTTGGTGGATTGATTTGGATTGGTGGATCCCTAAGACTAGGATTGTGGATCCCTAAAGCTAAAAGTGCAGATTGATTCAAAGAGATACTGATGCATAAGCTGGGGTAGGAGAGACAGATGCTGGATATGGATGGGGGATAATGGAGATGAAGGGAAACCATTGAAGCTTTTTTGAGCAGGGGGATACTTCAAAGAGAAGTACCACCATGTAGTTGAGCACTAGATTTGCTATAGGACTGTTGGTTAATTGCCAAGGTTACCAAGAACATCAAGGCCGTGTCACCAACCATCCAGAGGACTGACAGACTGAATCAAAATAAACACACAAGGATTGCCCCAGCATCACACATGAAATTCGGAGGAAACAGTGTGGAACCGACACTGGGTAACCCACAAGCAAAAAAAAAACAAACAAAAGACTTGATCAAGACCTTACACCCAAATTGCCCCATTTGCAGTATACCATGATATGGAAGATTGTGGCAACTTTGAGGAGGGAACAAAAAGATTGTTTGGAAAAGATACCTCAAGACCCAAAAGGAAAGATTCCAAATCAAAAGAAAGTGAAAATCCAAAAGAGAATTGTTTGCCAACGAGATGGGTAGGACAAGGTACTAACAGACCAAGATCAGACATGAGAAAAGCTATATTTTGCAAGGATCTATCGGAGAGCACCTAAGCTGATGGATCTAGATGAGTGATGCATCTGGCAAGCTGAACTAAGAAGGATAACACTTTGGTGACATGAGATCTAGTTAAAGGATTCATTGGGATAGCTAACCAAGGGTTGTGCGATGTGTGCAAGATGTTGAGCAAGGATGATCTGACACGAAAACTGGATAGATACAATGGTACTAAGCTAAAGAGGATGTACAAGCTGATGAACCAAGATATTTACAAGCTAACAGACCAATGATAGGTATGATACAGATGGATAAAAAGCTCAGGATGAGAGGATAGCGGGATGGCTCAAGTTGGTGCAAGAGTTAGAAGCTAAGGATGAGGTGATAACGAAAGATATGGATTTGACAAGATGCATCCAATGATGATGATGGGGACAATGCTAAGGTTGGTGCTAGCTGAATGGATAGATGGCGCTAGAGTGAATGGCTAATGAGAGGATGACACTGGATTTGCATGAGGATAGCCTAGAGCGGGATAGTAATGATAAGGGAGGATGGACAAGACAAGATCTCCAAGGAATACAGTGCCCCTAGTCAGAAGATGACATGTGGAAGGAGGTCTTACAATGGATGTGATAGGATTCAAGTTAGGATGGAAAAGCGGAAGGTGCTAGGGAGATGGATGATAGCTGGGATGATTGGCTGAAGCTACAGAAGATCAGTGGATGGTGTGAGATGGAAGCTAGAGGATGGAGGATAGGTGTATAGATTGGAAGATGGAGTTGGATGTCAAGATGCGACCAAAAGCATGAGGATGATAAGCTAAGCTGGGGATGGCTGGATTACGCATGATGCTTGTTTGCCAAGTTTTCATCATGGTACTTGTCCAAGGTGCTTGAATTGCCAAGTTTTCACTAGTGGATGCTTTATTTTTCTTTATTTTTATTTTTTTGACTTTTTGACTTTTTGACTTTGGACTTAGCTGGAATGATTTTGGCTTTCTTCAGCTATTTTTGGCTTTTTTGGGATTTTTCACTGGCTGTTGGAATGTTTAATTTTGTTGCTAGCTGTTGGTACACCGAACGTGTGATTTATGCAATAGATCAGATTAGATGGGATTGACGGTAGGAGATGGAGGGATGAAAAGGCTGGAAAGGAGCATGAGATAGAGATGCTTGTAGGATCAACATTGGCACATGTTGGGACGGGTGTGAAAAGAGCAAATGGGGAATGGATGGTAGATGGGGGCTTGATGGAGGATTTGTGGAAGCACGCTTAGGGATATAGGCACCCAAGATGGAGTTAGGAGATGGGGGACATGAGTCACTAGATGGGGGATTAGCAATGGTGGATGCCATTATGCATTGGGTTTCAACTTTTTTCTTTGGGATCCACATGGTTTTGGATTTTCTTTTCATAGGCTTTTTCATTGTTTTGCATTCTTTGATTGGATTTTGCCTTTTTTGAGTATGTTTTTTAGAATAGACATATGATTGCCTAGGATGTGGGTTTTTAGCTTTATGCATTTTGAAGTTGGCAGTCACATTGTTGTGGTAAGCTTTGGGAAGATGGTTATGAGAAGCTTTGCGAGATGGAGAGGATATGTAGGAGCTTATAGTGGGAGGATGATGGATGATAGGTAAAGAGATGTGCCTTTGTTGATCTTGAATAGGAATGAAACCTGAGTGGGATTTTTAGGCTGGATGATAGGAGGATGGCTGATGGTAGATTTTGGTACATAGGGACTCAAAATGGATTTAGTAGATGAAGGGGGGATATGGTAGGTTGTTTTCGGTTGCAAAGATGGTGGAGGGGAGATGACATCAGATTTCTTGAAGGAATGATGGGAGGATGGCATGGTGGGCCTGGAGATAGGCTTGGTTTGGGGATGGCATGTACCAACACTTTTAGATGGTGAGCCTTTGGATACATATCCGAGACCATGAAATCCTGGATTCTTTTGTGCAATAATAGACTTTATGATTCCTTGCTCTTGTGGTCCTAAACCTTGACCTTGATAATGCCATCGATTGAGCATTTGAACGAGCTGAGGAAACTTTTTGCTTGTAGAAAATGGTAGAAGTTCTTTATTAGATGTACTGCAATGGGGAGATACTGTTCTTAATTCTTTTGCGGAGAGGGGGCCACCATGAATGAATGTAAGTGAACCAAGAGGGTAGATTATAGAGGGTGGAATAGCTTGGATAGGTGGTAAGATGGAAGCATGGAGTGGAGGATATGGTAGGATATGATCTTGATTTAGCTGATGGGATGAAAAGATATCCTACAGTAGAGGAGGTATGACTTGAGGTTTTGAAGATGGAGGGGATGGTGACTGCAATATGGATGGAAGACATGGTATGATGATATCTTCATTTATGCTTTGAGGGATGTCAACATGCTTTTGGGTAAGATCTTGATAGGATTGGATTGGAGTGGATGGTGCGATAGGAGGCGAAGGGATGGATTCTTCAAAGGCAGTGGATGGATAGATGTAAGATTCGGTAGTGGAGATGGATGAGTAGAAGATGGATGTATAAGGGTCATTACGGGAGATTTGGGAAATACTTGGAGGTGATGTGGATAGGATTTGGAGGGATTTGATAGGTGGTGGGATTTTGATGCTTGCAAGAAGTGGAAAGATTTTAAGCAATTTGATGGATGGTATGGGGATGATAACTTTGGGAGATGGAGGTGATATTATAGATGGGGAAACTTCATCACTGACTACTTCACATGGTTGGATTAGATGACATGGCTTATCAACTGTTGGAGGTGGATTTTCTTGTATTTCCTCTAGGAGATTCCTGGGAGACTCGTCTATCAGAGGTGGAGGTGGTGGATTTATAGGAATAGCTGGTGTGATGGGGGTGGAATATTGGAAGCTTGGTTGATTGGGTGATGGAGGAGAACCTGGGATATGAGATGGCATGACTAGATAGTTTGGAAGAATTCTTGGATTTTGGGGGATGGTTGGTGAAATGTTTCTAAGGCTTTCAATATACCCATCATAGTCAACAAGATTTTCATCATCATTGGAATAGGAGGTGGCGGGAGCAAGGACAATGTGACCAAACTCATCATGATAGGATTGGGACTTCATGCTTTGATAGTGAGTTTGATGGGGATGAGGTCTTAAATATGGATGAACACGAAAGTTCATGGTTGGATTTGGATTAAGCTCAGATTTTGGATTGGGTTTGCAAAGATTTCTTAGGGATAGTCAAAGCTGCATGACAAACCTAAGGAGGATTGGATGGGGATTTTAGGCTTTTCTAAGGATGGAAGACTTTAAGGGCATGCTGTCAAAAGGTGAGGGTTTTGCTTTCCTATGTGCAGGATTGGTGGCTATGTCAACTTGAGGATAGACTAATGATCCTATGGGTATGACACGAGATTGACCTCTTGTGGATCCCAACCTTTAGCTCAAGGTAATGAGGGATACAAGTGACAAAGCTGGATTACCCTAGACAATGCTCTGTTTGAGGGATAACCTTGGTGAGATTGGTTGATTGGTAGGATTGATTGGATAGCAAACTCTGGCAGAGTAATAACAATTCCTTAAAGGCTCAGGTGATTTTGGATTGGGTTGCTAGCTTGCTGGGGGGATGATTTGGATGGACTTTGGATTTGGGATTGTTCTAAAGAAAAGAACTGGATAGATTCATTTGCGGTGGGGGAGCTTGGATGATATTTTGATGAGGCAGTGACTATGCTAAGTATTCCTTGAGTTGGGATATTTTTGCTTTTCTGGGATTTTGATCAAAGTTGGAAAACATTCATTCAAAAGCTATGAACAAACAAGCAGAAAAAAGTTTGGAGCAAGCACGTCAAACACACCAACATCCTAGGAAGCTTTCTACAAGGATGAAATTTGGTTTAGCTAGGGAGTCCTCGATATACGCAAGGTACATGAGGCCCAAATCCATAGATGAAAACAAAAAGATGTGACACAGCCGAGAGGAGCGGTAAACCACTTCTCCTCTTTCACTTCTCAAGGGTATAAAGTTCCTTGAGGCTTAGCCCGAGTGACAAAATCTTGATCCCAAGAGAGGTGTCTTTTGATTCACCTCCTAATTCTTATACTCCATCGGAACGCTGGAGTTGAGGTTGTCCCAAGGGGTGATGAAATCCCCAAGCAGGCCTCCTAAAAAGTGTAAAACAAGACCACATACATGATCTTGGTTTTAAAAGACATGCGTTCATTCCAATTAATGATTTAGATTTTGTAAGCTATGATTAAAGAGACTTGTGATTATGGCATACAATGTTCATCCAATTTGATAGCGTCGTTAGCATAATGGAAGTCGAGAGATCGTCAACATAAGAAATGCGAGCATCATTTAAAATGCGTCAAAACCATGCGATGTTCATTGATTGTTAGGCATTCAAGATTGAGTGTGAGTTTGCTTTAAGCCCAAAACAAAAATATGTGAAACTTGATTTGTCAAGCGCACGCCCGGAGGCCCCCCACGTCAAGATTTGTTCAAATTTTAATGCCCAAATGAAGTGTTAGCGAGCCTAATGCACATTCAAAGAATTTTATAACTTAGAAAAACTACTAAAAACCCAAGTGAGTGGAGTTTGATTTGTGTGGAACACTTAACACCCTCTTAGGTGGACCCATCCCCATAGATGGCGCTGAGATTGCAACCAATGGTTAAATTGATGGGTGATTAAAGAGGGTGAGTCCAACGACAAACTCACTCAAAGCGTTTTTATTTATTTTTATAACTTAAAAGATTACAAAAATGTAGATTCTTTTTGTGCTCCAAAAGATGATTATTTGATCTATGGCATTTAAGATTGGATTTGTTGTTTTAATCATGCATTCATAAAAAAAATAAACTTGATTTTAATCCATGACACTCAAGAGTGATTTTAGAAACATGCATTCAAAGACAAGTGATTAAACATTCAAGTTTTTTCCTTTGAGCATTCAAGATTGAGATTTTGTGTGTTGTTTGAAGAACTTTGAAGTGCTTTGTTTTAACCTTAGATCATTCAAGATTGTTTTGGACTCACAAGTGAAAATGACTCTTTGGACTTTGGTTTTCATTCAAGATTTTGTGTTCTAGTTTGCATGTTTTAAGCCCAAAAATGATATTCCTAGGTTGTTTTGATGCATGAAAAACCTAAGCAACATTCAAGATTTTGCAACAAGACATTTGTTTCGAACAAATAACAAAGCTTTTAGGAAAATTTTTGGCAACCATTTAGGACTCTTAGTTTTCATGAGATTTTTAAAAGAACTTTAAAATATTTGCAAATGAGGTTCATTTTATCCTTGATTGGTGCTTTGAGTTTGATTTAGATTTTAGTGTGCACTTAATGTTGATTTTGAACCTTTTGAAATGGAAACTTGAAATTTTTTTTAAATTTCCAAAAATGAAGTGTTCCTAACTTTGCATGAATGCATCTAAAACCTTGATGTTGCAAGGATGCAAATGATTGGATTGGTTTAGTTTCACTTGTTAAAAGATTTTTTATTTTTTTTTGCAAATTTTTAGTTTTTTAATGAATTTAAGTATGATTTGGGGGTTCATTTTAAGCACTAAAAAGAAGTGTGTATGATTTTGCATCCTTAAAAAAAAAATGGCCAAGATCTCCCACAAGAAGAAGAAGAAGTAGATGAAATAAGAAGAATATAGACAAGAAGAGGAAGAAGAATTCCAAGTGCTTTGTCCACCTCTAAGCTTGAAAAATCTGCAAATACTATGAGATAGACTATGAGTTCCTTTGTCTTCTTCATGCTCATGTGGACCTACAAAACCAATTTATACAATCCTACCAATCACAAAAACAAGCAAAATTAGCCAAAATTAGCAAATGACATGCAAAACTTGACTAAAAAAGCTAATGAAGATGACCCATGTGATGTCCCACCGGGTGTGCCAAAATGTATATGAGCAATGTTAGTATGCTAATAGAAACCAAATTTAAATAAAGCTTCTACAAACTAAAAAAAATTCATAAACTTCAAGATAGACTAAGATGAACTCTTAATTGAGAATATGAGCCATTAATGGGCTCTCTCAATGAGAAGCTCTCTTGTTGAGTAGCTTTGTCTAAATAGATAGGATGTATGCTCAAGCTTTATGCTTCAAAAAGGGCTTCAAATGGAGTTGGAATTTGGGTGTGAGTGTATGGTTTTTATGTAAAATGGCTTCTTAAAATGGCATTATGACTTTACTTCATGGATTGTGTTGTTTTGAAAAGGGGGAGGATCCAATTTATAGGCAAGGGGCTTGAGGGATTGAGGGCTAAGATGCAAGGATGGGAAAAAGTTCATGGAGGGCTCAGATTGCATGAGAGGAGAGCACATGGATTGTGCTTCCTTACAGCCAATCAGGGAGTGATACATGTCACAGGGTGAGAGGATGGAGGAAAGGGAAAAGATGAGTCAACAAAGGAGGCTCAAGCGATAAAATCTTCATAAAGACACTCATAATGGCTTGTAAGAGCAATAAAATGGCTTGGAAGAGTCATTTATGGCCTAGTGGGCTTCATAAAGTTTTATGGTTGGGATATTTTGAAGGAGATGAGAGGAATTTCGACTTGGGCTTGATTAGGAAGGTTTTAAGCTTGCTTAGGATTGTAGAAATTATTAGAGGATGGATTAGGATGGTTTAGGATTAGCTTAGGGATAGGCAAGTGGATGGTATTTAATGAGGGTGGGTGAAGGAGGAGATATTTGTTAACTTTGGCTTGGGTTAGTAAGTCTTAACCCATGTTTAGAGAATGTGACAAGGTTGGGAGGGGATTAGGATTAGGTTTAAAGACATCTTCTAGAAGAGTCTAGACTTTGGATGAGGATAAAGACTTTCTAGAATAGTCTAGAACTTCCTAGGATGAGGATGAAGACTTTCTAGAAGAGTCTAGAACTTCTTAGGATGAGGATAAATTAGATTTTTAGGAAATAAATAAAGTTTTATTTATTTCAAGGGTTTGGGTTGAGGAGATATTTATTAATATTTTTTTAATAAACATGAGGATTAATATTTAATTTTAATTAAATATTTTGAGTTGGGATTAGGGGTAGGAAATGATGGGATTAGCCTTTAATCAAAATTAAAGAAGGATTAAAAGATTTTGGAAGAGGTTAGTGGTCTTAAGGAAATTGGCCAAGTTCAGGGCAAAAAATAATTTTTTAATTTATTTTGGGTTTTTTGGTCAATTTATTGATTAAATAATTAATAAATAAGAAAATAATATTTAAATAAGATTTAAACATTTTTGGGAGGGATTCCTTAATTAAATATTTTTAATTAAGATAAAGGGATTTAATGACATAAAAATAAATAAATAAAATAAATAAATAAATAATTAATAAATGATGATGTCATCAAAAATTTTTCAAAAAATAAAAATACTTTATTTTCTAAAGGTTTTTAGGTGTCTACAGATATAACTAAGAGTGTGGGGGGGGGGAGGTGAGTCAATTATCTAGCAAGTATCATAATCATTAACTTTAAACAATCTTATCATGGATCTAACCATTTTTTAATTGGTTGGTACTCCGTTAGGCAGGAAATTGGAAGGGGGAAATCTTGCAGGAGGAATTGATCTTGGTGGGATAGGAGATCGAAATGCAAAAATTCTGGCAAAGTCTGTAGTAGTGCATGACTATTTTATGGGTTCTAGTTCCACAAGGTGTGGATTTAGGAAAATCCCTTTGGATCCTTCAGCTGCAAATCATGTGCCCAGATAGGAATTTGAGTAAGAAAATATTCCTTTAGAGAATGTGAAGGAGACTATAGATAGGAAAGTAGAGAACTTAATGAAAGGGTTAAGAGATCAAAGGGTGCGGTCTTCTCTATTTGGAAGAAAACCTAGAGGAAAATCATCTTTCCCTCTGATCACATCAAAATCTTGTTGGGAGAAGGGTGTGTTTCAAATCTTTATTTCGGACCCAATTGTTAATTTCTTTGTCTCATCTATGGAATGCACTCTAGTTGGAAACTTTATGGGGGCTAGACCAAATATAGATACTTTGAAAACTATGATAAAATAGGAATGGGTTATCCATGGTCAAGTTGATATAACTCCTATGATGAATGGTTTCCTTTCATTCATTTTTAACTACAAGGAAGATATGAACATGGTCCTTTGTGGAGGGCCATGGTCGTTTGGCAAAAGAACTTTCACTATAAAAAAATGGGGACCAAGCATGGACTTATCTAATGCCTTCTTCTTAACTACCCCAATCTAGGTTAGCCTTCCTAGCCTTCCTTTGGAATTCTGGCATGAGGATATTTTTAAGGGAATAGTTGGTTCCTTTGGGGAACTAATTGCAATGGATAATGCTATGGTTTCAAAGTCTAAACTTTAGAGCACAAGATTATATGTGAAAGTGGAAAACTTGAGTAACCTTCTTAAAAAGGTGGAACTAATTTCAAAACTTGGTAAAAGGACACAAGAAATTACATATGAAGATCTTCCAAATACTTGTTTTTCCTATAAAAAATAGGGCAATCAAGTGAAAAGTTTCTCTAACAAAATAAAGAACCAACCCAAGACTGATAAGGATGATAAAAAGAAAGAAGAAAAGACTCAGAGGAAAGTTTGGAGACCTAAAGATACTCTTGAAAAGGGTTTGAAGAATAAACTAAACCCTACAAATTAGGAAACTGGTATGCTGTCAAATCCTACCTTGAATGATAACCTGAGCCTTGAAAATTAGGAGATTAGATTATTGTTAGATCCTGCCTTACTTGAGTAAAATAAAGAGAATATGGTTGACTCGATGAAACAATTAGTCATCTACTAGAAGAATGATATAAAATGGGAAGATCTAGTAGAAATGGAGGAAATAGAGGAGGGAGAAATTCTGGAGGATAGGAGTAGATCTCTAGTTTCAAAGGAAACCTAGAATGTTGATTTCTAGTCTATTGAGATCCAAAATGTTGATACCCAGCCTCTTGAGACACCTTTGTGCAAAGAAATAGTTCCCTTTAGGAATGGTTCTGAAGTTGAGGAGAGGAGCTCGAAAGGGAAGGATCTGAAAAAAAAATAGAGCCAAAGGAAAAAGACTCAAAAGAAAATTAATACAGCTCCTAAAGGAGTAGAGACTCGAAGCAATAAACTGGAGCAACAATCCAAGGTGAAACTGAATGTTGAAACTCTGAAGAAACCTGGAAGGAAATCTTCTAGGAAAACCAAAGAGATTGAAAGTTTATAGAATATTGCTGATGGAAGACAAGATTAAAATATTAGGGGATTGAACAACAACCATAAATTAGATATTGTTCAAAATTTTGTTAGGGAGCATAAGCCAAATATTTTATTACTTCAAGAAACAAAAATGGAGAAGGAGAGAGCTAAAAAGATTAATTCTTTTAATGATTACTGTATAAAGGCAAGTAGTTCAAAAGGAGCTTTAGGAGGTACTATGATGTTATGGAAGAAACCCTATTTTTTAGGAACTGTTTTGAATGCTAGCTGATGGGGACACAACCCAAGAACAGAATGGACACAACAGAAAAGGAAAATTGTATTAACTAAAAAATAAGCTAGTACATCCAGTACTGAGAAAATAAACTTCAAAACATGCCTTAAGGGCTTACAATAGCATAAATGTGGAGATAATTTCTCCTTTTAGTACCTCCTCTCAAACTCCACTCCGAACTACCTTTTACAATGCCATAAATCTCCTTAAATAGACCTCGGAGGGTTAAGGACTAGGAGTACATTCTAGAAAGTGCTAGCAGGCATCCACTGACCAAATAGAAGGTTTCGGAAGCTGTGTTAGAAGTTGATGCAAATCTAGAAGAATCTAGAAACGGTAACTGAACTTCCGGGAGGCATAACTTTTGAACCGTAGCTCTGATTGACGAACCCTTTACATTTTCAGAAAGCTCTCGAAGCGCTCTATAGCCCTATGGACGAGCTTCACTTGCCCCCCTTTTTTGGCCCTTTTTGATGTCATTTAATGCCCCTAACTTGACTTTGAAGCGTTCTTAGGAGGTCTCCACAACCCAAAAAATTGTAATAACTTTCAAACTGTGGGGCCTTTTGACTTGATTCTTTTTCTGGAATGCTCTAAATTACAATTACATTCATCTAGCCAATTTACACCTCCTAGTTCACTAAAATGATGGTTCAATTACATACTCCTATTTTTTCAGGATTTACACGAACACTGATAGTAGAACTGTGAGAGTTGGAACTTTTATTTGACCCAAATGGGTATCCAAAAATGAAAACACATGAAACAAAAACTAAGTCTAAGTATATTTTTTTGGGTGACACAGGATTGCCTTTATACCTCTGGATGCTCCTGCATCACTAGCAAACATTTCATGGTGGTCAAAATTAGAAGCATTGTCCAGAATAATGAATGGTCTATTGTCAATATGTATGCACCTAATATCAAGAATTCTAGAAAAAAGGTATGGGAAACTCGGTCTAATATAAAGAGTAAAGATTACTATGGTAGATGGATCTTCTTATGGGATTTTAATGTTCCTCTTTATGACCATGATAAAAAGGGGGGAATGTGAGTTAGCTGGATGGGGAACTGGATTTTATGGATTTCATTAATAAAGAGGGTTTAATGGATCTGGATCTTCATGGTATAGAGTTTACTTGGAGTAATAAGAGGACAAGTGATGATTGTATTCATGCTCGATTGGATAGAGCTCTTATGTCTCCTAATTGGACTAAAAATTTGTATGCAAGTTAGAGGCATTACAGAAAATTGGGTTCGACCACTTTCCCCTAATCTTTACTACTAATAAGGTTAGTATCAAAAAAGAATTTCCTTTTAGTTTTGAAAAAATGTGGATTCAACATCCACATTTTGAGAGTAAATTGGCTAAATGGTGGAATATAAATATTGATGGAAGTGCTCTTTTTAGGGTGGCTTCTAAACTAAGAAATGTCAAAAAGGAGATTAAAATCTAGAATAAAAGATGTTTTGGTAATATTTTTGAGAGAAAATCAAATATCAAGGAAGAACTACAAAATATCAAAGATAGGATACAGAAGGAAGGATACACTCTTGATTGTTAGGATACCAAAGAGGAAATTTATTGGAGGCAAATATCTATATTGGTTTGGCTGAATGAAGGAGAAAAAAATAATAGGGTTTTTCACCTCTCTACTCTGAAGCATAGAGCTAAAACTCGTATCTCAAATCTTAAGAAAGGTAATATGAAGATTATAGAGGAAAAATAAATCTTGGAAGAGATGGTCTCCTTTTTTTCCCACTCTAATGACATCTGATTCTAATATTGATCCTACTCACCAAGCAAAACTTTTAAATGTTATTCCATCTTTGAATACTAAAGAACAAAATAAAATGTTCGGCACTATTCCTAAGGAAAAGGAATTTTTTAAGGTAGCATGCTCCTTAGGAGGGGATAAATCTCCAGGGCTAGATCGTTTTCCTATGTTATTTTTTCAAAAAGAATAGAAATTGGGGTGGAAGTATGTGTGCGATGTTGTTAAAGAATTTTTTGGGGCTAAATGTATGCTGAAGGAGATTAACTCCACCTTCCTCTACCTTATTCCTAAAAAGGTTGGTGCTGATTCTCTGGGTCAATTCTAGCCTATAAGTTTGTGTAACTCTTTTTATAAGATCATCTCAAAAGTCCTCACTTCTACGTTGCTTCTAGTGCTACCATCTCTTATTGCTAAACAACAAAATGGTTTTGTCCCAGGTAGACAAATAACTCTTTTATTCCAATAATCAGGGTTTTATTATGAAAGTTGATATTGCGAAAGCTTATAAAAAGAGTGGAATAGGATTTTCTTGAAAAGATTTTATTGGCCTATGACTTTAGTAATAATATAGTGAGGGTAATTCTATAGTTGATTTCTACAACCTCAATTGCTATTCTGGTGAATGGATGCTCCTCTAAATTCTTTAGCCCCTCTAGGGATTAAGATAGGGAGACCCTTTATCCCCTATTATCTTCACTATTTTGGCCAATTGTTTGGGGAGGTATATTGGGAAATTGGTTTTGCAAGGGGAAATTAAAGTACTACAACCTTCTTATTAGCCTCTTATCTTCTCCCATGAACAATTTTTTGATGACACTATTTTTATGGGGAAAGTTAAAGTTAGGAAAGCAAGAAATCTTTAAAAAGCCCTTAGCCTCTACTCTTCTGCTTCAGGTTAGTTGATTAACTGGAATAAGAGCTCTTTATTTTTTGTTAACACCCCAATTTTAAGACAAAAAAAAATTGCCAAAATTCTTGGGTGCTCAATAGGTTCTTTTCCTTGTATTTATTTGAGTCTCCCTTTGGGGCCTAATGCCCCAGATTCCTTTTGGAATGATCTCATTAGGAAGTTTAATAAGAAACTTGCTGGCTAGAAGGGTAACCTTTTGAGCCAAGCTGGCAAAATCACTCTCCTCAAAGCTTGCCTCCAAAGCATCCCTACTTATGCTTTGAGTCTCTTTAGAATTTTAGCAAAATTTGTAAACACTATTCACAAAATCCAAAAGAATTTTCTCTGGTCTAGCACTGAGGAAAGGAAGAGAATGGCTCTAATAGCTTGGGTTCAAATTTGTAAACCTATTAGGGATGGTGGTTTGGAAATCAGGTCAGTGTGAAGTATGAATAAAACTCTTCTTGCTAAGCAGGGATAGAGAATGTATCATGATGATAAGGAGTGGAGCACTATATGGAAACATATATACCTTTTTAATGCTCCTTCTGTTGGATACAATTGTTAATTGTGTATTGTCTTTGATGTTACACAAATGTCATATCAGCCATCGGACAAAGTCTACCGAGCTCAGATGGTTAGCAAAGCAACTTATATTGACTACCGAGCATTCCTGAACATTACTCAATAAGTTAGCTTTTACCGAACTCACTCGGTAAACAAAGAAAAGTTATCTTTTACCGAACTCACTCAGTAAGCAAAGAAAAGTTATCTTTTACTGAGCTCACTCGGTAAGCAAAAGAAAATTTATCTTTTACCAAGCTCACTTGGTAAGCAAAGAAAAGTTATCTTTTATCGAACTCACTCGTTAAGAAAAGAAAAGTTATCTTTTACCGAGCTCACTTAGTAAGTGAAGAAAAGTTATCTTTTATCGAGCTCACTCGGTAAATAAAGGAAGGTTAGTATTTACCGAGTTAACTCGGTCTCCGAAGGAAGTTGCAAGGTTTGCAGTGTTTACCGAGCTTCACTTGGTTAACACAGGAAAACCATTTTAAAGCAGTGGTCACCGAGCTGGGTTGGGCAGCAAAGAAATTTATGATTCTAAAGAATTAAGTTTAATTGTTCTGTGCAGCCGACTGATTTATGTTTTTTTTTCCAGTTGTTATAAACTTGTAATTGAGCCGACTTGATAATCTGTAAGGTATATATAAAAGTTCAAGTTGTGAATTCAATGTATGTAGAATTGTGTGGATGCATAAAAGTGCGAATGTATAAGCAATTACATGAGCAAATGTTGAGGAAGAATTTTTCATCCCTATGAAGCTGCAAAGTTGCATTCGATCAGTGAGGATTTAATGAAGCAGAACAGAGATCTGTATTCAGCAAAGATAAGTTGCATATATCTCAGATCACTTCATTGTTGCTTTCTAATCATTGTAACAATGATTCAAAATCTCTTAACAGAGTTGGTTTGACAGCCATTTTGTAAATCCTCTAACAAGGTGAAAATTTAGTTGAATTGTTTTAAAGACCTCTCACAAGGCCACTTCTAACAAGGTGATCAAATCCTCTAACAGGCTCACACCTAACAGTGTGTTTTGTAACCTTTAACAAGGTTGGCTCCTAACAGGGCTCACTTCAGAAGAGTGAAAATTGGTAACTAGTTGCTTGGTGGTTTTTTCCAAATTGGGTTTCCACGTTAAATTTGGTGTCTCTTGTGTTCATGTTATTTCTTTATGCATGCATGTTAATCACTTTAAATGCTTAATAAAGTTAACAGAACATCTATCAAGTTTCAACATTTATTTGTGTGGTTACCAAGTGTCAGTAGCAGCTGTATTTTAAGACATCTAAGGATCTATAGAAATAATTTTTGTGGTAACTAATTCACCCCTCCCCTCTCAGTTACACCATCTCTATTTCCAACAATTGGTATCAGAGCTTTTGGTTCTTGTAGGATAAGATTTCAAGGATCTAAGCCAAAGATCAGGGTGTCTTACAAAAGGGAAATCTCAAGACTTAACAGAAATAACTTCTCATCATGGAAAGGACTGATGAGACTTCACCTAGCATCCATTGGTGATACAGGACTGAAGTACCTTGATGAAAAATATGTAGAACCAGCTGGTACACTATCTGTCAATGATATTGCTGAAAAGAAGACTCACAATATTATGATGATAGATATAGCATCTGCTCTGAGTTATGAAGAATTTGATGATATCGAGGACTGCAAATCTACTTTTGAAATGTGAAAAAAGCTGAAAGAGATCTATGGAGGAGATGATAATGTTAGAAGAGCCAAAGCAGAAAGTCTGAGAGGACAATTTGATCAAATGAGGATGAGAGAGGATGAAAACATTGCAAAATATGTTGAAAGAGTTAAAGCATGTATCAGCGCAATCAAAGCTTCTAGAGGAGATATCAGTGAAGAGACAGTTATAAGCAAATTTCTCAAAACTCTACTTCCCATTTATGCAATCAGAGTCTCTGCAATTCAGGAAAGAAGATGTGAAGCAAATCATAAGATAAATCTAGAGGCTATAGTTGGAAGATTGACTGCATTTGAACTGGACAACTTTGATAACTATGTTCCAGCTTCCAAAAACATTGAATCAACATTTGAAGCCAAAATTTCACTCAAGGAGAAAGGCAAAAAGAAATCTCAGTCAAAAAGTGAAGATGAATCAAACCAAAGTTTAGACAGTGATCTTGTAGTAATTGAAGCCCTTCTAGCAAGAAAATATTCTAGAGGCAGAGGAAAATAAAAAGGTAAAGTACCTCTAATCTATTTTTCATTTGAAGAAGTTGGTCATATTACTACTAGATGTCCAAACAAGCAGAATAAAGATGAAAAGAAATGGAATGGCAAGAAAGATTTCAAATCATTCAAGGACAAAGGAAAGAAAACATGTTTTATGGCTAAAGATTCTAATGACTCTAATGATGAAGAAGAAGATGAGATTGTCTATATTGCTGTGAAAGATGAATCTGATAGTGATGAAGAAATGGCACTCATTTCTCATATGAGCAAAAATGATACATGGATCATAGATAGTGGTTGCTCTCATCACATGACTGGCGACAAAACTAAGTTTGAATACTTTGAAGACTATGATGGTGGCAGTGTAAGATTTGGTAACAATGAACCTTGTTGTATAAAAGGAAGAGGAAGAATCCCTCTAACCAAAGAACTTATATGTGATAATGCCTATTGGGTAGAAGGACTAAAGCATAATTTGTTAAGTGTGGCATAGCTACTCAATAATGGAATCAAAGTAGAATTCATGCATGGTAAAACAAGACTGCTGGATGGGAAAGGAAAGCTGATTGGGTCAGGCACTAAAACTAAAGGTAACTTGTTCTATCTTGAACTAGGTGAATGTTCATGTTTCATTGCTCAAGTTGAAAAAATTTGGTTATGGCGTAAAAGTTTGTGTCATGTAAACTTTGATAATCTGGTAAAGATAAGCAAATTTAGAAAAGTAAAAGGCATTCCCAACATAAAGAAACCTGAGGTCGGTCTATGCAAAAATTGTCAAATTGGAAAGATGGAAAAGACTAGTTTTAAAAGTAAAAACTATCAGTCAGAAGATATATTAGAAATTGTACATACTGATTTATGTGGACTCATTGGAATTGAAAGCTACAATGGAGAAAAGTTTTTCATTCTTTTTGTTGATGATTACTCAAGAATGATGACAATCATGTATTTAAGAAATAAATCAGAAGCATTTGAAAAGTTCAAATGGTATTTGGTCAGAGTAGAAAAGGAAACAGGGAAAAGATTAAAATGCTTGAGATCAGACAGAGGTGGAGAATTCATTTCACATGAATTCAATAACTTTTGCATTGAAAGAGGAATCAAAAGACAGGTATCAGCCCCTGGAACACCCCGACAGAATGAAATAGCTGAGAGAAGAAACAGATCCATCATGGATTGTGCAAGAACATTAATGATTGAAAAGAGCATAACTATCAAATACTAGAAGGAAGCAATCAGCACTGCAGTCTATACCTTGAATCAAGTACAGCTGAAGAAAGACTCATTCAAAACCCCCTATGAGTTATGGTATGGCTATAAACCTAATGTAAGTTATCTTAAAGTATTTGGAAGTAAATGTTACATTTTGAAAGAATCTAGAAAAGGAAAATTTGATGTAAAAGGTGATGAAGGTATATTCCTTGGATACTCATGCACAAGTAAGGCATATAGATGTTTAAACTTGTCTACTCACAAAGTCATAGAAAGTGCACATGTGAAAGTTGATGAGTTTACATAAAGGACTGAAGAAGAAAGAAAAAGGGAACCAGAAGATTATAAAAGATTTGTCTTCAGTGAACCTGATACAGTACCACTTACATCAGAGAATCAAGAAACTTCTACTCCCGAGTCATCTGTAACCAAGTTACAGGAAGTTCAAATCGAGCCACAACAAATCGAGTTAAATTCAGTATCTACCGAGCAAGTATTTATCAAGAAAATATCTACCAAAAAAAAATCTACCGAGCCAGAACATAAAGAGCCTGAAGTTAAAATGCAAAAAGATGATAATGAAATCCATTCAAAAGGCAAGGAACTTGTATTAGCTAAGTATGTCAGGAGACATCATTCAGTAGATCAAATCATTGGAGATAAATCTGAAGGAACCATTACAAGAAATAAGCTGAAAGGTACTTGTTTACTTGCTGATTTTGAACCTAGGAATATCAAAGATGCATTGGAACCCAGACCTAAAGACAAAAATGTAATTGGAACTAAGTGGGTATTTAGAAACAAGTTGGATGAAGATGGTAAGGTATCAAGAAATAAAGCTATACTAGTATGCAAAGGATATGTTCAAGAAGAAGGAATAGATTATGGGGAAACTTTTTCTCCTATTGCAAGATTGGAAGGAGTTAGAACCTTACTAGCATATGCTGCTCACAAGGGTTTCAAAGTTTATTAGATGGATGTCAAATCAACATTCCTCAATGGTATACTGGATGAAGAGGTTTACATTGAACAAGCTGAAGGTTTTGTTAATCCAGATAAGAAGAACATGGTCTAAAAATTATACAAGGCATTGTACAGTCTGAAACAAGCCCCTAGAGCATGGTATGAAAGATTTCATAACTATCTTATTCAGATTGGTTTTCAAAGAACTAATGATAACACTAGCTTGTATATTAAGGAAGGACTAGGTAATAAGATTGTCTTCGCAGAAATATTTGTAGATGATACTGTTTTCATAGGGAATGATGATCTGTGCAAAGAATTCTCAGAACAAATGAACAAGAAATTTGAAATGTCTATGTTTGGTGAGATCAAATTCTTTGTTGGTCTTCAAATTAAACAAAATAAAAATGGTATCTACATTACTCAATCAAAGTACATCAAAGAGATATTGAAATTTTTTGGAATGAAAGATTGTAAACCAGTTGGGACTCCTATGTGTACCGGATTAAAACTTACCAAGGAAGATGAATCAAAGGAAGTAGATCAAACATTGTATAGATCTATGATTGGAAAATTGCAGTATGTAGTTCATACAAGGCCAGATATTGCTCTTGCAGTTGGTATTGTAGCAAGATTTTCAGCAAAACCAAGAGAAAACCATTTGATGGCAATCAAAAGAATAATGAGATATTTGAAAGGAACTGAAGAGTATGGTTTATGGTATAAGTTTGGAGAAAATTTGGATTTGAAAGTGTTTATTGATGCTGATTGGGCAGGAAACCTTGGTGACAGAAAAAGTACAAGTGGAGGTGCATTCTTTCTTGGAAAAAGATTGGTTTCTTGGACAAGCAAAAAGCAGAATTGTACATCTCAATCAACAGCAAAGGCAGAGTATGTTGCTGCAGTAGTAAATTGCTCTAACATTGTTTGGTTTAAACAATTGTTGGAAGGCATGAAGATGGAAATCAAAGAACCAGTTGTTATGTTCTGTGATAATACAAGTGCAATCAACATATCTAAGAATCTAGTGATGCATTCCAAAACCAAGCACATTGCAATAAAATATCATTTTGTCAGAGAATTGGTGCAAGATAAGGAGATTAGATTGGAATATGTTCATACAAAAGACCAAATTGCTGACATATTCACAAAACCATTACCTAAGGATGCATTCTTGTATCTAAGAGGTAAGTTAGGGGTCACTCCCCTATCCGAAGTTCACTAAAATAAAGTTCTAGTGATGCATCAACTCATACCATATTGAAGATCTATCAGTTGATGCAACATAACCCGGAAATGTTGCATATGAATCAGTACTAAAGGTACACTGAAATTCATTTGAGTTTGAATTGTCTTTGGCATGTGTTGTCAAAGAGGGAGAGTTTATTACTGTCATATCTCTCTAAAATTTGTTCAAAACAGAAGGAGATTACTATAAGAGGGAGAGTTTTTCTATCTTAGATGGAGAATTGTTATATTGACATGTTGTGTTGCTATATAAGTAAAAGACTTGTTTACAAATTTTATTTCTGCTATGACATGTTGTGTTGCCATCAATGCCAAAAAGGGAGATTGTTGGATACAATTGTTAATTGTATATTGTCTTTGATGTTACACAAATGTCATATTAGCCATCAGAAAGAGTCTACCGAGCTTAGATGGTTAGCAAAGCAACTTATAGTGACTACCGAGCATTCCTGAACATTACTCAATAAGTTAGCTTTTACCAAACTCACTCGGTAAGCAAAGAAAAGTTATCTTTTACCGAACTCACTCGGTAAGCAAAGAAAAGTTATCTTTTACCGAGCTCACTCGATAAGCAAAAGAAAAGTTATCTTTTACCGAGCTCACTTGGTAAGCAAAGAAAATTTATCTTTTACCGAACTCACTCGGTAAGCAAAGAAAAGTTATCTTTTACCGAGCTCACTCGGTAAGCGAAGAAAAGTTATCTTTTACCAAGCTTACTCGGTAAACAAAGGAAGGTTAGTATTTACCGAGTTAACTCGATCTCTGAAGGAAGTTGCAAGGTTTGCAGTGTTTACCGAGCTTCACTTGGTTAACACGGGGAAACCATTTTATAGGAGTGGTCACCGAGCTGGGTCGGGCAGCAAAGAAATTTATGATTCTAAAGAATTAAGTTTAATTGTTCTGTGCAGCCGAATGATTTATGTTTTTTTTTTCAGTTGTTGTAAACTTGTAATTGAGCTGACTTGACAATTTGTAAGGTATATATAAAAGGTCAAGTTGTGAATTCAATGTATGTAGAATTGTGTGGACGCATAAAAGTGCGAATGTATAAGCAATTACATGAGCGAATGTTGAGGAAGAATTTGTCATCCCTATGAAGCTGCAAAGTTGCATTCGATCAGTGAGGATTTAATGAAGCAGAATAGAAATCTGTATTCAGCAAAGATAAGTTGCATATATCTCAGATCACTTCATTGTTTCTTTCTAATCATTGTAACAGTGATTCAAAATCTCTTAACAGAGTTGGTTTGACAGCCATTTTGTAAATCCTCTAACAAGGTGACAATTCAGTTGAACTGTTTTAAAGACCTCTCACAAGGCCACTTCTAACAAGGTGATCAAATCCTCTAATAGGGTCACACCTAATAGTGTGTTTTGTAACTTTTAACAGTGCTGGCTCCTAACATGGCTCACTTCAGAAGAGTGAAAATTGGTAACTAGTTGCTTGGTGGTTTTTCTCAAATTGAGTTTCCACGTTAAATATAGTGTCTCTTGTGTTCATGTTATTTCTTTATGCATGCATGTTAATCACTTTAAATGCTTAATAAAGTTAATAGAACATCTATCAAGTTTCAACATTTATTTGTGTGGTTACCAAGTGTCAGCAACAGCTGTATTTTAAGACATCTAAGGATCTATAGAAATAATTTTTGTGGTAATTGATTCACCCCTCCCCTCTCAGTTACTCCATCTCTATTTCCAACACCTTCATTATCTAACTTTCTTTCATATCCTAATATTCTCTGCCCTTCTACTATCTAGGGGGTTGTGCAAGGAGCTAAGAACATCTTAAGTAAAGGATGCTCCTAGAAAGTTAGAAGTGGATAGAAGGTCATATTTTGGGAAGATGCTTGGATCTTGGACCATCCTCTAATTGAGGATTTTGAGGATAGGACCCAGATTGATAAATGTAAGCAACTATATGGCACTCTTGTGGGGCATTTCTTATTTAACAACAGTTGGGTTAGCCTTGTTGATATTAACTAGGATTTTCATAATATCCAGATTATGTTGAATGCACTTTCTTTGTATCCCCATAAGGAAGATAAAATGATATGTAGTGCTAATGCAAGTGGTTTTTTCAAAGTTTCATCTATGTTCAAATCTAAGGAGAAAGGTGCTCGCCCTTTGTGGACTAGAGCATGGATAAAAGGTCTTATTCCAAAAATAAATATCATTTACTAGATATTGCTTCAAAATAAAATTCTAACTCAGGAAAATCTACAAAAGAGAGGCATCAATGTGGTTAATCGATGCAACCTATGTAAAGAAGGTTATGAAGATAGAGATCACTTGTTCTTAAATTGTACTTATAGTCAAAAAGTATAGAGTACTATGGGTCCACCATAACAATATTGAACACTATTTTCCGAGATAGAATTGCCTGTCTAAGGATAGTAATGCTGGTTTCCTATGGAAAATCACTCTTCCCCATCTCTGATGGGGAATCTAGAAAGAAAGAAACAATAGAATCTTTAGAAACAAAGAAATGCCTAAGTGGGTGCTTGGCCAAAACATTGTTAGAGCTATAAAGGAAAACTTAAATTCCCAAAGAAAGTGCAATGAAGATTTCCAAATTAACAATCAAATGTAAACTACAGGTTCTAAAATGAAGAAAGAAGATCAAAAATTGAATATTAAATGGAAGGCTCCTCCTATGGGATAGATCAAAGGGAATTTTGATGGTGCTACTAAAGGAAATCCTAGAAAAGCAAGCTACAGAGGGTTTTTGAAGGATCATACTTGTAATATTATAGATGATATTGCCATTCCTATTGGTACCTCAACTAGTAATAAAGTTGAGGCTACTGTAGCTCTTTATAGGCTGGTAGTGGAAACTGGTTACTGGTACCTCTAGATGGAAGGAGACTCCTTGAATATCATAAATATGCTTAATGATAAAATCTTGATTACACGATCTATTGAAGCTAGTGTAATAGAAATTAAAACCTTAATGGATAAATTTGACAAAGTCATTTTCTCTCACTACTACCATGAAGGAAACATTGTGGCTAATTGGATTGCTAACCAAGTTGTCCAATGGGAAAGTAAGCTAAGGTGGCATGATGACCTAAGTAAGAGCGTGGATTTGAAAGCACTTATTAATTATGACAGAACTCATGTGACAGAAGATAAGATTTTCTAAGATTGGCAATTTAATGATAAATGGAGGTGGGATTATAGAGGGCAGTGTTATATTCCATAAGAAGTACCTAAAAGTGATTATTACCTATGCTTGGCACCTAAGTGTTTTAATGAGCTCCTCAGTTGGTTTTATGAGCACCTTGGCTTTTCTCAAATCTTTATTTATCCTAGTTTGCTCTACTTTGGCATTGCATAGAGAAACACAATTTTTTGGATATGGTCAGGGAATCGAGAAAATAGAAACCAAAGAACTGTAAAGCGTGAAGGCCAAAGCCCCTGTTTGGAAGATTTTGGAGAAGGGTAATGTTACTACTTACCTAGAGCACCTTCATGGCTACAAACCACATAGCATGAAAGCCTTCTTTAAAAATTGGTTCGAAGACAGGGTCTCCATGCATGGTGTTATGGTTCACTTGACTGAAGATTTCATCACTGAAGTCACAAGGCTTCCTAAGGAGGGCATAAAGTTCAACAAGGAAACCAATATTTCTAATGTTGCATTTAAGAAAATTTTGAAGACAGAAGAGGAGGAGAAATTTTTGGAGAAAAATAGAGACTTTTATGAGGTGAATCAAATAAAATTTATTTGGCAAGACGTCCTCTCTTGCATCCATGAGTACTTCATTCTAGATGGTAGGGAAAAAAGAGTTCATAAATTTCATTTTGTTTTCTTGAATCATTTTCAGTACAAGGATAGGATCTCTTTTCTATTTTATCTAAGGTACTCCTTACTTCAAAGCCTTTATGCCCATAGGAAAAAAGAATCTCGTTCGGTCTTACATGAAGGGCTAATCCTTTTAATTGAAAATTACTATTAGAGTAAGGCTATTATATCTTCCCCACCCTCTGAGAAAAAGAGAGGTTCTATTAGTGAGACCCATTCAAGGAAGAGTAAGGGATATGAAGGAGTAAGGGATATGAAGGGGTAAGTGTGAAAAAGAAGAGTCTGAAGTAAGACAAACCTCAGAAATATGTTGAGGAAATTACTGAGTTTGAAAATTTAGACAAAGATGATGAAATGAATATGGAGAATGAGGTGACTACATATATGGGGGACTTTAGTTCAAACTTGGATGGTTACTCTAGTAGAAAACGTGAGTCTAGAAAGGATGAGGTTGAGGAAAGTTATGAGAAAAATATAGGGTTAGAAAATATTGGAGAAGAGGATAAACCAAAGTGAGCAACCCCAGAAAGTTAGGGAGGAAAATTTGGATGAAGATACGGGGAAGCAGAAGTATGACCCAACTGGTAAGGGTGCTACACTTTCTTTCCTTCATACTGCTAAGCTCAAGGAAGACTTCTCTCTCCAAGGTGATTCTTGGATGTACAATGAGTAAATGACTCTGAAAAAAGAAAGGGAAAGATGCAGCAGGACCAGGAAACTAACTAGGCTAAGATCATCCAGTTGGAAGCTCAGATTGGCAATATCCTAGAGAAGTTAACAGAATATGAACATGAGCTGCATCTTTTGATCAGAGAGAGTGGTAAAAAAATGGAACATGTCACAGCCTTTGTGTGGCTGCTACCAGCTTGGGTAAGAAAAATAATGAGGAAATCATGTCTCCTAGTGGGCCAAGCAAAAGAACAAGATTGAGTTCAAGGAAGAAGGCAACTGAGGCAACTGGGGGATTTGGGTTCTCTACTACTAACATTATTCACAAGACTATGGAGGCAGGCAAGGAGGTGGTGAAAATGATCAAAGAGTTGCAATAGCTGGTGGTGGTGGTTCTGGTAACTGGTCTCTAGATTAGGTTTCTTAGTTGGTTTTTCTTCCTTTTATTTAAACTCTAGGTTCTAGATCCTTATAAAACTTGGCTTCATTTTATGGTCCTTTTTGGTGGTTTCAGGTCCCTATAAAACTTGGTTTTGCTACTTTCATATTGTAGGTTTCAGATCCTTGTAAAAATTGGTTGTCCTTATGTGAATATCTTCTATTTTTTTGTTAAAGGTTTCAGGTCCCTTCAAAACCTATTTTTATCTTAATCTAAAACTTTAAACCATCTTAACCAAATGAGTAATGTTAATTGAAACCACAACAAGACACTCATACACAATTAACACTAGATATGTTAACTAGGGAAACCCTTGATCAGAGGGAAAGCCTCGGTGGGGATGGTACCCATAAGATGATGTACTAATATAAATATTCCTTGTTAGAGGATAGACCCTGTTACAACATTCAGTACATATAAGTCCTTGTTAAGAGAATTTGAATCCCTGTTAGGAGATTCCAACCCTATTAGGAATTATGCCAACCCTGTTAGTAGTTGTGGAAGATAGTTGGACCCACTACCTAAACAACTTCAAGGTTAAGATCAAAGAACCCACTGTCCAAATGATCTCTATATTATTCCTTGCAAAATAATAGAATTGAAATATACTTCCTCCTCTATCTCTATCTTGTCAATCAAACTTTTGCTCCTTCTGATCTTGTAACCAGATCTCATACTGCACATCCAATGATCCCTTGGATCACTTACACACATTCATCAAGCATTTTTCTCCTTCTTCCACTATGCACTAATACTTCACATTTTACTTGATCCTCTAATTCAAGTTCTCTTTGTAAACAAGGAAAACAACTTTCCTTTATATTGTGTCTTAGTAATGATTCCTTGAGTTGGCCTTGAGGCTTTCTCAATTAATTAAAATAAGATAATTAATTTACAATTGTAACAACACTATCAGCTCATAGTCTATACAAAAATTTTGTCATGCCCAAACTACGAGGCAAAAACACACATTTTTTTGTTTGTTAAATTAATAATTAAAATGCTCTAAGTTTGATAAGGTTGTGATCATAGTTAAAGTAAAGGTTCTCTACATTTCACCTTAAGTTTATAAACTCTAGACGACGAATACATCGTTAAGATTTTGAAACTTTCGTTATTAGATTGATATCAATCATTACATTCGTTATTACATTAACTTCATAGCAATATACTAAAATTATTTAAATAAAAAATTAAATGAATTTGGGTTTAAAATTAATTGAAATATATAATCAAATAAAATCTACATTTAATCTTATTTTAAATAACCAATTAACCTTTAAAATTAAAACTAATTAATACTCAAAACTTAAACTAACTTTAATACTAAAACTAACTAAACTTTAACTAATCATTAAATTATAACTTTCTAAGTTAATTAAACAACTAAATTAATCTAAAACTAAACTAACTAAATCTAATATAGTCAAGGTGTATATTTTTGCATGGATTTAAAACATAGATTCAATAGTTTGTGTCACAATAGTACAAGATTTATTTGATCTTCTAATAAGTACAAACTTGAATTGAAATATCAACCATACCCATTTTTCTTTCCTTAACATAATTTTCATTTTTAATATATAAGGAAACTTGAAAATTTTGCTTAACTAAACCATCATCATTTCATCCTATTTTTGATGTGTATCCATATAATTGAAAATTACAATTAAATCTCATGATAAGCAATATTACTCAATCACCATTTATATTGGCAAACCTGATTCAAACGCTCAGCCGAGAAAGAACCAGGAAGAAAACCTGGCGTTGTTGCCATTACAACAAGGTTTTGAAATGAAAATTACATAGGATTCCAATCCCAAAATTACAAAAATTTAATTGAATTTCCTTCATGACCCTCATCAAGGGTTCCATATCATTTTTGTAACACATTTTTAAGAACCATGGAAAGAGCAGAATCTGATCAGGTGACAACAAGCATGACCAAGAGACAAATCAAACATGCATATTCTTACTAGGTTTTCACAATAGGATTCACAATGAATCAAAAATAGGGAAAGGTGGATTTTTCCAATAGTAGATGTTAAGCACAACACCAAACCAGGTGCCCAATTGGGGCTATAAATCAAGAACTTCCATTCTTCCATTCTTACATGCCAAAACTCATACGTGGTTTGTCCTATTAGGTAGGGGCCCATAAAATCCTACCCTCTCTCCCTCTTCTTGTCCTGAGAAGAGACTCTACACTGTTGGAGTCCAACTAAAAGGACCTTTCCTAAAATTGGTCACTTCTTCTCTATCCAAGAGTGAGTAATACCAAAACAACCATACAAGAAAACTTCAAAATTCAAACATAAACAAGAAAAAAAAGCATTCAAGAACATGGTTTTCAATCCTTCCCAACATACCCAACATACATACAAGCATCCAAACAACAACAAGTAGCATAAGCATGAAATAAGCATGAAAATCTAAACAAGGGAGATGAAGAACTCACACCTTCACAAAGAGGTAATGGAAAATGAAAAAAATTGAGTAGAGCTTTTCTCTTCCTTCCTTCACTCTTCCAAGACTCCTCTCTACAAGTAGAGATTGGGTAACCACCAAAACTACTCCAAGAAGGACCTCTAAATAAGCCTCAAACTCAACCACCAAAAAGAGCAATAACTTCTGCCACCCACCTACAAATCTAGAAGTTTCTAACTCAACCCATACTAAGGTTAACCACTAAGTGGAGGTGAGGTGATGCAACTCATGGTAGCCACTTGCAATTTTCGCACAAAGGCAAAAATAAACTTTTTGAGTGACCTCAAAAGTCAATAAAAGGGGCTTAGGGGTGGGAAAATGCTCCCAACCCATACCCATACCCTTTGGGTATAAATATTTCATGTTTTAAAGCTTTAGGAATTGATTTGGAACCAAACAAAAGCTAGGAAATAATTAGGACCATCTAACAACTCTAAAATTGTAGATTAAGCACTAATCTAGATTAGGGGTGACTAAACTCGATTAAGAACCAAACTAGCAAAAAAAAAATACTAACTTAATCTGACTTAGGTCCAAAGGTTACATAGCTAACCCTAACTAGCATGTTGAAGAACATATGTAGATTCATGAGTGTCAAGTGACACTATAAGAGCATAGTTACGAAACATTCACATTTACTGATCACAGAAAGATACATACATACATCTCACAATTAATTTAATTACGAACAACAAGGTTTCCACAATTAGCACATAGGGATCAGTTATGTTCCTCCGTCGAGTTTCTTGACTAAAATATCCTGCACACTCATTGCACACATTAGTAGTCCCATAAAATCACATGTACATATGTATATACGTATCAAAAATTCACATAAATTTAAACATACATCAATCAGGTTTTCTTTCATCCCACTCATATCCTTAATCATAAAAGTTCCATAATCAATGTGTTAATCTTGCATTTACTTATTTTATCAACATACATATACATAAAACATTGCATGATGAACATCAATTATATGAAAATAACATCACACAACATGAAATAATATAATATGTTCAAAGCATCAGATAATGTCTTGACATCTCGAGTCATGAGTATCAAAATAATAGTAATGTATCTGTAGTGCCTACCCTCGTTCACATCTTTTTTGGACATTGATGCTATTATTATCAGACTATGATAGACTAATTTTATGTTAATGGATTAGTGGTATTGTTTTGACACTATCAGATATTATGATATGGATTCAGTTGATATATGATGAGATCATTTAGATTTTACATTTCATGTATGTATGATGATCATTATATTGTTTTCAGTTATTATTGATGATTAGATGGATGGTTTATTATCTTATGTGTTTTATTATGGATACTTACCCCATACTTGCATGTGTATGGTGTGCGTGTTTTCTTATTGTATGGCGTTCCTGATGTGGTTAAGGAAGGGAGTCGTAGTCACCTGCTTAGTCGGGATCTACACGATGCACCACTTCTTGCCATTGTCTGTTTAGCTTAGCATTATATATTGTATGTACATGCATGATTTTTTTGCAGGTTGTAGGTACCGGGTATTGACTTCCCTGAATTGCCAGGATAAGCGTACCCTATTATACTATCTCAATGATAAGAGAAGGGAGATAAATTCTCAAGTCCAAATTCCAAACCCTTAAACCATTTTTCCTAGTGAGTTAGGACAAGTATCAGAGTTGAGTACCCACCGAATGTGTCGGATGACATATTTCGTGATTTTTAACCCCTTAGACTGATTTTGTATGATTTGCTCTATGATGGGTTTTCATATTTTATCTTGGAGGTCTATGGTAAATTTTCTATTAATTCGGTCTTAATAAATGGATTTAATTAATAAATTAATTATTTGAGAAAATTAATATAAAATATCATGTTATTTGATATTTTGATTATAATTAATTAACTAAGAATTAATTGAGGAAAAAATGAATTAAATAAAAGAAAATTAGAAATTAAAATTAATAATAATTATAAAATAATAATAAAGTAATAAATAAATAATAATAATAAAAGTTATAAAAATTAAAATAAAAGTTATAAATATTTAAATAGAAATTATATAAAAAGTAAATTGGAGTTATAAGCTTGCATGGGAGTTAACGCACTTCTCTATTTCTCATGTGTCAAAAACATGGGGGTTTGTGCATCAATTAAGCACATGGTGTCTACAACCCTAAGGCTCATCTTGAAGGTTGGAAAAGACCCATGCTTAGTTGGTGATATCTTCTAGCTATTTCTAGAAACATTCTAGAGGTTTCCTGAGAGCTCTTTATATTCAAGCATCCCTAGCAGCTTAGATATAGTGTTTGGAGTGCAATTGGAGCATTGGAGGGTTCGAAAATTCTGAAGAAGGGAGCTTGCTCTGCGGGTTTTCTGAGGAAGAGTGAATTAGCATCAGAATCCGGGTAGATTCTTGTGATTTTACTTATTCTATTTCCGCATCTTGCATTCCCTGTCTTCTTTATGTCTTCCATATGTCTTCTGAGGAATTTCATATTTTTATTGTATGCATTCTCAATATGGGCAATTGAATTTATGTGGAAATCTTTATATGCATAGATCTGAAAGAAAACGGGGCTAGGGTTTAAATTCATAGCCAAACCCATTAGATTATTTATTGGATAAATTTGAAGATCAAATATTTAAAGGAAAATTCTGAAAATTAGAATCTCTAAGTAAACTGTGTATATTCTTGAATCTGCATACACATATACGTATATATCATTATATATATATATATATGTATGTATGTGCTGTGATGGTGATAAACTCTGCGTGTATATACACACACACACACACACACACACACACACATATATATATATATACATATATATACCCATATATATATATACATACATATATATATTTATTTATATAATAATCAAATGTCAAATCGCGATAGAGTTTCATGTTAATAGTATTTCATATCGCATGGGAACGTTTTTATAAAAAACTTTATTGAAAATTGCGTTAAAAAATATATATATATATGATGTTGGATGGGTATTATATACCCCATCCACTGCAGGCCTGTGAGATCGCAGGGTGCCTGCGACCGCAGTGTACTTGCGGTGCGAATGTATTGGGCCGCACGATTTTAAAATCGCATTGTGATTTGAGTTTGGTTTTAAATTATATAAAATTTTATTTGCAACGTTATTTTATATGAGATTTGGATATGAATCTCGATTTTGTTGCAATATCATTAATTATTAAATGTTATTATATATACATATATATTTATGTATGTATATATATATATATATATATATATATATATATATATATATATATATATATATAAGTATATATGTATATATAATTAATTATAAATGAATATTATAAAGTTCTAAATTAATGGATCACTCTTTTAATGATTTAAAATATTGATATTGAGCTTGTCAATTATGAAGAGATATTAATAATTAATTTAATTAAACTCAGTTTAATTAAGATTAGTTATTAGAATATATAATCGAATTTTTGATTCATTGAGAGTGTCAATTTTCAAACAATGTTATATAAAAAAATATTATTAGATCAATTAGAAAATTGAGTCTAATAGTTTTGGGGAGAAACTTTTAAAAAAATACATGGGTTAGGAAAAACGTGAAATTTCTCCACTTAATATAATTTGGAAAAACGTAAACTGAGACTTTTAAATTCAAATTTGAAAATTTAGCAAAACCAAAACATGTGTTTACATTGTGTATTCTTTATGCTATTGTTTTGGATTTTGGATTGACTAGTGTTGACCAGTATAGGACATCTACCAGAGGCTTGGGGTTATGTGATTGTGATGTCATGATGATGTTTTAATCTTGATCTTTATAAACCCAACCATGGTTTGTGATGGAATGCTCTATGTATTGGATGTGATTACTGATTGTTATAGTTGAGATTCTTGTGTATGAGACTCTTGACCTAACCATTATTTTGGTCATCGATAAGTTATCCTTGATTATTTTCTAATCGCCATGATGGGACTGAGATGTGGATTTATTCTTGATGATGTCATGTTGTGACATGTTTGACTCAACCATTTTTGGAGTCTTTGATTAGTATGATTGGTATATATATATTTTGGTTATTGAGAACCATTGGATATTTGATTATCAATGATACTTCAATTGCCAATAGAGAGCTGTTGTGTTCATGATTTTCTATGGATGTTTGCTCATGGAGATTTGATGCTTTTATGCATATTTGATGATTTTATTATGGATTATCTTTTGTGATTTTGAGATTTATGAGTCCATGAGAATTAGGGTAGGATATCTGCATGTAATGATGGGAAGTGGCTTGCAATGGGGGCCGGGGCCCTAAGAGGCTGCCAAGGTAACTCATTGTAAGTTGGATTAATAAGTGATAACATTCACACCTAATACTAACTGAATGAACCTAAAAAGATAAGTGTTTTTTTCTCGACCATGCCTTGAGCGGTTGTATAGGCTAGGATGGGAGTAGTGAGACGCATGGTTGCGACCTTGCATTCCGTAGTATGCCTCATCATTATGAGAGGATACTAGTGGCTGCATGAAATCAGTATGAACCTGTGGAGTTTAGCTAACTGTCAGGGTAACTTGTACGTGATAATTGCGATGACACTTTCCCCCTTGCATGGTAGGTTCCTACATGTCATTGTGTGCCTTTGGGATTAGATGTTAGTTTTGTGATTGGAACCTTTGAGTTAGTATACTTTTAGGATTCCTGGACTTATGGAGATTTGTGCTATGTGATTTTGATAGCCTGTTTAGGACTTGAGATTATCTCTTTAGCACGGTGGGAGTGGACCACTTTGGTACCACGTGGTCAGGTGGTAGTGTATTTTCCACTCTTATCATTTTGAGATTCATTGAGACATCATGGCTGATGTGTCCTTCATTATGGTGGATGTGTATCCTTTTTCATTTATGATTAGCATATGTTAGATGATGTTATCTTATGCTTTTATTTGCATGTTAGATTACTTTCTACATATGATGTTGTATATATTAGGAGTGACATTCCTACTATGTTAGTACCGATGATCTCTTCGGTGTTTTGGGATGTTACGCACGGAGGGATGGCTAGGATCCATGATGGTCTAATGATGCTATTAACGGTTGGGAGGAACCGTGCACTTAGTTTATTATGTTTGATCTTTATGATGGATGTATATGTTCTCTATGATTTTGTATCATGTGACTATCTCTACTTTGATGTATCATGGATTAGAATAGGATGATGTACCTTATTCTATGTATGTATATTCTTTGTGCCTATCATACCCTATGACATGTACAGTGGATGATTGTGCATTCTGGAATGTAATTCAGAAAGGACATTTGTATATTGGATGTATCATTATTATTTCATGTGGATGATGTACTAGATGGATTCATGTATGTAATTCAACGTTAAGGGATCTTAAAGAATGTAATCTGTTATTTATGTTATGTTTGCTTTCAAATGGACAATGCTATTGCTTCCGTTATTGTGCATAAGTTATATATGATGTTTACTATCATGAAAAAAAAAAAAAAAAATTGCTTCTAAACTTAGTGAAAATTCTAGGTTAATTCTTTGGATCCCTTGGTGGGGCATTACATTTGGTATCAGAGCCTGAGTTTCTACATTGGGAGCTCTGGGTATTTTGGAACAACTAGAACTTTGAACTATCAAATGTATCTATTCAATTTGAAACTAGGTGAAATGAAATAGAACTTGAACTGTTGCTTGTATATTTTTCATACTTCAACACTTAGTTTTCAAAATTGGAAATTTTACTTAAACCTAAACATAGAACTGAACATAGTCTATGGAAAACATGTGATTTTAATAGTACTTTGTGCTATTGTGGGATGGTATCTGGGATTAGGTCTTCTGTTAGAGGCCGTGGTAGAGGCCGTGGAAGAGGTCGTGGTCGTGGCAGAGCTGTCAGTGCCCATGAGTCTGCCCATGAGGGATCAGCTCATGTAGAGATCAGGGAAGAGCACTCTAGTAGGTAGCAGGAAGAGAGCCATAGAGAGGACCAAGCTGAGTCTGAAGAGGTTGGTTTGAGATAGATGATGCAGACTATTCTAGAACGTCTACCTCTTGTTCAAGAATAGCCTAAAGTGCATCAGACAGAACAAGAGCATAGACCCAGATCTAGAAGTCCTCGGAAGGAACGTTAGAGGTCCATTGTGTCCACTCAGATGAAGGATCTTTCAAGATCCAAGGTTAAGCCTTTCAATGGGCAAGGTTCTGGTTATGTGGTCGAGCAGTGGCTTATTTCTCTCGATAGGATTTTTGCCATGCAAGAGTTCGACAGCAATGTTAAGGCAAGGTTTGCAATCACTAATCTAGAGAATTTTGGGGCCGCTTGGTGGACGATAGAGGAGAAGAAGTTGGGTATCGATATGAGCAGTGTCATATGGGAATTATTCCTAGAGAGTTTCTGTGAATGATTCCTACCAGAGGAATGGAAAGAAAAAAGGGCTGATGAATTTCATAATCTCAGACAGTACACTTTGTCAGTGACCGAGTATGAGCGTAAGTTTTATGAGCTCATGTCTTTTTCAGGGTTCAGTGAGAATTCAGCTCAGTTGACACAACATTTTATTAGGGGTTTGAATAACCGTATTATTGGGGGAGTTAAAGTATTTGAGCCAAAAAATCTCAAGGATGCGGTGCATCGAGCTATCCTTGTTGAGCAAAGTGTCAACCTTGGTCCAGGTGGTTTTGTAGGAGTGCCAGCAGCATTAGGATCTAAAAGCAACTACAATTCAGGTGGTAACAAGAAGTTTTCTTTCTCTGAGGGGAAACAGTGTCAGCAATAGTCTCAATAGACACAACAATAGAAGGGCTCAAATTCTCAAGCTCAAGGCGGTGGCAAAGGTGCTAACACCAAGAACAATTGCAATGCTCAACGCAATAAATAGAATTAGACCAATCAACCAGCTCAGAGTAGCCAGTCTTTTGTGAGCAGGAATAGTCGCCAACAATCTAATGTACCACCTATGGGAAGAGGTTTTGGTAGAAATATGAAATATTTTTCATGTGGTCAGATTGGACATTATGCAGCTCAGTGTCGTCAACGAGCACCTCAGTTTTTAGGACCTAGACCTACCGTTTCAGAGCCTACAGTTGGTGATGCAAGTAGAGCTCATAGAGTCTTTGCAGCAGTTGATTAGCGTCAGGAAAATCATTAGGGAATAGTGGTTGAGACTATAGGTGCTATTAGAGGTATATCTCTTTCAGTATTGTTTGATTCAGGAGCTACAAATTCATTTATTTCACCATCTATAGTTTCTAAGTTTAAGCTGGATGCGGTGAAGCAAGATCATGGTTGGCAAGTGGAACTAGCCTTAGGCATTAAGGTCTCCATAGATTCTGTAGTTCATAAGTGCGGGCTTAGTTTAGGAAGCTTTGATATGGCAGTGGATCTTTGAGTCATACCCCTTGGTTCCTATGATGTGGTTCTAGGCATGGACTAGCTTAGATCTCATAGAGCCAGTATAGATTGTAGGAAGAAGATTATTATGTGCCAGGATGAACAAGGGAATGATGTGAAGATAGTTGGGATACCAAGGCCTATATCTTTGCAGAGGATTTCTGCTGTGCAATTAAAGAGAATTTTTCGTAAGGGATGTCAGATATTTGTTGTTATGGTAAATGATCTTGATGGAGAACATCCCATGAGGGAGACTTTATATCACCCGATTTTGCAAGAGTACGTAGATGTTTTTCCAAGTGAGATTCTAGGCATGCCTCCAAAGAGGGACATTGACTTTAGTATTGATCTGATTCCTGGGGTGGAGCCTATCTCTAAAGCTCCTTATTGCACAACTACTCAGGAATTGGGTGAGCTACGTCTTCAGCTAGAGGAACTTTTGGCCAAAGGGAGCATTCGACCTAGTGTATCACCATGGGAAGCTCCAGTGCTCTTTGTGAAGAAGAAAGATGGTTCTTTGCGCCTTTGTATTGACTACAGATAGTTGAATAAGGTGACTATTAAGAATAGGTATCCTTTGCCTAGGATTGATGACTTATTCGATCAGATCAAGGGAGCTACAGTATTCTCCAAGATTGATCTTAAGTCAGGATACCACCAGCTTCGCGTTAAGGAAGTAGATATTCACAAGACTACTTTTTGAATGCGTCATGGGCATTATGAGTTTACAGTGGTACCTTTTGGGTTGACTAATGCTCCATCAGTTTTCATGAGTTTGATGAATGGTGTGTTCTGATCTTATCTGGATAGGTTTGTACTCGTGTTTCTTGATGACATATTGATATATTCTAAGACTCAGAAGGAGCATGAGGAACACCTGTGGTTGGTATTGCAGTGTTTGAGAGACAATCAACTTTATGCTAATGCAGCTAAGTGCGAATTCTTCAAATCAAAGATTCAGTATTTAGGGCATGTCATCTTAGGTGATGGTATTTTAGTGGATCTTGCAAAGATTCAGGCGATAATAGATTGACCGACATCGACTAATGTGTTAGAGATTCGTAGTTTCATGGGTTTAGCTGGTTATTATCGCAGATTTGTCCAGAACTTCTCTAGGATAGCACATCCTATCACTTCTCTTCAAAGGAAAGGAAAGAAGTTCGTATGGACAGAGAAATGTGAGGAAGCTTTCCAAAAGCTCAAGGAGCTTTTGACCAGTGCACCGATACTAGCTGTACCTGATCCAGAAGGTGATTTCATGGTATGTACAGATGCTTCTCTTGAAGGGATTGGGGCAGTATTGATGCAGAATGGATGGGTGATTGCATATGAATCGTGCAAGCTCAAGGATCATGAGTTAAATTATCCTACACATGATCTTGAGTTAGCAGCAGTAGTTCATGCTTTGACAAGGTGGAGACATTTCTTGTTGGGGCACAAATTTGAGCTACATAGCAATCATCGTAGTCTTCATTACATTTTCACTCAACCTAATTTGAATGCTTGCCAGAGGCGATGGATGGAGTTTCTATGCGAGTATGATTTTGAGGTTAAGTACATTCAAGGTAAGGAGAATGTGGTGGCGGATGCTTTGAGTCGCAAGAGACATGTGATAACATTGATGACTCTTAGTGTGGATTTGAGGAGTTTTATTCTTCAGGCACTTCCTATGGATTCCTGGTATCAGGAAGTGTGCAGAGAGATTGATTCAAGAAGATCTTTGGAAGGTAAATTTGCAGGTTACGTTCGAGAGTCAGATGGTCTTTTGAGACATTTAGGGAGGATTTATGTGCCATTTTCGGATGAGCTTCGCACCTTGATACTAGAAGAAGCCCATCGTACACCTTACTTAGCACATCCAGGTGTCAAGAAGATGCATGTTGATTTGAGACATTTGTTCTTTTGGTCTGGGATGAAGCGAGATATTGCTAATTTTGTGGCTAGGTGTCTTGAGTGTCAGAGAGTCAAGGCAGAACACTTGCACCCGGCTGGACTTTTGCAGCCTAATCTTATTCCTTCTTGAAAGTGGGATATCATCTCCATGGATTTTATAATAGGATTACCTATGACAGTTCGGCGTCATGATGCTATCATGGTTACCATTGATCGGTTGACTAAGCTGGCACATTTCTCACCGATCAGGTCTTCCTACATAGTAGCTTCTGTAGCTAATGTCTTTATGTGTGATATTGTGAGATTACATGGTATTCCTAGAAAGATCTTTTCTGATAGGGATCCTGTATTCACATCTGCATTCTGGACATTACTGCAGCATGAGCTTGGAGCGCAGCTAAACTTCAGTTCAGCATATCATCCAGAGACAGATGGTCAGACAGAGAGGGTGAACCAGGTTTTGGAGGATATGCTACGGATGTATGTGATGGATAGGCAGACACATTGGGAGGACTATCTCTACCTAGTGGAGTTTGCTTACAACAATGGGTATCATAGTTCTATTGGCATGGCATCTTTTCAGGCATTATATGGTTGTCCTTGTCATACACCATTGAGTTGGGACAGTCTTGAGGATCGCATCCTGTTGGGTCCTGAGATGCTTCGTGATATGGAGCAATAGGTAGTGCATATCCATGAGCACTTGACTACGAAACAGGATAGGCAGAAGAAGTATGTCGATGCTCCTAGGACTAATAAGCAGTTTGCTGTGGGAGATAAGGTTTTCTTGAGAGTGTGACTGCGAAAGAGACCGATCTGATATGGAAAGGGTTCTAAGCTAGCACCTCGCTTTGTGGGACCATTCGAGGTTCTAGAGAGGATTAGCCTAGTTGCTTACCATCTTGCTCTACCGCCCAGCCTAGCTCACATTCATGATGTTTTCCATGTTTCAGTGCTTAGGCAGTATATTCTTGATATTGTGCATGTTCTTGATTGGAATGTGTTGTAGGTAGAGGACGGGCAGCTGGCTTTGGAGCCGGTTCGTATTCTGGAGCAGCGGGAGTTTACCCTCAGGAATCGAACCATCGAGCAGGTAAGGGTCCAATGGGACCCTACTGATGATTCTTCAGCTACTTGGGAGGATGTAGCTAGATTGAGCGAGTTATATCCCTATGTGTTTGTAGGCTTCCAGGAGTAAGCCTAACCCAAGGGCGGGTGGATGTAGTGCCTACCCTCGTTCACATCTTTTTTGGACATTGATGCTATTATTATCAGACTATGATAGACTAGTTTTATGTTAATGGATTAGTGGTATTGTTTTGACACTATCAGATATTATGATATGGATTCAGTTGATATATGATGAGATCATTTAGATTTTACATTTCATGTATGTATGATGATCATTATACTATTTTCAATTATTATTGATGATTAGATGGATGGTTTATTATCTTATGTGTTTTATTATGGACACTTACCCCATACTTGCATGTGTATGGTGTGTGTGTTTTCTTATTGTATGGCGTTTTTGATGTGGTTAAGGAAGGGAGTCGTAGTCACCTGTTTAGTCGGGATCTACACGATGCACCACTCTCTGCCATTGTTTGTTTAGCTTAGCATTATATATTGTATGTACATGCATGGTTTTTCTGCAGGTTGCAGGTACCAAGTATTGACTTCCCTGAATTGCCAAGATGAGCGTACCCTATTATACTATCTCAATGATAAGAGAAGGGAGATAAATTCTCAAGTTCAAATCCCAAACCCTTAAACCATTTGTCTTAGTGAGTTAGGACAAGTATCAGAGTTGAGTACCCACCGAATGTGTCGGATGACATATTTTGTGATTTTTAACCCTTTAGACTGATTTTGTATGATTTGTTCTATGATGGGTTTTCATATTTTATCTTGGAGGTCTATGGTGAATTTTCTATTAATTAAGTTTTAATAAATGGATTTAATTAATACATTAATTATTTGAGAAAATTAATATAAAATATCATGTTATGTGATATTTTGATTATAATTAATTAAATGAGAATTAATTGAGAAAAAAATGAATTAAATAAAAGAAAATTAGAAATTAAAATTAATAATAATTATAAAATAATAATAAAGTAATAAATAAATAATAATAATAAAAAAGTTATAAAAATTAAAATAAAAGTTATAAATATTTAAATAAAAATTATATAAAAAGTAAATTGGAGTTATAAGCTTGCATGGGAGTTAACGCACTTCTCTATTTCTCATGTGTTAACAACACGAGGGTTTGTGCATCAATTAAGCACATGGTGTCTACAACCTTAAGGCTCATCTTGACGGTTGGAAAAGACCCATGCTTAGTTGGTGACACCTTCTAGCTATTTCTAGAAACATTCTAGAGGTTTCCTGAGAGCTCTTTATATTCAGGCATCCCTAGAAGCTTAGATATAGCGTTTGGAGTGCAATTGGAGCATTGGAGGATTCGAGAATTCTGAAGAAGGGAGCTTGCTCTGCGGGTTTTCTGAGGAAGAGTGAATTAGCATCAGAATCCGGGTAGATTCTTGTGATTTTACTTATGCTATTTTCGAATCTTGCATTCCCTGTCTTCTTCGTGTCTTCCATATGTCTTCTAAGGAATTTCATATTTTTATTGTATGCATTCTCAATATGGGCAATTGAATTTATGTGAAAATCTTTATATGCATAGATCTGAAAGAAAATGGGGCTAGAGTTTAAATTCATAGCCAAACCCATTAGATTATTTATTGGATAAATTTGAAGATTAAAGATTTAAAGGAAAATTCTAAAAATTAGAATCTCTAAGTAAACTGTGTATATTCTTGAATTTGCATACACATATACATATATATCATTATATACATATATATATATATATATATCTGTATGTGTTGTGATGGTGATAAACTCTGCGTGTATATATATATATACATACATATGTAGATATATACATATATATATTTATTTATATAATAATCAAATGTCAAATTGCGATAGAGTTTCATGTTAATAGTATTTCATATCACATGGGAACATTTTTATAAAAAAATGTTATTGAAAATTGCATTAAAAATATATATATATGATGTTGGGCGGGTATTATATACCCCATCCACCGCAGGCCTGCGAGATCGTAGGGTACCTGCGACTGCAGTGTACCTGCGATCCGCAGTGTACCTGCAGTGCGGATGTATTGGGCCGCGCAATTTTAAAATCGCATTGCGATTTGAGTTTGGTTTTAAATTATATAAAATTTTATTTGCAACATTATTTCATATGAGATTTGGATATGAATCTGATTTTGTTGCAATATCATTAATTATTAAATGTTATTATATACATATATATATATTTATGTATGTATATATATATATAAATATATATATATATATGTATATAAGTATATATGTATATATAATTAATTATAAATGAATATTATAAAGTTCTAAATTAATGGATCACTCTTTTAATGATTTAAAATATTGATATTGAGCTTGTCAATTATGAAGAGATATTAATAATTAATTTAATTAAACTCAATTTAATTAAGATTAGTTATTAGAATATATAATCGAAGTTTTGATTCATTGAGAGTGTCAATTTTCAAACAATGTTATATAAACAAAATATTATTAGATCAATTAGAAAATTGAGTCTAATAGTTTTGGGGAGAAACTTTTAAACAAATACATGGGTTAGGAAAAACATGCAATTTCTCTACTTAATATAATTTGGAAAAATGTAAACTGAGACTTTTAAATTCAAATTTGAAAACTTAGCAAAACCAAAACATGTGTTTACATTGTGTATTCTTTATGCTATTGTTTTGGGTTTTGGGTTGACTAGTGTTGACCAGTATAGGACGTCTACCCGAGGCTTGGGGGTTATGTGATTGTGATGTCATGATGATGTTTTAATCTCGATCTTTATAAACACCACCATGGTTTGTGATGGAATGCTCTATGTATTGGATGTGATTACTGATTGTTATAGTTGAGATTCTTGTGTATGAGACTCTTAACCTAACCATTATTTTGGTCATCGATCAGTTATCCTTGATTATTGTTTAGTCATCATGATGGGACTGAGATGTGGATTTATTCTTGATGATGTCATGTTGTGACATGTTTGACTCAACCATTTTTGGAGTCTTTGATCAGTATGATTGGTATATATATATTTTGGTTATTGAGAACCATTGGATATTTGATTATCAGTGATACTTCAGTTGCCAATAGAGAGCTATTGTGTTCATGATTTTCTATGGATGTTTTCTCATGGAGATTTGATGCTTTTATGCATATTTGATGATTTTATTATGGTTTATCTTTTGTGATTTTGAGATTTATGAGTCCATGAGAATTAGGGTAGGATATCTGCATGTAGTGACGGGAAGTGGCTTGCAATAGGGGTCGGGGCCCTAAGAGGCTGCCAGGGTAACTCATTGTAAATTGGATTAATAAGTGATAACATTCACATCTAATACTAACTGAATGAACCTAAAAAGATAAGTGTTTTGTTCTTGCCCATGCCTTGAGCGCTTGTATAGGCTAGGATGGGAGTAGTGAGACGCATGGTTGTGACCTTACATTCCGTAGTATGCCTCATCAGTATGAGAGGATACTAGTGGCCACATGAAATCAGTATGGACCCGTGGAGTTTAGCTAACTGTCAGGGTAACTTGTACGTGATAATTGCGATGACACTTTTTCGCTTGCATGGTAGCTTCCTACATGTCATTGTGTGCCTCTGGGATTAGGTGTTAGTTTTGTGATTGGAACCTTTGAGTTAGTATACTTTTAGGATTCCTGGACTTATGGATATTTGTGCTATGTGATTTTGATACCCTGTTTGGGACTTGAGATTATCTCCTTAGCATGGTGGGAGTGGACCACTTTGGTACCACGTGGTCGGGTGGTAGTGTATTTTCCACTCTTATCATTTTGAGATTCATTGAGACATCGTGGCTGATGCATCCTTCATGATGGTGGATGTGTATCCTTTTTCATTGATGATTAGCATATGTTAGATGATGTTATCTTATGCTTTTATTTGCATGTTAGATTACTTTCTACATATGATGTTGTATATATTAGGAGTGAAATTCCTACTATGTTAGTACCGATGATCTCTTCGATGTTTTGGGATGTTATGCACAGAGGGATGGCTAGGATCCATGATGGTCTAATGATGTTATTAACGGTTGGGAGGAACCATGCACTTAGTTTATTATGTTTGATCTTTATGATGGATGTATATGTTCTTTATGATGTTGTATCATGTGACTATCTCTACTTTGATGTATCATGTATTAGAATAGGATGATGTACCTTATTCTATGTATGTATATTCTTTGTGCCTATCATACCCTGTGACATGTACAGTGGATGATTGTGCATTCTGGAATGTAATTCAGAAAGGACATTTGTATATTGGATGTATCATTATTATTTCATGTGGATGATGTACTAGATGGATTCATGTATGTAATTCAACATTAAGGGATCTTAAAGAATGTAATCTATTATTTATGTTATGTTTACTTTCAGATGGACAATGCCTCAATCACTATAGTCTGATGCTCAGTCTGGCAGTTGTCAACTACTGCAAAAACTCTATGGGACCTGCCCAAGTCTCCAACTGTTGGCTCTGAAATAGCCCTACTCTGACCACCGGATGCCTGTCCTTGCAGAAACTCCCTAGCTATATGACCCATGCCACCAAAAGTGTAGCATGGCCCTTGGGTATAAGATTGTGCATCTTGTGATCTAGACTGCTGTCGGCCTCTTGACCTGCTAGACCCACTATATCCACCCCTAGAAGACTGCTGAGTCTGCACTGATTGTGGCTATGGGGTATGTACTTTTTGATCTTGCTGTAACTGCCATTGCTTGCGCTTAGAGCTGTGGTAACCTTGTGAGAGTTCCTGTTGCTGTTGCTGAGACTGTTGGCCCTTAGAGGACCCTGGTGTATAGTTCTGATTCCCTTTCCAAGGGGGTTTCTACCGAGTAGAGTTTCGGTTCTGAGATCGATCCCGTGATTCCTGTCTACCTCGAGTATCCTCTGCAACTAGTGCTATCTCCACTACCTTTCTAAAGGTGGTAGGGAAGGCCATCCGAACTGAACCCTAAAGTGAGAAATTCAAACCCATGATTAAGTGATGCACCCGCAGTTTCTCATCTTTCATGTATTCCACATAAGGAAAGAGCTCGAGAAACCTACTCTCGTACTGAGCTACTGTAAGACCTCTTAGATAAAGAGAATGAAACTCCTCTATCTTCTTCTATCAAAAATTCTCTAACAAGTACCTCTCTTGGAATCTTTCTAGAAATGACTCCCATGTGAGGGTATCCATCCTCACTCCTCCTATGGTCTCCTCTTGATGCCACTAATTGGAGGTATCCCCTCTCAACTGATGAACTACTAGGTGTGTCTTTAGATTACTCCCATAAGGACATAATCCAAAGTACCGCTGTAGGCTCTGTAACCATGCCTCTACTACTGTTCCCTCAGTGGAATCGGTAAAAAATGGTGGCCCGAGTCGAATCAATTCCCTGATATCATCTCCTATATGTCTAGGAGGTCTATCAAGTGGGGGTCCTCTCTGGTGTATTGACTCACCTTCATGCTCACCTTGACCCTCTATCTATCTCGGTGGGGGACTCTTAGTCTTCTCTCTGCCTCAGGGGTTGCCTCCTCTCGGTCCCTCTGCTTCCACTACTAGAATCTGCTCACCTCACTAAACTATAGGTACTACCCTTGGCTGAATTACACTAATCAATTTCTGAAGTGCATCCAAAATATCCTTGTTCAGGTTAGGTGGTGGTGGAGGTGGAGGTGGTGGTGGTGGAGGTGGTCCATCCTCCTGTCCTGCTCTACCACCTCTTACTCTACGACCTCTGCCTTGCCGGTTTCTTCGAGTAATAGGAGACATCTAAACAATTAAATGTTTAGTTTTAAGTTTTTCAGAAGCATAAGGGTTTAAGGTTCCTAGTGTTGAAACACGGGCTCTGATACCAAAATGTCATGCCCAAACTACGAGGCAAAAACACACATTTTTAAAAAAAAATTAATAATTAAAATGCTCTAAGTTTGATAAGGTTGTGATCATAGTTAAAGTAAAGGTTCTTTACATTTCACCTTAAGTTTATAAACTCTAGACGACGAATACATTGTTAAGATTTTGAAACTTTCGTTATTAGATTGATATCGATCATTAGATTCGTTATTACATTAACTTCACATCAATATACTAAAATTATTTAAATAAAAAATTAAATGAATTTGGGTTTAAAATTAATTGAAATATCTAATCAAATAAAATCTACATTTAATCTTATTTTAAATAGCCAATTAACCTTTAAAATTAAAACTAATTAATACTCAAAACTTAAACTAACTTTAATACTAAAACTAACTAAACTTTAACTAATCATTAAATTATAACTTTCTAAGTTAATTAAACAACTAAATTAATCTAAAACTAAACTAACTAAATCTAATATAATCTAACCTAACATCCTACTAACATCATACTAATAACTAATACTATTTCAAAACAAACTAAACTACACTTAAAATTTTAATATTAAACTAATCACAAATCTAAACTTAATTACATTTTAAACTAACTTTAATGTAAAACTTATAAGATTTATAAAGAAAAAGACATACTAAAAACTTTAATTAAAAACTATTACTAAACTACACTAAACTAACATCACATAACATCTATTAAACTTAATAAATTTTAAACTACTCACTAACACTATTAACAAATAAAAAAGTAACTAACATATAAAATATATACTAACTAACCTACACTAACACTAACCTATACTAACACCTAACACTAACAATGATTTCTTGTCACATTTTGGTATAACCTTGTGGTTATGTTATTTTTTTGGCATTTGCATCAATAAAGGGGGCATATAAATAAATATCATATGTAAGGAGAATTGTATATACAAAGGGGGAATACA
This sequence comes from Cupressus sempervirens, assembly GCA_028749045.1. NCBI lineage: Eukaryota > Viridiplantae > Streptophyta > Pinopsida > Cupressales > Cupressaceae > Cupressus > Cupressus sempervirens. Next base: position 525,854,249 of record CM053788.1, read on the forward strand.
TGTATAGTATGAAAGGTGTATATACAAAGCAAAAAATTTGTTTACAAAAGAAATTTTGTAAAATTAAAAAAATAGAGTCAAAGGTTACCAAGCAACAACAAACAATAGTCAAATTTGAGTTGAAGACCCAGATTATTGATAGGAGGAGTTTTGACTTGTATTCTGAGTATTTAAATTTTTTGGTATGATAAGTATTTTTTTCTCTAATGTTAGAGGGGGAGATTGTTGACCTGATGGTCAAATCATTTGTCAATTAGTGACTTAACACTTAGTGAGTTGGCTACATTGCTACAGAGCTTATCATACTACCAAAAGTGTAAGACAAATGTTTTAGTTGCTACCAAGCAAATAAGATAAATTGTAGTTCATGCCAAGATTCACAATATCTATCAAGCATCTGAGATAGTGTATAGTGTTAACTGAGCTCTGTAGTATCTATTGAGCTTGTAGTGTTAACAAAGTGAACAAAGGTAGTGTTGACTGAGCCATGTAGTGTTAACGAGATCTTTAGTATTCACTGAGTCATCCAGTGCTGACCAAGTTCTTGTTACCCCAAGTGATTAGTATGGACTGAGCATCTACATCAATTAAGCGCCAAAGTTTTTTGAGTGTTGACAAGTGTTTCCTAGTGTCAAAACATCACTTGTGTGGTCTTCAAAAATTGAGTTACAACAATGAGCTGACGTCGTGAAGTTTGTTTGAATTTGGTATTCTAGCTAACTCCAGAAGGTAATTTATTGGATTAGTGTATATATGTAATATATCCTTTCATATCCAATGTAATCGATGAGAACAAATAGAAGAAGCAAATGAGTGTGAATTAAAGAAGGCTACAAGCAATATAAGGAAAAGAAAAGACTTGTCTATCACAACCAAGTGATCATTATTATTCAAAGGATTCTCATTCAACAAACTGAGTTGTAGATCAGAGACCAGCCACTGATTCATCCTAACAAGTGCATCATCCAAATCCTTTAACAAAGTGGACATGACAGTCTCATTCCAAATCTCCTAATAGAGTGCATACTTCATTTTATGTTATAAATCCTTTCACAAGGTGGACCAAACAATCCTTATTTCTCTTAATAGGACAAATCATCAAAAGTGATCAATTATAAGCTTTAATAGGATAATTTTATACTGCAGTAATAAAGCTTATGGGAATCATCCCCACTCTAGTTTTACTGTCTATTTGGAAGGTCTCTCGGTTACCAATATTGTGTCAAAGTGTTATGAATGTTTTATTGCTTCCAATATTTCATGCATGCAATTAGATTAGATTACATAGTGAATATTTAATTAGTGAATTAAAGTATAAGTTTTATTGGTTCTTGATTCACCCCCATCCCCTCTTAGTCACCCAATCTATACCACATTTCTAGCAAAATATGGTATGCAAGGTTGGATAAGCATCTAGCAAAACTTGGATTTGCTAAAGGTCCAATAGATAGTAACTTGTATTTGAAAAAAATTATGAATGGATTTTCGGTAATAGTAATATTTGTTGATGAAAACATATTTGGAGTTAATGATGAAGCAAGTGATAAGTTTGTTGAAGAGATGAAGAATAAGGTTGAAATGAGCATGATAGGAGAAATTATTTTTTTCCTAGGATTACTGATTGTACAAAACAATGATGGTATTTTCATTTCCCATGATAAGTACCTGAAAGACTTGTTGAAAAGGTTTGGATTAGAAAGTCGTAAACTTGTTGGTACACCTATGATAACTGGTCACAAGTTATCCATCAAAGATAAGACACCTGTAGTATAGTATAATAAGTACATATCCATGATTGGAGGTTTGAAATATCTAACTCACACCAAACCAAATATAACAAATGCACTTGGGATTATAGCTAGATTTCAAGCTGATCCTAAGGAGTATCACTATGCAACAGTAAATAGGATATTTGAATATTTGAAAGGAACATCTAACTATGGAATTTGATATGATAGATCAAGTGATTTCACTCTACATGCATATACTAATGTAGATTGGGTAAGTAGTATGGATGACAAAAAGAGCACCAGTGGTGGACAATTTTTTCTTAGCGGAAGATTGGTCTCTTGGCTAAGAAAGAAGCAAGATTGTATTTCACAAAGTACAATTGAAGCAAAGTATGTTGTAGCAACAAATAACCATAACCAAGTGATGTGGATGTAGATACTAAAGGATATCAAAATTGAGTTTGTAGAACCTATTATAATTTACTATGATAACACAAGTATAGTGAGTATGTCTAAGAATCAGGTATTACATTTTAAGACTAAGCATATATCTACCCATATCATGTGTTGAAAGAGAAAGAAGTAGAAAAGTATATCATATTAGAGTATGTGAGTACTAAAGATTAGATTGCAGATATCTTTACGAAGCCTTTACCTAAAGATAAATTTGAGTACTTGAGAGGTATGCTTGGGATTATGCCCCTACCTACTTTAGAGTAAATGATGCAATAAGTGCACCTATCTAGTGTTACAGAGCACTATTGTTAGACTAGACTGAATGCTAATACTTCCTATATGGGGGAGTATTTGACATGAGCAAAGTCATTAATGACTCTTGGTATTTTGTTTTGAATAGTGTCTTTGGACACTCAAGCTAGTTGAAGACTTGGAGCAATTTACTAACAATTGGTATACTATCATATTGGGGCCTTTGACATTGATGCCAATGGGGGAGAATATGCATGAAACACATCTCCTAAGTAATGGGGAAGAAGAACTCCCAAGTATGAATGGAAAATTTGTACTTGAATGGGGGAGAGATATCTCTTTAGGGAAATGTAGAAAGATTCATGTAAGGAAGTAGGAATATCTTTGGGAGATATGCACCTAATGTATTGTGAGTTATTTAGTGTGAACAACTATTGTTGATCCTAAAAAAGAGAAGGAAAGAACAAAGCAATGTTCCAGAGGTTTTCAGATTTGATTGGTGAAGAGGATTTCAAAAGATGATAGCAACAACAACAAAGCACTATTTGGTATTCTTAGAACTTAGATATTTTTCATCTATGTTGCTATCAATGCCAAAAGGGGAGATTATTAGTGTGAATGTTGATGATATAATTTGGGGGAGTATCCTAAGCATTGGAGAGTATTGACATATTGCATTAATGACTGTGTTTGTCATTGATGTCAACATAGCAATAAAGTTATAAAGATTGGTAGAGTAATAGAGAGAGATTGTAGTTGTACAAATAATATTTTGCTTGTCTAGTGATGTACGGTCATAGAAATGTTCAACATAGTGTCTTGATGATGTGGTTCAATGCACAACATGTAAGGTGAAGACATATAGAAGTTGTACTTGATTTATAGAGAGCATTATAGAAACAAAGTATTAGGAAAGTAGTTCCTGATATTCATTTGCTAACTTATATTTAAAATGTAATGAAGAGATGTGCATTCAGCCAGTGACAGAGGATAGTTTATTGGTTATGTCAATGAGTACACAAGCCCTAGTGTTGTACGTGTGAAGTTTTGTATAGACTATGAGCCGACAATGCTATTGTAATTGTAATTAATTAATTTTCTTATTATAATTAATTAGGAAAGCCTCGAGGCTGACTCAAGGAATTATTTTGAAGATATGGTATAAAGGAAATAAGTTTTCCTTGTTTGTAATGTATGGAATGTGATTGGAGCATGAAAATGTGATCAAGTAAGTGCAAAAAGGAGAAGAGTGTTTGAGGAATGCGTGTAAGAGATCCAAGAGATTACCGAATTTGAGTTTTATGATCTGTCTACAAGATCTGAAGGAGTAGAAGTCCAGTTGACATGACGGAGGAAGAGGAAGGAAGTACATTTCAATTCTATTATTCTACAAGGAATAATACAAAGATCATTTAGATAGTGGGTTCATTGGTCTTATCCATTAAGCTTTTTGGGCAATGCATCTAATTGTCTCCCACAACTCCTAATAGGGACTCATATGTACTGGATGTATTCATAGAGTCCTGAAAGGGTCCATTCTTTGGCAAGGAAAATTTATATTAGTACATTATCTTTTGGGTACCATTCCCGCTAGGGTTTTCCCTCTGATCAAGGGCTTCCCTAGTTAACATATTTGGTGGTATTGTATATGAGTATCTTGTTGTGATTTTTTATTATATTTATCATATGGTTAAAGATTGTTTAAACTTGATAATTGTGATAATAGTTGGATAACTTATTCAACCTTTTGTCAGTTATGTTGGTGGATTATATATTCTAACACTGACCACTTTGGGCCCCAGACCCATATTGCAAGCATCTCCCAAAATATGTACTTAGACAACCTCCCCTAAGCACATAAACTAGTTGTGTCCCATACTTGAAAATCCATATGACTAGACTCGGTTCCTTAACAAGAAACTCACAAATAAGTTGCTTCTCCCAAACCAAGAAAACACACATGTTCAACAAAGTGAATATCATGTAAAACCTGTTTTACCTAATAAAAAACAAAGTGAATATTATAAATGAAATATGTCCAAGTGAATTTCAAGGCATGTCATAACACCCAACTAGAAAAACATTATAAAAGAAATCGCAAAAAGCCTTTGGTGTATGTTCTAGTTGACTAGCTAACATCTCATAGGAAAACCCATACAAAAGAACATTATAAGACTTCAATTTAAAACATAAGAAAAACATAGGTTTCCAAAATATATGGTTAAAAACCAATTATTTTCAAGAGTATAGTTTGACCATAAGGACGTACTTTAAACCTCATATTCTATATGTTTTGAAACCAAATAATATTTCTAGGTCTAAGTATTTAAAAATATACTAAAAGACAACATCCAAGTTGCAAGTCAATAATACCATCCCATTTAAATCAATATATTTAAAATACAAAGATTTTATTATGTTGGTAAACAAATTTGTCACTTGGAAAGTATGTGACTTGGCCCAATGGAATGTGTGGCAAATCAATTTCTCCAATAGTTGGATAGGCCCTTGGTATACGGCCTTGCTCTACATTGAGAGTGGCAACTCCCTTGTAAGATGTAAATTTTTATTTTTAAATAAATATGTATTACAATTTTGAAAGATAGAAAGAAAGCTACCAAGATGTATCCAAATGCACCAAATGACTTCCAAGCCTTTCTAAATCAACTTCAATTGCTAACAAGAACGATCAAGAACTATGCTTGAATGTTAGCATTAGCTTAGTGATGATTCAATGATTTACTAGCATCTACACCATACCATGAAAGCATTAATTCCAACAAGAATCAACACCCAAACAGTTTAGACTTTGTAGAAAAGAGAACACAAAATGTACTTCCTTTTATTTCTTTGCACCAAGAACATAAGAACATTTTTCTGATTACCAAAGCAAGAATTGTACACACTTTCCAAAAAATTTCTTGCTATCAAAACTTCAACATAAGTGTCCCTTATTTCCAAAATCCAAAAAGTCCCTTTATTATATGTGTTATTCATGAATTTATAATATGTTCTATAGCATAACTAACTTTTCAAGTTCATAACTACTCGAAAAGTTAGAGTTTGAGAATTTGGAATGCAACTTATAACCAACTCTAACCTTTTACAATGTCCAAGTTAAAATTTTAACCTATGAGTCACCACAAGTGACATGTCCCTTTCACAAAACCAAAACTCAATGCAATTTTTAGAATAATCGTGTGGTTGGTTTTGTTGAGATAGCCTTCTATCTACTTCTTCTTTCCTTGTACTTTTATAATCATCCCACCATTAACTCTTTGTCCATACCAAATAGTATAACCATACATAAAAACATGTGTGCCTTCAAATTCAACCTATGAGCAATTCCTTCAATAAAGTGATGAACATTTGAAGCATTTATGGGTCCATTGTGTATCATCAATGACTCCAATTTTTTCATAGTTTAAACAACACATCACCACAAATATTTTCCTTCATGCTTCAATGGATCCTAATTCTTATCTTTCACATTAGCTTCCACCACAACTAGAATTTAATCAAACATTTCCTCATCTTCCATTTGATACAAACATGATTTCTTTTTCCAAGTTAACTTTCATATATAAGTGATATGATGACAAATAGAGAAGATGATTTTATAATGAAATTTCCCTTGCCATTTTACAACCTGAATAAATGCCCAAGTTGGGATCTATTATTAAGACCTCATGGGTGAATATTATTTACCAACTGGGAGGAATATATTTTAAATTAATGCTACTCTTAAAGAGAAATCTCACCTCATTACATTAGACAATTCATAGGCCTTCTCTATGTTGTTTCTTTGTGACACCATGATCTAAGCTCTTTCAACCGAATCACATTGTGTGCTCATGATAGAGATTATGTCAGATTCTCCAAGCTCCGCAATTAGTGATGCATTTGCTTGCCAATTTCCAAGTCTTCTTCAATGAATATGTTTTGTATACTATTTTCAATCATCATAGTCATGAGGTCACTAGTTTATTTAAGAATTCACATTTTCTACAACCTTACCACTGCTTTGGAGCAATTTGTCAAATGGTTCACATTTAATGTCTTGGCTCCCACATTGCGTGTCATTTAATATAGGATTTTCTAGAAAATTTCCCATACTTATAATGGATCCATGACAAAGAGTTTGAACTAGAATCATCTCTCTCCTTTGGATGAGCCTCTCATCATAGAATTATGTCAAATTGTTCAAAGTCTCTTTTAGTGATTCTGCATTTAGAAAATACATTTGTATAGGTTGCAATCATATTCTAAGTAGTGTTCACCATGCTAGGGTAGAAGAAGTTGGTACATGGATTGGGTGGTCAGGTCTTAACCCCTCTTACCATATTTCCCATTCACCATTACCTAAAATATTTCATTTGGCACCACTGGTGATAATTTTCCATCAAAGATCCTCACTTTCGGTATTGCTTGTGCTAGTTGCATTTAGTTGGGAACATGGCCGGCTCTGTGACAAAAATCACTGCAAATCGATTGTTGTGTGCAGGTGGTATGACTACTCGGGTACCTTTACAAATTGCTAGTCTTTAGAATTTAGTGAAAACTATTTTCATGTAGAATCTCCAACTATTATGTGATATGATATGCCACTTCTTTGAGATGTTTTGTCAAATAGTTGGGCTACAACCTCCTTGCTTCCATATTATGTTCTTATGTTCTCTCCAAGATGGAACATAGTCAAAATTTTCACATCTGCATTCATCGATCAAGCACCTCAAGCTCTGTTCTAGACATTTCCTCAAAAAGTTTGATGCTTCTTCTATTCTCATTCTAGCTTTTAACCATTGTTAATTTTCTTTTTCTTCCATCATATCTAATCATGCCTTTGACATTTCACCTAATGATTTCCATCCTTCCCATGAGTGGTATTCCCATCCTTTCTAATCTGCAATAGTATTCATATTGGCATTGATAACTTAAGTAACTTTATAGCTCCATTGTAAAATGATAGAAGATTTGTTGTTTGCATCATCTAGGTCATGAGTGAAACCATATTTGAAACAATGTATCCATAAGCTATCACTATATTTAGGTAGCTATGATGAAGGTTTTGAGCAATTAAGAATGGTACCTAACAAATTTATGTTGTCAAGATTTCCATTTTGGTTAAGATTAGAGCAATAATTAAGGTTAGGGTACACATTTGAATCAAGTTGAAAAATCAATCTCCAACTTCTTTCTAAAATTTAAAGTTGGTGGAGAGAGAAAATATGGAGTTTGGGGAGAGAAGGTTTGAGTTGATGGAGAGAGAAAAGATTTTAGATTTTAAAACTCCCATCCATAATTAACCTCACATTTTCAATTATTCGAGCATGGTAAAAACATCATGGTAACACATTGAAATTTTATAATATTTAAACATAATGACCTTAAGCATAAAATTTACAACTTTAAAACATTTCTATTTTAACTCTAAGTTAACCTTAACATTTTAAAACTAAACATAACTAATTCTTAATAGATTAAGAAAACATATTTTAAATAAATGTGAGCTAATCTAAATTAAGTATGACTTATACTATATTTACTAAAATTAAATTTATGAATTTTTATTATTAAACACCACTGCAGCTGCATTATCAAAGGGCAGCCATGGGGGCGGGATGGGGTCCCCAATAATATATATATTAAATAAAAAAATTAAAAATAAATTATTATTTTTTGAATGTTTGTAGATATAGGCCTAGTGAGTGGATAATATTTACTTATTTATTTTTATTTTAAATAAAATGAGAGGAATATAACCAAATTGTAGATTTAAATCTATGTAAATTTTCCTTCAAACCTTGACCCATCTAATTCATTTTCTCCTTAAATTTTTCTTCTATGGATAATCAAATAAGGGTTTCATTTTGTTTGTACAAATTCAAGCTAACAAAATAAAATGACAATCAAGTTTCAAGCACCTAGGAGACACCAAAAATACATATATTTTCAAATGAAATATACTATTACGAGTTTCAAAACCTACCTTATGTTGGTGCTAACAATTTGACAACTTGCTGAAACTCTTACTAAACAAAAACCATTCAAAGTTTCCAAAATTCCTTTTGCTCAAAATCCTAAAAATTTGCTCCCTAAAAACATGTGTCAAATAATGAACCGAAAACCTTTAATATAGAACCCTAACTCCCTCTAGGATTTATGTCTCTAAAAGCCCTAAAATATGATTATTTTATTTAATTAATCTTTTTTATGCAAATTCCACTCACTTTTTAATTAAAATATTCTTTTAGTTTATTTTTCCACTTTGTTATTTAATGCAAGCATAATAAAAATAGTTATTTATTATTTAATAAATAATAATAATTAAAGTGCATTATAAATGTAACTCTAATCAAATCAATATTAATTAAATATTTATACTAAAATAATATTTAATATTTAAATTCTTTTAATTTAATTTTGTAAAATGAAACTTTAGATTAAATCGTTTAAATTTTCCATATATTCAAATAATTTTAACAAATTATATATCATCTTATTTTAATTTTTTCCCCTTTTCAATCAAATAATAAATAATTATCCAAATATACCAAGCATCACAATTAAACCATTTATCAAGCTACAATATTTAGGGAGACTGTATTCATCAAGTGACTATAGTATTGCTTGAGCTATTGGCAAAGCAAAAGAGGAACAGAATGTTTCCTAAGCAAGTTAGTATTAATTAAGTTCTATGTTACCCAAGTAAATGTTATGTTTACCGAGTGACAACTGGATGAACAAGTTTGGAATATTGGAATGTAAGGCCAACTTTTGATGAAAATTTGGAAAGTTTTAGATGGTCTAAGGCACAAGTCAAAGTTTGTTACAAGATTAACAATTGAGAAAATTCTATAAGGATATGATGATGGAGATTGAAGAAGGATAAGGATGTCATGAAGTGCTATACAAGTTATATTTTCTAGGTGTCTAAATTCAATGTATAAAGGGATTGGGGACAAGTCTTTGGTTAGAAATTGGAGACCCATAACTTCACTAAATTTGTGGACTATAAAATTCTTGCCAAAGTGCTTGCTAGAAGAATTGCTTTATTACTAAATAAGTTTGTGTCATAGACACAAACTAGTTTTATACAAGGGAGATATATCTTGGAGAATATGATCACTAGTTGGGAGGCTATGAACTGGGCTAAGAATGATGGGCAAGATGTAGCCATGATTCTATTAGATTTTGAGAAAGCCTATGATAGGATTGAGTAGGAATTTGTAACTAGTATGCTTAAAGCATTTGGATTTATGGAATACTATTGCAAATGGATTAATGTTCTCTTTAAGGATGCTAGTACTATTATAGATGATAACGGGTGCTTCTCAGAGCCTATTGTGCTAGAGAGGTCGATAAGGCAAGCCTGCCCGATTGCCCCTTTGTTGTTTGTGATTATAGCATATGCTTTGTTTTATATTCTAAGGGAAAAGGAGTTGGGTCCTCCATTGAAAGGCATCTCCTTGCCTAATGGGGAGTCATTGCTTAATGCTCAATGTGCAGATGACACTTCTTTGTTCCTAGGGCTTGCTAAGGAGAATTTTGAGAATGCCTTTAAAAGGATCAATTTCTTTTGTATGGCTTCTGCATCTAAGATTTCACCTTCTAAATCCAATGTGTCAGGGTGGTCTGTTGATCCTCTGGATTGGTTGGCTTGTAAGGGTTGGCAATGGTCTGGACCTAATCAGATTGTTAGGTATTTGGGTATCTCCTTCTTAGTTGAGCCTAATCTTAATAAGATGTGGGACTGGGTCTATGAAAAAATTAATAAAAAGCACCTGAAATGGCAAACCCACTCCTTGTCTTTTGCAGGCAAATTGCAAGTGGTGCAGAAATTTCTTTCCTCTCATCATATCTTTTTTGCTTCGACCTGGTTATTTCTTAATTCTTATGTGAGCATGTTAGAAATAATTTTGAGAGACTTTCTTTGGTCAGATGGTAAAGGGAACAAGAAGAGGCATTGTGTTAAATGGGAATGGTATTGTCAAGTTAGAAGGTAGGGGGGTTTGGGGTTGAAGGATATTAAAGCCCAAGGTTTGGTTCTTGCATCCAAATGGGTGTTGAAAGCATTATGGGGAGAAGAACCATGGAAAATTCTTATTAGGAACAATCTTTTGATATCTATCATTAGGAAAGCTAAGAATTAAAAGGATGTTCCTATGATTGACATTGTTTTAGGGGAATTTAAGATGAGATTGTTTGGGTCAAAAAAATTTCAAACTTTCTGGAAGGCTTAGATTTAGGTGAGGAAGTTCATATAGGGTAGAGAAGCTACAGAGGGACCTCCTTATCTTTTGGTGAAGAATAGATCCATTTGGTGGGGGCTTTTGTAATAATAAAGCCTTGGCCCTTACTTAGAGTTGTTCTGCCAAAGCTTGGAATTTGAAGGGGATTTCATTGATACAAGATATATTGATAGGGGGGAGGTTAGGGGTGTGGGAGGAGATTAAAGGCAAATTTAACATTCTTGATTTATAGAAAAAGACTTTCAATTTGACTAAGAAAGTGATCAAATTTGACAGTCCTTGTGATATTATTGATTCAATGGTATTTCTTGAGAACACCAAGTGGGTTGATCGTGTTCTATTGAAAGACACTACTTCTAAAGGGCTATATATGTGTATGAAGAATGATTCTTCTCTCATTGCTAGAGTATTCCAGTGCTATGGGAAAATTAATCCATTCTCTGATTGGTCTTTTTTCTTTGATTTTTTTTCGAAAGGAAAAGCTAAGCCTAAAAAGATTTTTTTTAAATGGTTTTTGTTGTTAAAAAGGTTAGTTGTGGGTCAAGTTCTTTCTTCTATTGGTTTATCCATAATGTCTTGCAAACTATGCAATGTGACTAAATCTTTTGAGCATTTATTTTTTGATTGTGTGTATGCCTGCAAGTTGTGGTCTATTTTTCTTGGTACCTCTAGTGTTTGGAATTGTGTTGGTAGTGTCTCTTGGAGTGAAATTTTGGCCACATATGTAGAAAAATTTGATTCTAAACCTAACACCTTTTGGTTTTCTCTTGCTACTGAGATTTTATGGACTCTTTGGAAGGACAGGAACAAAGAAATCTTTCCAGAATAGAGAAGGGTACTTACTGAGTTTAACATTAAACTCACCCATTTTCATATCATGTCTCAGGTTGCTTTGGTGCTTCAAATTTCCAGGAGCAATTTAATGTTACTTATGAGGGAAGGCAACTTGCTGATTAACAAGGATAATGTGCATGCAAAAAACTACATTATTGAATATCGACATTTTTTAGCCCCTTCAAAGGCAACAGAGCTGAACAATATAAGTAATGTGTTGTAGGAACTCAATTTAACTAGTCAAGAGGAGGCTACTACTGAAGTGAATCAAAATTCTTATGAAGTTCCAGGGGCTCAGCTAGATCCTGACAGCCAGAATGATGGCTGGAACTAGTTTGTTCTATCAATTGTTTTTTTTGGTTAAATATATAAAGAAAAGTTGTAATTAAAATGTGTAAAGGATAAAGGTGACAATATTTTGATGTTTTAAATTTTTTTTTCACCCCCCCAAAATTTTTGTATTTGTATATGTAATTGGGGGTGTGATATGATCTGTACTTTTTTATCAGACTCTCGATTATACTTGTAAATGCTTAAACTATCTTAATAGAAAAAAATGTATAAAGGGATTTTGTTATAATCCTAAGATCGATGATGCTGATTAAGTGATAAAAGATGGCAGGATTTGGAAGCATTCAGGAAACTATATAAGGAGGAGAACAAGTTAGTTTAGACTAGTGATTTTATGAGGTTGTTGGTTTCTCATCAAGAGTTGATTGAAGGATGCTATGGATGAAAAAAATTTGAAGCAAAAAGAGTAAAGAATTGAGCTAGGTGAACTGAGAATAGTAGAGGAATGATAAGAAGCATAATTGTTAAAAGTGTGAATCAACCAAGTGAGTTAAGAGAAAAGGAAAGAGTGAGAAATAGATCCAAAAAAGAGCAGGCAATTGCTATTCTTAATAGATCATTTTATGTTATTACTATTTAACCATTGTAGCAGAGGATGTTGGAAAAATTGAGTGGACCTAACAAGTTTGTGAAATCTTATATGGTAACATTGATTAGTGGTCTTTGTAAGTCCTTTAAATTAGTTCACTCTTTAGTCATGCATAAGGAGTGATAAAGCATATATGATCTCTTGGTGAAATCCTCTAACAAGGTCACTTAATAATGTGTACATAACCTTTAACAAGGTTGGCTCCTAGCAAAGATCACTTTAGAAGATTGAAATTTTTGCGTTGCCAAGTGCTTTTTCCGTTCATAGGGTTTCGACATTAAAATCATGGTGTCAAATGTGTGAATGTTATTTGTGTTGCAAGTTGTTTTATATTTTTTAGAGTTTACTACAACTCAATAATAACTAAGTTAATGGTTGCTGATAACTAAGTAAGTTTACTAATACTCAATAAAGAAAAGATTAGTGAGTTACCAATTTGGATGAAAGTGTTTGACATAGTTGATTAATGTTTACATTGAGTGATTTATGTTGAAGTTAATGATGTTTTCTTGGTACTTAAATGTTTGTAAGGGAATGTATGATAGTTGGACATAACTAATTCACCCCCCTCCCCTTTCAGTTATCAAACAATTTGGTATCAGAGTTAAGTTCTTGGAGAAAGAATTTTAAAGAAACTTAAGCTAAAGATAGAAGATGTATAAGAGATAGGTACCAAGACTAAATAAGGACAACTTTTTATTAAGGAAAGACAACATGAACCTGCCTCTTTATCGTATTGGTGACAATCTTACACATTAGTTGGGGAATGAATATGCCATTGACCCTTAACTGTAGAGAAAATAAATAAGAAAATAAAACACAACAGTCTGATGATTGAGACTACATCTTCTCTTAATGATATTGAATATGATGATATTAAGAACTATGCTACGAAAATGTGGGGTAAACTAAAACTAGTAGATGGAGGAGATGATAATATAAGAAGAGCCAAAGTTGAAAGTCTTAGAGGAAAGTATGATGACATAAAAATGGAAGAAGGTGGGAATGCCACACAATATGTGAATTGAATCAAGGATGTTGTAAGTGCAATCATAGTTGTTGGAGGAACTATCATGGATTCTGAAATTATAAATAAGGTTTTCAAAACTCTTCTACTTGTCTATGCTAATAAAGTTTCTATAATTCAAGAAGTAAGAGTTATGCCTAGAAATGATTTGATACTTTATAGATTAGTTGGTCAGTTGACTTCATTTGAGTTGAGAAATTATGGTAAGAATATGGTTACAATAGGAAATGCTTTTGAGTCATCACTTACCATCAGTAATTCAAAGAACGGGAAGAAAAGTAAAGAAGAAACTAATTCTAAAATTGAAGATGATTTGGATGATCTTGAAGCATTTCTTGCAAGAAGGTTATCAAGAGGTAAAGTTAAATACAAAGGTAAACTATGCTTGATCTATTTTAAATGTAATGAGGTTGTTCACTTTATTACTAAATTTCCTAACAAAAGTAAGTTTGATAGAAATAATCAAAATGACAAGAAAGATTTCAAGTACAAGAAGACAATGGATTAAAAAGACAAAGAAAAGAAGTCATGCTATATTGTTGAAGAAGAACATACTGAGTCTAGTTAGGATGATAGCCAAGAAGTAGTTGAAATAGTTTATGTTGCAATCAAGCAAGATCCAAATGGTGAAAGGTACAAAAATGAAACTACCCTAATTTCACATGTTACTAAAAATGATTGATGAATTATTGATAGTGGTTGTTCACATCACATGATTGAAGATCTAAGCAAGTTTGATAAAATAAAGGAATTGATAATGGTGGATCTATAGAGTTTGCTAACGATGTTCCTACTCATTGAAAGATAAAGGATCACTAATGTTGAATGATAAGATCAGATGTGATGATACATATTGGGTTCAAGGACTCAAATATAATCTTTTGAGTGTTGCACAATTGAATAACTTGGGTCACAAGCTAAAATTTAAGAAAAGGAAGGTCAAGAGCTTTGATGATGAGGGAAACTTGATTAGAGCAAGAATGCAAACAAAAGGTAACTTATTCTATCTTTATCCTATAGTTGAGATATGCTTATTTGCTAGAATTCAGGATGTTTGGTTATGGAATACGAGGTTGTGTCATGTTAACTTTGAGAACATGGTGAAAATTAGTAGAAATAAAAGAGTTAGAGGCTTACCAAATTTTAAAAAACTAAAGAATCCTATGTGCAAACAATGTCAACTTGGTAAGATTCCTAAGTCTAGTTTTTTTAGAAAGACACACACTTCAAATGATATTTTGGAATTAATACATACATATTTATGTGATCTAATTGGTGTTGACAATTACTCTGGTATACATATTTCATATTGTTTGTTGATGATTATTCAAGGATGATGATTATAATGTTCATGAAGGTGAAATCACATGATTTTGATATGTTCAAGTAGTATAAAGCTAGAGTTGAAAAGGAAACTAGCAAATCTTTGAAATATTTAAGATTTGATAGAGGTGGTGATTTTATGTCTACTAAATTTACTAATATTTGTGTTGAAAATGGTATAAAAGGATAGTTATTTGCACTGTGGACACCCTTATAGAAGGGTATTGTCAAAAGAAGAAATAGATCTATCATGGATTATGCAAGGGCATTGATGATTGAGAAGAAGGTTTCTCAAATATCTTAGAGAGAAGCAATTAGTACAGTTGTTTACATACTCAATCAAGTTCAGTTGAAGAAAGGAACAAAAAGGACTCCCTATGAACTATGGTATGGTCACACATCAAATGTAAGGTATTTAAAAATATTTGGAAGTAGATGTTACATTCATATAGATACAAGGAATGGTAAACTTGATGTTAAAAGAAATGAAGATATATTTCTTAGGTATTCATCTAAGAGTAAAGCTTATAAATGTTTGAACAAAGCTACCAACAAAATAATTGAAAGTGCAAATGTAAGATTTGATGAGTTTACAGAGAGAAATGATGTGGAAAGAAAGAAGGAACTTGAATATTACAACAAGTTTGTATATGTCTATGAAGAGGCTCATGATACTCTATCCAATTTACAACATAGAGATACTAAGAACCAAATTGTAGCATCCAAGTCATAGATAGTTATACTCGAGTCACAAATAATGCAACTCAAATGAGAACTAGAATCTCTATCGAGTGAAGGAAATGATGAAAATGAAAGAACTGAACTTATATTGGCTAAATATGTGAGGAAGAATCGTTCACCTGAATAGATAATTGGAGATAAAAGAGTTGGAGTACAAAAAAGAAGCAAGTTAAGAGAAGCTACATGTTTAATAAATGATTTTAAACCAAGAATAGTAAAATTTGCATTAGATGATGAATGTTAGGTTAATTCTATGAATGAGGGGATTGATTAAATTGAGAAGACTAATACCTGAACACTAGTATCAAGACCTACTGACAAAAAAGTGATTGGAACCAAGTGGATTTGCATAATCAAACTAAATGAAAATGGAGAAGTGGTAAGAAATAAGTCAAAATTGGTTTGCAAAGGTCATATGAAAGAAGGAATAGATCATGTTGAAACTTTTTCACTTGTGACAAGATTGGAAGGAGTAAGAACAGTATTGGCCTATGATACATACACAATTTTCAAACTATATATGCATTTTTGAATGAGATACTTGAAGAGGAAGTATATATTGAACCTGAAGGATTTATTGAACCTAAAAGAGAAGAATATGATCTACAAGTTGAACAAGCCATTGTATGGACTAAAATAATCCCCTAGAGCATGGTATGAAAGATTACACTCTTATCTAATTAAGATTAGATTTTCTAGAACAAGTAAAAATAATAATCTATATTTGAAAAATGATGCTAAGGATATGGTGTTGATTGTTGAGATATTTATTGATGACATTATATTTGGAGGAAATGAAATGTTGAGTAAGACACTTGTTGAACAAATGAGCATTGAATTTGAAATTTCTATGTTTGATGAGAATTTTTTTATATTGGATTACAAGTTCATCAAACAATGAAAGCTATCTATGTCACTTAGTCTAAGTATTTGAAGGAAATACTGAAGACATTTGGGATGGATGAGTCCAAATCAGTCAGTACACCTATGGTGACTAGAGTAAAATTATCAAAAGAAGTCTTTATTGGTGAAGTTGATCAAACACAATATAGATCAATGATTGAAAAGCTACAATATGTTATACATAGTAGACAAAATATTGCACTAGCTATTGGAATTATTACAAGGTTTTCATCTAATTCAAAGGAAACACATATAACTGTTGTGAAAAGGATATTCATATATCTTAAGGGAATTGGAGATTATGGCCAATGGCATAAACAAGAGGATGACCTTAATATTAAAGTCTTCATAGATAGTCATTGGGATGGAAATGTTGATGACAAAAAAAAGAACAAGTGATGGACCTTCAGTTTTAGGAGAAAGGTTGATTACATGGATAAGTAAGAAATAAAGTTGCATTTCAAAATCTACTTCTAGAGTTGAATATGTTGTTGTAATCAATTATTCAAATAGTGTATGGATCAAACAATTATTAGAAGGAATGTAAGAAGAGATAGTCGAGCCTAATACTATATACTGTTATACTACAAGTGACATAAATATTTCAAAAAATTCATTGATCCATACAAACACAAAGCACATACCAATCAATTATCATTATTTGAGGGAACAAGTTCAAGAGAAGCAAGTGAAGATGGAGTATGTAAAGAAAAGGGAAAATGCACCAAGTTGTGGTGCCAAAAAGATGACACACAACTTAAATTTCTAAATTTCTAAAACTACGCACATGCTTTGGCTTGGGGCTTGTGGAGCCCAAGCCATAGTGTGTGCATGCTTTTTAACTTGTGGAGCCCAAGCCAAAGTGTGTGTGTGCTATAACACGTGCATGATTTTAAAGAACTATATAAATGGGCTACAAACCCGTGACCCATTCCATTTTACCTTTTTTCTTTGTGCTGATTTTTTCTTTCCCCTCAACAATGTATATGCGAAATGTGGCCTTACGCTTCACACACACACTTCAACACGATCCTTATATGAGGATTCATCCCGGAATGAACATTGGATTATCCATCTGAAAATTATCCAACAAGCCAACCTGTTGCCTTCTATCTAAAGGGATTTTGCTTGTTAATATCCTCAGAATCGAGGTGCAAGCAACCAGACCCTCTAAGAATGAAGGATTTGAAAATAAGATGCAACTAATCTATGTGAATATTCAAATTAATCTAAAATGAGATATGCAAACTATTCTAAGAACTTATAAAAGAAACTATGCTAAAGATGTATGCATATTAGATCTAGATGAGAATTAAGCTAATAATGAAAATTTATGAGAATGTAATAAGCTTAAATGAGTATGCAATTTGGCAAAAATTTGATGCAAATTCTAATTCATCCTCTTAAAATGAAGAAATGAGGGTCTCTTAAATAGACTTTCCTAGAAACCTCCAACAATTGAGATCGATTTCAATCAATGGTCAGGATTGAAGATGAAGTTCAGTCATAAAGGAAGATTCCCAAATCAAAGGGAGTTAACTGGCTCAGATATGAGTGTAAGAGTCAGTCAACTCAGATAGACTTTAGTGTCAGAGTAAGTGATCTGAGTCATTTCCAATTTGATTAGTAGTGAACTAGGAATTTCCCTTTTTTGAACTAAAGAGAGATTTTGGAGAGATATTTAATTTAATAAAATGAGATATGCTCTCATAAATACCTTTTCTATTTAGTTAAATAATTCCATTTAATTAATTAGAGATACTTTTCTATTTAATTAAATAACTTTTCTTAATTTATTAGAAATAGCTTTCCATTTAATTAAATAATTTTGTTTAATTAATTAGAAATAGGCATATTAATTAGATTAAATTAATTTAATTCCTTAGTACATTAGCGTTAGGACATAATTTAATTTAATTAAAGTGTAAATACTTTAAATTAAATTAAATTGTAATAAGTAGGTTTAATGTGACTAATATGAATCAATACTTTAGGAATTAAATAAAGAGTATGATGAATGCAGATTTAAGTTTTTTGTATTCGACAATTAAGTCAAGTAGCGAGTAGCAGAATAAGAATTGCATACTAAAATAGGACTTTAGAATCGATTAGAAATAGACTAGAATTGGTGATCGTGGCAATAAGCCAATTTTGGGGTATTACAAATAACATGCATGTAGATTGTGGAATTTGAAGAATTTTTTCATTCTCCTTCTCAAAATGGCTCATTGTTGCCAGAGATCAAGATCGAGATTGTCAAATATGTTTTCTACTCTTCTTTTTATATTTTTTGTATGTTTTTGCATTGTTTTATATATGTTTTTGTACTATTTTGTATGTTTTTGTAGTTTTGCTTCAATTTTATTTATTTATTTGAAATGCAATTGGTTTCTTATCAAGAAATGTGAATAATCAACCACCAAACCCCCATCCTGATCAACAAAATCAAAATCAAAACTCTCCACAAGAAGAGTGATAAATTTTGCAACCTCCACCAATTGATAGACCTCCTCCTGGCACCCAAGACAATATAATGAATGAAATAGAAAGAGGGAAAATGAATTAGAATAAATCATCGATAGTTTGATAGCTTGTGGGAAAACTAATCCTATGAGAGCACAATTGGAATCCTTCCTTGAGTCCATTATGAGCCATGTAGCTTCTGTTAGTGGTCAGTTGGATATTTGGCATGTTACTTGAGAGAAGAACAAAGAAGATACTATGAAAATAAATTATCCTATAAAGATGTAAGAAAAAAAGACATAGTAAAAGGTAGCATATGTGCATTGTATGAAAATCATGCAGAACAAGACACTTTTAAACATACGACTAAAAGATTCCCCATCCATTGGTGCATACATGACGATATTAGAAATATATTTTGGGATAGATGGTGGATGGTCTTTGATGCCCCTCCCTGCAATAATCACGAGGTTCCAATGCATTTCTTAAAGAAATTGTATTGTGAATTTTTCCTTGGTGATATCCCTAATTATTTTGATATGTTAGATTCTTAGGGTAGAGGTGGGTGGTCATCATTTGAGAGGTCAGGGGCACCTCGTGACCCTAATGTATTTAGGGTGCTTTTTGTGAAGAGTGTGTCATTATTCCTTTAGTTGTGAAGGAATATGTAGAGACTAGTACTCTAGGGACTATCAATACTTTGACACAGAGCCTCATTCATTGCACCAATCCATTAGTTGAGGAGGAGTCTTCTTTGCTTCGTGATCACATATGCACATCATGTAGATCCTTATGCATTTTTGGCAATCATGTTGGAGACACTATGGATGATAGGCTAGTTACTGATGAGTTCTTAAGTGACACATTTGACATTGACACACAGGTTAATTACAATTATAATAAATTGATTTGATCATATTTCATGCGTACAGTGAATGACTAATTAATTATCATGTCTTGACATTGTTCAAAATTCAGGGTAAGAGTGTTGTTGGCTCTAATACAAATTCCCCAGCCCCATTTTATGTCCCATTGACAAGTTGAGAGGTATGTATCAATTTAATCATCTAAATTAATATATATATTTATTAAGTAATCATATGAAGTATTGACTATTTTTTTTTTTATCCATGTGCATTAGTTCTCTACTAGACTATCAACATTCACAAGGGACTCTGAGCCTAGGCAAGATATGAGTTTCATAGAAATACATTTGTTTCATGTTAATTTAATTCATTTGATTATATTTGTTTCATATTTCATGTTATATGTAAATTGTATTATATCATTTATAGTTGTTGATGTCTGAGACTCCTCCGCATCTTCGCTAGTCCATTGATCAGGGAGTTGTTGCCGCAATGGCTAGTTTAGAGCCATTGACCAAGCTATGAAATTTTTTTCATGGTTTTAGTTGTTATTTATAATATTTAGTATTGAAATTTCAAATGGTATTTATAAGTATGATCGAGTGATTATATTGACTAAATTGTTGTAGGGCCTTGTTACTCCCAATTGTTTGCGAGCCTTTGAGGTGGATGTACAAAGTAACTATTTAATAGCATTAAGAAAATAATTAATTTTGTGTGTACATATATTTTATTTCAATGCATATAATTATTGATTCATATCTACTTTTTTTGTATTAGCTCCAGTTAGAGAGGAACCTAAACAAGAGGATGAGCAAGTGTGTGAGGAAGACCCAATCATCCCTATCATCTCCCTCCATGCAATGAAAAAAGACATCTAGGGATTTTTTACCTTCCCGTCGTCGAAAGATGAAGATATAGGGATAGACACACATGTATAGGCATTAGTGGACATATATCTTGGATTTTATATTAGTGGACTTAGTCGCCATACATTTGATGTATTTATGAGATTTTATATTTGATGTATGACATATATTTGATGCATGACATTATTAGACTTATGACATTATTGGTTATGATTATATATATCTTGTATTTCTTGTTTATGTTTGGAGTACATTTCATTTATTTCATTTTAATGCAATTTGCATCTAAAATGATGCATAGTGCTCACACCAAAAGCTAGTGGATTCCCAACAAGAACACTTTTAAGGCAAACTACCTTTCCCACCATACTAAGTGTCTTCAAAGATCTTTCCAATTTGGTTACAACATTGAACAAACTTCTACCCAACTTCACAAAACTACTTGATCACTTGCCCTATTCAAGACTTGGGAAGAAATAAGGGAAAAATGAGCAAATCTGAGAAATGGTGTCATATCCCCTTAATTAGCTCAAAATGAAATTATAAATTTTTTAAAATCATTTTATATTGATACAAAATGTATTGATCATTTTACTCTTATAAATATATTACAAATTACGGTATAATTTAGTGGCTAATATTCATAAATTGGCTAATTTTAGAATTTTTTGGCTAGTAATTTGGCTAATAATTTAAGATTTTATACAACCTAAATCGCCATAGTTTTATAAAATTTAGTTCTAGAATATTTAAAATCTCTCAATAATTTATTTTATTGAAAAATTTAAACTCAAATATTTGCCACAATATTCATTACATGAATAGATTTGAGTTACCTAAATATAATATATTATTGGAGAAATTAAATTGAACTGACCAATAATTATCATAATTATTAGTTAATTTAGGGATATATCACCAATATTTATTATTCACTATTAATTTAAAGTATATGTAACGATTCTCATAACATTCCACAAGGTAAAAAAATGTTCAATTTTGATTTGTAATATTCCATGTTGATTAATGAACTTCCTATTATTATTGAGATTCATCAATATTTTATACAAAAAAATTATGATTCAAAAATAATCACCAAAATTAATCATATTTAGAATAAAAAAATGAGAGTTTCGCCAATATAAATAATTTTGTTTTTGTTAGAAGTTGTAATCTTTCCTTGGTGTATTTATAAACCAAGGTTAGAACTCCTTTCTTTATTGTTGTAATATATTAGGATATAAGCCAAGGTATCCTAATATATTTCTTTTTTGTCCTTTTTCCACTACATCTTATTTTGTCATCTAGTGGAATATGTGAGGACAAATATTTATTGTAATTTCTAATTTTAGATTATTCCTCCTTAAGAGGAATCTCACACTTGGCCTCACACACTTATGAATGGTGGAATTCATAGACATGGGAGTTACATTCTAACTCCTCTCTCTCATCTCTATTTAAGAGATGACCCTCTTCTCTCATTTAACAATAAGGTTTCTTCCTCTTCTCAAATATTGTATGAGCATTGCTCTCTATCTCTCTCTCTCTCTCTTCCTTCTTAGGCTTTTCATGCCTCATTCATAATGTCACAAGGGGTTTTCTTTTCTTTCCCCTTTCCAAATATCTTGTCTCATGGTGTTGGAGCTTGAAGCTATCTCTCTCCTGTTTTATGGTAATATCTTTTCATGCATTTACTCACTTAGATTCTTTCCTGGTATTACTTATTTATAGATTTCTTTTTCCATTTCTAACATGGTATCAGAGCAGTTTAATCTTTGTTTTGAGTGTTTGCATGAAGGTACGATTTGAAGGATACTCTTGAGAGAGATTTCACTAATTTCTTCTTTAATCTTCTTAAGATGTAAGAAATTGATTTTTTTTTTGAGTTTGGCTGGTTTACCGCCAAACTTGATTAACTTTTGTTTGCTCTAATTTGTGCTGGTTACTTCTTTTTTTTCTATTATTTTTCATCTAACCCCCTTTGGAAGGCTTGCCGCCAACGGGTTTTCCTATCTTGATATCAATGTTTGTTAAAATTTGTGATGAATTTCTGTCTCCTATTACATTTCATATGGTTCTGAAGTTTAACATATTAGTGGGCAATCCTTTAAAAAATTATAGGGTTCTCTGATTAATACATGACTCAATAACCCAATCTAATTTCTAATTTTAGATTATTTCTAATTAGCCTCTTATTTCTGGCCATAATTTTTAATATTTGCCTTTGTTGCTTTTCATTATCTGTTTGATTGATGTTTGTTTAACTAATGAAATTTATATATGTTAATCATGTCGATTGTTTCCTTTTCTAGCAGTCGGCCCTCATCTAGCTTTTTTTGGGTTAAAAAAAAATAAAAATTGTTTGTGTAAATTGTTGTTCAACAGAGACACAACCATCTGCTCCTCCTGTTTCATTATAAATGGGCTCAAACAGTTTGCATGCATCTTGGATATCTTTAATGACGAGTTCCCAGATTGCTTGTAATGCCTCGGACTCCACTTTCAATCAATCGCTTCAGATCACTAACTGGTCGTCTGAGGTTTTCATACCAAGGACTATGTCCCTGTTGTTCATAGAGCTCATGCAGAAGTGTTTTCTTTTCACTTTAGGCCCTCGCTCTGCAAGTGCAGATCTTATCCTTAAAACTTTTCCATAAAATAGCGATGTAGGGATTGCTATTTTCTTGCATGAACTATCTAAAAAAGTAATAGAGTCGATGTGCTTGAGCAATGCGGCAACCCATCAGCAAACCAAACCCACATGGACCTTCCAACCATAGTCTTTGTTTGGATATAAAAAGATTGAGTGAAATCGCCAGTGATAGCAAAAAAATGATGCTGGCAATAGTTTGTAGAACAAAAAGCTAAATTTTCTTTGTTTTGATCTCTCAGACTCCATGAATCAAGCGAGAAAAGAATGTACTGCAAAGGAGTATAAATATTGTGAGAGCAGAGATCCCCACTGCAACATAATCGGTGGGTGAAGCCACCTTTCCCTCTCCGTAGACATGGTCGAGAGTCACTTTCACCCTCTTTCCTCCATTTTCAATTTCTGTGAGCACTGAATATGAAAAGTTGAAATTATGATATGGTACTCAAGTCAAGCAAGTCCTAATCATGATCTCCCCATTAGTCAAGGCTGTTGAAACTATAAACCTTTAAAATTTCTTTTATCAGGCTTGTTTATTTCTCAGCCTTTGAAGCGGCTCCCCATCTGTTTGCTAAACTGCCCACCATGTTTTTCATGTCTCCTGTCTCCTAAGCGCCCACCATTTTTATCTAGGCTTTCTGTTGCACCCAAATCAATAAGTTTTCAGCCATCCACACCCTTTAACCCTGTGCCCATTTGAGTTCAGTGTAAGTTCTTTGGGATATTCTCTCAATTGGGTACCCGCTCCTTCTCTTTTTTTGAAGAGTTGGGTTCCTCAGAATGGATCCCATGGATCCCTAAGCATCTCTACTGTATAGAAAGCATGATGGTTGTATGAGGTACTGAGAGCCCTTGAGTGTTTGATTCAGAGGCACCAATGGGTAATGAGGAGTGTGAAGTTATTGAGGAGGATGAGGAAAACTCTAAGAGTGGCCGTTCAGGTGATTGTCAGAGGAATAAAATGAAAGCCCAATTTCTATAGGTCTTGAGTGACTCTCCAGCGAGTCCAACTCATAAAACGTGTTAAAATTCACGCCACTTCCTTCCATGCTGCGATTAATCTCGTCCGTCACGAATCTTTGCATGGGCTGTCAAAACTTTTTTTAGCATGCAAGATTCTTTTTCTTTTTTGAGCTCTTGTCAGAGGTATCATTTGCTTTTATCATTGCCTTTTGTCAACCTATTTTTGGCATGTAATCATTCATTGTCAGACAAGTGCAATATTCTATCATTACAAGCTTTTATTCAAACTTTTTTTAGAAAAGTTTCTTAACTCTTTTTAGTATATTCTTATCTGCCAGATCTGACCCCTATCATTAATTACTAAGTTTTTTTTAGTTATATCTTTCTTAATGTTTTATTTCAAAAAAATTCTTTTTGAATCACTTCCAATCTGTAAGGCATAGTATGAGAAAAATGGGGAGATCTTTTCTTGCCCCATGACTTTCTGTTCTTATTACTTTGAGGTTATATTTTTGAACCAAGGTAAATATTGTGACTTTTTATAAATTGTGACTTTCCAAAATATTAAGTATGGAAAGGTGATTATTTTCTTTAACCAATCTATTTTCGTATATTTATTTGAGTATATATGGGGGCCCACATATATGCCCAGATAAATATATAATTTATGACTATAATATTTCAGAAATTAATATATACCTTTGCAAAATGAATTTCATACCCATGTTTACCCTTAATGGAGTTTTATACCTGATATCTATATTTAGTTGATCTTCCTTAAATCATTTTATTTAATTGGATTATGAGTAATCTTACACATTTGCCTTCATTTTGATATTTTGATGTGCCCATAGTTGCAATTTTATGCTTTTATAGCATTATTCTATGCCCATGTTGGCACTTTCTGATTTTATACCAATAATCTACATGATTTATATGATATTTTGAGTTGCATAGGGAGCCAATTTTTTCAAGGATAACTATGTAGATCCCCTCAGTATAACTGATACATAGTTTCCTTATCTGGCCCATGGAGTATACCTTCATCCTATATTGGTATGCACTCATTTTATATGGAGTTTCCCTCCATTTGATCCTATCTGTTCCATTTGATAGGATAATATTTTTATGGAGTTTCCCTCCATGTTGTTCCATTTTTACTCCTTAATGAAGAGGATGTTATTAGTGGAGTTTCCCCTCCAAATTTAGATAATTTGATCCAATTTGAAGGCAATATGTCGTTATATCCTCATAAACCATTCTTTTGATTATCCTAACAAATTATGATAATTCTAATTTGATCAGCATGTCTCACTTTTTACTTTATTTTCATATATTAATGTGATAATGATCTGCATACTTTATTGCTTAGATCATGAGTCATGCATGTTATGGATTGATCACCCATTAACTTGCAGTGGGATGATTCATTAAGTGGACTGTCTATATCCACGTGATTGATGCAATGTTGATGCACATATCATTAGTTGGCCTTGTCTGTGGTCATTTGTGCATTAGTATAATATTCTTTTCATGAGAGCATTGATCAAGCTTTTTACTCAATTTGTCCTTGTTGACAATTTTTTGAGCATATACTTTATCTTGATATCAGGTTATCTCCATTGTCTTGTGGTAACATGTTTTACTCATTGTTTCTCTATGAGAGTTTTATTATCCTTATTCAAAAGGATTTCGAATTTCTATATATGATGGCATTCTACTTGTGGATAGTTGTATTGTGTTTTATTCTCTATTTTTTTTCCAGGTGATCCATCAAGGAACCTTCTCGAAGATGTGTCTATGCTTCCACTTGATCACATTCAAAGGACTCATGTACTTCTCTTGGATCTGCAAATGTACCATATGGCTTGAAGACAATCAAATTACTTCATATTGAAGATTAAGTTGCAAATTTTTGTAAAAATTATGGGTTTAATACCCTTTGATGTAATTACCCCAAGTAAAGATTAAAGGGGGGTGTTAGAAGTTGTAATCTTTCCTTGGTGTATTTATAAACCAAGGTTAGAACTCCTTTCTTTATTGTTGTAATATATTAGGATATAAGCCAAGGTATCCTAATATATTTCTTTTTTGTCCTTTTTCCACTACATCTTATTTTGTCATCTAGTGGAATATGTGAGGACAAATATTTATTGTAATTTCTAATTTTAGATTATTCCTCCTTAAGAGGAATCTCACACTTGGCCTCACACACTTATGAATGGTGGCATACATAGACATGGGAGTTACATTATAACTTTTCTCTCTCATCTCTATTTAAGAGATGACCCTCTTCTCTCATTTAACAATGAGGTTTCTTCCTCTTCTCAAATATTGTATGAGCATTGCTCTCTATCTCTCTCTCTCTTCCTTCTTAGGCTTTTCATGCCTCATTCATAATGTCACAAGGGGTTTTCTTTGCTTTCCCCTTTCCAAATATCTTGTCTCATGGTGTTGGAGCTTGAAGCTTTCTCTCTCCTATTTTATGGTAATATCTTTTCATGCATCTACTCACTTAGATTCTTTCCTAGTATTGCTTATTTACAGATTTCTTTTTCCATTTCTAACAGTTTATTCAAACTGATGAAAGATTCACCAATATTTTATATCTTTTTTGGAGGCGGCTTTCTTAAAGTTTACCCTGTTACAAATACTTTTCATTTAAATATACTAATCATTTAACTCTTATAATTATATTCCAAATACTTTTATTATATTAAAAAATCCAATAAATATATAAACCTATATATATATAATTAAATGCAATAAACTATATATTAATAAAAAATAACTTATTAAATCGATGACATTGCATAATCTAACCTACTATTGATCACTTCAAAAGACATGTCCACTCATAGCTGAGTCAATGGTATTTATGGGGAATTGAAAAGGACCAAGGGAAATGAAAAAAACAATGACACTGAATCTCATTAAAAAATAAAGGCATGGAATGTAGAGAGTATCAGACATCAAGGCAAGTAAAAATATCTTCATTGAGTTCCACATCAGCTTTAATAAGGTACCACATTAGCACTCAAGTGACATGGACACCAGTGCATATATGCATTATATGGTTAGTAATATTTCATATGTAAGACCACCATTAAGAATAAATATCAAATTTAAAGATTAAGGGATAAATGGAGTTAAATACACTAAAGGTAATTAATATTAATTTCTTAAATAAAGAAATATGTTAGGATAA
Organism: Cupressus sempervirens; assembly: GCA_028749045.1. Taxonomy (NCBI): domain Eukaryota; kingdom Viridiplantae; phylum Streptophyta; class Pinopsida; order Cupressales; family Cupressaceae; genus Cupressus; species Cupressus sempervirens. The sequence goes on from CM053788.1 coordinate 525,881,726, forward strand.
TAATTGAATAAAATTTTAAATTAATAAGATCATAATTCTCCAAGATAAGATAAGGCCTGCGGTGGAATGGGCTGGGTGACACCACTCAAAGTTACTAGGTAAGGTCTGTGGTGAGATGGGCATTGGGTTTCATCATCCAAGGGTACTAGGTAAGGCCTACACTGGAGCGAATATCCTAGGGTACATCATACGAAAGCACTATCTTGGGAATGATGATTAGAGAGAGGATAACAATAATGAGGGAGAATGGTGAGGCCCATGACTGGGTAATAGGGCACCTTATTATGGTTTCCCCTCCTACACCTGAATGATAAATTAAGTTTTTTTTTTTTTTAAGATTCCTTATTGTATTGGTTTGATAAAATCACTTTAAGATAAAATCTCTTTGTGTTCTCTAAATTTAAGAGTATAAATACCTTGTCAGGGGTTTAATATGGGGAGATCCAAAAACAGGACATTACTATTGGAATTATGATATATTTGTCATTAGTTACAACACTTATTCAATTCTGAATGCTTACTAAGCTGATCACTCAGTCTACAGTTTATACTGAGCATTCCTTTGGAAATCAAGCATATGGGTAGTTCAGCAGTGTTTACCAAGTTCATAATGGTTATCGAGCAAAACAGTGTTCTCCAAGCAGTTAGTGGTCATCGAGCTTCGTAATGTTTACCAAGTTCTCAGTGTTCACCGAGTCATTAGTTGAAATTAGTGTTTACCGAGTGATCAAGGTAAACAAAGGACTCAGTGTTTACTGAGTGATCAAGGTAAAAAAAGGACTTAGTGTTTGCCGAGTGATCAAGGTAAACGAAGGACTTAGTGTTTACCGAGTGATCAAGGTAAACAAAGGAATCAATGTTTACCAAGTGAAGAAGGTTATCAATGGATTTAGTTTTTACTGAGTAACACAATATTTACCGAGTCACCAATGGTTACCAAGTTCCAAACTACTCAGAGTGATTAGTATGGACCATGCCTCTACTCTTACCGAGTGCATGATGATGCAATGTATTGTAGTGGATGCCGAGTATCAGAAGGTCACCGAGTCAGCTTGAGGAACCCAAGTTTTCAACTGTCTGGCCAACTCAGTAATGTTTTGTTCACTTGTGTTTGGCCAACCTTGCTAGTTTAAATATTAGAATGGTATATATGTAATTTATTATGTCATTTTTAAAAAGATGAGATGTTGTGTATCGTTGTATGCTGTTGTATTGCAATATTTTCAGAAGAATAAAAGTGACTCATCAGCAGAATAGAGGAATACAACAAGGTCAACATAGATGCAAAAAAGTTATATCTATCACATCAGGTGATCAGTGCATAAAGGATCTTATCAGCAATCAATTGTAACCAAATCCACTGCTTCATCCTAACAGGTGAATCAGTTTGTAAATCCTTAAATAGGGTAGACTTAACAGTCTTTTGTAAATCTCCTAACAGAGTGCATACTCTATTGTATGTTTGTAAATCCTCTAACAAGGTGGATCTAGCAATCCTACTTGCTCCTAACAGGGAAGATCGCCAAAAGTGATCATTGTAAGCCTTAACAGGACAACTTTATACTGCAGTATTGAAGTTTTGTGGGCATCATCCCCACCCTAGTTTTACTTTCTAATTGGAAGGTTTCTGGGTCATCAAATCAATGTGCTCATGTGTTTTGAATGTTTATCTTTTCATGCATACGGTAGATTAGATGAATGAATGGTGAATATGTTATTGAATTAAAGTTTTAGAGTTACTGATTCACCCCTCCCCTCTCAATAATCTTGTTAGTCTTGATTATTTCCAAAAATTGGTATCAGAGCATTGTGGTTCTCAGGATAAAGTTTGACAGCTTGAGCAAAGATCAAGGACAATGGAGATATCTAGACTTGACAAATCTATTGAGAATGAAAAGCTAGATTTGGAAATTGCCATGGCTCAACTCAAAGAAGCAAAGGAGCATCTTTCTCAATATCTAAAAAGAAGAAAGGAACTTGCAAGACAAATGAATGATCATCAGTATGTTGAAGAAAAGATTGAAGACCTTTTACCATCAAGCAACTCAAATGAAGCTAATGAAGAAATCAAGGAACTCCTAGCAAAGAATGGTTCTCTATAGGAATAAGTAAGAAAGCTTAAAAGAGAACAAGAAATCTAATCCATCAAGCTATGTGAAGTTCTGGAACAGAGAAACAAGGAAAATGAAGACTTAGAGGTAAGAAATAATCAATCTCTTCAGCATGAAAATCTTATAGGTCAACTATCTAATGCAAATGAAGAAATTGTGAATTTAAGATCTAAGAATGAAATTTTGAGAAATGATTTAATCACTAAAAGACAAATCAATGCAAGCTTACAAAGTGATCTAAGATCTGAAAGACAAATCAATGAAAGTTTTGAAAATGACTTAAATATTGAAAAGCAAGTCAATGAAAGGATGATAAAATCTCAAACAGATGTGGATCAATTGAATCAGCAAAATGAGAAAAATCTTCATAGACAAAAAGGTCAAGCAGGCCTTGGATACAATGAAAAAGGTGAATCTTCCAAACAAGGTGCCCAAAAGAATCAAAGACTCACTTGCAATCACTATGGAAAGATAGGTCATACATCTAACAGATGTTGGAGCAATGGTAAAGGCAAATTCAATGGTAAATGCTATAATTGCAATCAGCATGGTCACAAAGCCAATGAATGCAAAGAGAAACCAAAATTTGAAGGCAAATGTCACGAATTCAAGAAACAAGGTCACAAGGCATCTGAGTGCAGATCTAAATCATTCAATCCAACAGAAAAAATTGTCAAAGCATTATTTGGTTGGGACTACAATACTTGGTGCAGATGTCACTATTGGGGAGAATATGGACACGTTCGAGTAAACTGTACAAGGCATCACCTAAGGAAGAAAGATACTACCATAAGATGTTATACATGTACCAAACTTGGTCATATATCCAAGAATTGCATGAACATAGGAAGAGTTGAAGATGAAAAGAAAGCCAGAGCTGACAACATTCCAAAACAAATGAGACAACAATGGATTCCTAAATCTACAAAACCAGAAAGTTCAAATGATGGCAATGTCACTCAAAAAGTGGGTGACTCCACCATTTCTAATTAGACCCATCAAGAAGGATCAGGGACTGCATCTTCAAGCCATATCCTAAGCAGTTCCAAAATGAAGGAGTGCAAATAAAAAATTAGTATTTCAGATACAAGACGTAGTTTACTATGATGCATCTACCGAGCAAGGTTGGTCTCAGACTTAATTGAGCTAGGTCAGGAATATGAAAGGTTTTGTTTGTTCATCGAGTTTCAAGGTTTATCAAGTAAATCGATGACTATCTGACAAACCCTAGGTCATCTTAGCTACCTTTGTACCTGAGCATTAATGGAAGATTTTTCATCAAAAGGGCAGAATTTGATCTCATTTTTCATTGTGAATTTAGAATATACAGAGCGAAGAGATTTCCAAGAGCATGCAAGTGAGTTCAAGCGATTTGAAGTGATCTTCCAGTGAAGAATTTGTTTTACGAAATTGTTCACTCACCAAATAGCAATGGCATCTGTGAGCACCAATAGCAGCAAGGCGAAGAGGGGCTCTAAAATGCTTGTGAAGGGAGTCGAATGGAAAGCACCTAGCTTCAAGCTCGTTCTTGCCATAGCTGAATCGCTCGACCCGCATGGAGCTCAATCACGAATTCCACCAAAGGTTCTCCTTTTTAATGATATTCATATTCATTTTAAGTGCAATATTCAGGAAATTGGTACATTAGAAATGGATAGTGCCCTAGCTGAGTTATGTGTGGATGGAACCCTCAAACCTGAGCACAAGCATCTAGAAACCAAAGGTTTGACCCATATCCTGCACTTTCCAAGGAGCTTTCAAATGAAATGGATAAGATACATTTTAAGCTGTGTGCATAATGGTCAGTTGTGGTTAGAGCAACACGTCATGATAACGAAAAAGATGATTCATAAGATCACGGGTTTACCTATGTTAAGAAAATCCAAAACCAATAAAACCCTAAGTCATGATGAACTTTAGAAGTTAACCCTAGCTGAATGGGATGGCAAAGGACTAAAACTTAACAATGTATTAGATATAGAGCTAAGATTTGCAATTCATTTAATTTCATATAAGATGTATAGTTCCATCAGATTGAATAGTGTACCCTGTGAAACTATGGACTCAGCATATAAGGTTGTGAAGAAGAATATGGAATTTGACCTGGTAGATGTATTTTTGAAACAATTCAACAAAAATATGGATAGCATAAGGACTTCAAAGAGAAATCCTTGTAAATTTGGTTCTTTGTTAACCTGTTTATTTTTCTATGTGCAAAATTTTTTCCCTTCTAAAGGTACAATAGTATGGAGAAAGGATGTTCCAATTTTGTATCAGATTAATGAATTCATTATAGAAATGGGAAATTTTTTTGATAAAGTAATGGATATCTATTTTGAAGATTTCAAAGAGAATGAACAATAGGGTTAGAATTCCCCCTAAGCTTGTTGAGGACTACAAAGATGATGTATGCTTCATGGTTGACTGTGACAAAGTGTATATACAGGCAGTCATACCCCGAGTGGCATGGGTAAAACCATTGCCTTATGAGCTGAATATTGATGAAGCAAGAGATGTAATTCAGGCACTAATGAATGAGCCAGCTATTCCCAATATTCCAGCATTCGGTACCTATGATGAGGCAAAATCAAGAATTGAACTTGAAATCAAGCTGCCTCAGGAAATTAACGAAGGAAAGAGGAAAATTGCTAAGTTAGAAACTGACACTGGCCCTCTTATGCTTACCAAAGGAAAAGATGAAGATGTAGAAGAAGAAGAATCTGAAAGAGAGGAATTAGAAAAGGAGGCAGAGCCTGTGAAGAAGAAAGGTAGGGTAATCATTACCAAACCTCAGGCAATATTTTCAAGGAGAACAAGGAAAGGAAATAAGTTAAGTGAAGTTGTGTTTAACAAGCCTCCTCTCACATTTGAAGATAGGCTAAAACAACTCAGGATTGGTGTAGGAATCAACAACTTTAAAGCCTTAAAGTATGAATCAAGGACTCCTGCTGAGCAAAAGGAAATTGAAGATCTGGTAATGGAGAAGTTGGGAGCTTGGAAATTCTCCCCAGACCAATTTGTCTCCCAAATTCTTGCAATATTGTTTGATAAAATAAAGGTAAGATGGGAGATCACCGAGCAAACTGTTAGAGACATTTTTGAACAGAAATTGAGAGAACTGATACCTAGCCTGACAGATGCAGAAATCAAAAAGGCAATCAAGGATCAGGAAGGAAGAATGAATATGAGATTCAATACATGTCTCATATTGTTAAAGAATATAGAACCAATTGTTAAGAATGCAAGTGATGTTTGGAAGGATACTTATAAACTGCATAAGCCAAGTGATGAACCTATTGAAATCAAGGATGATGATAGTGATGATATGGATGATGAGCAAGGTAATGATTCCATCTCCATGGATGTAACTGATGAAGATCTCCAACAATTATTGAGGGAGAAGGAAGAAGAAGAAAAGGAGGAAGAAGAAGTTGAGGTGGAGGATGAGCCAATGAAAATTGTAGCAGCAGTCATTGCATCTCTTCCTTACACTCCACCAAAATCTGTTACTATAGAGATAGCTTCCACTAGTGAGATTGTGACCACTATACCCACATCAATTGCTCAATCTTCACCAGTATCCTCCCAACTCTAGGTATTCCCAATGCAAGTGCCAAGCACTTCATCTATCGAGCTGCAGGCAACTTATTCAGTTACCAAGTCATCCACTACAGCAGCAAGAACACAAGGTATATCAAATCCTCCTACAGTATGTACAGTAACTTTTCCAATTTGCTCTCCAATTATGTCAACATCAGCTACATTAGCACCAATTTTTGCACTAGTAAGTTCTCCAATTGTGAATATTCTGGTATGCACATCAATTTTGGGAGGTATATCAATTTTGGATACAGTTAGCACTTCTCTCAGTCTTCCTTTAGTTGGTCCTATTCCAATTTTGATAGCCAGTCCAGCCTCATCAACCATTGTCTCTGTTTTCAAAGGAAAAGATGTTAGCACAGCAGAAAAACCAAAGACTCCATTAAAATTTCTACTTACAGGCAAGACAATGGATGAGGATGTAGACTTGGATAAAGAAATTTTCATTCCCAAAATAGATACGGATACTGCTTCAGTTGATGAACTAAGACTTCTTAGTCAGCGCATAGAACTAAAGGAAAAGCAAAAACAACTAAGGAATGAGAGAGATAGAGAGTTTAATATTATTGAAGGAGCAAAGAATATTATTACTAAGGTTATAGGTGTTGATTTTGATACTTCTCAACACATTTTGTTACAATTAGAAGAGGCAGTTAATAAATTCAATGAGGATATCTCTGGTCAAGAAAAGTTGATGGAGAAGGTAGAAAAGAAGTTTGATAATAAGGTGCTTGAGCACATTGCTCAGCATATAGCAATAAATCAGGTTGAATTAACCATAGTTTTGGCCAACATTAAAAATTCTTTTAATAATGTAACATCTCTTTTTGCTAAGCTTTGTGATGTTACCGAGTATACTAAGCAGATAAGAGAGAAATTGAATAAGATAGATGAGGATCTGAAAGCAAGTGCACAAATGTTGAAGCTTGACCCCAGTTCAAGCTCATCTCATCACCTTAGAATCAAATTTTTGTCAGCGAAGCAGGCAGAGTTGCTTAGAGAAGAAGAAAGGATTCGGTCTACATTGTTAGATATCCAGAACATGATTCTTCCTATCATGGACACAATGTAGAAACATATTGCATACTCCAAAACATTGATCCATGACAACAATTTCTCTGTTGCAGACCATGTGATTGAACTTTCTGCAGAAGTTCAAGTAGCTCTATCCACATGCAAAATCTTGCAAAAGAATTGGGATAAGACTCTGCAACTTATTCTCAAGGTACATTCTGAGTTTATCTCACATTTTGGTGTCTCTATGTAAATACATTATTTTATTCTTTGGCATTATTGTCAAAAAGGGGGAGAAAGAGATACTCAGAAAGAGATATTGGTAAGATCAATGTACAAAAGGGCCAAAGAGATACTGTGAATAAAATTCATATAGCTAATGTAAATAACTTGTGTATATTGTATGGGGGAGTTATATGTAAGGAAGCCATGTATATTCAGCAGAATCAGATGTCAATATGTCAGATGTTGTATATAAGTTTTGGCTCATAAGTGTTTTTGTCACTAATGCCAAAGGGGGAGATTGTTGGAATTATGATATACTTGTCATTAGTTACAACACTTATTCAATTATGAATGCTTACCGAGCTCATCACTCAATCTACAGTTTATACCAAGCATTCCTTTGGAAACTGAGCATATGGGTAGTTCAACAGTGTTTACCAAGTTCATAATGGTTACCAAGCAGAACAGTGTTCTCCAAGCAGTTAGTGGTCACCGAGCTTCGCAGTGTTTACCAAGTTCTCAGTGTTCATTGAGTCATCAGTTGAAATTAGTTTTTACCGAGTGATCAAGGTAAATGAAGGACTCAGTGTTCACCGAGTGATCAAGGTAAACAAAGAAATTAGTGTTTACCGAGTGATCAAGGTAAATGAAGGACTTAGTGTTTACCGAGTGATCAAGGTAAATAAAGGAATCAGTGTTTACCAAGTGAAGAAGGTTATCAATGGATTCAATTTTTACCGAGTAACACAATATTCACCAAGTCACCAATGGTTACCAAGTTCCAAAATACTCAGAGTGATTACTATGGACTGTGCCTCTACTCTTACTGAGTGCATGACGATGCAATGTATTGTAGTGGATGCCGAGTATCAGAAGGTCACCGAGTCAGCTTTAGGAACTCAAGTTTTCTACTACCTGGCTAACTCAGTAATGTTTTGTTCACTTGTGTTTGGCCGACCTTGCCAGTGTAAATATTAGAATGGTATATATATAATGTATTATGTCATTTTTAAAAAGATGAAATGTTGTGTATCGTTGTATGGTGTTTTATTGCAATATTTTGAGAAGAATAAAAGCGACTCATCAGCAGAATAGAGGAATACAACAAGGTCAACATAGATGCAAAAAAATTATATCTATCACATCAAGTGGTCAATGCATAAAGGCTCTTATTAGCAATCAGTTATAACCAGATCCATTTCTTTAGCCTAACAGGTGAATCAGTTTGTAAATCCTTTAACAGGGTAGACTTAACAGTCTTTTATAAATCTCCTAACAGAGTGCATACTTTATTTTATGTTTGTAAATTCTCTAACAAGGTGGATCTAGCAATCCTACTTGCTCCTAACAGGGTAGATCACCATAAGTGATCACTGTAAGCCTTAACAGGCCAACTTTATACTACAGTATTGAATTTTTGTGGGCATCATCTCCACCCCAGTTTTACTTTCTAATTGGAAGGTTTCTGGGTCATCAAATCAGTGTGTTCATGTGTTATGAATTTTTATCTTTTCATGCATACAGTAGATTAGATGAATGAATGGTGAATATGTTATTGACTTAAAGTTTTAGAGTTTCTGATTCACCCCTCCCCTCTCAGTAACCTTGTTAGTCTTGATTATTTCCAACAATTACAAGGCCCTTTTTGATGATATCTTGATTTGCAATAAAACATGGGAAGATCATCTAAAACATATTAATGAAGTATTAAATATCTTAGAGAAAAGTTCATTATATGCTAAATTCTCAAAATATGAATTCGACATAGAAGAATTTTTATATTTGGGACAAAAGATTAGTGCCAAGGAGTTAAGACAGACAAAGAGAAGATTGAAGCAATTCAAAGTTGGCCAAAACCAAAAACATTAACATGGGTCAGAGCTTTTTTTGGAATATGTAGCTACTATAGAAGATTTGTGAAGGGATTCTCCAAACTAACTGCTCCCCTTACTGATCTGACCAAGAAAGGAGCCTTTTCTTGGAATGAAGAAGCACAAGAAACCTTTGAAAAACTTAAGGAAGTTATGAGCTCTTGCCCAATTCTTGTCATACCCAATTTTCCTTCACCATTTGAACCATATTGTGATGCCTCAAGGGAAGGAATTGGAGCAGTATTAACACAACATATGCACGCCATAGCATTTGAAAGCGGAAAGTTGAAAGACATAGAACGAACATATTCATTATATGATAAGGAAATGTTAGCCATTATGCATGCCCTTGAAAAGTTTAGACAATATTTAATTTTTTGAAAATTCATTGTAAAAATGAATCACAATAGCCTCAGATTCTTTTTGAGCCAGAAAGATTTAAATGATAGACAACAGAAATGGGTGAGTAAATTACAAGTGTATGATTTTCACATTGAATACATGAAAGGAAAGAATAATATGGTAGTTGATGCCTTATCATGACAACCACATTTGGGTACCATAACAATAATAACTATAGAATGGAAGACACTATTGATTTCTAAATATGCAAAGGATCAATTTTCTAGCCATATATTAGAAGCAAGTATATAGGATGAAAGGTACCAAATTCAAGATGATATCATCCTATATAAAAATAGAATGTATATTCCTCCAGGATCCAAATTAAAAGAAGAGATTTTGAATACCTACCATGATAACCCACTTTAAGGACACCAAGGATACTTCAAAACATATAATATAATAAGAGAAAGATTAACATGGAAAGGTCTCAAAAAGGAAGTTCTCAAATATACTAATGTATTCCTAGTTTGTCAAAAAAATCAAGAAGAACACATAATCCAACAATATTTCTCCAACCATTGTCGATACCTAATAAAAAATGGGAAAGTATTTCTATGGATTTTATTATAGGCTTACCAAAGATACAAGGGAAAGACAACATTTATGTGGTGGTGGATCACCTAACTAAGTACACACACTTCATGGTCATGTCAATAGACTTCAAAACCCCTCAACTAGTAGAAACATTCTTTAAAGAAATATTCAAACTACATGGACTTCCTTGAAATATTGCCAGTCATCGAGATCCAAAATTCCTCATCTTATTTTGGAAAGAAATATTCAAACTATCCATGATAGAGATTACACCTAGGACTAGTTACCATCCACAAACTAATGGTCAGACAGAAATTGTTAAAAAATGGCTAGAAGGATACCTAAAAAACTATGTTATAGGACATCAAAGTGGATGGATTAAATGGTTGTACTTAGGAGAATATTGTTATAATACAACCCATCATATGTCAATAGGGATGACCCCCTTTTGGGCACTATATGGATATGAAGCAACATAATTTAGAGATTCGATCTGAATAGAGAGTCGAGTACAGGGTGCTAGAGACTTCATATAGGAAAATGTAGACATCATGAATTCACTCAAGAACAACCTACATCATGCAAAAAATCAATACAATATTTATGCTGATAAAAATAGAATAGAGTGAACATTTTAAATAGGGGATATGGTTTTCTTATGACTACAACCATATAAACAAACTTCCATCAAAGCTAGTGGAGCAAAAAACTCAAACCCCGATTCTATGGGCCCTATAAAGTGATAAAGAAGATAGGTGAAGTAGCCTATGAATTAGAGCTTTCCTCAGATAGTTGGATTCATAACATATTCCATGTGTCATGATTGAAGAAGGTTTTGGAGCAATATATTACTCCATGCTTGGAACTACCACCACTAGATGATGAAGGAAGATTAATCCTAGAACCAGAGACTATCCTCAAAATACGAGAGAAAAGACTCAGGAAAAAAACCATTGAAAAATATGTAATTAAATGGAAAGAATTATAGGTGGAAGATGCAACATGGGAAGGGTCTCAAATATTGGATCACCCAAACCTTAGAGGAATTGCTTGAGGACAAGCAATCTTGAGAGGGGAAGGCTATCATATCCCCTTAATTAGCCCAAAATGTAATTATACATTGTTTAAAATCATTTAATATTGATACAAAATGTATTGATCATTTTAATCTTATAATTATATTACAAATACTTTTATTATATACACAAATCCAATAAATATATATAAACCTAAACCAACAAATATATATAATCAACATATATAATTAAATGCAATAAAATATATATTAATAAAAAATAACTTATTAAATCATTGACATTACATAATCTAACCTACCATTGATCACTTCAAAGGACACGTCCACTCATAGCCGAGTCAATGGTATTTATGGGGAATTAAAAAGCACCGAGGGAAAAGGAAAAAACAACGACATGGAATCCCATTCACAAATAAAGGTGTGAAATGAGGAGAGTATCAGGATCTGCATCAAGGCAAGTATGAAGATCTTCATCGGGTTCCACATTAGCTTTGACAAGGTACTGTAGTAGTTCTTGAGTGGTGTAGACACCAACCCATATACGCACTATAAATCTTAGTAATATGTCATATGTAATACCACGATTAATAATGAATATCAAATTTAAAGATTAAGGGATAAATGGAGTTAAATACACTAAAGGTAATTAATATTAATTTCTTAAATAAGGAAATATATTAGGATAATAATTGAATAAAAATTTAAATTAATAAGATCATAATTCTCCAAGATAAGATAAGGCTTGCAGTGGAATGCGATGGGTGACATCACTTGGAGATAATAGGTAAAGCCTATGGTGAGATGGGTATTGGGCTCCATCATCCAAGGGTACTAGGTACGGTCTATAGTGGAGTGAATATCCCAAGGTACATCATACAAAGGCACTATCTTGGGAATGATGATTGGAGAGAGATAACAATAATGAGGGAGAATGGTGAGGCCCATGGCTAGGTAACAGGCCACCCTATTATGGTTTCTCCTTCTACACTTGAATGATAAATTAAGTATCTAATTATGGTTTTTAATATTCCTTATTGTATTGGTTTGATAAAATCACTTAAAGATCAAATCTCTTTGTGTTCTCTAAATTTAATAGTAATAATACCTCGTTAGAGGTTTAATATAGGGAGGTCCAAAAAAGGGACATTACAAATGGATCCTAATCAACTTCTTGCTTCAAACTAACACCTTAGAACTCCAAGGAACACCTAATGATGAGGTTTCCACAAATAGTTTACTCTCCTAACATGTATTTTTCAAAATTGTTCTCAATAGGCTTAATTTCGCTTGTAGCCTTTTTTACGATTTTTGGGTAGCAACTTTTTTTTTCTCCACTGAACCTAGAAAACAAAATAGGTATTTGGATACTAATGCAAGAAGGAGGTGGTGATACTAGATTCTTATTACCAAAATCTCATCACTAGGCTTCTTTCAAGCCTACCAAACATATTAAAATTAGTCCCCTAGGACTCTTCCAAGGCTAGAGACTAGGTGGTTGGCCTGTTCATTATGCGACCCTCACCTATTCCAAATGTCTCTACCTAACCCTTCACAAACTCAATCGACTACCTCTCACAATACCCAACACCTCCACTACCTTACAACCTATATGATATTTCATAATACCATACCCCAATAAGCTTCCAAAAGGCTTAACTCATTGCCATTTAATTAGTTTCAACATTCATAAGGTGCTATACACCTTAGTGGGCTTCAAAACATCATTTCTCACAAACAAACCTAAAGATACTCTTTCTTGTAGCCCTACCTTTGGGGTTTTAAGGTAGGAAATCAATATCTCTCCAAACAACTACCAAAACCAATGATTAAGATACCCAATACTAAGCTTGACTAAATTCCAACAACATCGACTCCCAATTGTTCAATAAAGCTTTTAACTTGGAGGCTCAAGTATAGACAAATAGGCCTAAAACATACCTTTTAAGTCCCATCTCATTAAAATTTCAAATAACAATAATAAATGAAATTTTTTATAGTTTTACCTTACCAAGATCTTACAAACTTCTGATATTCAAAGTCCTAACTATTGAGGAGATACACAAACCTCAGAAAACTATCTCATGAACTTTAGTCTCTCATATATTCCATACTTCCAAGAGATTATTCAACATCCTATGAGTGAAAACAATCTTCCAACATTCATATAGATCATATGCCAACCTATGCCAAGTTCTTATTTGTTGATTCATTGTATTTTCTTTGCAACAACATGTAATTTGTTATTTTTGGCCAACTTTTCACAAAGGGCTGTGATTATGTTTCAAACCCATGAGATGTCTATTAAGACAACCAAGAATATCCTTAACATCTTCCACTATTCCATTCAGTGATTACATGCAGCTAAAGTGGTGTTTCATACTGAAAAAGTATGGGTTTGCTATTCTAAGATAGGGATTAATGATATTTGACAATAACACAATGATCCTATATACAAGTTTAACATCACGAGTGATTCCTTTCCATATAAAAAGAACTTAATAATCACCAATACCTTGAGACAAAGGAGAAGATACTAAGACCGTAACTCAAATACCAATATATTTTGATTTTCACAAAAGACAAAACAAACTTGTATCATACAAAGTTATACATCATAATTTGCACTTTTCTACTCCACCTCTCCTCTTCTTTGTCTTTTATTATGTTCTTTGAATTAAGTTTGTCTATATTTTAAATTTAAATTCTATCGTAAATAATGTATAACAAGCTCAATTTGAATTTTATATATGTATATATATAATTTAATAAATATAATAGTTGAGGAATAATTGCAAATGAAATCTTTTACATAATATAATTTTTCTAGTTTCAATGTTGCATACATTTTATTTTTTAGCAAGCTAAAATGTGTCTTCAAATTTACAGAGTACTTATTGTACTTTTCGTAGCTAGTACTATTGCATTTACTTTAATAGATTAGAGGATTAGTTTATAATGTATCAACCAATCACTTTGAATTATTTTTTTATTAATCAAATGTTTATAAAGTTTATATATTAATTTATTAATGTAATTTCTTATTAATACTATATTTCTACATGATGATTGGCTCATTTCGTTTGGTCATATAGGACCCTTTTTTTGGATGCCTCCTGTATATTGATTTATTTTTGGTATTTATTATGTTTAATTAGTATTTAATATTTTTATATTGTTTACGAAGTTATTTATATATTTCATTATAACTACTTTTATCTATTACTATTGAAATTTAATTGTTTATGTGATATTTTGTAATATATTTTATAATACTAAAATTATATTATACAGAATGAATAAATTAATATTATACATCTATTTTTTAATATTTTAAGTTTACTATATTAATTAATTATTATAAAAATTAATAACTATTTCTATTACAATGATTTTATGGCAAGTGCATGCCACTATGTGGCACTTGTTTACTTTTGTTCATACATTATCCATCCCCACCAAATATCCTCCTTAGCATCTATGTGTTATCACCATCTTCATGTCTAGTCTTAACAAAAAATAAAATAAGATAAAGAGTCATCTTCTTTGTCTCAAGTAAGCTTTAACTTTCCCTTACTAAACAATCTTTTATTTCTCTTCTTATGAGGAAGATTCTAGATAAGAGGAATATACACTATTTATGAGATATGCATGATTTATAAGATTGTGGTTTTGAGTTTACCTTAGTATAATTAGTTGTAATATTAAAACTCGAAACAAGTAGTATTCAAATTAAGAATTATATTTATATTATTAGATAATTAAATAAAAATGGATTTAGAGTTTGACTAATTTTAGACTATTTATATACTTTATTATCATTTTTCAAGGGATTATTAATATGATTAAAATAATACAATTATGTGGATTAATCATGTGAATTTAGTTAATTCCACTCTTTATATATGTATCATATGATATTAAATATATTTGATCATGTCTCTTGGTCTATAGAATTAAGTGATTTAATTATTTTAAATTATTTATTGGGCATAGGAAGCTATGTACTTTATTTTTCTATCATAACTATCTAGTTTTGTTGCAAAAAAAGTTTAAAATGTAAACGAGTTTAATATGAATATAAGTTGATCCCTATCTATGTATTTTATAATTTTCTTGAGTTGGAGTCTTGTGTTATATGTGAGATTATATAGATGATAAAGATGTTTATAAATTTCATTGTTAGTTCATAGTACATTAGACCCTCCCATTGATGATTATTCTTGTAAGGTGTGTGTTACATTGTCTTAATGTAAGATGATATTATGAATTGTAGAGGTTGAGTGCATTTTCTTAATATTGCATGAATGTATATTTTAGAGAGTATTTTACCTAACTATAGGGTGATGTGTTTAAATGTGTAGATCTTAGATATTAATGTATAGTTAATATTTTTGGGTTGGTGCCCTATATGTTATTCTAGTGAAATAAGGATGGAGGGGTGTGTGCTATAACCACAACTTACATTGCATTACATTGTCAATATTTCATTGTGTATTAGTTTATATTTATACATGAGTTGTATTAAGAAAATATATGTTATAGTAAGATTGTTAAAGGAACTCATCCTATAGCTAACCTTGCATTAAGAGACTACTATGGTATTCTAGTTAAACTAAACCTTAGCCTTGGAGGATGTCAAGGAAGATAGTTGTACTATTGGTATCTGGATTGGATGATCATGTATCATTTTTTCACCTTATAGGATTCCTCATTTATTGGTATTTCACTCTGTAGGTCAATCACATTGTCATTCATATGTTTAGTACAATTGTAGTTAGGAGACAACTAAATTCCTCCTTCCCCTTAGTGACTTGGGTATGGCGACATTGTGACTGTGATGTAAATTATGTAGTCAATGTGATTTAGTGTTTTTTTTTTTGCTTTTTTGTTGTGATGTAGTCAACAATGTAAAATGTGATGTTGGGCTACTTAGCCAAACTTTCTGATTGATGGTCCTATCTTGCCTCTCGGAAATGCCTTATTTTCTTGATTAAAAGTTTTATAGTATGGCCACTCTTGATTTTATTTTGTTTTATACTTCTTAATTATTTATTTTATCTTCAATTTTATTGCTCATTATGGGGCATTTTCTTGCAAATTATGTTGGCAAAGTAACTTGTGAATGACTATACCATAAAGTTATTCCCAAAGAATTAGGTAGGAAGTAGATCATTAGGGTGTAAAGTTTAGTGGATCTATATATTATCACCCTCTACTATATTTTAGTAGGAATAGTTAGCCTCCTTTGACTATTGCAAGTCAGGGTCAGATCACCACATAAGATTAGTGAAGGATTACAAGTTAACCTAGTGTTGAGTTGTCATTATGCATGATGCTAAACAATAGAAATTCTTTCGAACTCCTCTCTTGAAAATTCAATCTTGTGAATCAACTCCAAGGTTCCAGGTGATCTTATGACCTACTAGAATCTACTCAATTGAAGATAAATGTGTTTGTTCATGAGGAGGCCTTTGTTGGTTCAAACCAATTTCAGATCAAATGACCAATCTGCTTGCTGTTTCAAAATTAACCATAAAAGAGATATGTTTTTTGGTATTTTCTATTTTTCAATGAATGCAATATAACAATGCAACTAGTATGAATTCCTAATTAAGAAAGAGTTCGTAAAGAAAATAAAAATAACTTTAAAGAAAATAACATGAAAGTAAAATCCTAATGGACATAAACTACAGAAACAACATGTCTATGAGTTAAGATTTCAAAGAAATCAGTGAGTAACCAATGAAAATAAGACTAGTGCTTCCTTGATTCCACCAATGCAATTTTTGATGGGAAACTTAATAACCATATGATGTTTCACTCTTCATCAAATTGCAAGGCCATGGAAAGTGCGCTCATGTAAGACAAAGAGTTATGCAGGCACAATTTGATGATTTTTTCTCGAGCTAGATACGTTAGAAAAATTTGTAAAACCATAGAAAACATTAGAACTAAAACAGATCACACAACTAAAAACAAAGCAATAAACTTTTGGTTCAATCACAATTCCATGAACATAAATTCGTAAAACAATGACACATTTAGGCAAGAATCACTACACTCCAAATGCGAGCACCAAAAGTATAATATTATTGCAAAATAACGGTGGCCCCCATTACATATTACAATGTTGTATCTATAAGAAATCATCTCCTCAATTTGTGTTGAGAGTGAGAGATACCTTAATGCAATAATATGCTTTTAAATTAATAAAACAAACTAATTATATACAAATTAAAAATCTAACTGGTGCTTGGTAGGACTCCATCCATTTTATATTCATAAATTGGATGCATGAGGCTTTACATGTCATAAAACAAAGAAATTGAGGGAAGATAAGAAGAAGAAAGCTTTTAGTTGAAGTAGTAGTGTCTAGAAGTGTCAAAAATAGAAGCTCAACCTTCATTGGGCATCAGTATGAGTTAAACTACTATCAAAAATGCATTTTCAACTTATGGAAAGCTCTAATTTTGGAACTGGCAGTTAACTATTTACCAGTGCACCTACGAACCTCTCCAAAAATCTTCCAATACTTTGTGACAAAAGTTCACTAGCACACCAAGGCACCTTGAAGGTAAAAAATGCAAAAAATTCACCAAAGTGTCAAAACTAAAAATCTAGCTTCTGGGTTTTGTTCCCCTTCACACCAGAGCTATGTCTGGATGCTTGCTCTTGAATTTCTTAATAATATCAATGACATTATACTTTTCCTTGACCTTTTTTCTATAGTTATCTACCTCTATTCGAGTTTTAGCAAAATCCCTAAGTTTGGCATCTAGCTCTAACAAGGATTCTTCTGTTCCAAATACTTGTCGAATGTCATCATCAATAGAAGATTCTTCAAAAAAATTCCTAAATTTCTTGACTACTACCTCTACTGGCACCAAATTCTCCCATGCATCATATTTAAATATATCGAGACATGCATCCCTATAATGCTTCTCTGCCTGCCAAATCTGCTCTCGGGCTTGGTCCTTGAGCCAGTGGATCTCTGGAAGTAATGTTTAGATTACTTTATTACTATCTGCTTTCTTTTCAATCTAATCATCAATTTAATCTAACTCCTCTATTTTATATACATCTATAAGTAACATGTACCTCTGCCCCTTTATTGCCTATAGTATCTGTAAATCCTTACCCCATGCATGTACTTCATCCATGATACTAAAATGCTGCTTCAAAATTGCTACCATTTTATTTACATTTTCTTGCATAGCATGTAGGAGCTTCAGGTTTTCTTGGATTATAAGCACACTCTTTTCCTCAAAAATTTTCTGCCATTACTGTAAGGCATTCAAAAATGGACCCAACTGCACTCCTCCCTTATCTCGTCCTTCAAGTGCCATAGTCAGAGTATCTTAAGGGTGTTCAAGATCCAAAGGACTAACAACTTTGGCTAAATATCCTTTGAGGATTTCATTTTGCCTATGAAGTGTCATTAGTTCTACCCCCTCTTGTTCTAAACTTCTAAACACCTCCTTCATCCCCATCGTGACCATCAGCTTAGTTGTATCCAGTGTGGGCCTTGGTTCACCTCACAATAGGTGTATCATAGTCATGATTTGGGCCATGCTTAGGAATAATATATTAAAACTAAGGACTATTTTTCCCACTATGAGGTGCATTTAATCTTGTCAACCTAGGGACATATACTTGAAATGGTTGGCATAGTATGTGCACTAGGTCTCTTAATGAGTCACTAAGCTTATGCTGTAGGAAAGTAAAATGAAAGGAAAAACTTACACTATTGTTTTAGGAAACTAACACACTTAGCTCTATGAATACTAGAAATATAATGAAAGGCTAAAAAAATTCCAACCCAGTTCATCCACTACAACTATTCTCACATATGCTAAAGGAATATTCACATGCTACAGGAAGGAACTTACAACTTCTACTTACAATACTAAGAATGCTTGAAAATAAATCTATTCTATCCTAATCTAATCCACCTTCCAAGTGGGCCCCCTTGGTCCACTTCACTAAACTACTAACACAAAATAGAAGCCAAAAAATATTTCATTACATTTCAAAAATTCATTACATAACACATAACTATTAAAAAACACAACTATAAAAGTTAACAGTCTATTCTCAGAAACTCTTTCTTCTAACTGGCTAAACTAACACACTTGAGTCAATTCCTCTATATAGGAGATTCACACTTATTCCATAACAGAAAAGTAAATGACCTAGCTCTAAATCTGCAGGAGAGAAAGAAGGAGAATAATAACTCAAGGTGAGAAGAAGAAATAATGGCTTAAGGTGGGAATAATAAAGTCTGAACATCTACTCACCATAAGAATAAATGCAAAGAATACAATAAGTCTTCATAGCTCCTCCATACTCGTTTTTGTGTCTTTTGCAACCATTACAACTTTCCTCCACCGTGGCTTCATTTTAGCATTCTTTTCTCCTTAAATGCTATTGGTGCTTATCTTTGAATTCTTCTAATCACCTTTTAGTCTTCATTGCTAATAGGTTAGTTATAATATAGAGACATGTTTGCAAATAAACATTTATCAAATTAAATTCAAATATAAGAACACACATTTTGATAACTATATGAAATACTACATAATATATATAATACTAGCAAAAGATGGCATGGTATCTACCCATAGGTTTATCATAGGTTTGGTAAACATAGGTCCACAAATGTTTTGACAAAAATAAAACAAAGTATCAACAATGTGTTTAAAAACTATCATGAAATAAAAGCAATATTTGGCCTCATCAGGCCTCCCAAGCGTAATCTCTCTGATATGATAATCTTGGGGACCCAAATCTTCTATTTCCAAATCAGGATGGGGATAGCCACTTGTGTGAATAAATCTTGATTTTGCTCACTGTTGATGAATGCCAATGCTCTTGCTTCTCTTGAAAGGGACTCATGTTTCCTTAGAACTTCAATCAACTCAATCATATCCTCTTCATCGGTATTGAATTGTGGCCTTTCACTTCTGATCATTTCCTTGCGTAACCATCTCAAGAATCGTTCCACCGAAGACCCACCTCTTGAGGATGAAGGAGTTTGTTCTGTCACCCCTTTTCCATTATCACTTCTTTTTAGAGTTTTCTCCTTCTATGATGGCTCTTTCTCTATAGTTTCTATCTTAGTAGAGCCCATAATTATTACCTCAATATCTTGGAGAGCTTGTTGAGGATGTTGAACCATTTGCCTTTTCCTACACACTTCATCGATTGATATTTGTTGAGGTTATTTCCTCTTCTCCTTTTCAATTTGTTCTTCTTCTACACTCGGAGGTAGGGGAGTAGAAGAGCCTTATTCAAAAATTGTGACTTGTAATGGGGATGAAGGAGTTATTTCTGGACCCTGTGGTTCTTGCGGTGTTTGTGACCAATCTTCATATTGGAGCTCTATTATTGGGGTATCCTAGATCTTATCTTCCACCAATTCCATCCCCACGGGCATAAAATCAAATTTTGAAATCTTGAATATGTTAGTACCCTCTACATCCTACTCATCAATCCATTGTTGCATTTCATCCTTTGAGGTAGTTATTTGCAGAGGTTCCTCCGAGATTTATGGCAGTATTAGAGTTGAACTTCTCCTTCTTTCTTGCTCTATGGCTCTTGCTAGTCAAGTTCTTCTTTTCAATGGAACATCCTCCTCCTCATCTTCCTCTTCATCCTCTTTTCCTTTAGGAATGGGTTCCAAGATAGATGGGAAAGGCACTACTCTCCTAATCACCCTTTTCCTTTACTTAACTAGAGTCTTAATCTTTTTCCCTTCCTTAGGTGTGGTAGGGGATGCTTGTTCTGCTTGACTAGGAGGAGAGACCTCTTGAACTTCAACATCTATCTATGTTTCACTAGGTGTAGTAGTTGATGGAAGTTGCAAATCAATCTGAACCTGTGGTACCCTAGTATCCTTGGCCCCTTGTACATTTTCTTGCTCTTGTTGTGGGGGTGCCGAGATTTCACCTTCCTTTGGCTCTACTCTTTGTGGAGAACTCCTCTTTCTCTTTCCCTTTCCCCTTTTCTCCTAAGGATGATAGTATCCAACTGGTTGATCAAGTTGGTATACAAATTTGGGCCTTATTGGTGATTGAGCTGCAAAGGTAGGGATGGTAACTTTCTTTCCTCTACCTTTGGTTGGGCAGGATTGTGCATGAAAAACCACTATCTTAAGTATTGGATCAAGTTTAAATGGTTTCTTGATCCAATCCTATGTCATTTTGATGACATGCCTTGCTTGATGATTAATATAATCATTCTCTTCCCTGTCAACCTCTACATTCATAATGAGTTGTTCCCCAATTTTATCTTCTTTCAAAAAAGGGTTGAGCAACTCCCCTAAGTCTTGTTGCAATATCTATAATAGAATCTTTAACTTTAAAGCCTTTTTTTCCAAATTCAAAGACGTCCTAAAATAATCCCTAATAAGGACATTGTAGTCATTTGTCGCATTCATCCAATGGTCTTCAATGGCTTCTTCATGCTAGAATTCCTTGCCTGCCAAATATTGGACTCTCTGAATATTATCAAAGCACGACCTCATAGAATTGTACTCTACTAGGCGATATTGATCCCATTCACACTCAAAAGAAGGAATATCTTGCTTCCGCTTTACTTGAAACAATCCTATGATCAGAGGCCATACCCAACATGGTCTACGCTATTTTCTAACGCTGTCATATGCAGACTAAACTTGTCAAGCAATCTCCAAAAGAACAAGTCTGTCACTAGGATATCTTGGGAGCTTCTTCAGATTGACAATGGCACCATCTACCCTCAGATATGTGAATGTTCTGAATTGATGTAATAGGCACCAAGTACTATTACTTGTGTCACTACATCATTTCATAACCACTTCACATAATCTCCTACTATGAATCTGGTTATGACAAATATGAAGGCATTATTGAAAATTTTGTATTCCTTGCTCTACACCAAGAGTCTCTTCTTCACTAATTGTAGATAAACAATATATGGCCAAGCATTGGGATCCTGCATGTTGCCTCTTTTGTATAACCCTGGGTAGTCTGTTGCCCCTGTGGCTAATAAATATACCAAGTAGGATGTCATATAGAATTTCCTTTTATGATTAACTACCTCCAACTATTCACACAAGTTTTCACTCAAGGTGGTTGCCTAGTCAAGTGGCATCTTTGCCATCTTGATAGTCTCAATAAAGTGTACCATGAAGATATTTAGGTGTCCTATTGCCGACAGACCCATTACTCTACTCAAAAGTATGATTGAGTACCCATTATCTTCCTTCATCTATCCCCTTATTATATACACTTTACATTTTATTTTCCTCATAGGAGTCTTCTCTATAAGATAAGAGGATTGGATGATCTAAGAAGCCTCTTTTGAGTGCTCTCTATACCACCTTTCTACTACATCATAGGTTAACTTAAGAAATTGATCTACCCTTGGGAGATGGAATATTCTCTCAATGTTTTTGGGTCATAGATTGAGAAGGATCTCTCCCATAACACTCTTAACAACTCTCTCCTCAGGGGCAAAATGTTATACAAGTGTCATTATGAGCTCTGAAGATTGTACTAACATTGGGTGTGAAGCAATGTTTACCAACCCTAATCAGATTAATGCAGAAACCATTGCAGATCTCTCAGTGGGTTTGTTACATATCTTCAAGATCTCTCCCAAATCTGTGTCTCCTAACTCTATATCTCTGATTTTAGAGTAGTCACCATGAAATCTCTATTTAGCTGGAGGAATGCCTCAGAACTTGAAGACCATCAGTTTTGGTGCCATTTTCTTGCCCATGGATGCTGATGAGGATGCCATACTATCTACACAAAGGGACACCTATTAGTTCAATATATGAGGAAAAATAAATTAATTAAACCCTAAGACCAACTCACACCAAACCCAAAAAATTATATTACATCAAAAACCTTGTTTTACCCCTAAATTGCAAAAAAAATGCCACACCTACCGCACCTAATAGATGATCCAAGTTCACCCCTATAAAAGTGATTACCCTATATATGAAGTGCACACTTTTCCCTTTATATTTGAGGGTGCATCCTAGTGCACCAACTTAGGTTAGGACTTGTTTTTACTTTGCTTCTTGCCTTTTGTATTATTAAAATTAGGTGTGTGCTAATGCACCATGTTAGGTGCACTAATGTGCACCTAATTCTTGGGTGCGGTGGAGTTTTGTATTTTTTATACTTCATGGTTTTTTTTTTTTTTTTTATGGGAGTATAGGTTAGATGCAGACTAGCACACCAAGTGAGGTGCACTAGTGCGCACCTGACTTCCTTTTTTTTGATTTTTTTGTAATCGAGTGTGGCGTAGTGCACCATACGAGGTGTGCCACTATGAACCCCACATGGGTTCACATTTTGTGTGGTACAAGTCACAAATAGGAGGAAGAAGGGATGGGAAGGTGATGGGAAAGGCGCAGCTATAGAGAGGAGTCTAGGAGCAGGGCTCTGATGTGTAGGAGCTATGACACGAGAGCTTGGAGTGAAGGGGAAAAAAATGAAAACAAGTGAAAATAAGAAATGTGGTAGGATGTGGAAACTTGTATAGGCCAGGGTCCTTTGGGGTGCTGCACAGGTGTGCAGGTGAGCTGTTGCACATCTACATATCAAAAATTTTCCTTCATTTATTTGGCACACTAGCAAAGCTCATTAGGTGCACTTGTGCACCCTTTTCTTTTTGTAATTTTGACTTGTTTCTCCTCCCAACTAATCTTCAATAATTGATTTTCCCCATCAAGGCCTAGGACATGAAGTAGGGGGCTAGGTAAGACCATAAAATGACTTAGACCCTAGACTAGGGCCTCAAAAAAGCCAAAAATAAAGTAGGGGGTCCCCATTTGAGTCTAAAATGGTGTTTGCATTGTGGAACCACAAAAACATAGCCTCAAAAAAAGGAAGAAATGACGAAGGCATTTCTTCATCAGTAGACATTCTTTCAATGTGTATCAAACATCAACTGAATCCCAAACATTCCAAGTAAATTCCAAATGACTTCACAGTCAAAACTTCAAGATCCAAAACCTTCAAACTTATTGTGTTCAATGTATTCATTTCCTTTTACATCTCAGGATGTGATCAATAAAATGTTTCAAACAACTCAGGAACAATCTTCCACCCTTCTTAGAACATCCATCAAGAACCTCTGTGAAGGTTGTTTGTTGATCCTTTGCTTGACCATATGAGAGAATTAGTTTGAAGGCTCTTAGTGGGATATCACTTTTCTTTTATATTTCTTAGTAATCCCTTAGGTAATTGCTCCATGTAATTCATAATGTCACCATTTGATTCTTGGGTGAAGTAATGTTTTCATTTGCATCTATTTATCAAATTACCCCTTTTAGATTTTTTAGAATCCTTCAGTCTCAACACCATTCTTTTCTTCTTCTTTTTTCTTTTTTTTTTCCCTATATCTTGACTACACTTAGACTATGTAGCCAGGACATCAGTTTCATTTCTTGGATTCAATCTTTGGTGATCCCTTGCATTCCTCTTTTAGAACTTTTTAGAAAATCTCATGCCAAACAAGGATCTTAGCAATCCTTCGAGAAGACTCCTCTTGTTTGAACCAAGAGGAGTTTGGATCATCCCTTGTTGCTTTCAACCTTTGTTTGACAACACCTGAGATGATTGATCTTTAATTTGTAAAGTGTTGAGAACTTGTTGGTCTAGAATCCTAAATTCAAGACTTGTAGTCCCTCTATTTCTGCAAGCAACATCTGTTCCTTGGTTGGTATAAGACACACAATCATCCAAATGCTCTAACAAAGAAATATCTCTTCCTAAAATCAGAGCCAAAAGAGTACTTAGTAAGATATGTCAAGATAAAATCTTGAGTGCACTTTACCTCCCTGGACTGACACAACTTTCAAAGAAAAAAATAACTGAAAGCAAACACACAATTGAAAGCAAACACACTTGCAAAAAATAAACACACTTGTAGAAATCAAAGATAACTAATTTTTTTTTTTTTTTTTTTTTTAAGGTTGTGTTCTTCTAGGCTTCAAAATAATATTTCAAAAATTGCTCATTGACTGGCAATTGAACTGATTCCCCTTGTAAGGAACTAAGCCTAAAATTATTTTCTCTAAGATTTTTTGCTATCTGGTAAGGACCAATCCACAAGCATTGAAACTTGGTGTAGTTGCTTGGCTTTTCTTTCACCTAATCCCAAAGTACAAGAAGGTAAGAAATCTTGAAGGATTTCATCACGGCCCTCTTGTCGAACCATCTCTTCATGATAGCTTGATGTTTAGCCATGTGCTCCAATGCAACTGTCTATTTCTCGTTCCTCTCTAAAAGATTCATCAATATGATTTGTACTTTTTCAACATCTTCAACATACCCACTCATGAATTTCAACATAGGAATCCTGAGGTTGAGCAGGAATACTAACTCTTGTTCATAGACAAGCAAGTATGGAGAAGTCTCCAAAGCATTCTTGACCCTTACTCAATCCATCCATAGAGCATATTTGAGTTCCATATGCTAATCTTTAGGATTGTCTTTCAATAACTGTCTTATTATCGTGATCAAGTTCTTATTTATAGATTTTGCTACACCATTCCCTTGTAGATAATAATTTGATCAAAACTTGATAAAAATTTGATTTTAAAATACCCATTGCATCAAATATACTAATGCAAAAGTTGATATGTTATCTCACACTAAAGTCAATGGCATGTCAAATCTAGTCACAATATGTTCCTTGAAGAAGTCTGTTACCACCTTAGCAGTGCAATTTCTAAAAGTTTTTTCTTCTGTCCATCTCGTACAATAATTTATAGCTATGATAATATAGGTGTTTCCAATAGATGATGGTGGATTGATCGGCCCAATAAAATCCAACCCCCACTTTGCAAAGCGACAAACCTCGTACACTGGTTGTAATGGCATCATCAGGTGTCTTTCTCTATTGGCACTAGTCTAGAAAATATGACAAGAATGTACTTGTTCAAAAGTGTCCTTAAATATCATGGGCCAAAAATAACCTAATCTTAAAATCATATGAGTAGTCACTTCTGCCAAACCATGCCCTGTACCATACTTGTCATGAAATTGTTCTAGGGCTTCTTTCACTTCCTCATGTCCTAAGAATTTTAGGTAGGTCCCTTCATAGTACCTTTTGTACAACTTATTATCATGTAACATATAGGATTCACACTTCATTTTAAGTCCTCTATGTTGTGAACTATTCATCTAGCTAGGGCATTGGTCCTGTAGAAGATAGTAAACAATATCTTTGTACTAGACATCTGTCACTACTCCTTGACCAATGTCAACTTGAGATACTATCATTATCTTCTTATCTCCTATATTTGTTTCATTCTCAAACTTAAATTTCTTTTCATCACTAATCTAGTTATCAGCTATCATTCTTGATAATCCTTTACCCCTAACTAATGTCATGGGTTGGATCTCTAGATCAAATTCTTATAATATCACCATCCATTTACCTCATCTTTCACCAAGTTCATTTTTCATCAATAATGTCTTTACTACTGGATCAGGTACAATAACATACACCTTGCTCCTTAGTATATAATGGAAGAACTTCTTTACCACTTTAATCAAGGTGAAAGATTGCTTATCAAGATTGGAATAATTTAGCTTGACATTTCTTAGAGGGCAGCTCATAAAACCAATAGGTCTTTCATATTCTTTCTCCTTCTTCTGGGCTAGAATTTACATGCACGAATGCGATGAAGAAAAAGAATATATCTTAAAGGGAAGGTTGTAATAAGGACTTACCAATACTAGAGCTATGAAAATGGCTTCCTTGATATCTTCAAATGATTTCTTTACCTCGAGAACCCATTCTGTTTTAGCCCATTTTTTGAGTAAATCATTGAGGAGACACACTATCTCTGCAAAACTACTTATGAATTTTTGCACAAAATTTATCTTTCCAAAGAAAGACTTGAGTTCCTTCTGACTATTGGGATGTGATAACTTCAAAATGGCTTCAACTCTATCAGGATCAATGGAGATGGCAGCTTCAGAAATAACATGACCTAGGAGCTTTCCCTTAGTGACCCCAAATGAACATTTCTTGGGATTAAGAGATATGCCATACTTGCAACACCTATTGAATACCTGTCTTAGATTGGTGACGTGAGTAGTTTGATCCTTTGAAAAGATAGTCAAGTCATCCATAAATATAACTATACATTTATTAATCAATCCCTTAAAAGCTTCATCCATGGCTCACTGAAATGTAGCCCCTACATTAATCAATCCAAATGGCATTCTCCTTTAGGTGAAGGTTCCCCATTTGGTCATAAAGGCAGTCTTTAGTCTGTCTACTTTTTGTACCATTACTTGATTATATCCTAAATATCCATCCAAGAAAGGCATCATTTTTGAACCATTCATAATTTGTAAGACCTCATCAAGCAAGGGCAATGGGTAGTTGTCCTTTTGAGATGCCAGGTTCAAATTACAAAAATCTACACAATTTCGATTCAACCCAATCTTCTTTTGCATAGGAACTAAATTAGCCACCCATGTAGAGTGATGCAAAATAAAAATAATCTTAGTTTCTAGTAACTTCTTGATTTCCTTCATTATTAGAGGTTCAAGGATGGGATTGACAAGTCTTTGCCTTTGCCAGAAAGGTTTGGTGTCAGGTTTGAGTGGACTATCATGTGTAATAATCTAAGGATCATATGTCTTCAATTCTTCATAGCTCCAGGCAATGACATCCTTATATTCCATAAGAAATTTGAGCATGTCTTCCCTTTCTTATAGACTGCAAAATTTCTCAATTCTTACCATCTTGGGATCATCTTCCATTCCTAAATTGTATGGAATGCATTCCTTGGTCCTTTCTCTTCAGTGGTCCTTTTTTTAAATGTTGATTCATCACGATCAAAAATGTGGTCCAACTCGATCATTCCCTTGGGAATAGTATTAGTTTTCAAATTCATAATCCCATCTTCATCTTGAGTTGCAATATCCTCAAGCACATCATCCAAAGGGTCATCTATTTCTTATCTCTTAAAGTGGCCACTGCACATAATAAATTCAAGAATATGTTGATCATCTTGAAAGACTTGAAAGTTTGTCATATTGTTGGGAATAGAGAGAGTGGCAACCAATTCAACAGAAAATTGTTTAATTTTGTTCCTTCAACTGGTTGTAATGCACTTGCTGAAATAGTGAGGGCATTTGCTACCATGTTTTTCCTTCTTGGAATAGACTTTATGTTCAAAGTCTCAAAATCATCTAGTAGATTCCATACCCTTTTCCTATAAGCAAGCAACCTCTTATCATTACAGGAATATAGTGATTTAACTTGTTGAAGAAAAAACTAAAAATCTCCTTCGACTATGAGAATTGTAACTCCTCTCTTGAGTGTAAAAAGAATTCCTTGAATCAATGCTTCTTATTCTACAATACTATTAGTACATCTAAATTACAATCAATATGCTATGTAGAAAGACTTACCTTTTGGTCTAATCAAATCAAAACCTACATCGACTCCTAATTTGCATTTGGAACCATCGAAGTGAAGTATTCAAATTGGGCTTTCCTTGGGTTTTCTAACCTTATGCTTATTTGTCCTCAGTTTTTCCTTTACCTGAGCATGGAAGGATTGTCTCTTGGGTACCCACTATAATCTTTCGTAGGGTGGGCTTACTGATTGTCCATCATCATTCTTTGAAACTAGGAGTGTATGTTTTTCTTGTTTTTCTTGAATTTCATCTATCAAATTTTTGATTTCTTCCACTTTGGGTTTAGGATGGATGACTATCAAAGTCCATCCCTAGTCTTTTATGTATTGTCTTCTTCTCTGTACTTTGATCATTTTAGGTGGAGGAGAAGATAAACCTCCACCATTTGAAGAGGTATTTCTATATGATGCATTTAGATCTTTAGTTTCCTCTTCAGTCTCTTCAAAAACATTAGACATGTCTTTAAACATAGTGGGCAATACCTCTATAGCATTAACTTGTTGGGATGTTGTCTTTTGAGAGCTAGTATTCGTACTATGGGAGGTCTTTATATGATCCAGAGTCTTCATGAGTGCTTCTTTTTTTTGTGGAAAATTTTGCAACATGTCAAACATGGACATGTTGGCCTTTGTTCATTTTAGTTCTTCTACAACACTATACTTTTCAGTAGACCACGCAAGGTTTTTCAATATTATTAGTACATTTCCTTGGTTCTAATTTTTTTTTTCTCCAAATAGTGGTTTAACTGGTGCCAAATTATTACTCACCTTCAAATTGAGAGGAGTTGGTTGCAGTGCTGGGGGAATTCCATCTGTTAGAGGTTCCTTTCCACTTCTCAAGTTGTACATATTCCAATTGTCATTGCAAAAAGTAAACATCTCTTTGTGCTAAAGGTCAAGTTCTTGGCTAAATGGGAATGATAATTCTTCATTAACTGGCTACTCTACCTATGTACTTTGTGTAGAATCATAGGATTCTAATAACATAGCATTAAATTTCATAGGAGGAACATTGTTGTTAAATTGCAAATTTTGAGTCATTTCTTGATTTCCATCATAGTATGAATCATTTTTGTTAGATGCATTTTGACCATCATCATATTGATTGATATATGTGTACTAAACATTACTATTGTTATTGTCTGTGGGAATGCTTCCATTATTTAGATGAGTATTCAACTCTCGATTCTATCTTTGGAAGCTATTATTGTGATCAAGAGGATTGAAGTTATTCCCTCCATTATTGTTGTTGTATTTTTCCTCCTACTATTATTGTTCCCACTGAAGTTCCTATTATAATTTTGGCCATAATTGTTGTTGTAGAGATCAATGTTGTTCCTTTGAAAATTGTTATTTTGTGCTTGTGACAACCATAGACAAGTTAGCCCATTGTTCATTAGTGCCATAGTCTTTTTCATCTAATGAAATTTAGAAATAAAGCTATTGTCTACTTCAATGGGCATTGTTGCCTTTTGCTCAAAGAAGGTAGTATTTAGAGTTTCATACCCTGGATATGTTAGAGTAGGGTTTTGTGGAGTAGGTTCCTATTGTAATGGAACTAGATTTATAGGTATGAACTAACTAGGCATCGTAGGTACTCCAAAAGGGTACATTGGCACTACCATGACAACTTAGGCTGGAAGCATCAATCCTCCTCCATTAGGATTGGCTTGCTTAGTAAAAGTTATTGCTTCTGCAAAGACTTTTCCCAATGTATCAATATTCACCATAGGAAGTCTTCTCAAAAAGATAGCAGTAAGATGGTCCATAACATTTAAGTAAATCTGAATAGTTGCTTCAACTAGTATAGTGTATGGCGTTTCCAATTTGTGATACTCCATATGAAAGCAATGATTGAAGTGTGAAATAGTCTCAGCTAGATCCCTTTTGATTGATATGAATTGTCGATGTATCACCACTGGGTTGATAAAAGTTTTGAATTGTTCTAAGAATAATTTTTCAAAGGTATCCCAATCTCCAATACATCTAGGTGGCAAATTGATGTACTAATTGTAGGCAACTTCCTCCAAAGAGTAAGGGAATAACCAAATGACCACATCCTCATTGGTGATCTATTTTTGCTTGCAAATTTCTTTGTACACTTTGATGTGATCTTTAGTAGTTCGTGTTTCTCCATAGATGGACCTTGGGGAAAACTTCTCAGGATTCTTAGGGAGGTCATGTAGTGCATCTTTCAAGTTAATTTGTTAGTCTACAATATTTTCAAAAATGACCGTTAGAGGATTTGGCAGACCTAAAGGTGGTTGTTACAGAGGTGGAGTTGAAGAAGATGATGAAAGGTCGAATGGAAGTGGTTGAAGTTGAGGTATTCCTTTATCACTATGTGGTTTGTGAAAATGGGTAAGCTCAAGAAACTCATGTGCACTTGGTGAAGATCTTAAAGCTCACTGAAATGAAGATTCTAGATCAAAACCCTCCAGTTTGTATCAACTCTAGAAAAAGTGCACCTCTACAAAAGTACACTTTCTCACAAAATGAGGTGCACCATATAATTTACTGCAGCAATGCAGCTGCTCACCTGTGCACCAACTCACTAGCTCACCAGTGCATTTGAATTTCTCAAAAAACTTAGAAAATTTTTTGAACTTTGTAAAAGGTGCAAAATTTTGAAACTTTGACAAATTTTTCTTCTATTTCAAAAATCAAAATTAGGTCCTCCTTCTAGCGCCACTTTTTTTGAGCTATTGTTATGCTTAATGCTAAATGGCAGGAATTCTTTCGAACTCCTCTCTTGAAAATTTGATCTTGTGAATCAACTCCAAGGTTTTATGTGATCTTGCAACCTATTGGAATCAACTTAGTTGAAGATAAATGTGTTTGTTCATGAGGAGGCCTTTGCTGGTTTGAACCAATTTTAGATCAAATGACCAATCTACTTAATATTTCAAAATTAACCACAAAAGAGATATGTCTTTTGGTATTTTCTATTTTTCAGTGAATACAATCTAACAATGAAACTAGTATGAATTCCTAATTAACAATGTGTTCATAAAGAAAATAACAATAACTTTAAAGAAAATAATGTGAAAGTAAAGTCCTAATGGACATAAAATACAAAAATGAAGCGTCTACAAGTTAAGATTTTGAAGAAAGCGGTGGGTAACTAATGAAAACATGAGTAGTGCTTCCTTGATTCCACTGATGCAATTGTCGATGGGAAAAATAATAACCATATTATGTTTAACTCTTCATCAAATTGCAACACCACAAAAAGTGCACTCATGTGAGACAAAGAGTTATGCAGGGACAATTTGATGATTTTTTCTGTAGCTAGTTACATCAGCAGAATTTGTAAAACTCTAGCAAACACTAGAACTAAAAGATATTGCACAATAAAAAATAAAGCAATAAACTTCTGGCTCAATCACAATTCCATGAACATAAATTCACAAAACAATGACACATTTAGGAAAGAATCACTATGCTCCAAATATAAGCCCCAAAAACATAATATTATTGCAAAATAATGGTGGCTCTCATTATATATTACAATGTTGTATTTATAAGAAATCATCTCCTCAATTTGTGTTGAGAGTGAGAGATATCTTCATGCAATAATTAGTTAAACCCAATTAGTTTAGGATATGAGGAAAAATGAATTAATTAAACCCTAAGACCAACTCGTACCGAACTCATAAAATCACATAACATCAAAAACCCTATTTTACCTATAAATTGCTAAAAATAGGGCACACCTAGTGCACCTAATACAAGAGCCAAGTGCACCCCTGTAAAATTGAGTTCCCTATATATGAAGTGTGCATTTTTCCCTTTATATTTAAGGGTGCATCCTACCACACCAACTTAGGTTAGGACTTCTTTTTACTTTGTTTCTTACCTTTTGTATTATTAAAATTAAGTGAGTGCTAGTGCACCATGTTAGGTATGCTATTGTGTACCTAATTCTTGAGTGTGGTGGAGTTTTGCATTTTTTATACTTCATGCTTTTTTGTTTTATTTTGAATGTTTTTATGGGAGTATAGGTCAAGTGTGCACTAGTGCACCAAGTTAGGTGCACTAGTGCGCACCTGACTTCCCTTTTTTTAGTTTTTTGTATCCGAGTGCAAAGTAGCACACCATACGAGGTGCACTATTGCACACCCCACATGGGTTAACATTTTATGTGGCACTAGTTTTAGATAGGAGGAAGAAGGGATGGAAAGCCAACGTGGAAGTTCACACCTGACTAGGTGCGCAACTACAGAGAGGAATCTAGGAGCGGGGCTTGGATGCATGAGTTGTGGCACAAGAGCTCGGAGTGAAGGTGAATGAAATGAAAACAAGTGAAAATAAGAAATTTGGGGGGACGGGGGAACTTATATAGGTCAAGGTCCTTTGGGGTGTGTAGGTGCACTATTGCGCATCTGTGTATCACAAATTTTCCTTCATCTATTCAATGCACTAGCGCACCTCATTAGGTGCACTAGTGCGCCATTTTTTTTTGTAATTTTGACTTGTTTCTCCTCCCAACTAATC
This sequence comes from Cupressus sempervirens, assembly GCA_028749045.1. Taxonomy (NCBI): domain Eukaryota; kingdom Viridiplantae; phylum Streptophyta; class Pinopsida; order Cupressales; family Cupressaceae; genus Cupressus; species Cupressus sempervirens. The sequence continues at coordinate 525,914,461 of CM053788.1, forward strand.
TTTGATAACTAATTTTCCCCATCAGGGCCTAGAACTTGAAGTAGGGGGTTAGGTAAGGCCTCAAAATGACTCAGACCTTTGAACACATAACAAACTCAATTCATGCATTCAATATTCCAAATCACCAATCCTTATCATCCACACATTTTGACTAAACCAAAAATTCAACTATACCAACCTCAAACTTGATTTTTTCACAAACTATTAATTTGCTGACACTTAGTCATCACTGTTTTCTTCTACTCAATCATCACTAAGTACCTAAGTCACTAGTACTCTATCTCACTTAGCTTTTACTACCTTTCTCAGTCTTCACTACACTCGATCACTACTATATTTTATTCATTTTCTTTCTTGGCCTTAACTAGCACTCAACTACTACTGTTTACTTGGCTAATTCTTAAGTTCCTTAATCTTTTTATTCAACTCATCCATTGACCAATCATAGTTCACTAAGTTTTCTTGTGTTTAACTCAATACTTCTATACTTCAAATACTAATTAAAAAATACATCATCTTGTCAAAGAATATCTGATCAAGTGTCCATATAATTAAAACATACTTGCTCGAGCCTCTTCACTCAACAACTTCACTAATTCATCTAGTTATCTCTCATTTCAAATCCTCTTCATCAATCAACATGTATGAAACTCTACACTTTTAGTAAGTGTCTCCCTAGTAGGTTTGACATCAATGACACCATAAGAATTGTTTCAATTGTAGTTTCCAATAATCTCCCTCTTTGACATTGATGACAATACCTCTAGAGTTACCATGTAAATGCAAAAGACTTCAATTGAATTAACATTATCATCTCCATCTATGATTTGATACAAATCTTCACTAATATTCTTAGTTTCATTTTAATTCTCATCTTGCACTCATTTGTACTTCTCCCTCTATGATATCTTTTATTGTGATTCAACTTCTCCCTCTATAATATCTCCCTCTTATATCTCAGCACATACTCTCTCTCTGGATATGAAAGGTAACTACATACACATCTCCCTCACTCATTTTAAAGAGTATGGTAATTGTACATATTCTTCCTCTTTACAATAATTCCAAAGATGTCATTCATTCTCCCTCATTGTTTCATCATATATATCATCATCTTGATCATTGTATGACTACTATTGTAAGGTCATTTCCTCTATCATCTTTGACTTGACTCCTTGTAGTCTCATGTGCTCATGTTTCTATCCAACTTTTCACAATCTTTAGGAAACTCCTAAATGTTATAAATATTTAGAGTAACTGAGGGAAGGGGGGTCAATCAATTACTCAAAGTTTATATGTTCCACTCGAATAATTAAACGTTAAATACTTCACCATTCGACTTATCATGTTGTTGTTTGGTCTATGCAGTAAACTGTCATAAACATAACTTGCATTCCATAATGAAAATATTATTAAGTGTAAACATTCATAAGACATTCATCACAGTTTTGACATAAGGAATTTTATATGGAAACCAAATTTAGAAAAAACCAATAGCAACATGTCATTCTTTTTCACTCTTTCAAAGTGAGCTCTATTAGGAACTAACCCTGTTAAAGGTTACAAAACACACTATTAAATGTGACCTAGCTTTTAATCACCCTATTAGGAGTGGCCTTATAAGAGGGCTTTGATCATTCCATTTAGATTGTCACCCAAGTTAAAGGATTTACACAAACTGTTAAATCTTCAAATGAATGTTAGGTCAACCTTTGTTAAAAGGAATTCAATACAAACTATTTATAATGATAAGAAATAATAAAATAGGTTTGATCTCTATGATTACAACTCACTTTTTCTAGTTCAAAGCTCTATTCAGTCCTTATGCTAGTTCACTGATAAGCCTTCCACGATCATCTCTAATCTTGATTTTCTTGGACAGCATTCAAGCAATTAGTCCACTATTCTCATCAACACTTAAGCCTTTTTCTCTAATTTACTTATCAACAAAAACATTATATTTGCAAGATTTATCCTTTAGCTTTGCATTTAAATACTTGTGTGCTTCTCATCAACCTCGTTCTATATGTCTCTCTACATACAAACTCGCTTATACACACACTGGCTGGGCTCGGCTTGACATGACTAGATAGGGTTGGACATGGTAGAAAATGATCAATTCTATATCTCTTTAAATAGGAAATTCCTAAATTACCATTTTTTACATTCACCATACATCTTAGGGTTTATGACCAGATTTAATTTGATTCAATGTCTTTGTTCATATTCTTGATCATCCTCTAGAAACTTCTTGCAAATCTATCTATCACGTCTTTACCTATTCACCTCCTTGAATTTAATCATCCAACTCATCAATCATATATTCAACATGCTTTACATCTCCCAAGAAATCAACTAAGTTGACTTGATCTTATGATTTTTTTGAATTTTTTTCACTTATTATCACTTCACAATCTTTAACTTTTGATACTCGATCGACACTAAAATACTATGTCACCATAAAGATTATTGGATTGGCATCAAATAACTTTTTTGGTGGATGCTAATTTTTGGTCAACACTAGATTTTATTGGCACTAACTATAGCTCTATTGACACTTAGCATTACTCAACACTTCTTAGTATTTTACTCTTTTGTTGGCTTATCTTAGCTTTCTTGACATAAACAATTACTTTGCTTTATTAGAGTCTATCTAATCAAATATCTATTGTAGTTTTCTTGTCATAGCTTCAACCTTTCCTCTAGGTGTTATAGTTATGAGTAACTTCTCAAATTCTCTTCATCAATCAAATAGATATGACATTTGCATTAGGTAGCAATATGTCTCATCCATTGATTTGACATCAATAAAAAAACAATTGTTCCAATTGTAAGTTTCTAACAATCTCCCTCTTTTGCATTGATGGAAATCTCTCAAACATATGAATACTAGTAGTATTTAGGTTACCATGTAATCCAAAAGATTTCACTACCATGAGTGACTAATATCCTTTATTTCACTCTGATTCTCATCCATGCAATTTCAAAAAACTCCCTATCTCATCACTCTATATTTTCAAATTACTTTTACATCATTCTCTCCCTCTGAGGTGTATCTTACCTCCTTTATCAATAATCTCTCCCTTAATATGTAATCTCTCCATTTGACTTCTCTTAGTGATCTCTCACTTTTTGACAAAAATGCCAAAGACGTGTAGCTCTATCATCTTCAAAACTCTTCATACATCTAAATTATGTAGATTTTGCATGTCTGGATGATACTTGTCATCTATCTATGACTGATCTTTTTATGGTGTACTAAAGTATTCTACTTTAGGAATGTCCAAAAGTAGAGTTGTATTGCATCACTATGTAGAATGGTTTGATTAGCACATGTGATGCAATGCACCTTGTCTACTTAAGTAGTTTTATTTAGGCAAATTACCCCTAGTTTACCTCTAAGATATTCATTGGCACCTTTGGGTAATGGTTTTGTGAATATGTCAGCAATATATTCCTTTGTATTTACATATTCTTGCTTCACTTATTTGTCTTGAACTAATTCTCTCAAGTAATGGTACTTGATAGAAATGTGCTTTGTCTTAGTGTGCATCACTAGATTCTTTGAAATGTTGATAGCACTTGTGTTATCAAAATAGATAACTATTGGATCTATAATCTCTTCTTTCATACCTTTCAACAATTACTTAATCCACATTATCTTGGAAAAATTCACTACAGGTGCCACATACTTGGCTTCAGCCATTAATTGTGAAATACAATTCTACTTCTTGCTTGTTCGTGACATCAATCTTTTTCTTAGAAAGAATGCACCTCCACTAGTGTTTTTTTTTCATCAAATTTTCTAGCCCAATCTGAGTTAGTGAAAACCTTTAGTTCAAATCTATTACTTCTCTTGTAATATAATCCATAGTCTTCTATACCTTTCAAATATCTCAATATCCTTTTTATGACCATCATGTGATTCTCTTTAAGATTTTCTAAAAATACAGAAACTATCCCAACTACCAAAGCAATATCTAACTTGTTTTGAACAACATACTACAATTTTCCTATCATGGATTTGTATAGGGTCTGGTTCACATCAATAGAATCATTAGTCATAGATAGCTTATGGCATTTAAACATAAGTGTACTCACTAGCCTTGAATCTTCCATAACAAAGGTCTTTAATATTTCCTTGATGTATGTGGATTGTGAAATGAAAATACCAAATTTCATTTGACGCACTTGTAATCCAACAAAAAATTTGATCTCACCAAAAATATACATTTCAAATTCCTTTTCCATTCCATCAACAAATGATTTACATAATTCTTCCCTTCCTCCAAATATACTATCATCAACAAATATCTTAGATAATAGTACTTCATTTTTCTTACCATTCTTCAAATATAAGCTATCGTTATCATTTGTCCTTTCAAAACCAATTTTCACTAAGTAGTTATGTAGTATTTCATACCATGCTCTTGGGGTTTGCTTCAATCACAAAAGAGATTTTATGAGATTACATACCATGTTACTTTTGTTTGGATCTACAAATCCTTTACACTATTAAATGTATACTTCTTCCTACAATATACCATTTAAAAATGTAGATTTGACATCCATTTGATATACCTTGAAATTATTGTAAGCTGAGTATGCAAGAAAACTTTTGACTCCTTCAAGTCTAGCCACAGGAGAAAAGGTTTCTCCATAATCAATTCCTTCTTGTGCATAACCCTTGCATACCAGTCTTGCCTTATTTCTTGTTACTTCACCATTTTCATTGAGATTGTTTCTAAAAACCCACTTTGTCCCAATAAAATTATTGTCTTTAGGTTGTGGCACTAAATTCTAAGTATTATTCTTCGCAATCTAGTCAATTTTTTCATTCATTTCTTTTATCTAATCTTTATTATCTAAAGCATCCTTTATTGACTTGGGCTCAAAATTCACAAAGTAGGTATGTATTATTTTTGAGTTTTCTTATTCTCATTACACTTGACTCAACATATCCAATGATCTATTTATGTTTATGATGTCTTCTCACATATTTTGCTAACATAGGTAGTTCCCTCCTTGGTTCTTCTTCAAGTTCATATGGAAAAAAAAATACAAGCTAATGAGGGAGCATCTAGAGGTGTCAGGGCAATCCTGTATCACCCAAAAATATGATTAGTGTTAGCTTTTGTTTAATGTGCTTTCATTTCTAGATACCCATTTGGGTCAAAATAAAGATTCCAAATCTCATAGTTCCACTATTGGTTTTTTGGGTTAGAGTTTTTGAGAACCTTGGGATATGTGCCAATGCAAAAAATAGGTTATTTTGTAATTGAGCCATAATTATGATGAGTTGGAGGGGGTGAGTTGGAGGGATGATTATAATTATAATTTAAAGCACTCCAAAAAAGAATCGGGTCAAAAGCCTTTGTAGTTTGAAAGTTATTGCAATTTTATGTTGCCTAGAGAACTCCTAGGAGCACTTTAAAGTTAGATTTGAGGCACTAAATAGCCTTGTATGGGCCCAAAAAATGGGGGATGAGCTAAGCTGGTCTATAGGGCTATAAAGCGCTTGCAGATATTTTTTAAAATGTAAATGGTTCATCAATCGGAAGCCCAAATCAAAAGTTATGTCTCCCAAAAGTTGGACTGCCATTTTTGGAATCTTCTAATTTTACACCTACTTTTGACGTGTTTTCTAGAACCTTCGATTTTGGTGGTGGATGCCAAATGGCATATTCTAAGTGCATTACTAACCCTAAACCTAATTTGGGTTACTTAAAGACATTGCTAGCATTATAAAGGCAGTTTTTGGTGCAGTTTAGGAGAAGGTACTAGAGGAGGGTTTTTCTCTAGGATCAAACAACATTGTAAGCCCATAGGGAATGTCTTTGGTCTATTTTAATTTTACTCAATATAATAGCATATCACTTTTGATAATAATTTTCCCTTTTCCTGTTGTGTTCATTTTATCTTGGGTTATGTCCTCATCACAAGCTCATTTCCTCTTCTTTGTTCAAGTTTAGGTTTAGGTTTTGAATGCTCAATATTCATTGTTTCATGGTTGACATTGCATGTCTATAACTTGGCATCTTAAGTCTATTGCTCAACACCCACTCTTCATTGTTCAATAATTTTCATTTGCACTCCATCAATTTCATGTCTGATGGGAACTCTTAGTTTGATGTTTCTATTCACTTTGAGTACTAGGAGCATCTATTGACAATTGGCTAATGAAGATATGTAATTGTTGTCATTTATAGAAACACGTCATGTACATGCTTATAGGACACCTCATAAATAAAGATACTTATCTTTTGGTACTTAGAAATTGTCTAAGTATAAATTTGATATACAACAATGTATTGTTTTATTTATAACTTGTTGATGATGTCATATTATGACTAGCAAAGTTAGATGGAGATAGTATACATGTTGATGATGAAATGTATAACCTTGGAAGTTAGTACAAACTGTACAAAAAATAGATATTTGTGTTTTACAAATAAATAGGACAAAAAAAATTAAATGAAAGGAATTATTTTGTTTATAGAATCATTATTTGTCTAATTAGGGCCGACATCCTAGATGTTTACTCTAAGTTGGAAAAGTGTATTGTGGTCTTAGCCAACCTAGCATAAATTTTTGTAAAGGCATGGAATTTATGCAAAGAACATCTTGCGATAAGAAGAAAAAATTGTGCGAGTTATGATATTCAAAATTTTGTGAAAGTGATATATGAAAAGTTCATTTTGTGATCTGAGATCGAACTAAGGAAGAAGCTACAATACCTACATTCCAAAAGTTTGATTACTTGTTTGGGAAGTGAGCTCTTCTTGTAATTAGAAGTGTATGTTTGGGTAGTGAGCTCATCTTGTATCTACTGTACCACAACTCCTAACAAGGATTCGAAGTCTCCTAACAAGAACTCTCTATACTAAATTTTCTCATTGAATCCTAACAAGGTCCATCCCCTAACAAGGAACTTATATATTAGTATACTATCTAGTGGGTATCATCCCCACTAGTGTTTTTCCTTCACCAAAGTTTCCCTAGTTAAAAAAATATGTTGTTATGAGTTGTCTTTGTGCATGGTTACTATTACTATTCAACATCATTTTATTACTTTGTTATCCATGGTTTAAAGTAGCAAATAATATTCAGTTGGTAACTAAAGTTTATAGATTACTAATTCACACCCCCCCCTATAATTCCTATTTCTAACAATTGGTATCAAAGCATAGTTACTCTAAAGAGGCTTAACAACTTGAGTAAGAACCCTATGAATATGGAATAGTTGATGAAGAATCTTGAAGAGGAACTTGAAAAAATCGATCTCCTTATTGAAGAAATAGATAAGCTATAGGAGAGATATGAAGACTCTAAAGTATACATTGGACAAACAAATGAAAAGATTGAACATCTCAAATTCAAGTCTAAATATATTGAATCTAAAACTAGTGTTGATAATAATTTAAAGCTTAAGACAGAGTACAAGATCTTGAAACATTAATTGAAGATTATGAATCTAAAGTTAACTTTGAGGAGTGATCCTAGCAAAATTGAAACTGATTTGAAGACTAGGAATGCAAATCTTAGAGAAAGTCTAGCAAAGAATATCATGAAGAACTTCATAAGTACAATACTATTGTGAAAGGTGAATTAACTCAATGCAAGAAAAAAATTGAGAATCTTTATCCTAGTAGAGAAAATCTTGATGATTTGATGTCAATATAGAGACCTACTTATGATAAGACTGGTCTTGGAAAAGAAACCTGAGATTAGATCAAATCTAAAAGAAAAAGATAAATCTGATGATAAGATTGAATCCAGTCAATCTTCTGATAAACCTAAAGAAGTTGGACAAGACAAGGAAGTTGAGATATTGGATGAACCAAATAAAGTGGAATCTCCTAAGGAAACTAGAAATAAATTTAGAGGTAAGTGTTTTTCATGTAATGAAATAGGTGATATGAAAAGAGATTGTACAATAAGTCATCTAATCATGTTAAGGACTTTTATTGTCATAATTGTCATGATATGGGTCATTAAGAAATTGATTGTAGGAAATCTATATATGATAATGATAGAAGAAATAGTAGAATATTTGGAAATACTAACCCTTTAGATAGAAGAAGATCTAATGAAAGGACATCGAGAGAAGGAAGACCTTATGAAGAAAGAAGACAAATCATGTGTTATAAGTGTAACAACTTTGGACACATAGCTCTTAACTTTCATGTACTTGATGGTCAGTAGAATCCTAGAAGTAGAACATTAGTATGTTAGTCATGCAACAACTTCATACATACGAAAAAGTATTGCAGAATGAACATAAACTTCAAAGATAGAAGAAACAATGAAAGAAACTTCAAAAACAAAAAGGAATGATGGAAGAATCATCAGAAATGATAGAAGGAACCATGAGAGGAACTCTAGAACTAAGAAAGACAATGAGGAACAAAGAAAAATGTTGTCAGTGAACTTCGAGTAGAAATCAATGAGGCATTTGTAAAAGGATTAGACATCTTAAAAGATAAGTTAGATGATGATGAGATAGGAAGATCAAAGTCAATAATCGAGTTTGATTCAATTAATTTGAATTAAGCTTGTTCACAACACCAAAATTTAAAAGCATCATCTAGAGACCAAAGTAGAGGTAGAAAAGTTTGGAAAAGGTGTAATGAGATAAGTTTAGATGGTAGCTAAGCTTGATTATAATTCAAAGCTTAACTAAACTGGTTAAAAAGAAATTAATACCTACTATTATTACAGATAAAGTTAATTCTGTAGAAAAAGATGAAAACTATGTTTTTGCAGAGAATTTAATGAAGAGAACTTTTGTGGAGTATTTTCATGATGCAAGAAGCTATAGTAAACCTTGGGTAGCATCTGATGATGGGATATAAGATCTTGAGCAATTATTTGATTTCAGAATGTAATTGACAGTTTTTTTGTGTTTGTAAAGTACACAATTAGTGCAAGTTCAAGTTGAATGAATAAGTGGAGTACATACTTGATTACCACTTCATTGTGATTACATTAGAAGCATAGAGCACTCAGAAGTGACTTGACAAGGCAATTTTGAAGAAAACCCTATTTTTGGATAGAGGTATTTTATCATTTTTCAACAGAATTTATTTGATAAAAGTTTCTATTTGATAGAATAATGGATATGTTAGTATTTCATAATGTTAAGAATGAGGGGAGACAAAAATCAAAGGTTGTTTTCATGAAACTCATAGAAGGAAACCCTAAGTCAACATTATACATTACTCTAAACAATGCAGTCTATTTGGAAGATATAGGAAGATATCTTACTAGTAAGTTTGAATCTAATGGGAGTGAGTATATGAACAAGGATATGGAACTAGTATTTAATCATGATGTGACTGTGAAACTCATATTTGAACACTTGAAAGAACTATACCTATTCAAATATCATTTCTAGTGAGAATTGGACACAGATGAGTGGACACAGATTATACTAAGTAGAATACATGATCGAAAACTATGGCTACAAGATAGTGTAGTTGATATTTCAATCAACCTTATTCATGAGGTAACTGGTCTTTGTAAACAAGGCAGTGTACCTATAGGTGAGAGATTGTTTAAGAAGAAAGTTGATAGCTACAGAAAGGGAGTCTATAATAGAAAGGCCATGCTGATCAACACCACTAAACAAGATGATGTAAGATCCTTCAGTAGAATCATTGGCTACTCTATATGTGCAAGTTCCAAGATTGATGAATTGTTAGCTGGATTCATCTATGTAGCCTACAAGATATGTGTTGACAAGGAACAAGTTAACCTTAGTGAAATTTTAAGAATGCAACTTCTTGAGAACCTAGAGAAGATAAAAAAGACTAAGAATAGTGTGTTTAGATTTCAGTCCCTGATCAATTATTTATTTTTCATGTACTTAAAAGATTTCCATATTTTTCAATCATGTAGATTATGAGTAGTGAGAGGTTTCCAATTGAGAAAATCATAGATGTATGTAGAAGACATCAAGCAGATAAAATATTGGATAGTGGAAACTTGATAATGAAAACATTTTAGAATGGAATGAGGAAAAGATTCAAAATTGCACCTACAATTGTAGATAGATTTAAGGAAGAAATTTGTGTTATGGTTGATATAGATTTTACTTATATTCAAGTAGTCGAACCTCAGGAAACATTTCTTGATCCCTTAGGTTATGAATTGAGTGATGAAACAATAGTTGGATACATTAATTTATTGTTGAAATTAGAGAAGGACCAAGATGAATATAGATTTGGAACATATGATGAGATTACCTAGTTAGCTCATCAGGCATCTTTGGAGAAATAATCTTACAAGAAGATAGAAACAATAATGAAGAAAGCCTTAAGAGAAGCTGGTATGATTGCGAGTGAGTCACAAGTAGTCAGATAGACTATGAAACAAGGTATATTGAATGTGCTACCTTTATCAATATTCATTGCAAAGACATCTTCATAATAGAGGATTCCTTATGTAGTAGTGTCAAATGTTCATAAAGGTGAGCCAAAGAGGAAATCAGAGAAATTAGTGGAAGCTATGATGATAAAGACTAAAAGGGTCAAGAAAATAGCCATTGGACCAAGAAAGAGACAAAAGACATTGTTGAGTCTGGTGAAGAAGAAGAAGAATAAGAAGTCAAATAGATAGAGAAGGTAACTACTTCTAAGTAGTTAGTAGGAAAACCTCAGCAACCCTGGAAGCCGAACATAGAGAAGATAAATTTAGCTATTGCTAATGAAGGAAACTTTGTTTAAATGAATAAATTTTATGACTTGTACAACAATATTGAGAAAGCTCAGAATGATATCTTTACTATTAGATACATAATAACCAATAATTTGAAACTTAAAAATATTGAAGGCATAGTAAACCAAAAGATCTATGAAGGACTCGTAGAAAAGAGGGCACTAGCTAGAGAGACGACATAGAACTTCAAAAGTCTATGTTAAGAATAATATGCAAGACTAATGATGATGAAGAAGTCAAGAGATTTTTGAACAATTTAGCACTTTACTCAATAAACAAGGTGAGACAATTTCTATTTATGGTGGGTGAAAAAGATAAGATAAGAAGTGAAACTGTGGCAGCCATAAGTTAGATGTTGACATAGTCCAAAGTAGCACCTTCACCAGAACCTAGAACCTCAAAAGTGTCAATGAGCGGTGATAGAATGCATATAGATTAAACCAATGTTGCCATTAACATTGATGATATTAAACCATCTTAGAGTTCTGAATAGAATGAACCTCGTGCCATAGATATTGAAGAATTGAGACAAATTGAAGAGAAGAAGAAGTTATTACAGGAAGAGAAAAGGAAAATAGAAGAGGCCAAGAAAAAATTGCTTGAAGATGAGATGAAAGGAAAATATTAGTTGAAGAAGATATGAAAAAGAAAACAAATAAAGATAAGAAGAAAAGATTAAAAGAGGAAGAAAAGAGAGAAAAAGAAAGAAAGGAAAGAGAAGAGAAAGATGAAGAAGAAAGAAGAGTCAAAGAGGCAGCTAAAAAGAAGCAAAGGGAAGATGACATTAAACCTTCTAGTTCATCCACTCTTCTTTTTCTTGCTAGCCTGACAACTAATGATGATGATCAAAATGACTTGATCTCATCTTTGTCAAAACTTATTCAGAAGAACAAGATAGTATAAAGCCTGTAGATAACCTTGATGGAGATTACTAATAGATTACATAGTACTTTGGTAGTGCAGCACACAAAGATAGATCTTGAACAAAGGGCACGAGTAGTGCTAAAGTCTTTTGATGAAGAATTCACAAATTTTTTGAATGTTGTAGAAATGAAGGCACAAATCTCACATGATGCTAACTTGTTTAGCACTATTTGTAAGAATATTAAGAATGATTTGATAAGTCTTGATACTTGTATCAAGGAACTTTAGAAATGTCAATAGGATGGAAAGATACTATATATTAAGTGTACCCTATCTTATAAAGTGACTAAGGAAATTGACAGTTAGATTGGAGGAAAGATGAGTGAGCTAGAGGCTCTATCTAACCAGTTACAACAACCTACCAGTAAAGTTGAAGATTTTGAAGGACAAGTGACCAGTATTCATAATGATATCAAGAAACCTGAACTTTGGAAGGAAAAAAATTTGAAGAGATTATCAAATTTCAAATAGTCTATTGCTCTAAAAATGTCTATTGTTGATAAGTTGTTGGAGGAATGTGTCAAAGCCAAGAATGCTTATTTTAACTTTTTATACTCTAACCTTAATGCAGTTGAGAATTCATCATATACCTTATGTGTAATTCTTGCCTTTGCTGAATCAACCAAAGATACATGGACAAAAGGTATGAGCAATATGAAGGCAAGTTTTGATGATTGCATGAAGATATATCAATTTAAGCCAAATGTTTACAGATATTTTTACAACATATGGACAGTTTTTGACATTTTAACCTTTTTCATTGATGTCAAAGGGGGAGATGTACATAGGAAAATTATAAATTAGGTAAAGGAAAAGATAAATTTGGAAAGTATGAAATCATATTGTAAGGGGGAGCATATGTAAGATGGACAAGTTGTAATAGATGTAATGTTAATGCGTTATTTATTTTAAGTTTTTTGATACTTAGCAAATTTTCCCTATTTTGTTGCCATGAATTCCAAAGGGGGAGAATGTTGACAATTGGCTAATGAACATATGTAATTCTTGTCATTTATGGAAACACATGATGTACATGCTTATAGGAAACATCAGAAATAAAGATACTTATTTTTTCGTGCTCAAAAATTGTCTAAGTATGAATTTGGTATACATCAATGTATCATTTTGTTTATAACTTGTTGCTGATGTCATATTATGACTAGAAAAGTTAGATGGAGATAGTATACATTTTAATGATGATGTGTATAACCTCAAAAATTGGTAGAGACTATACAAAGAAGATATATTCATGTTGCACCAATTAACTTTGTCATGCCCAAATTCTACAAGGCAAAAACACAACTAATTTTTTTTTTTTTAAAGGTACAACAAGGAACAATTACACATGTACCTATGTGCAGTAGATATTCTTTACTGAATGGAATAGAGATAGAAATCTACAATTTCATGGTTCTAAAGTACACTAGGGTATCACAAATGTGATCATGTACCGGAGGCAAAGCCTAACAACTCCTAGGTACGTTGATACTTCAACATAGGTCTTAGGTGTCAAGGTTCACTATCATCATGTTTATCATCTTTGTTAGTGTTCCATTATGATACATTCCTAAATTTTTCCTTAGAGGTCATAATGGGTCATAAATGTTTTGCATTCTTTCATATTACAATTTTTGTACACAGTCTTGATATAATGTCGATTATTTTCTAAGGCACTTATCTCAAGTATAGTTGTTGTACATATTCCTTTATTTGTTTAATTTTAAATTTTATTATTATTATTATTATTATTATTATTATTATTATGTGGTTATAATTTAAGGTTAGTTATTTATTTACTTACTTATCTAATTTATGTTCAAAATTAGGTATTGAAAATTAAATTCTTTATTCATTTATTTATCCATCAATAGTGTCAACCCCCAAATACAAGGGAGAAACAATACATTTAATTAATTTAAATTAATATGATACTTCACAAAAGACATAAATAAATAAGGCTAGCATTACTAATAATGTTTTTATTTGTTTATTTAATTAAAGGAAAATTAATAGCTTCCACTAATATAATGTATTCCTAAACATCCTATTAAGAAACATATTTTAGTAATTTAATAAACCTTAATTGCACTTTCTTTTATTAATCTCAATAATGTCATAAATCCAAATTTTATTCTATCTAACTATAGCTCAAATAACAAACAATACATTAATAGAAAACACACTAAAAAAAAATTACATTAATTTCCTATATTTCTATGCCCCACCCATCTAACTTAATAACTAAATTAATATATATTCTTTTTCAACCCCCCCAAATCAAATTCTTAAGGAAACCTTGGGTCACGAGCCCATACAACTACCTCCACTAAAGCTTATGACAGGGATCTAATCATTTCCTTTATGTAATTTAAACAAGGGGGGTTCTGACACCTAAGATCTCATTAGTAAGGGGCTGACATGGAGCATTCTCCAATGTCACCCACTTCTCCCCAACTCTCGAGTGTAGGTACTTGCCTAGGAAAATTAAGCTTGAAGAGGAGTTGTTTAATAAACATGCAAAGTCATTTTTCCTTTTTTTATGGGTCCCTCCCCACTTTGGCACCTAGGGAGTAGGGTGTTAGGTGGAAGGAGAGTAGGATGGGGGTGGCATACCTCCCATGGCACCTCCCAAGCATTAAATGCCCCCATAAAGGTAAGGCCAATAGGTTGAGGTGGTGGGGGGTGTTATCCTTTTGCCCCCCTCTTACAAAGTTAGAATCATTTCTCCTTCTTTTTTGATGAGACTGTCCCCTTATTAATGAAAGGTGATTTTTAAAAAAATATTATTTCTTACCTATAATATTTCAAATATTATTATATTATTCAAGGCCTATTATTTTATTTTACTGTATTAGCAAGGTTCTTATTGGATTTTACTCATACATTTTCCAGAAAGAATATGCATCTTCAAACACTTTTTTTTTTGTGTAGCTTATTGCCATATTTTCTTTACAATTTCTTCTATGGTTACTCATAAATTGAGCTAACTTCATTTGAACTTGTATGATGAATTTCAAGCTCATTCCATATAGTGAAATCTATGATTGAAATATAACAAATGCCATAATACTATCAAATTAAATAGCGAGATACTTTTGCATGAAACACAATACAATATTTTACTTGTAACTTCATGAACTTCCATTATTCCAATTTTATTGTGAAGTACTCATCATGTCTATGAATTCGTTATCATTTAGCAACAAATTCTACCCTACATATGATTCGAGATTTAACACATATGCATCTAGATTATTCCTATGAGACTTGAGGAAATAAGAATAAAAAATGATAATCTCCTATTCATCCTACTAATGTCTACCATGACACTTGATTCTTTTCTTCAACACGTTCATATCCAAGAAAAATGAAATTACAATTACAATTCAACAGAATTTTATTTCAAAGTTCTTTCATTCCTTCCATACTACATTCTTGACATACATGAACATAGGGTGGTAAAGATGTTATTTTGAAATATACACATTTTAAATATCTTTTCTCACTGCATAAATGACTCACAATCTCTCTATTGACAAATGGAATAGAACTAGACAACATTCTCACAACATAATATAATCACATAACAAGTTGGATTTCCCCTTCATTTTGACATGAAAATAATAGTGTCCTCTTCTCCTATGAAATGGAAAAAAAAATTACATGAGCTTCAAGCTTCCAAGATCATCAAGTAAAAACCTGGAAAAGAGAGACAAAAATGGGGAACCATGGAGGCTCACCTCCCAACCTAAGCCTCAAGGAGGCCACCCAACAAGCTTGGGGAAACAAGGCACCACTGGTTGCACACCTTCTCATCTCATAACATGCATGATCACAGCAATATAAAAAACACTACACATTACATTGCAAGAAAACCCAATCCATGGCTTGCACAAATATTCAACAATTGAATCAAGTTATAGGGTGGAGGTGGGCTCTCTCCATGAGGAGGATTTCCAAACTATGATTCACAAATATGCACATATTCTCATTATCAACATGCCCTTTCAAGGCTTACAATTATTTCCCTCTCCACACACCTCCTTATACCTCCCAAAATGCAAGTAGACAAGAAGTCCATATTTTGTTGAACAAATAAAAATCATCTCCACACATGGGAGAGTTCCTCAACTACATGATTGATCCCAACTAACCCCTTCACCCAAACATCTCTTCCCTCCCAAGGGTGAGTGATGCTTCACACCCATTACACACACAACATGAAACAAAACAAGATTCAAGGAAGAAATCACATAAACTTCTCACTTGCAACACTCAAACAAAAGATCCTTTTTTTTTTTTACCAACCACATCTACAATACACCAAATTTACCATGGAATGAAGAACATGATATCAACTCTAAATGCAAATGAAGAACATCATGGATCATGGATACCAACCTCACTCCAAGCAATAATAAATGAAAAGTTGTAGCAGAGGTCCTTATGCTATTCCTCCAAACCCTAGTTGTCTCTAAAGATAGAGAGTGGGCAAGTGAGTTTCTAATTTGGCCATGCCTCTATATATCACTCTCATTTTTGGGGTCTCCTAGGTCTTCTAGGCACCCTATTGTTCACTATTAGCCCCCTAACTTAAAGTATTAACATGGGTAGGGTTTATTTTTGTCACAAATTCACCTTGGAGCTACTTAATGGCCCTCACAATGCTAGGTAAGTTCAACTTTCAAATTTCCTATGGTGGTAACATTGTTCTTTTTACTAATTTAAGGTAATAAGTCAAATTTCTCAATTAAGGTATTTAACTGGGGATAAGGTGGCCACATGATCCTTCATCAAAGAACATGTCATTTTCACATAACAAGTACAAGTGTCAAGTGACGCACACAAAATTTACCATACATCACACATGACATGTTTAGAATCTACACATGAAATACATACTACAAACATACATCTCACATTTACAAAATAAACACATCACAATGAGGTTTATGAATCTTATAAAGATTCACCTTAGCAGTCTCATTTTAACATGTGGTTGTACCTTGTTTCCCCATTAAGTTTCCATGGTTCCTTTCCTACACACTAAACTTGAGCATCAATAGTCCAATGAAAAATCACATATAAAATACATATGAAGGTAAAGGTACATAAAAATTTAATTATTCCATCATTCACACGTAATACATGCCATAATTACTTCCTATTCTCCATCATCTACATGTAAAGCATTTTAATCATTAACCCTAAAAAAAAACCACATAGTACTAACTTTCCTCACAAGATCAAATTAAGCATTTGAGTCACATTATAATTCCATTTCTTATCATAATGGTGAAATACTCAATAAAAATCCATTAATTCATCGATTAAGCCAGTTAATTCATAATACATACCATAATCAAAGATCACAAGGTAAATATCATCAGATAAGTAGCAAAATTTACTATCCATCAAGTATCAAAATATATGTCGAGATATCCAGTCCTAAATAGCAAAAATGGAAATACAATATCTATGCTATGATAGGTCAGGGTGAGACCTCACAAACTTGACATCGAAATTAAAGGAAAGGAATTATTTTGTTTACAAAATAACTACTTGTCCAATTAGGGTTGACATCCTAGATGTTCACTGTAAGTTGGAAAAGTGTATTGTGGTCTTAGCTGGCCTAGCAACAATTTGTGTAAAGGCATGGTATTTATGCAAAGGATATCTTGTGATAAGAAGAAAAAATAGTGTAAGTTATGATATGCAAATTTTTGTGAAAGTGATATATGCAAAGTTGATTTTGTGATCTAATATTGGACTAAGGAAGAAGTTATAGTACCTACATTCCAAAAGTTTGTTTACTTGTTTGGGCAGTGAGCTCTTCTTGTAATTGAAAGTGCATGTTTGGGTAGTGGGCTCATCTTGCATCTACTGTACCATAACTCCTAATAGGGTTGGAATCTCCTAATAGGGATTTAAAGTCTCCTAACAAGGACTCTCTATACTGAATTTTTTCATTGACTCCTAATAGGGTCCATCCTCTAATAAGGAACTTATGTATTAGTATATTATTTAGTGGGTATCATCACCATGAGGATTTTCCCTTGGCTAGGATTTCCCTAGTTAACAAAATATGGTGTTATGAACTATCTCTGTGCATGGGTACTATTACTATTCAACATTATCTTATTACTTTATTATGTATGGTTTAAAGTAACAAATAATAAATAGTTGGCAACTAAAGTTTGTAGATTACTGATTCACCCCCCCCCCCCCAAAGTAATTCCTATTTCTAATATCATTGTCATCCACTTAGATAAATGTACTATAGTCTTCAGGTTCTTCATTACATGAATTATCATCTCTTTTTGAAAACTCATCAACTCTCACATTTGCACTTTCCACAACTTTTTTAGTGTTGAAATTTAATCTCTATTCTTCATGGAATAACCTAGGAATATGCCTTCATCACTTTTTGCATCAATTTTTTCATTCCTATTATCTTTCACTATAAAATATCTACTACAAAAACATTGAAATATTTAATATTGGGAGCATAGCCATAACATAGTTCAAAAGGTGTAGAATTTGTACCTTTCTTGACTTGAACTCTATTCAAGGTATAGACACCAATACTAATCGCTTCTTTCCAATAGTTATGTGGCATGTTCTTCTCCATCATTAGTGTTCTTGAATAACTAAAAAAAATCAGATTTAGCTTTAAGAAACATCAATATCATCATTCTAGGATCAATATCATCATTCTAGGATAGTCATCTAAAAATAGAATGAAATATTGATCTCCATAGTAAATTTTAACACCAATGGGTCTACATAGGTTCGTATGAACCAATTCCAAAATATTACTAGCAGTAAATGTTTTACTCTTAAAATTAGACTTTGTCATCTTTCCTAATTGACATTGTTTACACATAGCATTGTCAGCCTTGTTTAGTTTATGCAATCCTCTTACTTTCTTCATCTTGCTAATATTCACCAAATTGTCAATGTTTACATGACATAACCTCTTGTGCCATAACCACATTTCTTCTTGTTTTGCAAACATACATGTCTCCCTTGATAGGCCTAGGTAGAATAAGTTACCTCTTGTCTACTCACTAGTTCTAATTAGCTTACCATCACCATCATGTATCTTAGCCTTTCTATTGTGAAATTTAACAAATTGTAGATAAGTCCTTAAACCCAGTAAACTTTGTCACGTGTTATCTTGTCATTCAGTTGAATAGTGCCTTTACCTTTTATAACACACGGGATATTAGTACCAAATTTAACACATCGACCATTGTATGGATCAATATCTTCAATTTTTTCTTTATCACCTATCATATGATTAAAACATCCACTATCAATTATCCATCTATCACTTTTCTTAACGTAAGAAATTAATGCAGTTTTCTCATATTCATTAGAATCTACTTTCGTAGCAACATAAATAACTTCATCATCATTACTCTTAGATTCAGTATCAATAATTCCTTTAGAAATATAACAAGATTTCTTACCTTTGTCATCATTTCTTCTTTTGTAGTCTTTGTCATCTCTTCTTCCTTTGTACTTTATTTCCTTTCTTTCATCCTTGTCTTCTCTATCAGGGCATCTAGTAGAAATATGACCAACTTTGTTGCATGAGAAACAACTGATAGATAATTTACCTTTGTATTTACCTTTTCCTCTTCCAAACCTTGTTGTAATGAGGGCTTCAAGTTCATCAATCTCATCATTGGAGCTATTATTTTCACTCTTCAAATGTTTTCCTTTCTTCTTGCTAAGAAAAATTTGTGATTGAAAGTAGATACAATGTTAGCAAGTGTGTAGTTATCAAAATTTTACATCTAAAAAGTAGGAAGTCTACCAATTACACCTTCTAAGATCAAGTTGTTATTTTGTGTGCATCTTAGTTCTTGGATTGCACAGACTCCAATGTCATAGATACAGAGTAGAGTCCTTAATACCTTACTTATCATTGTTTCATCTTTGATTTCTCCATTTGCACCTTGAATAGCATTAACAGCTCCTTTAACTTTTATGTAGTATTGCACTATGTTCTCACCTTCCATCATTCTCATGACATCAAATTTTCCTCTCGGGCTTTCTAATTTGGCTCTTAAAACATTTTCATCACCTCCATATATGGTCTTATATTTCTCTCACATCTTCTTTGTTGTATTGCAATCTTTTCATTCATCAAACTTGACATAGCTTAGGGCTGAGGTAATCTCCAACATTGCTTGGTTATGATATAACTTTTGTCTTAGTTCTTCAATAGTTAGAGGAGTAGTTGTTACTTCTACATATTCATTGTCCAAAAAATTGATAGCCACATCACTGATACTCAATATGTGTAGCTTCATTAGGGTCTACCATGCAAGAAAGTTCTCCTTGTTCAGCTTGGGTTCATCTCTCTTGTTCATCATGATATTTAGCTTTAAGTACCTTCAAACTTTTCTCTATAACCAATGTGCTCTAATACCAATTGTCAAAAATGTTTAGAATAACTAGGAGGGTGAATTAGTTGCTCAAGGTCTATATGTACCACTTGAATGATTAAACATTAAACACTTCATTGTTTTGATTATCCCGATGTTTCTCGATCTCTACTATAAACTTTCATAAACATAACTTGTATTGAAGAATGAAAACATTATCAAATGTAAATATTCACAACACATTCATCACAATTTTGACACTAACAATTTTACATGGAAATCAAATTTGGGAAAACCACTAATAAGATGTCACTCTTTTTCACTCTTTCAAAGTCAGCTTTGTTAGGAGCCAACCCTGTTAAAGGTTACAAAATACACTATTAAGTGTGACCTGGTTAGAGGATTTAATCACCCTATTAGTAGTGGCCTTGTAATGGGACTTTAATCATTCCATTTAGAATGTCACCCATTTAAAAAAAATTTACAATGACTGTTAGGTCAAGCTCTATTAAAAGGATTTCAATATGAACTATTTATAATAATAAGAAAGAAAATTGTAGGTTTGATTTGTGTGATTACAACTCACTTTTACTGGTTTAGATCTCTGTTCAATCCTTATGTTAGCTCACTAATAAGCCTTTCGCTGTCATCTCTAATCTTGATCTTCTTGGACACCCTTCAAGAAATTAGTCCACTCTTCTCATCAACACTTAAGCCTTATGCTCTAATTCACTTATCAACAATAACATCATATCTGCAAGCTTTCACCTTTAGTTTCACATTCAGACACTTACGTACTCTTGATCAACCTCTCTCTATAGGTCTCTCTACATACAAACTTGCTTATACACACACTGGCTAATTTCAGCTTGGCTTGACTAGACGTGCCTAGACATGGCACCAAATAATCGATTATGTATCTCTTTAAATAGATAATTTGTGCATTACCATTTTCTACATCCACTATAGATCTTAGGGTTTATGATCATATTCAATTTGATTCAATGTATCTATTCATCTTCTTGATCATCCTTTAGAAACTTCTCTTGAATCCATCTATTAGGTCTTTACAGAATCACCTCCTTGAATTTAATGATCAAACTCATCAATCTTATCTTCAACATGTTTTACATCTCCTAAAAAATCAACTGAGTCAACTTGAGCTTACAATTTCTTTGAATTTTGTTCTCTTACTATCACTCGACAATCTCTAACTTCTAATACTCAATCAACACTGAAATACTTAGTTGTTGTAAAGCTTCTTGGCTCAGCATCAACTAACTTGCTTGGTTGATGCTAATGTTTGGTCAACATTAGAGTTGCTCGACACCAGTTGTAACTTAGTTGACACTTAGCATTATTTAACAATCCTTAGTATTCTACTCTTTTTCTTGACTTAGCTTAGGTTTCTTGACATAAAAAATTACTTTTCTTTATCAAAGTCTATCTAGTCAAATGTCCATTGTAGCTTTCTTATAATAACTTCATGAATCATCTTCATCAATAAAATAGATATGACATTTATATTATGTAGCAATATGTCTCATCCATATATTTGACATCAATGACAAAACCAACAATTCTTCCAATTCTAAGTTTCCAACACTAAAGTGTGACCTCTTACATCAATGTGTAAGATATTTTGATCATAACATTTGATGCAATGTTACATCACTTTTCAACTTTCTTCAGATGGGGGAATTACCCATAACTTACTTCTTATACACTAAAATCCATCCTTAGGTAATACCTTAGTGAATATATCAAGTATATGCTCCTTTTTGTTCAATACTAATGTCTCACTTCTTTATCTTTTACCAACTCTCTCAAGTAATGGTACTTGATAGAAATGTGTTTGGTCTTTGTATCCATCACATGATTCTTTGATATATTTATAGAACTTGTGTTATCACAATATATCACAACAGGTTCAGTAGTATCTTCCTTCATACCTTTCAACAATTTCTTGATCCACAAAATGATAGAATAAATAACTACTATAGAAACATACTCAGTCTCTATTTTGGATTGAGAGATACAATTTTTCCTTTTTCTTTTCTATTGAATTAGTCTATTACCTAGGATGAAAGTGCCTCAACTTGTACCCTTTATGTCATCAGTGTTTCCTACCCAATCAACATCTGTGTAAAATTTTAGCTCAAACTTGTTATTATTCTTGTACCATAATCCATAGTCTTTTGTTCATTTTAGATATCTCAGTATCCTTTTCACAACCATCATGTAATTTTCTCTAGGATGAGTAGAAAATCTAGTAGTAATACCAACTACTAATGTAATGTTAGGTCTACTATGAACAATATATTACAATTTTCCAATCATTGATCTATATAATGTTTGATTCACTTCAATAGAAACATCATTCTTTGAAATTTTATGAGCAGTAACCATAGGTGTTCCAACTAGTCTTGAGTCTACCATTCCAAAGGTCTTCAATATCTCCTTAATATACTTTGATTGAGTAATGTAAATGCCCTTCTTCATCTGATAAACTTGCAAACTAACAAAGAACTTGATCTCTCCAAACATTGGCATCTCAAATTCTTTCTCTCCAAATAATTTACACAACATATCATGTCCTCCAAATATGATATCATGAACAAAAAAATTCAACTAGCAATATCATGCTCTTAGATTCACTTTTCAAGTACATATTGCTATTGCCATTGGTTCTTGCAAAACCAATTTTCACCAAATAATTGAGGAACCTTTCATACCAAACTCTAGAGGATTATTTCGAACCATATAATTATTTATATAGTTTTTATACCATGTTATTGTTTCTAGGATCAATAAATCATTCAAATTGATCAATGTAGACTTCTTCTAAGATTCCATTCATAAATGTAGATTTGTCATCCATTTGGTATACCCTGAATCCTTTGTAAGAAACATATGCAAGAAAATTTCTCACTTCTTTCTATATTCAACTCCTTGCTCTTGTGCATATCCCTTAAAAATTAGTCTTGCCTTATTACTTGTGATTTTACCTTTCTCATTCAACTTGTTTCTGAATACCCACTTGATTCCAATCACATTCTTTTCTCTATTCCTTGGTACCAATGCCCGTGTCTTGCTTTTCTCTATTTAATTAATTTCCTCATTCATTGCCTTTATCTAATCTTAATTCTCTAAAGTACCTTTAAATGATTTAGGCTCAACTTTGCATAGTAAACATATATCATTCTTCAACTTACTTCTTGTCATGACTACTAAATCTTTTCCTCCAATGATTTGGTTAGGTATATGGTTCCTCCTTACATACTTTGCTAAGATAAGTTCAGGTCTTCTTTTTTCTTCATGAATTTCATTGGTTTTTCTTGTTGATCTCCTTCAAGTAGTTCTAATTGCAACTTGACATGATCTATCTAGTTTTTATTTTCCTCTCTCTATTGTTTAACTTCTTCTATCTATGACTCATCTCCTACATCTTGATGATTGGCAGCATGGTGATGCTAGATGGAGATTTTCTTCTAAACCTCACTAGTGCCTAGTTACTGATGTTCACCAACCTCTTTCTCTAGTTCAAAAAAAGTACTAGGTTCTCCTTTATAGATGTCAAAAAAATTGTTAGAAATTTTATAGCTTACATGGTGTGATTTTTCCATTTATGGAAACATATAGTTCAGACTAAGTCAACAAATCTTGGAGATGAATTTTTGAGTTAAAGACTTAGAAAATTGTCTAAGTATCATAGAGTGTATCTATCAACACATGAACCTTTTTGGTTAGTTTGGTTCATAGAAGTTTTTTTGCCATGTGCACACTTACTTGGAGGAAGGAAAATATGTTAGGATGACATGCCAAGAGTGAAGGACAATACTGTTAGTATAGATAGAGATATTTTGTTTTTATAGTAAGAATGTTGAGCCAACAGAACAAGATAAAAGATATGTGAGAAAATATTTTTATTTAAGGAATTTTTTATTTTCAAAATAATTACTTAACCAATTATGGATGAAATCCTAGATTTTAACCCTAAGTTAGCAAGAATTAATTTTTTGTTCTGGGAAGCTTGTAAAGAGATGGAGGTAACAATACAAGAAATATGGTAAAAAGGAAACTATTTTGGATATGAAGTTGTGCGAACTTGAAAGCAAGTATAAAATTATGTTTTAATGTGGATTATAATGTATGATTAGAGTAGTGCAAATTGTGATCAAGTTTTGTGAAGAATAGCAAAAGGCTAAATTAGATATTAAAAATCAACAATAGTATAGAGGTTTTTACATCTAACTCTTTTATTGAAGAACTTTATTGCATATTGCATGTTTTGGTAGTGGGCTCATCTTGCATACATTTGTAGATTATAATAAGAAATCCTAATAGGGTTGAGGCTTCTAATAAAGCCTAGTTCTCTAACAAGTTTCAAGACACTATATAGATGCAATAGACTCCTAACAAGGTCAATATCTTTCACAAGGTACTTTTGATTAGTAAATCATTTTGTCAATACCATCCCCACTAGGGTTTTCCATTGGAAAAGGTTTCCCTTGTTACAAAATATAGTGCAACAAGTTTACTGCTCAACATAATTGGTTTACTTCCATCTGCAAGTTATAAGTTTGTTAAAGATATCCAATTTTAGGCAAAAGTTTATGAAATATTGATTCACCACCCCCCCCCCCCCCCCCAGTATTACCTATTTGTAACAAATGGTATCAGAGAACATTTACTCAGAGAAGGCCTAACAACTTGAGAAAGATCCCTATGGATATTAAACAATTATACAAGACCCTAGAAGAAGCTCTTGAGTAGATTGATATTCTTACTGAAGAAAGTGATAATTTGAAAAAAAAATATGAAGATGCAAAATATTACATTGGGAACCTAAAAGATAAGATAGATTATCTAAAGCCCAAGAAAGAGCCTAAATATTAGATCAAGGATAGTAAAGAAGTTTCAAGATTGAAAAAATAAAATGAGATCAAGAAGGATGAACTGAAGATTACAAATCTAAATTTGAGATTGAAGGATGATAAAAATAAAATTGAGTCAGATATAAAATCTAAAAAATGCAAATTTGAGATCCAACCTTACTAAAGTGACATCTGATCTCGATTCTACAAAGTTGCAGTATGCATAACTTGAGAAGTGCAATACAACTATGAAAAGATAGCTAACTTAGTGTAAGCTACATCTTGAAAAGTTGTACTCTAGTAGTGGAAAAAATGATGAACAAATCTTTATACAAAGACCTTCTTATGTTAATACAGGTCTTGTATAAATTGGAGAAAAGTTAATTACGAAGTCTAAAGCTAAGAAAGAGCCAAATCTTGTGATCCATCAAGTTGAACATAAGGAAGACAATCAAAATAAGAATGAGTCAAGTCAATTCTAATATGTACCAAAGAAAGTTGGGCAAGTTAATCAACTTGAGCAAATTGATGTACCCAAGCAACCTAAGCAAGCTAAATCACCTAAAGAAGTGAGGAAAATTTTCAAAGGTAGATGTTATGAATGCAATGAATTTGGTCATATGAAAAAGGATTTTACATGTAAGTCATTTAAACATACCTCTAGCTATTGTTATAATTATCATGGTTTTGATCATAGAGCAGTTAATCATAGGAAGACTAAATTTGAAAATGGTATCAAAGCCTGAGTTTCTACATTGGGAGCTCTGGGTATTTTGGAACAACTAGAACATTGAACTAAAGTGTATCTTTTCAAACTTTGAACTAGGTGAACCGAAATAGAACTTGAACTGTTACTTGTATATTTTTCATACTTCAACACTTAGTTTCAAAACTGGAAAATCTTACTTAAACCTAAACATAGAATTGAACTTAGTCTATTGCAAACATGTGCCTTTGATTGTAATAGTACTTTGTACTACTGTAGGATGGTATCTGGGACTAGGTCTTCTGTTAGAGGACATGGTAGAATTTGTAGAAGAGGTCGTGGTCATGGCAGAGCTATCAATGTCCATGAGTCTGCCCATGAGGGATCGACTCATGTAGAGAGCAGGGAAGAGCACACTAGTAGGCAGTAGGAAGAGAGCCGTAGAGAGGACCAAGCTGAGTTTGAAGAGGTTGGTTTGAGATAGATGATGCAGACTATTCTAGAACATCCACTGCCTATTCAACAACAGCCCAAAGTGCATCAAACTGAACAAGAGCATAGACCCAGGTCTAGGAGTCCTCGAAAGGATCGTCAGAGGTCCATTGTGTACACTCAGATGAAGGATCTTTCAAGATCCAAGGTCAAGCCTTTCAAGGGCAAGGTTCTGGTTATGTGGCCGAGCATTGGCTTATTTCCCTTGACAAGATTTTTTCCATGTAATATTTTGACAGCAATGTTATGGAAATATTTGCGATCACAAATTTAGAGAATTTTGGGGCCACTTGGTGGACAATTGAGGAGAAGAAGCTAGGAATCAATATGAGCAGTGTCACGTGGGAACTATTCTTAGAGAGTTTCTGTGAACGATTCTTACCAAAGGAATGGAAATAGCAAAGGGCAGATGAATCTCATAATCTTAGATAGTACTATGTCAATGATCGAGTATGAGTGTAAGTTTTATGAGCTCATGTCCTTTTCAGGATTTAGTGAAAATTCAGCTCAGTTGACACAACACTTTATTAGGTGTTTGAACAACCATATAATTGGAGGTGTCAAGGTATTTGAGCCAAAAACCCTCAAGGATGCGGTACGTTGAGCTATCCTTGTTGAGCAAAGTGTCAACCTTGGTCAAGGAGGTTTTGTAGGAGCGCCAGCAGGTTCAGGATCTAAAGGTAATTACAATTCAGGTGATAACAAGAAGCCTTCTTTTTCTAAGGGGAAACAGTATCAGCAATAGTCTCAGCAGACACAGCAACAGAAGGGATCGAATTCTCAGACTCAAGGTGGTGGCAAAGGTTCTAATTCCAAGAACAATCACAATGCTCAACGCAATAAACAAAATCAGCCCAATCAGCCAGCTCAGACTAGCAAATCTTTTGCTACCAGGAACAGTCATCAGCAATCAAATGTACCACCTATGGGTAGAGGATCTAGTAGGAATACAGAATTTTTTTCATGTGGTCAGATTGGACATTATGCAGCTCAGTGTCCACAGCGAGCACCTAAGTTTTTAGGACCTAGGCCTATAGTTTCAGAGCCTATAGTGGGTGATGTGGGTAGAGCCCATAGAGTTTTTGCAGCAGTTGATCACCATCAGGCAGATCATCAGGGAATAGTGGTTGAGACCACAGATGCTATTTGAGGTATATCTCTTTTAGTATTGTTTGATTCAAGAGCTACAGATTCATTTATTTCACCATCTATAGTTTCTAAGTGTAAGTTGGATGCGGTGAAGCAAGATCATGGTTGGCAAGTGGAACTAGCCTCAAGCATTAAGGTCTCCATAGATTCTATAGTTCATAAGTGTGGGCTTAGCTTAGGAAGCTTTGATATTGCAGTGGATCTTCGAGTCATACCCCTTGGTTCCTATGATGTGGTTTTAGGCATGGATTGGCTTGGATCTCATAGAGCCAGTATAGATTGTAGGAAGAAGATAATTATGTGCCAAGATGACCAAGGGAATGATGACAAGATAGTTCGGATACTAAGGCCTATATCTCTATGGATGATTTCTGCTATGCAATTGAAGCGAAGTTTTCCTAAGGGATGTCAGATAATTGTTGTTATGGTAAATGATCTTGATGAGGGAGATCCTATAAGGAAGACTTTAGATCACCCAATTTTACAGGAATACGTTGATTTTTTTCCAAGTGAGATTCCAGGCATGCCTCCAAAGAGGGACATTGACTTTAGCATTGATCTGATTCCTGGAGCTACATCTTAAGCTTGAGGAACTTCTGGCCAAAGGGAGCATTCAACCTAGCATATCACCATGGGGAGCTCCATTGCTCTTTGTGAAGAAGAAAGACTGTTCTTTGTGTCTTCGTATCGACTATAGACAGTTGAATAAGGTGACAATTAAGAACAGGTATCCTCTGCCTAGGATTGATGACTTATTTGATTAGATCAAGGGAGCTACAGTATTCTCCAAGATTGACCTTAAGTCAGGATACCACCAGCTTCGCATTAAGGAGGCTGATATTTACAAGACCACTTTTTGAACACGCTATGGGCATTATGAGTTCACAGTGGTACCTTTTGGCTTGACTAATTCTCCATCAATTTTCATGAGTTTGATGAATGGTGTGTTCTGATCTTATCTGGATAGGTTTGTACTTGTGTTTCTTGATGACATATTGATATATTCTAAGACTTGGAAAGAGCATGAGGACCACCTGCGGTTGGTATTGCAGTGTTTGAGAGATAATTAGCTTTATGCCAATGTAGCTAAGTGCGAATTCTTCAAATCAGAGATTCAGTATTTAGGGCATGTCATTTCAGGTGATGGTATTTCAGTGGATCCTGCAAAGATTCAGTTGATAATAGATTGGCCGACATCGACTAATGTGTCAGAGATTTGTAGTTTCATGGGATTAGCTAGTTATTATCATAGATTTGTCCAAAACTTCTCTAGGATAGCACATTTTATCACTTCTCTTCAAAGGAAAGGAAAGAAGTTTGTATGGATAGAGAAATCTGAGGAAGCTTTCCAGAAGCTCAAGGTGCTTTTAACCAGTGCACCGATTTTAGCCATACTGGATGCAGAAGGTGATTTCATGGTGTGTACATATGCTTCTCTTGAAGGGATTGGGGCCGTGTTGATGCAAAATGGACGAGTGATTGCGTATGAATCATGCAAGCTCAAGGATCATGAGTTAAATTATCCTATGCATGATCTTGAGTTAGCAGCAGTAGTTCATGCTTTGACAAGGTGGAGACATTTCTTGTTGGGGCACAGATTTGAGCTACATAGTGATCATCATAGTCTTCAGTACATTTTCACTCAACCTAATTTGAATGCTTGCCAAAGGCAATGGATGGAGTTTCTATGCAAGTATGATTTTGAGGTTAAGTACATTCAAGGTAAAGAGAATGTGGTGGCAGATGCCTTGAGTCACAGGAGACATGTGATATCATCGATGACTCTTAGTGTGGACTTGAGGAGTCAGATTCTTCAGGCACTTCTTATAGATTCTTGGTATCAGAAAGTGTGCAGAAAGATTGATTCAGGAAGACCTTTGGAAGGTAGGTTTGCAGTTTACGTTCAAGAATTAGATGGTCTTTTAAAATATTTGGGGAGGATTTATGTGCCATCTTTGGATGAGCTTTGCACCTTGATTGTAGTAGAAGCCCATCATACACCTTACTTAGCACATCTAGGTGTCAAGAAGATGCATGCTGATTTGAGACGTTTGTTCTTCTGGTCTGGGATGAAGCGAGATATTGTTGATTTTGTGGCCAGGTGTCTTGAGTGTCAGAGAGTTAAGGCAAAACATAAGCACTCGGCTGGACTTTTGCAGCCAAATCTCATTCCTTCTTGGAAGTGGGATATCATCTCCATGGATTTCATTGTAGGATTACCTATGACTATTTGTCGTCATGATGCTATCATGGTCACCGTTGATCGGTTGACTAAGGTGGTGCATTTCTCACCGATCAGGTCTTCCTACACAGCAACTTCTATAGCTAATATTTTCATGCGTGACATTGTGAGATTACATGGTATTCCTAGAAAGATCATTTCTAATAGGGATCCTATATTCACATCTGAATTCTAGACATCGCTGCAGCATGAGCTTGGAGCGCAGTTAAACTTCAGTTCGGCATATCATCTAGAGATTGATGGTCAGACAGAGAGGGTGAATCAGGTTTTGGAGGATATGTTACGGATGTATGTGATGGATAGGAAGACACATTGGGAGGACTATCTCTACCTAGTGGAGTTTACTTACAACAACGGGTATCATAGTTCTATTGGCATGGCACCGTTTCAGCCATTATATGGACGTCCTTCTCGTACACCATTGAGTTGGGATAGCCTTGAGGATTGCATCCTATTGCATCCTGAGATACTTTGTGATATGGAGCAACAGGTAGTGTGTATCCGTGAGCACTTGACTATGGCACAAGATAGGCAAAAGAAGTATGCTGATGCTCATAGGACTGATAAGCAGTTTGTTGTAGGTGATAAGGTTTTCTTGAGAGTGCGTCCATGAAAGAGTCTAATCCAATACAAAAAGGGTTCTAAGCTAGCACCTCCCTTTGTGGGACCATTCGAGATTCTAGAGAGGATTGGCCCGGTTGCTTACCACCTTGCTCTACCACCCAGCCTAGATCGCATTCATGATGTTTTCCACGTTTTAGTGCTTCGACAGTATATTCCTGATATTGTGCATGTTCGTATTCTAGAGCAGTGGCAGTTGACCCTCAGGGGTCAAACCATCGAGCAGGTAAGGGTCCAATGGGACCCTACTGATGATTCTTCAGCTACTTGGGAGGATGTAGCTAGATTACGGGAGTTATATCCCTACCTATTTTTAGGCTTCCAGGAGTAAGCCTAATCCAAGGGGGGGTGGATGTAGTTCCTGCCCTCGTTCACATCTTTTCCAGAGATTGTTGCTATTATTATCAGACTATGTTGGACTAGTTTTATGTTGATGGATTAGTAGTATTGTTTTGAGACTATCAAACATTATGTTATGGATTTAGTGGTTATATGATGAGATCATTTAGACTTTACATTTCATGTATGCATGATGATCATTACATTGCTTTCAGTTATTGTTGATGATTAGTTAGATGGTTTATTATCTCATGTGTTTTATTATGGATACTTACCCCATAGTTGCATGTGTATGGTGTGTGTGTTTTCATATTGTATGGCATTTCTAATATGGTTAAGGAAGGGAGTCATAGTCACCTGCTTAGTCGGGATCTACACAATGCACCACTTGCTGCCATTGTCTGTTTAGCTTAGCATTATATATATTCTATGTACATGCATGGTTTTTTTGCAGGTTGCAGGTACCAGGTATCGACTTCCCTGAATTGCCAGCATGAGTGTACCCTATTATACTATCTCAATGATAAGAGAAGGGAGATAAATTCTCAAGTTCAAATCCCAAACCCTTAAGCCAATTGTCCTAGTGAGGTAGGACAAGTATCTGGATATTTTACCTACCAAATGTGTCGGATGACATAATTCATGATTTTTAACCCTTTAGATTGATTTTGTGTGAATTGCTCTATGATGGGTTTTCATATTTTATCTTGGAGGTCTATGGTGAATTTTCTATTAATTAAGTCTTAATAAATAGATTTAATTAATTAATTATTTGAGAAAATTAATATAAAATATCATGATATTTGATATTTTGTTTATAATTAATTAAATGAGAATTAATTAAGGAAAAAGGAATTAAATAAAAGAAAATTAGAAATTAAAGTTAATAATAATTATAAAATAATAATAAAGTAATAAATAATAATAATAATAAAAGTTATAAAAAATTAAAATGAAAGTTATAAATATTTAAATAGAAATTATATAAAAAGTAAATTGGAGTTATAAGCTTGCATGGGAGTTAATGCACCTTTTCATTTCTTATATGTCAACAACATAGGGGTTAGTGCATCAATTAAGCACCTGGTGTCTACAACCCTATGGTTCATCTAGAAGGTTGGAAAAGACCCTTGCTTAGTTGGTGACACCTTCTGGCTATTTCTAGAAGCATTCTAGAGGTTTCCTGAGAGCTCTTTATATTCAGGCATTCCTAGAAGCTTAGACATAGCATTGGAGAGCAATTGGAGCATTGGAGGACTTGAGAATTTTGACGGAGGGAGGAGCTTGCTCTGCGGGTTTTCTGAGGAAGATGGAATTAGCATCAGACTCCAGGTAGATTCTTGTGATTTTACTTATGCTATTTTCGCATCTTGCTTTCCCTTGTCTTCTTCGTGTCTTCCATATGTCTTCTGAGGATTTTCTTATTTTTATCGTATCCATTCTCAATATGGGTAGTTAAATTTATTTGAAAATCTTATATGCATAGAAAAGAACATGGGGCTAGGGATTAAATTGTAACCAAACCATTAGATAAACTATTGAGTAAATTTTGAAATCAAAAGTTTATAGAAAAATTTTGAGAATTGGAATTTATATATTGTGTATATATATGTTTATATTTTTAAATCTGGATACATATATGCATATGTGTGTGTGTGTGTGTCTATATGCTGTGATATTTGATTAAACTCTATATATATATACATATATACTTATATATATATATATATGTATACATATATATATGTATATGTATACATATACATATATATATGTATACATATATATATATATATATGTATGTATACATATATATATATATATATATATATATGTATACATATATATATATATACATACATACATACATACATATGTATATATACATATATATTTAATTAAAAGTCGAATGACATATATTTCGCAGCGAGCGAATGTTAAAAAAAAATGCATCGTGATTTACATTGGAGGGAAGCATTTTTTTTTTTTAAATGCAATATAAAAGAAATAATAATAAGTAAATTTTGGAATGGGCGGGAGGGACTTATTTCCCCACCCCTGCCGACGGCAATGCCTATGCAGACTGCGATACCGCAGAGTACCTACGGTCTGTAATGTACCCTGTGATCCGCAGGTTATATATATATATATATATATATGTTGTGACTGGCGGTTATTATACTCGTCGTGTGTAATGTGCGATTATCATATATTTTATTAATTCAATTTTTTTATATAATTCATTTTGTAAATTAATAATTATATATGTATATGTATTTATATATATATATATATATATATATGTATAAATATATATATATATATAAGTATATATATGTATATACATTATTAATAATAAATAATTAATATATTGATAGATGATTGGAATTTAAAGAGTAATTCTTTAATAACAAATTATTTTATAATGTTGAGCAATATAGGATCAATTTAATCTTTTAATTTGGAAAGAGGAATATGAAAAGAATTTCAATTATTATTTTGAAAATGATGGGGGTCATTATCAGCAAAATGTGTATACAAAAGACATTTAGAACATTTAGAAAATTGAGTCTAACGGTTTTTGAGGAGAAACTTTTATCTGTCAATACAATACATGGGTTAAGTAAAACGTGAAATTTCTCCACTTGATATTTAAATTGGAAAACGTAAACTGAGACCTTTACATTTAAATTCAAGTTTGTAAATTTAGCAAAACCAAAACATGTGTTTGCATTGTGTATTCTTTATGCTATTGTTTTGGGTTTTTGGGTTGACTAGTGTTGACCAATTATAGGACGTCTACCAAAGGCTTGTGGGTTATGTGATTGTGATGTCATGATGATGTTTTAATCTTGATCTTTATAAACCCAATCATGGTTATGTGATGGAATGCTCTATGTATTGGTTGTAATTACTAATTGTTATAGTTGAGATTCCTGTGTATGAGACACTTGACTTAACCATTTTTGGTCATTGATCAGTTTTCCTTGGTTATTTTCTAGTCGCCATGATGGGACTAAAATGTGGATTTATTCTTGATGATGTCATGTTGTGACATGATTGACTCAACCATTTTGGAGTCTTCGATCAGTATGATTGAGATATATTTTAGTTATTGAGAACCAATGGATACTTTTTTATTATCAGTGATACTTCAGTTGCTAATAGAGAGCTGTTGTGATCATATTTTTTATGGATGCTTGCTCATGGAGATTTGATGCTTTTATGCATATTTGATGATTTTTATTATGGATTATCTTTTGTGATTTTGAGATTTATGATTCCATGAGCTTAGGGTAGGATATCTGCATGTAGTGTCAAGAAGTGGCTTGCAATGGGGGTCGGGCCCCTAAGAGGCTGCCAGGGTAACTCATTGTAAGTTGGATAAATAAGTTATAACATTCACACCTAATACTAACTAAATGAACCTAAAAAGATAAGTGTTTTGGTTCTCGCCCATGCCTTGAGTGCTTGTATAGACTAGGATGGGAGTAGTGAGAATGCATGGTTGCGACTTTGCATTCCATAGTATGCCTTGTCAGTATGAGAGGATACTAGTGGTCGCATGAGATCAATATGGACCCGTGGAGTTTAGTTAACTGCTAGGGTAACTTGTACATGATAAATGCGATGAAACTTTCCTACTTGCATAGTAGGTTCCTACATGTCATTGTGTGCCTCTGGGATTAGATGTCAGATTTTGTGTCTGGAACCTTTGAGTTAGTATACTTTTAGGATTCCTAGACTTGTAAAGATTTATGCTATGTGTTTTGGATAGCTTATTTGGGACTTCAGATTATCTCCTCAGCACAGTGGGAGTGGACCACTTAAGTACCACGCGGTCAGGTGGTAGTGTTTTTCCACTCTTATCATTTGAGATTCATTGAGACATCGTGGTTGATGCATCCTTCATGATGGTGGATATGTAACCTTTCATTGATGATTAACATATGTTAGATGATGTTATCTTATGCTAATATTTTCATTACTTTCTGCATATGATATAGTATATGTTAGGAGTGACATTCCTACTATGTTAATACCGATGATCTCTTCGATGATTTGGAATGCTACACACGGAGGGATGGCTAGGATCCATGATGGTCTAATGATGCTATTTATGGTTGGGAGGAACCGTGCACTTAGTTTATTATGTTTGATCTTTATGATGGAAGTATATCTTCTATGATGATGTATCATGTGTATCATGTGATTATCTTTACTTTGATGTATCATAGATTAGAATAGGATGTTGTATCTTATTTCACATATGTATATTCTTCTGAGCTTTTTCATACCCTGTGACATGTACAGTGGATGATTGAGAATTTGAAATGTAATGTATGAATATTGGACTTATCATTATTATTTCATGTGGATGTTGTACTAGATGGATTCATTAATGTTAGTTGTTTAGATGTAATTCAACGTTAAGGAATCTTAAAGAATGTAATATGTTATGTATGTTATGTTTAATTTTAGATGGGCATTGCTATTGCTTCCGTTATTATGCATAAGTTATATGTGGTATTTACTTTCATGTTAAAAAAAAAATGCTACCAATCTTAGTGAAATTCTAGGTTAATTCTTTGGATCCCTTGGCGGGGCATTACAAATGGTAATAATAATAGAATGTTTAGAGGAACTAACCCTATAGAAAACATACCTATTAGAGGAACCAATGTTATAATAAATGATATTATTTTTTATAAGTACAATAATTTTGGACATATTGCTAGAGATTGCAAAGAATGGATTGGTAAGTCAAGACCTAGATATGGAAACAATGTTATAGTCTGTTAAATTTGTAACAACGTGGGACACACTGCAAGATTTTGCAGGATAAACATGAGGAACAATATGAGAAACCTAAACCCTAAAAGGAATATGAAAAATAATAGACAGCATGAGAATATCGATAATAGTCAAAGAGAAAATAGGAAAGATCTTGTAGGAAACCTTTACAAATCATTTATTAAAGCTAAGGAACCATCAAGTTCATATGTTGTATTGGAATGTTAGTCAAGTAAAGCATTTAATAACAAATTAAAGTCATTAATAGTTGGTAATTGATCATTATTTGATCAAGCAACTTATTCTATAAGGAACAAATTGGATGTAATTTAAAGGGTGAAATCAAGTTTTTGGGTACCATTTTGTCATGTAAGAGTTAAAGGAGTATTTTGAGTGAATTAAAAGGTAAAGTTGAAGTGTTCTAAGCAGCAAATTTGATAAGCCCTTTTTTCAAAAATTTAAGGTATTTATCACTTGTGCAATCGTAATTTATAGTTTGAATTTGTATAAAATGGAATACCAAATTATATGTGATGTTAGTGAAAGATCTAGATATAAATTATAGAAGCATCCCTATGTTTCATAGGAAGATAACCTATTAGGAGCATTCTCTCAAGTAGCCAACAATGTTTTAGATATAGATGAGATTTGAGTGTATATTTAACGTAAATTTGAGAGTAGAGGAGATAACAACATCTACAATGACATGCACTTAGTTTTCAACAATGACCAATCATTTAAATAAGGGTTTGAGTATTTGAAAGATCTAAACATCACTAGGCACATGTTTTACATGGAGTTTAACAACCACAAGTGGAAAAGGATTATTCTAAGCCACATTCATGAGTATATTTTTTGGGTTGGTGATATACCTATCATGATAGAAAATGATGTGATTCATAGACTTTTTTAATTATGTAATGAAGGTTGCAACCCTATCAATAATAAGACTGCCGAAAAAGTTAATTGAGAAAAACTTAAAGATTGTATCAGACAGTAGGAATATGAAATTGGATATGATCAAGGAGACTAATGTTAGATTGATAAGAAAAATTATTGGATACAAACTCAACTATAGTTCAAGGTTAAACTTTGTACCTGTTAGATTCATGCATGCAGTGTACCTAATGACAATAAAAAAAAGAGAAAGTCAACATGTATGAGATACTTAAGAAACAAATACTGGACAATCTAGACAAAATCAAGAAGACAAAGAATGTTGTATCAAATTTGAGTAATTAATTACACACCTATTCTTCCAAGTAATAAGGAATTTTCCTTGAATGATAGATTATGAATGGAAGACTAATAGATGCACAATGAACCTACTTACTCATTAATATATAAAGCATTTAGAGGATCAAATGGCTAAAGATAGAACTAGGATGATGAAAATATTTCAAGAAAAGATGAAATAGATATACATAATCCCTCAATCCCTATTATAAAAGTACAAAGATGACATCTATTTCATGGTTGAAACTAATGTAACTTGCATGGAAGTAGTTTAACCAAGGGTTAAGCTCACTAACCCTATGGGGTATGAAATATCAGAAGAAATAATAGAAAGATATGAAAAGATTATACTTGAATCAAAAAAAGACAAGGAGTATCCTAGATGGGGTACATATGAAAAATAATTTAGAGTAGTAGACACATAGCTTCATAGAAAAGATATTAAGAAGAGAGTGGATAAGAAGATAGATATTATTCTAAAGGAATCAGGTATGGGTAGAGCATAATTTAGAGAAGCAGTAGGAATAGCAACAAGAATGAAATCTAATAGCCAATCTAAATTTCTTGTAGCTAAGCCTTTAGCTATTTATATTGGTTAGTGCAAGGAGTGAAATTAGTTGGACCATCATCATAGATTCCCAGTATACCATACGCAGCTATATCACAAGTGAAACTTTAATCATTTACTCTAGTTCAAAGATCAGAGGAAAAAATATCAGTATAGTTTAAAGTGTAGTCTGTCACCCCTCCTATCACTAAAAGGTTTGCAAGGTTGATTCAAGTCAAGTAGGATCCAATTGAATCTCCTAAACATGAGATAGTCAAGAAGATGGCTAATAGGTTAGGAAAGAAAAGGTTGACACTTTGTACCAATAAGAGTACTCAGAGAAGAAAAACATAGATTGTTGAGTTTGAGTCAGAAGAATTTGAAGAGGAAGAAGTAGAAGTAGTAAAAGCAAAACCAAAATATCCTACTAGAAGGACACCATGGAAACCTAAGATTGAAGAAATAAATTGTGTTATAATTAATGATATAAGTTTTGTTCAATTAAATAAATATTATCATTTATACACATGTATTGATAGAATTCATTTATAAAATGCAATCATTAGGCATATGATTTTGTCTAACAAAATATTTGAAGATGTAAAAAGTTAGATCCCAAAAGATCTTTATGAAAGGTTAATAAATAGAAAGAAAAAAGTACTTGAAGAGGACAAGAATATAAGGAAAAGCATAACACAAAAATTGTGTAAAGTTGAAAATGATGAGCATCTTAGAAGAATAATTAAAAGCATTGAGTCATTATTGAGGAATAAGAGAAGAGCACTAATAATGGGTAGAAATAATAAGAAAGTCAATGAGGAGATGAAGGAAACTATTGTAAAAGTTATGACTTCAATGAAACCTAGAAAAGAGAAGGAAATAAAGGAGATAGGGGAATAAATCCCTACAAAAAAAAAAATAGGATACACCAATAGCAACAATAGAAAATGGAAAAGATTTTGAGATGTCAAAGGCAACCATCATTCCACAGGTAATAATTGCTACCGATACTATGTAAATAGACAATACAAGAATCACTTTCGACACCATAAAAGAACTATGATCCTTCCATTCTCGACAATTTGGTGGTCTATACTAGTTATGAATATGAGGAAGAGGAAAATAGGAAGAAAGAAGAAGAAAAAGGCAAAAAAGAAATAAAGAATAGGAAAAAAAAAAAAAAAAAGGAGAAAAAGAAATAAGAAAGAGAAAAGAAAGAGGAATTAAATGAGGAAGGAAACAAGGATAAAGAAGAGGAACATAAAACATATGAACAAAAGAAAGAAGAGAAAATTAGAAATAATTGGAGAATAATCATTCATGAATCAACATTTTTTCCATAATTAAAATACATAGACTGTGATTGACAAAGTCACATTTCAACATGAAGAAGATATCATGCTAGAAACCCTAGTAAAATCCAAATTCCCATTGGAATCAACATTGGAAAGTTTATCTAGAGATGGTGATGATTATATTGGACTAATATCATATTTAAGAAATTTATTTGAAAAGAATAAGAAGGTTAGGATTCTTCGTGACACTTTAGAGGAGGTCTCTAGGAAACTACAAAGTGTTGTGTCCAACAAAATAATAGAGGAAGATCCTCAAGCAAGAGTTAAGGAATTGGTTAAAGATTTTTATAATGAGGTTATCTAGTCATTAGAAGTAGTAGTGACATAGGTACAAGTTAGACATGATGCACAACTACTTGACATAGTATGTAGGAATATATGGAATGACTTAGCATCACTTGAATCTTGCATAAAAGAGCTTAAAATATATGCAATATAAGGGATGACATTGTATGGACAATGTGCCTTGTTATAAAATTTCATCACAGATGTGAATGAGGAGGTATATGAGAGGTAGAAAGAACTACAAAACCTTGAAAATGAGCTTTGGAAGCCTCAAAAGAAGATTGAAGACTTAGAGATAGGAATTGGGAAGATTTATGATGATATAAGTTTGATTAAGTCTAAGAGAGAAATAATCATCAAGAGGTTCTCATTATTGAGAGAATATTTAACATTGAAGATCAGTAATGTACATAAGCAGTTAGAAGAATGTCTTAAAGATAAGAAATAATTTTAAGATTTTGTATATTCATATTTAAATGTAATAGAGGTAATGTCATATGGGTTGTGTGCCCTAATCAGTGTATCTAAGGTAGGCAGGACACATGCAAGAAGGAATTTGAAAGTGACATTTGCTAATTAAATTTGTAGAATATCATCTTAAAGGAAAACATAAAATTTTGACATGTATATAAGTTTTGTTACTACCTTTGTCATTAATGTCAAAGGGGAAGTGAATAAGGAAAATTGTATGTATGCATATACATGTAAGGGGAAGTAGTGTAT
This sequence comes from Cupressus sempervirens, assembly GCA_028749045.1. NCBI lineage: Eukaryota > Viridiplantae > Streptophyta > Pinopsida > Cupressales > Cupressaceae > Cupressus > Cupressus sempervirens. Next base: position 525,953,869 of record CM053788.1, read on the forward strand.
AAATTGTATTAAAGTGAAGGATTATACTAAAATGGGGAATTATACTGTAACTAGGAGATATAAGGAAAATATTTTATGAATAATGATCCACAAGTTTTTTAAATTTTGTAATGACCATATAACTAATGTTACAAGTTTTGAAGTTTTGGTTTTGGGACTTGGCCAATGTTTCCATCAATTCCAAAGGGGGAGATATTTGGCAATTTGACTAGGTTACAAGATATGATTTTGTCATTTATGGTAGCATATAGTTTTTATTAGGTTAGAAAATCTTGGAGATAAAGTTTTGAGTTAAAGACATAGAAAATTGTCTAAGTATCATTGAGTGTATCTGTCAACACATGAGATTTTTTGGCTAGTGCAATTCACAAAGGGATTTTTTGCATGTGCACACTTAATAGAGGAAGGCTGATATGTCAAGATGACATGTGAAAGAGTGTATGATAGTAGTGTCAGTACATATATAGATATTTTGCTTGTACATTAACAATGTTGAGCCAAAAAAAAGGATAAAATATATGCTATCAAATATTATCCATTAAGTAATTATTATTTTCAAAATAATTACTTTACTAATTAGGGACAACATCTTAGATATTAACCCTAAGTTAGCAAGAATTAATTATGTCTTTTGGGAAGTGTGTATCAAGATGAAGGCTAACAATTAAAGAAATATGGTATAAAGAAAAATATTTTGGATATGAAGTTGTGCGAACTTGAAAGAAAGTATAATGTTATGTTTGTGATGCAAATTTTGATGTATGATCAGAGTAGTGTGAATTCTGAATTGTGATCAAGTTTTGTAAAGAAAACAAAAAGGCTAGATGTTGGAGATATCAGCATCAGTAAAGAGGTTTTTGTATCTATCTCTTGTATTGAAGAGCATTATTATTTATTGCATGTTTGGGTAGTGTCATCATCTTGTATACATTCGTAAATTGTAATAACAACTCCTAATAAGGTTGAGGCTTGTAATAAGGCCTAGTCTTCTAACAAGCACCAAAATGTTGTACATATGTAATAAACACCTAATAGGGTTAATGTATTTTACAAGATGCTTTTGATTACTAGACCATTTTGTGGCTACCATCCCTGCTAGGGTTTTCCCTTGGCCAGTGTTTACCTAGTTAATAAAATATGGTGTTATGAATTTCATTACTTTATGGTTGTGTTTATTGTTTAACATAATTAGTTTACTTTCATATACAAGTTATAAGTTTGATAAAGATATCTAGTTCTGGGGAAGATTTTGTGAAATAATGATTCACCCTCCCTCTCAATATTTCCTATTTCTATAAAAAGTCTCTATAATATTTAGGTTCTTTCTTGCACTCCTCTTTATTCTTTTCTGCAAATTAATCTCTAATATTTGTACTTTCCACAATTTTGTTAGTGCTAGAAATAAAACAACTTGTATGCCTTTCTTTTAGTGGATTGTCTTAGGAATAAATGTTCATCACTCTTTGCAACATGTTTTCCTTGCGTCTTTCAATATGTAACACTTGCTTCCAAAATATTTGAAATAATTAACATTAGGCACTTAGTCATACCAAAGTTCAAAAGATATTTTTTTATACCTTTCTTAACTTGAACTTAATTCAAACTATAGATTGTAGTACTTAGTGTTTAGGGGGATAATAGCACCAATGATAAAAAATGTAAACTAGGGTAGGCAAGTTAAGCATTTTCACCCTAAGATATTCAATACAAGAGAAAGATGGGCTTCAAATAATAACTCTTAATAAGCCCTAAATTTGATTAGGAAGACCCCAAAGAGGATAAGGGATGCTAATACAAAATCTAGAAACTTGTCAAGGAAGTATGCTGGCAAGTTCTCTTTCATGCAATGTAAATAATAGATGTAGTGAGTATAAATCTGAAATACGCACAAATAGGCCAATAAAGACCTGAAAGTATATGTATGCTAAGAAGGAAAATAAGAGATAATGTACTTATTTGAAAATTCATAGTAGAAGATATTATTTGGCCTTAGAAATCATATATTTGAACTATTCCTAAACTTCTAACTGATTATCGTGGAATAAAATGTCGAAAGGAACAAAACCCATACATCTCCCTAAAATATGAGACTGAAGGACTATGTTGACTTGGAAGGTCATCCTACAACTATTCTAATGTAGTCTATGACTCTAAAACTAATGACTCTAGAAACCTTGCAAACTATAGGTTCTAGGTTTGTGATTCTTTTTTGCTCCCAACATACAAATCTATCATACTATTGTGTGTGCATGTGTGGCTATAAAGAGGTTTTCCTTGGTCAACCCCGCAATTTTTTAATTTCCACCTCAAAGAATAACTATTAGGAAAAATTTTGCATGTCTATGTATGTGTGCAATCCTAGAAGTGTAGATCTAGACTACAAATATGAACTAAGAATATACTTTATAAGAGAAATGTAATGCCCCACCCAGAGATCCTTGGAACAAGGATTCAATTCAAGCTAAGATAAAAACATTTTCAAGTATGAATGCACATGACAACATCATACAGAGATCACAAAGATCGCAACGGAAGATTTCACCACAATCCTCGCAACCAACGAATCTCTGAATGCCACTACCAAACTAACACACGGGAACAAAAGCCAAAAACAACTGCACACATGATGAGGGCTTGAATGAACAACCACTCATCAACAAAACACCAAGCTGGGGTATAAATGCATAACCTTGAAATATGGCTAAGTTTGAAATCTTGAAGCCTTAAAATTTGGCTAAGTCTGAATTTTTGAAGCCCTGAAATTTCCTAGAATCTTTCTCTTATCTCGAAGAGGTTTGAAATCTATCTCAAAAGATTTGTCATATATATTAAAATATATATTAAATATGAGGAATTAAATATACGTCAATGAATTAAATATACATTAACTTATACTTAAACGATATATTTTAAACCCCTTAGAAAGACTATTCTGAATTGGAAAGGTGTGAAATCCAATAAGGTGTCCGAAACCAACTTTCAAAATTTCCTCGGCCAAGCCTAACTGCCCCCTGTTTCTCGCATGAGAAAGTGCACTAGTCTCGAGTTTCACATGAGATCTTCCATCACTATGCATAAGAAAGTGCATGGCTTCACACAAGGATTTGTTGCACACTGCACGAGGATTTGCATCCTTGCTCAAGGAAATACATTCTTGCATGAGGAAGTACATGCTCACGTGAGGAACTGCCTTTCCACATGAGAAAACACATTAGCATGACAAAAAAACAAGAATAAAAAAAGCATAAAAACATGAAAACCTCCACATCGTGGAGTACAGCATCCATGTAAATTAATGAATGAACACTTGAGTGCATAAACAACAAGGAAAGAGGAAAATATATCCTTCTAAACCATAGTAGTAGGAACATATTGAATGTAACATCACAGAGAACAAAAGTAACATTGCAATATATAGAAATAATCATCATAATAACTGAACAACCAGACTAAGTATGTGGTTCCTCCCAACCATCAATGGCATCATAAGACGATCATGGATCCTAGCCATCCCCCACACGTAACATCCCAAGCCATGGATCAGATCCTAGGTAATATTGTAAAAGGGATGTCACTACTAAAACATGTTATAATAGAAGCATAAGAAAATCTAACATGTTAGTGGTAAAGCATAAGATAATCCTACCAGTCGATAGCATCTCCTATCACATTCTAATCATCATAATATGAAAATCTAACATGCTAAACCAATAAGCAATAGATCATCAAATACAACAATTCACATCATCTAGTCATATGCTAAACATTATAATATGGGAATGCATGAAAGAAAATAACATCATCTAAACATGATATCCAAGCATTCCAATTAAAGCATAAATCACAAGAAAGCATACTCCAGAGCCCAAAGTAACAAGTGAAAACATCTAGCAACGGTTGCACTAGGGAAAAGACTGTCTGTGTACACCAGTCCCTAGTAGTGGTGAAGGTAGCCACACCTCCCAACAACGTGGCACCAGTAGGTCCACACCCACTGTGCTAATGGAGATAATGATCCAACCACAAAAAACAAAAATAACATTCAAGGCTAACACTCATGCTAGACAATATGATGGCTATAACTAAGAACCTAAGATAATACAAGGAGTACATGTCCTGGTCAGACACTCAATAGGCTACTAAGTAGGGGCTGACCTCATGGAGAGTCGCTTGGCATCAAAAATCCCAAGCTAGGACTTATGCAAATTCAACATCCCTCAACGAAAAGGCCCTACCACCCCAAATCTTTTATTATCTTAAGTTTATTACCACCTAGTATTTTATTTAATTATCACTTAATTAAAGCTTCCTTCACCAATCCTCTAGGCACAATGATCACCAAGTTACGAGGTAGAAGCCCCCTCCATATGTTACCCTACCCTACCCATGCTCATCCAATGATGAGTGCCCATAGGCATGCAAATTCCCAACCCATCCCAAATGATCACAACTTTCGAAACTACCATGGAAGATCGGGCCATGCAAGTCACCTAACGGATGTATGCACATGTACTTGTGTCTGGCGCACCACCATCACAAAGATCATAACACAAGGACTGGATGAGAACACAAAGAAAAAGATCACTCAACTGATAATAACTTGGGAGGATGGATTCTCCACGAATCCCAAAGACAATAAAACCACACATCATGAAATCACTCAACCAGCCTCAATCTGGAAGTGTGGAATCTACATGAATCCCAATGATGCAACAAGACAAAATATCGTGAACTCACTCAATATGCATCAATCTAGGAGTATAGATTCTACACAAATCTGGGTGCCCATGAAATAAGAACAAAGGTCCAAACAATAGGTACAAAATCACTCAACTGAACAAAAAGTTGAGAGTATGGATGCAACATGCATCCCAATGCAACATAAAAGTGAAAAAGTGGTTTGATTGATATTTAGACTGATCATCTAGGTCCACAACCCACATTGTGCCAAGAAAACTTGAGAAAATAGGGCAACACACAAAACAAGGTAAAAACCTCAAATTTTGGAAAAATTTCACAATCAAAACCCATTTGGCCTTTGGGCACAAAAACCCCCAAAAATCCAAAAATTATCGAGTTTGGAGACCGTATGTAAAAATAGGTAGCAAAACGAAGTAAAAAGCCAAACCCTCATTTCGAAAAATAGGAAAAGGCTCATACCTAACCAACCGGGCAGAACTAGCATATAGAAATGGAGGGGAACACTAGTTCTCAACCTCCAAACAAATGGCTACCAAAAATAGAAGCTGAAATGGAGCAAAAACAATAAAATAGGAAAGCCCTACCTCACATCCAAAAGGGAAAAATGGGAATCTGAACCATAAAATAAATAGCCCGCAAAAGTAGCTGAAAATTGTGCTAATCCAAGGTTTCTCCAAGCTAGATCCAACAAGCTCAACGTCACGATGCTCCCATGCCCGTAGCTCCCACAACAAACAAAACAGTAAATCCTCATGAAGAGGATTTTGGGTTTTACTCTCCAACTTTCTAATTCAAAAATGAGAAGTGAGGAATTAAATTCCTTTTTGGATATTTATTCACTTTTCAAGTGAATAATTGATTAGGGCAAATAACTAGCCAACCTAGTTAAATCCTGAACTGACCCAAACAAAAATAGGCTATTCCTAGAAATAGGAATTCATCTATGGAAAAGTTGTTAGAAATTAAATTAAATCAATTAAAAGGTCCGAAAACCCAAAAACACATAAATTGCCTTACCAACTTTTGCGACAATGCGAACCTCTAAATGCACAGACACACTCATTGGTCTAATCACATAATGCAAATGAGTTTCGATTTAATAATCACCAAAAGGTTTAATTAAACAATTAAAATAAGGATACATCAGCATAAGAGGGATGACATTGGTAAAATATGAATAGCTGAATCATTAACTACATGTGCCACTGCCAGGGATATAAATCTTGCACACTAAACAACACAATCAAGTGTAATTTCATATAATAACATAGTCGAAGCAAGAAATGCATTAAATCACCTAATTTAACCATTTATTTAATTATATTAAAATAATATATTTACATCACTCACGTTCACATAAAGCACAACAATGCAAGAATGAAGTAAATAACCATAGCATTAAATCCATCACATAACATGACCAAAGATATGTCCAAATATCGGATAACCAGATATTATCATAAAACACCCTATCATCTCAAAATGGCATCATCATGCAATCTGATCAATTGAACAGCATAGTAGCCTAAAATCTATGATACTGAAATAAAGGTATAACATTTGACACTCAGGTCATCTCAAATCTAAAACATAACATAAGTAATAAAATATATCTTGGATCAAAATATAACAAGGTAAATGTCCACAACACATAACCAAATAATCCAACATCAAAAATACATTTCTAATCATTTAAGCATTTAATAATGGTTGTTTAATGAACCAATAAAAAGGTACTTAAAACACATGATGGAACACAGTCATAAACATGACTAACCACTGCTACAGGAACCTAGTCTAGTGTAGCATGGTAATAGTACACAGTGCAATCTATGCACACATCTCAGGTTAGTCATGGAACAACCTCATGATACCACATCGATCCTAGTAATAACTAGCACAAACCTCAATGAAGCATAAATCATATCATAATCTCATAAATCAATCAAAGCATAATCAAGGCAACTGATACAAAAACATAAATCAAATCACCTCAATGGTGTAGACCACTCATGGTCACAATCATGATCCATAAACACAAAAGATCAACAAGGTTGCATCCATTAGGATGCCTTATAGAAGTAAAATTGGAGAGGCACTACATCATCCCCCCAAAGACTAGGCTCACTCCTGGAAGCCTGCAATCCAAGAATAGAAACCAAAACACATCAAAAAAAAAATCAAAAGTGAGCAATAGGAATGACTCAACAACTCTCTACAAGTCAAGACCAAATCACTCCAACATTCTCAAACCATCACGTCAACCCCCAAGTATTTCAACAACAAGAGAATGGGTGTCACAAAGATACAAGGTCCTCCAACAAGGAACCTTCTATACTATAAGAAAACCCATCTAGCCATAAAGTCAACAATACAAGGTAAGGAAAAACCCACTCTACCTTGTCAACAGGTACCCAACCACAACATGCACCTACCACATGACTTCAAAACTAGGTCAACACACTACACACTTCCAAAAAGAGTTGAAATCATGGGGAATAACCATCCCAAATTCCAAGGAATACTATCTTGTCACACTGGATCATTTTGGAATCCATGTAAACTCACCCTTTAAACAAAGAGGATGATGGTTTACCAACAAAATTACACACTCCAAAAGACTACTTTCCACCAAGCGTAGGAGTACAATGCCTCTCCAAGGTATAAAAGCTCAACTATCATTGGGAACTAGGGTTACATAACCCAACCAGATAAGATATCACCTTTCCACAAGGTTCGAAGACTTTCATCAATGGAAAAAATCATCCAAAATCTTCATACCAACTCATAAGATGGTAGCATGTGTCCAACAATACCATGTCCCTCTAGCACCATGTTGTGGATACCACATCCAACCTACTACTAAACTCAATCTCCAGCCTCAAGTTAATGGTCAATGAGAAAACTTGACTAAGACAATCCTCTTGAAGAAATAAGTTTAGGGAGAAAGATCTATAGAGTATTAGGACTGAGAGGGAGTCTCTCTCAACCTCTACACTAAAATAGCCCAAGATGCATTAGGGAACTCACCATTCCACCAACCATCAACATAATCATATGAAAACACTAACTGAGCTAGTGGCATAACCATGCTAGCCTACTCTCTAACGAGAGAAAAGGATACAAAGATGTGCCCAAGTCAACATCCAAAAAGGAGAATCTAGACTCATCAAAGAATTGATTCACTCTCAAATGACAAGGCAACATCAACCTCAACCAAGGAATGCCCCCAAACCACACTTCACCTCACAAGGGTGGGTCGGTGCAATAGGAAACACACAAACCCAAGCAAGAACACCAACAATTACCTAGTAGATTATAAAGACTAGATAAATCTTCCATTATGAATAACATGAAGAGCTAAACTTCTCTAATGGCCATAAATATGATAAGTCATGATTGAATTAGCCTCTACGTGATAAAAGGGTACTCAGAACATCAACCAGCAACTCTAAAAGTTTGAATGATATGCTTGTTATTCCTTAGAAGAAATTTCACATTAGCACATTATCACACAAATTTTCTCAACAAACCAAGAAAGAAGGTGCAATGAACCAGGTGAGAAAGTGCATGACCACCAGTTTCTCGCACAAAATTTCAAATCAGCACAAAAACTGCCTTCACTCTGGGGACCAAAACCTCTATGTCTCGACTCAAATTAACTCCATTTGAAAAGCATTGAAAAGATATTGACAAGGAATCCAATACGATGGAGATAAGAGATTCATAAGACCTAAGAGTTGAGTAACCACTCAAGACAAAACCACATAGGCAAAATCAATAGTCTTGGTTACCAAGACAAGCGACAGACAAAACGTCCAAAACCCCTCAAGAACTCACATGCCCAAAACAACATAAGACATGGAACGAAAGGTAATTCACACACTAAAACCATCATTACTTCTCTTTCATAATTTCATTAATTAAACATAACATAAGCACTAATGCACAATGAAACTAAAAGGTTTTCAAAGCAAGGGTTCAAGTTTCACTTATCATAAAATAACTACGTATCTTTTTAATTTTCTTTCCAGAAAAATATTAAATTTGATCACCATTTAAACCATTTAATTACATTAACAACTTTAAATCTATCAAAGACACACTAGCATGTTCTCCATGATATTATCCCTTATACATACTATCAGAGGTTCGAGATGAACACAGTAGAATCACAACACACAACTAGGTAGTAACTAAAACACATTCAGAATAGTCATCGTGAACCCAAAAAAAAAAGGCCCAAATGGGGAATGTCAATTCCAATAGTAAATATCAAAAAGAGCTCATTTCAACAATAATCCAAGTGTGACAACAACCATTAAGAGAGCAATAGATAAATTTTGATGACTATTCCAAGAGAGGAAAATACCTAAAAACCAATGCTAGCCCAACAACATGACGAAAGTACCTCTAGCCAAATAAAATGTGGCATCAAACAAACCACATTACAGGTGATGACTGAGTGCAGTCACACAAGAGGGATAAATCACCACACAATACTAAGGAATACATCATCCTAGCAATGTTAGAGAACACACTCACACACATGAAGCAATAAACCATGAGTAATCTCATACATATGTAGACACCAATAATTTCCTTAATTATTTTTCCTTGCAATGCAACATTTAAATATTCATCAATTTAATGCAAATTTCCATAAGCTTAAGAAGTAATCAGATTGGGGACTTAAGTCATTAACCCAAGGATATAATGCAAAACCTACTCCTTTGCAATGATTCACAATAAACACTCATTTTCAATGAAAAGAACCATTTCATTACTATAACGATATAACATGGAATCACAAATAAGATTCATTTATTTACTTACAATAGGAGAAAACAAGGAAACGGTGCACCTTTCTCCACAAGGAGAAACAAGAGGGCACTCAAACTCAACATAAAGACACCAATCAGTGGTTCCCTCCAAAAGGGTTACACAAGCATCCAACCAAACAAGGCACATTGATTCCATCTAAAAAATAAGGAAGACTCACTTCTTTCTCCTCACATTGATCTAGTTGCATCTACTAGACAAGCAAGTCCATCCCATGTAGACATTGAAACAACACAAGATCACGAGCTCTTCTCCAAGACACTGGAACTCAACCAACATAGCAACCACCATATGGGAAACATATACGCAAAGATCCCAATGTTTGAACATGGGCTCTGAGACTAGATGTAATGCCCCACCCAGAGATCCTTAGAAAAAGGATTCAATTCAAGCTAAGATATAAAAAAATTCAAGTATGAATGCACATGACAACATCATACAAGGATCACAAAGATTGCAATGGAAGATTTCACCACAATCCCAGCAACCAATGAATCTTTGATCGCCACTACAAAACTGACACACATGAACAAAAGCCAACAACGATCATGCACATGATGAGGGCTTGAACAAACAACCACTCATCAACAAAACACCAAGCTTGGTATAAATGCAGAACACTGAAATATGGCTAAGTTCGAAATCTTGAAGCCCTGAAATTTGGGTAAGTCTGAATTTTTAAAGCCCTAAAATTTCCTAGAATCTTTATCTTATCTCGGAAAGGTTTGAAACATATCTCAAAAGATTCGTCACATATATTAAAATATATCTTAAGTATAAGTTGACGTATATTTAATTCTTTGATGTATATTTAATTTAAATATACGTCAAGGAATTAAATATACGTCAACTTATACTTAAACGATATATTTTAAACCCCTTAGAAAGACTGTTTTGAATTGGAAAGGTGTGAAATCCAATAAGGTGTCAAAAACCAACTTTCAAACCTTCCTCGGCCAAGCCTAACTGCCCCCTATTTCTCACACAAGAAAGTGCACTAGTCTCAAGGTTTGCATGAGATCTTGCATCACTACATGCGAGAAAGTGCATGGCTTCATGTGAGGATTTGTTGCACACCAAACAAGAATTTGCATCCTTGCGTGAGGAAATACATTTTCACATGAGAAAGTACATTCTCATGCAAGGAACTGCCTTTCCACATGAGAAAACACATTAGCGTGACAACAAAAAAAGAATTAAATAAAGCATAAAAACATGAAAACCTCCACATTGTGGAGTACTGAATCCACGTAAATCAAGGAATGAACACTTGAGTGCATAAACAACAAGGAAAGAGGAACATCTATCCATATAAACCATAGTAGTAAGAACATATTGAATGCAACATCATAGAGAACAAAAGTAACATTGCAATGTACATAAATAATCATCACAATAACTGAACAATTAGACTAAGTATGCAGTTCCTCCCAGCTGTCAATGGCATCATAAGACCATCATGGATCCTAGCCATCCGCCATGCATAACATCCCATGGAATTGATCAGATCATTGCTACTATTGTAATAGGGACATCACTACTAAAACATGCTACAATATAAGCATAATGAAATATAACATGCTAGTAGTAAAGCATAAGATAATCCTACCAGTCGATAACATCTCCTATCACATGCTAATCATCATAATACAAAAATCTAACATGCTAAACCAATCAGCAATAGATAATCCAATACAACAATTCACATCATCTAGTCATATGCTAAACATTATAATATGGGAATGCATCAAAGAAACTAACATCATCTAAATATGATATCCAAGCATTTCAATGAAAGCATAAATCACAAGAAAGCATACTCTGGAGCCTGAAGTAACAAGTGAAAACATCCAATAATGATTGCACTAGGGAAAAGACTCTCTCTGTACATCGGTCCCATGTGGCACCTGTAGGTCCACACCCATCATGCTGATGGAGATAATGATCCAACCACAAACACATAAAACAACATCCATCGCTAACACTCATGCTAGACAATATGATGGTTCAAACTAAGAACATAACACAATGCAAGGAGTGCAGGTCCTAGTCAAACACTCAATAGGCTACTAAGTAGGGGCTGACATCATGGAGAGTGGCTTGGCATCGAAAAGCCCAAGCTAGGACTTGTGAAAATTCAACATCCCTCAACGGAAATGCTCTAGCACCCCAAATCTTTTATTATCTTAAGTTTATTACCACCTAGTATTTTATTTAATTATCACTTAATTAAAGCTTCCTTGGCCAATCCTCTGGGAACAATGATCACCAAGATGCAAGGTAGAAGCCCCCTCCATATTCTACCCTACCCTACCCATGCTCATCCAATGATGAGTTCCCGTAGGCATGCAAATTCCAAACCCATCCCAAATGATCACAACTTCAGGAAGTACTGCGAAAGATCTAGCCCCATAGGTCACGTGACAGTTGTACAGACATGTACTCATGCGTGGTGCACCACCATCACAAAGATCATAACACAGAGACTAGATGGAAACACAAAGAAAAAGATCACTCAACTAAAAACAACTTGGGAGGATGGATTATCCACGAATCCCAAAGACAATAAAACCACACATCATGAAATCACTCAATCGGCCTCAATCTAGGAGTATGGATTCTACATGAATCCCAATGATACAACAAGACCAAACATCATGAACTCCCTAAACTGGCCTCAATCCAAGAGTATGGATTCTACACAAATCTTGGTGTCCATGCAACATAAAAGTGAAAAAGTGGTCTAATTGATATCCAAATATATCATCCAGGTCCATGACCCACATTATGCCAAGAAAACTCAAGAAAATAGGGTGACACACAAAGCAAGGTCAAAACCCCAAATTTTGGAAAAAAATTAAAATTAAAACCCATTTGGCCTTTGGGCACAAAAACCTTAAAAATCCAAAAATAATCAAGTTCAGACATCATATGCAAAAACAGCCAGCATAATGACGTAAAATGCCAAACCCTCATCACAAAAAATAGGAAAATGCTCATACCTGACCAATTGGGTAGAACCAACATACAAAAATGGAGGGGAACACTAGTTGTTAGCCTCCAAACAAACGGCTACCAAAAATAGAATTTGAAATGGAGCAGAAACAATAAAATAGGAAAGCCCTACCTCACAGCCAAAACAGAAAAATGGGAATCTAATCCATAAAATAAATATCTCGCAGAAGTAGCTAAAAATTGTGGCAATCCAAGGTTTCCTTGACCTAGATCCAACGAGCTCAACATCACGATGATACCACACCCGTAGCTCCCACAACGAGCAAAACAGTAAATCCTCATGAAGAGGATTTTGGGTTTTACTCTCCAACTTTCTAATTAAAAAATGAGAAGTGAGGAATTTAAATTCCTTTTTGGATATTTACTCACTTTTCAAGTGAATAATCGATTAGTGCAAATAACCAACCAAGCTAGTTAAAACCCGAACCAACCCAAACTAAAATAGGCTATTCCTAGAAATAGGAATTCATCTATGGTAAAGCTGCCAGAAATTAAATTAAATCAATTAAAAGGCCCAAAAATCCAAAAACACATAAATTTCCTTAACAACTTTTGCGACAATGCGAACCTCTAAAGGCATAGACATGCTCACTGGTCTAATTACATAATGCAAATGAGTTTGGATTTAATAATCACTGGGTTTAATTAAACAATTAAAATAAGGATACGTCGACCAAATAGGGACAACATTGGTAAAATATGAATAGCTGAATCATTAACTCCATGTGCCACTGCCAGGGATATAAATCTTGCACACTAAACAACACAATCAAGTGTAATTGCATATAATAACATAGCCGAAGCAAGAAATGCATTAAATCACCTAATTTAACCATTTATTTAATTAAATTAAAATAATCTATTTACATCACTAATGTTCGCATAAAGCACAACAATGTAGGAATGAAGTAAATAACCATAGCACTAAATCCATCACATATCATAATCAGAGATATGTCCAAATACATGATAACCGAATATCATCATAAAACACCCTATCATCTCAAAATGGCATCATCATGCAATATGATCAACTGAACAGCATAGTAGTCTAAAATCTATGATACTAAAATCAAGGTATAACATTTGACCCTCGGGTCATCTCAAATGTAAAACATAACATAAGTAATAAAATATCTCTCAGATCAAAATATAACAAGGTAAATGTCTGAACCACATAACTAAATAATCCAACATGAACAAATGATTTCTAATTATTTAAGCATTTAATAATGGTTGTTTAATGAATCAATAAAAAGGCACTTAAAACACATGAGTGAACACATTCATAAACATGACTAACCACTGCTATAGTAGCCTACTCCAATGTAGCATGGTAATAGTACACAGTGCAATCTCTGCACGCATCTTAGGATAATCATGGAACAACCTCATGATACCACATCGATCTTGGTAAGCACTAGCACAAACCTCAATGAACCATAAATCATATCATAATCTCACAAATTAGTCAAAGCATAATCAAGGCAACTGATACAGAAACATAAATCAAATCACCTCAATAGTGTAGACCACTCATGGTCTCAATCATGATCCATCAACACAAAAGATCAACAAGGTTGCATCCATTAGGATGACTTATAGAAGTCTTATGGGAGAGGCACTACAAGAAACCCTAACATGAAGGTATGTGTGTATGTAAATGTATGAAAGTGAAAAGAATCATATCCAAAGAATGATGTAGAAATCATACCAAGCCCCAATGGCTAAAGTACTCTAATTGTCTTTGAGATTCCTTTTTAGCTCCATGTTTGGATATATTTTGCTTTGAACACTTGATTGAGGAATAATAGCCTTTCCTACCTCAAAGAATAAGAAATAATCCTTTATTTCCACCTTACAATTGCTCTATGTTAGACTGGGGTGTCCACACTTTCTTGCTCCTCTCATGTTGTGTCATATCATGTTTTCCTCTTGTCTAGAAGGTTGACCTTCAGGTTCTCCCTGTCCATATTTTAGACTAGCTAAGGTTCAGGAATGAAATTTGTGTCCTAAACTATCATCTAGAGATCCACTCCATGGTTTTGTGGTCCTAGAAAGGGAGGATACTAAAAAAATTAGGTCCTAATTTGGTGATTATGTGAAGAATGAAGGGAAATCAAGGGTTAGGTCCTACCACAATTTTTCCTAAGATAAAGAAGGGAAAAGATGTGAGGTGTGTGCTAAAGGTGAAAACATGAAATGCAAACATACTAAAGAGGGGCTAAAGGACTTAAATCAAAGTGCATAAAATTTTAGATTGTACATGTAGCCCCCACTCTAGTGGGCTATAACACCACATGCACATGCAAGTTAAAGTAAGAAAACATAATCATAACTTGTAAAAAGGATATAGCAAAATCCACATGTGCAAATCCTTCAAGAAAACATTAGTAGCCACATCCTAAAAAACCATGGGTCATTGATAATAATAAAAACCACCTAGGACTTACTATACATAGAAACCCAATTTGGGAAGAACCACTAGTAACATGTCACCAATTTTTCACTCTTTTGGACTGAGCTCTATTAGGATCCAACCTCATTAAAGGTTATAAAATACAATGGTAAATGTGACCTTGGTAAAGGGCTTAAGAACATTCCATTAGAATGTCACCTTGATTAAAGGATTTACATATGACTATTAGGTTAACCTTGGTTAAAGGATTTCAAAATTTATACAATGGTTAGAAAGTAATAGTAGATTGATATGGAAAATACAAGTCACTTTTGTAAATATAGATCACAATTCGGTTTGATAATATACTCATTGATTGACCTCCTTTATCATCTCAATCACTAATTCTCTTGGCATCCCTTCAATCAATAACTCTTCACCACAACACTTCACTATTCATCCTTATGCTCAAGTTCTCCAATTAACAAAATCAAAAATTGCTTCAACCTTGTTAAGGTCTTTGCAATACACCAAAATTGGCTCATTGCCATGATAACCAATTCTAATCTATTTTGATCAACCCTAAAGTCCTATTTCATTAGGCAATTCACATTCTATTTTTCACTACTTGACTTAATTATCAAATTTAGAAAACTCTAATCTGCATTGATCATATTACCTATTTAATTCCTAAAGTATTAACTCAGATTAGTAGCATTAAACATATTGATTAGATTTAATTTAATATAAAGTGCGTATACTTCAATTAAATTAAATCATTTATTTAAGCTAATTTATTGAGGGAATTAAGTGTATTTAATTTAATAATGCTCTCATTTTAATTATTGAATTTAATCATTCAATTAATTGAAATATACATTTATGAGGTCATATCTCATTTTTATTAAATTATATAACCTTCTAATTTATTCTTTTTAGTTCAGGAATGGGAATTCCAAGTGATCTATCTCTCAAATTAGAATTGGCTTAATCCACTTATCCTCACACTTAGGATATGAGTTAGTTAACCTCACCTACACTAGGAATTTTCCATCCTGACTGGATCTCATTTTCAATCCTGGCCATTGATCTGAGTTGACCTCAACCATTGATTGATTTTAGGAATTCTATATAAGAGGCTTCTAATTCCTCATTACAAAGGTTGGAATTTGAATTGCATTGAATTAATGTCAAATTGCATACTCACTTATTTTATGTTATCTTAGCTCTCTTACAATTCTAGTATTAATATCATTTAGCTTAATATAATCCATACATATAGATTAAATGATTTTTCTTATTCCTAGATTAATTGCATCTCACACTTAGATTAATTGCACTTTCATTTAGTTGCATAAAATCCTTCATACTAAAAGGTCTATTTTCCTGCTTCTTAGTATGAGAGCAAGGCAAAATCCTTCTAGTTAGAAGGCAACAGGTTGCACTAATTAGATCACTTGGATAAACAATTCAATGTTTATTCCAGGATGATCTCTCAAGTAAAGACTATGTTGAAGGGTATGTGAGGATCAAGGGCCCCCAATTTCGCATATACATTCTTCACTAGCTCTACTAACCTCTACAAGTTTAGCCCTTGTACCTCCTTAAATAGGTAATTCTAGTCTTTTTCCACTTAAAAATCACTGTAGATCTTAGGATATGGTTAGATTCATCAAATCCTTCCATCATTTTGTCTCCTCTTTTCTCCTCTTGAAACTTCTCCAAACTTCCACTCAAATTCTTGGATATAAATTCTCAAACATAGTTTCCCTTGAATTAATTACTCTGGGTCATTTATTCTTATCTTCAACATGCTTTACATATTCCAAGAAATCAACTGTATTGATTGGAAATCATGATTTCATCATAATCTGTCAAATGTTGTCCATTGACCAATACTATGTTTTGATACTCTATCATCATTGAATTACTTGGTTACTACTAACTATTATGTTCAGCATATTTACCAATGCTTAGTCAATACTAATGCTTAATCGACAATATATCTTTCTTGGCTTAAACTATCACTCGGTTAACACTTGCATCGCTCGATATAAAGTTCAAGTTCCTTAACTTTTTGCTCTTTTCCTTGATCAAGCCTATGCATTTGGTCTTTCTTTGATCATGCCTTCTCATCGTTAGTACACTTGTATTCTTTAATTAAAAAATCACTTTATCTTCTCAAAGTCTAACAAATCAATTCCACATTGTAGTTTCTCATAATGAAACATTTCCTCTAGGTTCTTTTGTTATGTCCGCAAATCCTCTTCATCGATAATCTTGATATGGCACTTTATTCAAATAGAAATTGTCTCACCAATAAGGTTTGAGATCAATGACAATATAACAATTGTGCCAGTTGTAGTTTCTAACAATCTCCCTCGTTGGCATTAATGGAAACACCTATAGTTACCATGCAATCAAAACCATGTAATTTCTTTGAGCATCTCCCTTTATTTTTAGTAGAAGATATTCATTAAAAGCTTTATTTTCATTCTAATTCTCATCTTAGTGTCCAAAAATATCCCTTCATCAGTTTCATTCTAATTCTCATCTATGCAACTCTGATATGAAACACATAGACTCTCTCTATCATATTAGATCATGAAAGCAATCAACTCCCTCTTGTAACATGTCTTCATGAATCACTCTTGCTTCATATGGTTACTATATATTGTCTCCCTCTTTGACAATAATGCCAAAGACACTTCATATTTCTCATACATATTTATCATGTCGATATCTTCATGTCAATGATTCTTAATCTTATTCACCATCTATCATATGTTCTCTCTTCACTACTTTAGGTAACTTTTAAAGTATGACTTTATGCATCAACTTGTAAGATATTATAGTCAACACATTTGATGTAGAGCTCCATCTTAGCTTAAGTATCCTTAGCTAGGAGAATCACACATTATTTACCTCTTAGATATCTTATGTCTTGTAGCCATAGGTGTGTTGACTAGTCTTCAGTCTTCCATCCCAAAAAAATTACTATCTCCTTGATTTATTTTGATTGAGTAATGTACATACCTTTCTTCATCTAATATATTTGCAGCCAATTAAGGATTTGATCTCAGCAAACATAGACATTTCAAATTCCTTTTGAAACTCATCTAAAAATTATTTTCGTAATGCATGTTGACCTCCAAATATGATATCATCAAAAAATATTTTAGAAAATAGTAACCCTTTACCACCTTTAGTCCTTAACTATAAATTACCATTTTCATTAGTTCTTGAAAAATCAATCTTTACAAAATAATTATGCATCCTTTCACACCATGCTCTATGGGCTCGTTTCAATCCATATAATGCTTTGTGCAGTTTACATACAATGTTATTCTTGTTGGGATGAACAAATCCTTTTAGTTGTTCAATGTAAACATATTCTTCTAGTGTTCCATTCATAAATGTAGTTTTGAAATCCATTAGGTATACTTTAAATCCTTGGTAAGAAGAATATGCAAGTAATGTTCTAAATCCTTCCACTCTTGCAACT
This sequence comes from Cupressus sempervirens, assembly GCA_028749045.1. NCBI lineage: Eukaryota > Viridiplantae > Streptophyta > Pinopsida > Cupressales > Cupressaceae > Cupressus > Cupressus sempervirens. The sequence continues at coordinate 525,972,330 of CM053788.1, forward strand.
GGGGAAGATGTTTCCCCTAGTCAATACCTTCTTTTTGTGCATATCCTTTTCATACCAATCTAGCCTTGTTCATTTTGACTTCTCCTTTCTCATTTTGTTTCTTCCTGAATACCCACTTGGTTTCAATATCATTCTTGTCCTTTGTTTTAGGTACCAATGACTAGGTTTGTTCTTCTCTATTTGTTCAATTTCTTCATTCATTGCTTGAATCTAGTATTTTATTTTCTAAAGAATCCTTTATTTATTTAGGTTCAAATTTAAAAAATAAACATGTATCACTTCTAATTATTTTCCTTTTCATAACTCTAGAGTCTTTGCTTCTAATGATTTGTTCATGTGCATGGTATTTTTTCACATAATTTGCTAGTGTAGGTTCTTTTATTCTTTCTTCTTGTTAAAGTTAATCTTGAAAAGTGATTTCAAGTTCATTTTTTAATTTTCCCTCTAGTTCTATTTCAAGTTATTCTTTCTTTTTATTGTCCTAATATTTGACATCTTCCTTATGTATCTCAGCATCATTCTACTAGTGCTTGACACCTACAGTTTGTTGCTCAGTAGCCTGTTGTTGCAACTCAACATTCACTATTTGTTGTTTCTTGGTAGCTTTATTCTCGAACTTAGGTAAGGTGGGTGAAACACCTTCATTGAAATTTATGAATGTGTTGTAGTCTTTAGGTTTTGTCTTGCACTCAACTTCATTCATTTTTGTAGATTCATCAACTTTCATATTTTCACTTTCCACAACTTTCACATTCAAACACTTATAAGATTTTCTCTTAGTGGAATATCCTAGGAATATGCCTTCATCACTTTTAGCATCAAGTTTTCCATTCCTATTTTCCTTTAGTATATAATAATTTCTTTGAAAGGCTTTAAAATATTTCACATTAGGTGCATACCCATACCATAACTCAAAGGGGTTAATATTTGTACATTTCTTGACTTGTAATTGGTTAAAAGTATAGACTATTGTACCTATATCTTCTCTCCAGTATTTCTATGATACATTCTTCTCCATCATGAGCATTTTATCAAAATCCATGATTGATCTATTTATCCTTTCAGTTGTTCTATTTTATGGAGGGGTCCTAGGTGCTGAAATCTACCTTTTGATTCATCTATCATTGTAGAATATGTTGAATTCGTTAGAGATAAATTCTCCTCCTCTGTCAAATCTCAAGCACTTCATAATTTTATCTATTTACTTTTCAACTCTGGCCAAATATCACTTGAACAATATAAAAGTATTTGTATTTCTATGACATATTCTTCTCCATCATTAGTGTTCTAGCACAATCTATGATTGATCTATTTCTCCTTTCAGTTGTTCCATCTTGTAGAGGGGTCCTAGATGCTGAAATCTACCTTTTGATTCATCTATCATTGTAGAATATGTTGAATTCATTAGAGATAAATTCTCCTCCTCTATCAGATCTCAAACACTTCATAATTTTACCTATTTACTTTTCAACTTTGGCCAAATATCACTTGAACAATTGAAAAGCATCTGATTTTTCTTTCAAAAATATTATAGTCATCATTCTAGAATATTCATCAACAAATATAATGAAATATTTACAATTGGAATTTGTTTAAAATAAATGAGACGAGGGTGAATTAGTTAACCAAGGTCTAGATGTACAAATAAAACTTTTCATAGCTTAATGAACCCATATTCATAAAACATATTCATCATGTATGCATCCATTAAGTCATATAATCACTTAAATATATAGGTTACTATCAAATCAAATTTGCACAATGTAAGCATGAAATATAACAGATTCAGTCACATATTTGACATAATTATTTTACATGGAAACCCAATTTGGGAAAAATACCAGTAACATGCTACCAATTCTCACTTTTTTGAAGTGATGCCCTTTGAAAGGCTAACCCTATTAAAGGTTACAGTGCACATTGTTAAATGTGACCTAGTTAGAGGATTTCAATCACCTTATTAGGAGTGAGCCTTCGTAGAGAACTTTAGATCATTCACTTGGAAAGTTACCTGGTTAAAGTATTTACAAATGATTGTTAGGTCAACCTTAGCCCAAAGGATTTACTCTAAACCGATACAATGATTAGAAAGTAATAGTAAGGCTTGATCTAATAACTTACAACTCACTTTGTAGATTATAGATCTTTGATTCAATCCTCCATTCTACTTGACTTTCACACACTTCAACTCTGATAGCTTCTTCACCCTTCAAGCATCCATACCCTTAAGCCTTCTTTCTTTGCTTTCCAATGGAGTTCTCTTCTATGTGGTCACTGAAAGAAGCAATACCCTAGACTCCTTCTCTTCCTTAGGTTCTCACACATGACGACCATTGCTTTTGACCATCCATCTCTATAAATAGAAAATTAAGATATTTTTCCATTCAACCTCTATCATCCATTTTAGGATTAGGTAGGATTAGGTAGTATTTAATGAATCCATCCATATTTTCATTGTATTACCTTCTAGAAACTTCTTCTTCAATCTCTTTGAATTCACCTCAAAATAGTTAATCTTGATTTCTGTACCACTAGCTCATCAAGTTTATCTTCCACATGGATCATAAAATCTAAGAAATCAAACTTCTTGGCTCAAATTCATCAAATTCATGATCTTTCTCATAATTTTACCACTCGACATTAACTTTCTTTTGATGTTTGGCACATACTGCATTGCTTGTATTGAAATCTCTCCCTCTATCAACAACTTTTATCTTTTCTATAGGTTACAAAATTTTGTTTTCATCAATAGACAATCAACTCATCCTTATAACTCCCTCTAGATCACTTCTTATATCCCCCTCTTACTAGGTAGATGTACATTTTTAAACAATTAGGTACACCTTCTCCCTTTGAGTAGCTATTCCATCTTTATTAGATATTCCATGTTTCTTCAGATTTCTATGTCTCCATTTCTATATAATATAATCTCCCTCTTTGACAACAATACCAAAGAATTTTCATCTTAATATGTAGATTTGAACATTTTCATTTCTCCCTCTATCACGTATCTTATGACTAATTTGTAACTCCATCTTTTTGTTTACTTTAGGCAACTCCTAGAATAAGATCCACTACATCAATGTGTAACATATGTTAATCATCTTGTTTGATGCAGGACACTTCTCATGCTTCTTAAATAGCTTTAGATAGGGGTATCAACCCTAGTTTACCTCTTATATACTCATGAGCATCCTTAGCTAATGCTTTTGTGAACATATTAGCTATTTTCTATTTTGTACAAAGATATTCCATCTTCACCTCTTTATCTTGAACTAATTCTCTCAACTAATGATACTTGATTGCAATGTACTTAGTCTTTTTATGTATCACAATATTCTTTGATATATCTATAGCACATATTTTATCACAATAAAGTATTAAAAGTTCAATGATTTCCTCCTTCATACCTTTGAGTAGTTGTTTGATCCATACAATTTTTGTATAATTTACTACAACAATAACATATTCAACTTTAGTAGTAGATTGAGATATGCAATTTTCTTTCTTGCTAGTCCATGTAACCAGCCTTTTTCCTAAGAAAAATGATCCTCCACTAGTGCTCTTTCTATCATCAATATTTCCAACTCAATCAGCACCAACGTAGGCCAAGGTACTTTTTAGTGGCTAATATATGCAAATTGGCTAATTTTTAAAAAAATTGGCTAGTAATTTGGCTAATAATTTAAGATTTGATACAACCTAAATTGTCATGGTTTTATAAAATTTAGTTCTAAAATATTTAAAATCACTCAACACTTTATTTTATTAAAAAATTTAAACTCAAATATTTTCCATAATATTCAATGCATGATTAGATTGAAGTCACCTAAATATTATATATTATTGGGTACATTAAATTGAACTGACCAATAATTATCATAATTATTAGTTACTTTAGGGATATGTCACCAATATTTAGTTTTCATTGTCGATTTAAAGTATATGTAACGATCCTTATAATATTCCACGAGCTAAAAAAATGTTGAATTTTGATTTGTAATATACCATGGTGATTAATGAACTTCCAATTGTTTTTGAAACTTGTTAATATTTTATATATAAATATTATGATTCAAAAATAATTGCAAATATTAATCATATTTAGCATTAAAAATTGAAAGATTCACCAATAGAAATAATTTTGCTTTTTCAAAATAATGAAAGATTCCCCAATATTTTAGATCTTTTTTGGAGGTGGCTTTCTTAAAGTTTACCCTAATGTAGGCTCTCAACTCAAATTTTTCATTTTTCTTATAGTATAGACCATAGTCTTTTGTTCCTTTTAGATATCTCATTATTCTCTTAATAGCAATCAATGATTCTCCTTGGGTTAGCAGAGAATCTTGCAACTATCCCAACAGATAATGAAATATCAAGTTTATTGTATACTACATATTATAATTTGTCAATCATAGACTTGTACATTGCTTGATTCACCTCAGTTGAATCATCATTCTTTGAGAATTTTTTCTTGTCACCATAGGTGTGCATATTGGCTTGGAATATTCCAATCCAAAAAAAATTAACATTTCCTTTATATATTTTGACTGAGTAATGTATATACCATATTTCATCTAGTGTACTTGTAAACCCACAAAAAACTTGATCCCTCAAAACATAGACACCTCAAATTCTTTCTTCATTTCATTTGCAAAAGCTTTACACAAAGTATGTTGACCTCCAAAAATGATATCATCAACAAAAATTTAAGATGGTAAAATACTTTTTCCTTTCTCTGTCTTTAACTATATATTGTTGTTATCATTAGTCCTCTCAAATCCAATTTGCACAAGATAATTGTGAATCCTTTCATACCATGCTCTTGGGGCTTGCTTCAAACCATATAAAGCTTTGTGTAGTCTATATACCATGTTTTTATTATTAGCATCAAAAAATCCTTCTGGTTGTTCCACACGAACCTCTTCTTCTAATATGTCATTCAGAAATGCAAATTTAACATCCATTTGATAGACTTTGAAACTTTTGGATGCAGAGTAAGTAAGTAGAGTCCTTGCTCCTTCCAGTCTTACAAAAGGAGAGAATATTTCTCCATAGTCTATCCCTTCTTCTTGTGCATACCCCTCAAAAACTAATCTTTCCTTATTCCTTGTGACTTCAAAATTTCTATTTAATTTGTTTCTATACACCCACTTGGTGTCAATCACATTTTTATCTTCTGGTCTAGGAACTAGAGTCCATGTCTTATTTTTCTCAATCTGTTCAATCTCTTCTTTCATGTTTTTACTCCAACCCACATCTTCTAAGGCATCTTTCACTGTTTAAGGCTCATGCATGTTAAGAAAATATTTATTATTTCTCAACTTGTTCCTTTTCATTGGTCTTGCATCTTTATCTCCAAAAATTTGTGTAGCAGGGTGATGTCTTTTGACATACTTTGACAATCTAGGTTTTGCTCTATTTTTCTTATTTGGTTTATCAAATTTTGAATCACTATGTACTTCTCTATTAGGTAGTTCAACATCTATTTCATGTACACTGGTCTCAGAATAAAAATGTGCCTCAACTTCAACCTATAACTCAACACTTTATTGTAGCTCAATTCCTGAATGCAACTTGACATTCATTCTATGTGACTCAACAGTCATTGAAACTTAGTGTTGATTTGCAACCTAGTCTACAACATCTTCATAATTGGTTATACCTTAATAAAAGTATACAAATTATTTTTATTCCTCTGATTCCTTCATAGAATCAGCCTCATGTACTTCTATATTCATCAAATTTCACATTTCACTTTCCACAACTTTGCTAGTGTTAGTATTCAAACAGTTATAAGCTTTACTTCTTGTGGAATAGAGAAGGAATATACCTTCTTCACCTTTTGCATCTAATTTACCATTCCTGAAATCCTTGACAATATAACACTTGCTTCCAAATACATTAAAATCATCTCAAAAGACTATATTAATTTATTTAATATTGCCCTTGACATTATAATTAATTATTTATTAATTAATTATATTTTTCATATTCTTCTACTTATTTAATTAAATTTATTTATTTAATTAGGTTCACTTTCCTAAAGTATTTAAATTTAATTTGAATACCTCTAGCCTTAATGTGTTAAATTTATTTAATATATGATCCTCCATTAATCCCATTTTAAATAAATCTTATTTATTTAAATCCTTTCGATCTCATTAATTTCTCGAAAACCTATGATTAAATTAAATCTTATTTAATTTAATCTTAAACCTAGCCTAAAGCCTAGTCTACACCCATCATTTTCATCCTTCTAAGCCTATCCATTTCTTAATCCCACTTAATCATCCTAATCACCTTGTTAAATCCCCTTCTTAGCCTAAGTTTGTGCTCACAAATGTGTGAGGACCACTCACACCTTCCACACCCCTCACACATCTCACATCTCTTACAACTTTTTCCCTCACTCCTCTCTTCAAGTTTGTTCACACATGTGTGAGCAAACTTTGAATGTTGACCACTTGCATGGCTTGCTCACATGTCTCCCATGTGGCACCTATGTGGATGCCACATAGATGCCACCTCACCAAGCCCTCTTTCAAGCCTATAAATAGAGCATTTGTCTCCAGTATTTTCCATCTCCCTCATTTGCATTGTTATCATGCTAGTTTGAGTTTAGAGTTTTCATAATGATTTTCATGTTGCATACTAATCTTTGGTAGTTGATAGTTCATTGCATTTATATTGTTAGATTATCTTGTTCATGCATTTACATCTTCATTTCACTTTCATACTAGCTTAGTTTGCACAGTAGTTTAATTTCTTAATTGCATTCCATCTCCACATCCACTTGAATGCTCTCAAACATTAATTTCTCCATATCCATTGTTTGAGGTGTTCTTCATCTCATATAATAGTTTTATTATCACACTTGCATTTACACATCAAGAAATTCACCGTAGTTGTGTTTGGGGAGAGCACACTAACATCCCTCTAATCTAAACACACCAACAAGTCCTCTCATGGGTGCTTTTGTTGAATTGTTTGAGATTTCCTGAGAACTTGATTTATTGGTTGCTTGGAGTTGCAAAACTCAAGCATAATATTAGTTGTGTTTTATTTCGTCTTGAATATATTAATATCTATTTGCAACTAATGTTTGTTTATTTTCTCTTGCTTCCAATAGGTCAATTTTTTTAGTATACATTTTGGCATGCCCGATGGGACCCACATCCCTATTTTTCATTCAAAAATCTATCAAGAAAACCATAACTAGTCACCCAACATCTCGCATTGTCATTTGTGTCAAATGCAGTGTCATCTGTGTTTTGTTGTTTCCGCAAACCAATGTGTATGCAGACTAGCATCCGTACAAACCAACATCTTTGAACTGTAGTTTTAACCCACTCACATTACATTAGAAAACCTTATTTTAACATCTATGTAAGTTATTTTGTCGTTTGTGCTATGGGCGAGTTTTATATTTAGGGAAATCAGTCTATTGTCTGCGCATAACATTTTGTCATCTGCATCTTCCATATCATCATCTATGCATAATATTCTATCATCTGCGTTGTTTGGACTATCATCTCCATTATTTTTGGGTTCTCCTTCGTCATCTACATGTTTCAACATCTCTGCACCTTGAACTGTCATTTGCACCTGACAAAAACTACCACCTGACTACAAAACTATACCTTGTTGTCTTTTGTCGTCTATGTATTTCAGTATCTGCAAGTTTTGCAATCTACGCATACTGTCATCTGTGCCTGTGAACTATCATCTGCACTTTTTGATAGAGTTGTGAAACTTTTAAACATTATTATTTGCTGACTAGTGGTTTGTAGGGATTATTAATGAGTTTTCATGTAGGAAATAGACCTTGGAAGACTTAAAACAAACCAATAGTGATTTTTATCACTTAGAAAATTTGTAGTGATTTTCATTACTTTAGGATTAAAATTTAATTAACTTGCATGGTATAACCACTTGTCTTTTGAATGCATGGTGCATTTTAATGAGTAAAATCCAAACACACTCTTGAATTTTTTAAAGGAAAACTTTACATCCAATCTTGAATGTCTTAAAGGAATTTATTCATATTTTATTGGAATGGATGTTTAGGTAGCAAACATACTCTTCAATGTCTTAAAGAAATTGACTTGAATGTTTAGGCTAGCAAATATTTGGGTTTGGTCCTTAAAAGAACTCATACACTCTTGAATGCATTAAAGAAATTGACATGAATGTTTGGGCTAGCTAATGTTGGAACGGGTGCTTAAAATGAACTCACACACTCTTGAATGACTTAAAAACCATTCATTTTCAACAATTTTCTTATGTTCACAAGTGATTTTCTTTCTTTTTGATGAATCTGTGCTTTTCATTTATGTTAATCATGATTTAAAGTTAGAAAGAACATTGTATGTTATAAACACGTGTGTCTTCAAAGTAGATTACAAAACCTAAAGCTTCATTTGGAAAGAACAAGTGTCTTTTAAACCCTGAAGCCACTTACGTATTCTCATCCCTCACGCCTTCAGGTGATCTTGGGTGCACAATAAATAAGTGATCTTATTTTTCTTTTTTTAAGAGGCCTACTTAGGTATTTCATCACCCCTTTGGATGACCTCAACTCCAGTCTTCTGGCAGAGTATAAGAATCAGGAGGTGAATCGAAAGACACCTCTCTTGGAAGTAAAATCTTGTCACTCTTGGCTAAGCCCCAAAGAACTTTATACCTTTGGCAAGTGAAGGTGGAGATTTGGATTACCATCTCCTCCCAACTATGTGCCATTATTTTCTTTCATCTACAGATTTGGGCCTCACGTACCTTGTGTACATCAAGAACACCCTTTAGATAAGCCTTGTACATTCTAGTTGCAGCCTTATTAGAATTGTTGGTGTGTTCTACATGCCTGATTGTTTAAACATTCAAAAACCAACATCAAACATCAAACAAGTACAAAAATGAGTGAAATGGTAAGCTAAATTTTAGTGAGTGAAATAGTGGTAAGTGGGTCCTCTTAAATCACGGTTATTTTCAAGAGTTCTATATTGTCTAGCATTTGAAATTGGTTGAGTCTAGTCACAGTTTGTGCTTGAAATTGAGTTTTGTTTGTTCTTTCGATGACCGAAAAAGTCAAATATAAGAAGCTAAAACTTTCCAAACCATTTGTCTAAAAGGAAAGGAAAAACCTAGCACATGATGATAAATAATTTTGATACGCTATCAAAGAAATCCAAAAAGAAGAAGCTAAAGAAGACCTGCTACGATGGAATTGAGTACAACACAAAACTTCAAAATTGGTCTACCTTCCCAAAAGTAAACCCCAAGTTTTTGTTCCCAATAGGTGAGGATTGAGTTAACTGCATAAATGACCACCACATCTTCATCAACCTTATTTTTTCAAAATTTCTAGGCTTCCATTTGCAAACATCCTCCATAGAGCTTGATCATTTGAACCTAAAAACTTTTGGTAGAAGAACACCTACCAAGATTATAACATTAGACCTTTTATCCACAAGCAAACACCTATCACTCATTTGGGATCACAAGTCCATCTCCAAATAGTGGATAGTCAATTTGGTATCCTATCTTGCCTAAAGATCACTTGACCATCTTTGGTAGGAGAAGGATATTTTTAGCCTATAATCACACTTTTTTTGCTAAAACAAGGTCTTTTGTTTACATGTAGGTTATTGGCCCCTTTCATTGCGTAAGATTCAGTAGTTCTCTCTCACATTCCTCCTTTGCTTCCATAGTCTTCCATCCATTGGTTTAGTCACTATTATATGGTACATACACGATCTGATAGATTTACATTTAATCCCATGTCTCACTTATTGGAATCATTAAGGCAAAAAGAGATGGAGAATCCCTTTCCTCCACATGAAACATCATTGGGGAGAGGATTTCCCTCTAGTTCAAACTTTGGTATGTCTAAATTAGCATCCACACAAGAACCAGAACTTCCTTTTTGCAATACAACTTTGGGAAATAATGACAAAGAAGTATACTAAGAGGAAAACCCTATTGACAACAACAATATCCCTAATGATGTCCAAATGTTCCTTGTAGATCCATACAACGTCTAAACGATGGAAAAATCTATTAGGGAAAACAAAATTGAGATCTTCCTAAACTTGGTTAAAGATGGTGTTAATGTCCCCACAAGCTTTGATGAGACCACCTTGTTTAGATAGATTATAAAGGGTGGTGCTCTTGTATTTCCAAATGTAACCCAAGCATCTAGCTAAGGACCAACATAGACAACTAGTGCTACATCCATATCAAGTGGAACCATGCAACCAGCTTTCCAATTAAGTGTGGAACATATCCAACAAATCATTAGTGTTATGCCCAACATTACTAGTTCTAGTCTTCCATAGTCAACCATGATAGGCCCAACTGTAGGATGCTTAAACATTGGGCAAATGTCTACTCAATAGATGGCAATTCCAACACAACTCATGTATTCCACTTATTCGCAAGTTTGAACAAGTATGGTGAAAACATTTGTGCCAATTCTGACAACTGCATATCAAGACATTGGCCAAAGCGGAGTACTCCCACCATCTCATACTACATTTGTAACTCCTTATAGCTTGGGAGGTGGGATTGCAAATGCTCAATAGTCACAAGTACAACCAAACCAAGATTTAGCCTAGCAGTTGCATGAACTTTGAAACTTAGTACACTCCATGGCCAACAAAGGGATGAAGGATTTCTCTTTTGAGGAAGTTTGTCCCTTCCTATTTGATAGATCCATTAGCATGATACCATTCCCACCAAACTTTGAGATTCCTAAATTCAAAAAATACACAAGAGAAACATGTCTTATCACACATCTCAAAGAATTCTCAATTTTGTGTCAAGAAGTAGCCTATAATGAAGACTATCTTAAGAGCCTCTTCACACAGAGTCTTGGAGGCCCTGCACTAGAGTGGCTAATGAACTTACCCAATGGTTCCATTACCTCTTTAAATGATTTAATAGCAAATTTTGTAGCACAATACTCTTACAACATTGAGCACCATGCCTCATTAAGTGATTTGTGCAACACAAAACAACAAAATGGTGAAATTTTTGCCAACTTTCTACAACGGTGGAGGCATCTTGCTAACTGCATGCCCTACAAAATTCAGGATTCCTACCTTGTGGATATATTTATCAAAAACTTGATACTAGAGATTTCTTTCCACGTGAAGATGGCTAGCCTTGAAGATTTTGTGACATTAGTCAGGAGGGTCAAGAGCATTGAAAATGGGCTTTTAGACAAAGGTGTCATCAAACATTATAGATCATCATCCTCAAACAATGACACAAACAACAATAGCAAACCCAAGTTTTGGTCCAAAAATAAAGGTGTCACATACGACGGTGTCAGTGATCATAAAAGTGTATAAAACTTTCAAGGAGGGAACAACAACAACAACTATCATAACTGAAAGAACAACAACTCGAACTGTGACAATCAAAATCAAAACAATAGGCAATCTCGCAATCAGACACAATTTTTTCCTCGAAACAACAACAATACCAATAGCAATTATAACGGTGACTATGATCACAATAGGGTGTTCACTAACTTTCATGAACTCTTGGAAGCCACATTTCAAAAACTAGTGGATCACAATTTGATGGTATTTCCCAACACACAACCCTTTGATGAAAATCAACCCAAATCGAAATGGTATAGGGAAAATGAATATTACAAATACCATCACATCAAGGGACATGACACAAAAAAGTTTATAAAACCCAAAGTCTTCATTCAAAATCTTATTGATGATGGAGAAACTGAGGTAGAAGGAGGACCATCCTCTAAAAATACTAAGCTAAAGATATTCCAAAAGCTATTTCCTAATCACAACAATGAAAATAACAACAATGGAAATAACAATACGAACAATGTGAATCAAGCTTCCACATCAAATGCATTACCCTATGACTATTCTACTAACCACATATTGGGGTTTGACTCCTTATGTGGTAAAATAGAAACCAATGATATATGTTGATTTAACTCTATGTGTGCTCGCATAGAAGAGGTAGACACTCATGTGAATACCCTTGTCCTACAAGCAACTGATTGTAATGCAACCACTTGACAAGGAACACTTACTTTGCAAGCTACCACTCCCAACCCCACTAATCCATCAATTTCACATGCACCTACTATGCCATCCACTTCACAAAGGCTCACTTCTCCCTATGATGTGTTATCCCAGTTACGTAAGACTTCTACACAAATATCCATTCTTGAGCTCCTCACCACATCACCCATCCATAAAGAAATTTTGGAGAAGGCTCTTTTAGAGTCTCGTGTTCCTAAAAACATTAATACCTCCCAATTCATTGCCATGATTGGAAACCTTGCCGCACAACAACATCTTGTCTTTATAAACAAAGATTTTCCAAGGTCCTAATCCCCACCATAATTTTTCACTCCACATTGAAGTCCTTATACAATGACATAAGATTTAAAAAGTCCTTATAGATAATTGACTAAGTTTGAACCTATGTACATTAAAAATGATTCATTTATTGGGACTTCCAAAGGACCTCCTAGATATCAATAAGAGGATAACAATCAAAACATATGATGAAATGGAAAGAGAATCAAAAGGAGTTATCTTGTTACCACTAAAGGTTGGGCCAGCCATCATAAATATTGAAAGTCATGTCCTAGACTTAGATTTTCCATATAACATTTTACTTGGTCGACCTTGGATACATACACTAAAAGTAGTACCATCTACCTATCATCCATGATTGAAATTTCCTCACCAAGGAAGAGAAGTCATGATTTTGGGTGATCCCACACCTTTTTCCCTTTGTAAAAGATTGGAAGGTGCACTAGCAAATTTTTATCCAATCAGTGAGTTTGCTAAAGTCATACCCAAGCCTCTCATAATAATAGACTCACCTTCCACAACAGTCCCAAAATTATCCAATAATGATTCCAATTCCTACAAATGAAAAGAAAAGGTGGAAGATACTAAGGTCAATACTGCGGGGAAGAAGGTTACTTTTACTAATTTGGGAATGAGAGAGTATAAGTTTGAGAATGCCTTGTGTGTTGGACGACTATCACTCTCCCCTCATTCCTTTGGAAAACCTTCAAAATTACCACCTCCTACCAACAAGGATAATATGCAAGTCAATAAGACAACATTTGAACACTAGGGTTCACTTAGTGATGAGCATATGGAATCTAATATTCTAGATTGGCTATACTATGATGGAAAAGATGAAACTGTAGAATTCCCCAAAGATAAATTTTTTAAGGCCTATCCCATTATCAAAAACATGGGATATCATAGTATTGGCCTTGGACCTATAGAAGATGGAATTAGACAACCCCTTGAAGCTAATAGCTATCCTAAATGATGTGGTTTGCACTCCATTAAACCCAAGGTATCCTTTGCTAACAACTATTGTATGGTGGAATCTGATTATGAGACTGAAGAGGAGGAATTCTTTGAAATGCCCTTTCAATACATTGAGGATGACCTCAATACGCATGTCCATGCCATTACCATAGCTGACCTTTCATCCACTGACCTACCTCTCACCAACCCTAACATGATAGACTGGGACCTTTAGGACACACAACTAGCTCTTGATATTTGTAAGACTGATGAAGCAGAGATGGCACTCTATGGCCTTAAGAATCTCAAAGATTACAAATATGAGATCTAATACAATGAGGAAGTGTACCTTTGTAGCCAAGTCAACTCTCCTAGTTGCAAAAGTGAAAAAGAAAATAAAAATGGAAAAATAAATGAAACATCCTCTAGTGACAACTCTTCCAGGGCACTTTTGGATGAAGAAAAAGATAAAATAAAGGATGCATCTTCTGGTGAAACCTCTTAGAGGTGCCAAAAGAGGGAGAGATTGGATTTCCATTCATATCTTTACCACTAGAAAAGTTATTTATTTTGAATGAGGACACAATTCTAGTGAACTTGGGTATAAAGGATAATCCACAAATCACCTACATTGTAGCTACCCTAAGTCCTAAAGAACAAAAGGCAATGACTGAATTCTTAAAAAAGGGTAAAATAAATTTTGCATGGATATATAGAGATATGCCCGGTTTAGACGCATATTTGGTTATGCATCACGTGACAGTAGATCCCAAGATTAAACCAGTGAAGCAAAAATTGCACAAAATGCATCCTAAGGTAGCACTTTTGGTCAGAGTAAAATTGCAAAAAATGTTAGAGGCAAAGTTCATCCACCCTATTGATTATCCTGAGTGGGTTTCCAACATTTTTCCTGCAGGGAAAGCATCTCGGGGCATCCATGTGTGGTCAAATTTTTGAGAATAAAATCTTGCATGTCCTAAGGATGATTTTCCACTTCCTAACATAAACATCATAGTCGATTTGACTGCTAGACATGAGTAGTTTTCTTTAATGGATCATTTCTCCGATTATAGCCAAATCAAAATTGCAAAAGAAGATCAACATAAAATGGCATTTACCACCGCATGGGGAACCATTTGTTATGAAGTCATGCCCTTTGGATTGAAGAATGTTGGTGCCACTTATCAAGGTGTAATGACTACCATATTCCATGATCTTTTGCATGTCATAATGGAGGACTATGTTGATGACATCCTAGGAAAATCAAAGACACGCGAGTCTCACATTGATGTACTCACCACCATTTTTGAAAGATTGAAGAAATATAAAGTGCGCCTAAATCCTAAGAAATGTGTTTTTGGGGTCAAGTTAGGCAAGTTTTTAGGCTACATTGTGTCAAGAAGTGATATTAAGGTAGATACTACCAAAGTAAAAGCCTTCGTGGAAATGCCTCTGTCTACCACATTGAAAGAACTTCGCAGTTTGCAAGGAAAGTTACAGTCCATCAGATGATTTTTATCCCAATTAGTAGATAAGGTCCATCCAATTCAACATTTTCTTAGCAAGGACACTAAGTTTCAGTGGGATTGTCTATGTCAGAAGGCATTTGAACAAATTAAGGCATACTTGGCTAATCCTCCAGTTCTAGTCCCCCCAATTGCAGGATGACCATTGATCCTATAAATTTCAGCCACTTTAGTTGCCTTAGGTGCTCTTTTGGCATAGCTAGATGACAATGGTAATGAGAAAGCTTTATACTATCTCAATCACACCCTAGTTGGTTATGAGTTGAACTACACTGCTATTGAGCAAGCTTGTTTGGAAATAGTCTTTTGCACACAGAAGCTATGTCATTATATGCTTAATCATACTACACATCTCATTTCCAAGATAGATCCACTCAAATATTTTCTATCAAAAGCCTCCCTCACTAGTCGAGCTACAAAATGGGTCTTGATTTTGAGTGAGTTCGACATTGTTTATAAGGAACATAAGGCCATAAAGGGACAAGTAATTGTAGATCAGCTTGCTGAAGCTCCCCTTCAAGGTGACCATCCCATTGTAGCAGATTTTCTAGATGACACAATTATAATTGTATCCCCTAGTACACCATGGAAATTATTTTTTGATGGTTCCTTCACACAAAAGGGATCGGGGGTAGGAATTTTGTATGTTACACCGCAAGGGACCTCATTCCTAAGTCTTATAAAATTTCATTCCCTTGCACAAAAAATATAGCTAAGTGTGAAGAATTAGTTAGAGGGTTGTATCAAGCTATTAGATGGAATATCAAAAACCTTATTGTCATTGGCGACTCACAATTCGTCATTAAACAAGTTATAGATGAATATCACACAAATGATGAGAAATTGTTGCCATACCGTAGGATAGTTGAGGATCTTAAACAACATTTTACAGAGATTGTTTTTCAGTAGATACCAAGGGCTAGTAAAAAAGCAGAAGATGTTATGGCTACTATTGCCTCCATGATTGCCATGCCTGAATATAGTCCAAAATGTGAGTTTCTTGTTGAGAATTTTTTTACTCCTGCTTATGAGAAAATTAATTTAGAGTTGGTGTGTGAGATTTTTGGTCCTGAGTCTCCATGGTATGCCAACATTTTTGCCTATTTATGTCACAAAAACATTCCCATAGCCCTCACCCCAAATTAGAGAAAAACCTTCATCTACCGCACAGCCCGATATACCATTCTAGGTGACACACTTTTTCGAAAACACTTTGATGGAACCCTCCTCTAATGTCTCAATTTGGATGAAGCCAAAATAGCATTAGAAGAGGTCCACCAAGGGATTTGTGGTGCCCACTCTAGTGGCCTTATGTTAGCAAAAAAGCTTCTTAGGACAGGTTACTATTGGCCCACTATGAAAGAAAATGCATATCATTTTGTGAAGAGATGTGTTCCTTGTCAATAGCATGGCAATTTGATACGTGCTCCTACCCAATACCTTCAACCCACCATCACCCCATGACCCTTTTCCCACTGGGGATTCGATCTTGTTGGTCAAGTATACCTAAATTTCACAAATGGCCACAAGTTCATTATTGCCGCCATGGAGTACTTCACAAAGTGGGTCGAGGCTATTCCATTAACCTATACAACTAAAAAATAAATTTCAAAGTTCATCTTGAATTACATTATTTTTTGTTTCAGTATACCTCAAGATATTATGACTAATAATGGAACACCTTTCAAAAATCAGGAAGTTGCCACATTGTGTAGGAAATTTGAAATCACCTAGCATTTTTTTACCAAATATTACCCCCAAGGAAATGGCCAAGCTGAAGCTACTAATAAAATCATTTTGAAAATCCTAAAGAAAACTGTTGATGCAGCTAGCCATGATTGGCATCTCCAAATTGCTCTTGCCCTTTAGGCCTATCACACCTTCATCCATACCCTAATAGGAGCCACCCCATTTTCCCTTGTTTATAGTTTTAAAGTTGTCTTACCCATCGAAATTGAACTCCCATCCCTCAAAATATCTCTAAAGAATCTGATGTCTGAAGAAGAATACCAAGTTGCTCACTTGCAAGAGCTGCAACTCCTCGATGAGAGACACCTCAATGCCCTAAACCACCTCTGCGTGTATCAAAATTGCCTTCAACTTTAGTATCACAAGAAATTCAAGCCATGAGAATTTGAGGTGGGTGACTTAGTTTTGTAGCATAATATGAAGAATCTCCAAAACTGTGAAAAGAAAAGAAAGTTTGAAGCTAATTGACTTGGTTTGTTTATCATTACATCCAAATATGGTTTTGGGGCATATCAGATTACTACTTGAGAGGGAGATCAGCTCCTTGAGCCTATAAATATCGAACATCTCAAGCAATTCTATGCTTGAGCCTTGTAGTTCTTGTACAGTGCTTATATAGTCCCACAAAAATCTCAAAAAATTAGAAAATCAGAAAAATCCAAAAAAAAATCATAAAATGTTCCTAAAGAAAAGACTAAAAAGAAGAAAAAGTTCTTGAAAAAAGTATTTCGGTCTATTATCTATAAGGCTCATTTCACTCCATTCCACCATTCCATTTCTTTTGTGCAAAGTCATATCTAGCTTATGCTTGTCATGCATCTAATAAAAGACCTCTTGTTTACAAGGCTCCACTTCACTTCCATCTTTTGAAAGACCTCTATTCCACGAGGCATTTTTCCATCAAGTGTTTGTTCCAATCCCATTATACTGAGCTTTTTCACAATAGTGACCACACTAGGACTTAAACAAAATCACCATTTGAGACTTAACAATTGAAGAAACTTGTTCTCTTCATAGCCCTTGCCAAAAAAAAACAAATGATTTGTGATCATTGATGTCAAAAACAACACATTATCATAGTATGAATCCTTCCTATAGATGGCATTGAGACATTCACTTCTAGACCTAAGCTTCTTGGCAAGAACTATGGACTGAATGACTACTTGGTCATGGGGTCTCTTTTTAGTTAATTTCATTTTGTGTGTTAGAGGTAGCCATTTATGGTGTACCTTGATCTCCCATATTTTGGTCATACTTGAATGGCTTTCATTGACTACGCATGTTGTTTGTGGTATGATCTATTTTTGAGGCTTTACTACATATGTGTCAGTTTCAAGTTATGTTAATGCATTGCGCAATGGGGGTAATGGGTTAGCACACTTTCTACCAAAGATCCTTAAAAAGACTTTGGGTGTGCCCAAACCTCTCCATGGCATATACAACATTTGTTCCATCATGACTATAAAAACTACACCTATTGTGCTAAAGTCTCTATAGTTTTGTGTGTCTAGTCCATGCAAAGGAGCCTTCACATTTATGCTTCTATAGCATATAATGCTTAAACTCTTTTGAAAAATCAAACTAAGATGTGCTCTTCCATATAAAAACAACTGAATCTCTTCATATCATTTAGTTAGGATTCATAAAGTATAGGGTTTCATTTTCGCCATGTTTGAGACAAGGGTCCTATTTATTTCGCCCCCCCCAACTCCTTTGCTATGCTACTTGGTTTCTATGAGTGAAAGTTTTGACAGATAATCATTCATTAGGTTCATTCATCCTACATCTTCATTTTTAATTTGCATTCATTAGTGTTCATTAGGCATCCATACATATAAAATTAACCAATGCATACATCTCATAATCGCTAGAAAACATGCATCATCCACACATTAGGCATCATATATATAAGAAACATCACATCACATCCTACATCACAAGCCTTAGTATCCACATCATAGATATCATATGAATAACATAATCCAAACACACATAAGGCCATTGAATCACAATGTTTGTATAGTTTGTATACAAAAAATTGTAGTATCATGTAGTATGAATGCATCATCAAAAATGCACTGCATCTACACATATCTATCAAAAACTACTCTCTATACAAAAGCTGGAAGCTGGCTATGAGGGCCCTACCCCCCTATGTCACCCCTCACAAAGGTTGATGTTTTCCCATAGACTGCTATGATCTAGCCCTACCTCCAGTGGTCCATGAGCTCAAGCCTCTTTGAAAATCTGGCTACTACTGAATGCTAGGCATGGTATCATGATATAGTGACCTATAATACATTGCCTCTCATGTAGCCTGTGCCTCTGCTCAACTAGCTACAATGACCTCCTACATAACTATGATGGTGGCCATAGGCTATAGCATCTATCTAGTTATGTCCCTCTGCCTACAATACTCATCCAGTTGTGCCTAATGGGTGTCTCACTAGGTGTGTAGTGTGGCCACCTCTCCTCAGAGTCTCTCTAGCTCCATGAACTCCTTAGCATCTGCAGGCACCTCAAAATTGGAAAACTTTCCTGCATGCACCCATGCCTATAGGGCTACTAGAGCCTTCTATGCACTATCTACTCTTGCCCTCTACACCTGTAGCTCTACCTATACAACCACCATGGCCTATTGAATACTATTTGCTCAGGCTTGCTCTATTTGTGCCACCCCCTATAGTTGGGCTACCTATACACAGAGACTATCCTGCTCATCCCTAACCTTGTCTTGGTCTTTTTTCTATCTCTGTCCCTATCCCTATAGCTATGGCCCATGTATTGGTGCCTATACTGGTGTTTTTGCTAGCACCTATGCTGGTATTGTCCCTAGACCTCTCCTCGCATGGGCTATGCACCCTTGTGGTCCCTACTATGCACTGTGTGCCAATGGTGGCATCATCGATGCTTGCCCACCATCTCATGCTCCATCTCCATCTCTACATGCCTTCTCTATTAGAGGAGCTTCCCTAAGCACTATTAGTCTGACCTGCTAGTGCATTGCCCACCATTGTGTGTAAGCCACTGTCACCCCCGCATTTCCTCGATCCTACCCATGTACCCAGGGCACTAGTGGCATTGACACCCATGAAATTTGGGCCAACACAAGTTGGTCCCATGACCCCATAGACTATTGTACACCCAAGACACGATAGTATATAAAAACCTATCTAGAATTGCCTCTTGCACTCTGTCAAATTGATGTCGCACCCTAGAGGACATGTATCGCATGATCACTTGCATCAAGCATCCAAATAATCTAGCAGTAAATCTATGTATATAGCAGGTACATCTGATCCTTGAAGTCATCATCTCTATCAGCTACCAAAAATGTACCCCACCACTCTATCCTATCGTATGGAGTCTAATCAAACATGATCATCTCATCCAAACAACACCACCAAAATCCCAGAGACTCTGTGGAGGTGTACTGAATGGGTGTTTGATATCTACAGGCAAATAGCTTGCTAAGATGTCTTATCTCCCATTTGGTGATTGACCACGTGACCCTGATATGCTCCCAGGACCATACCATCAGTAGTGTCAGTCCAGGCCCCATGGTCCTTAATGTCCTATATGCACACATATGCATATCATGTTAGAGCTCTACCAAAATAGTTGGGCCCCAACAGAATATGACCTCATCATCCTGTAGTATTGTGCTCAAAACTTGTGCCCACCCAATAGAAAATCCATGCCCAGCATGGTTTGGTAGCATCCTCCAGATCAGAGATGCTAGATACATAGCTAATCTAGGTAGTCTCTACTCCAAGGCCCCTCTCAATTTCAGCCACGATCTCTAGATAGATAGTCTCTACCATCATCTACCAAAGCACTCTCACAAAAAGGAGTTTGACCCCTCTAGCACATACTCCAGATATGCCCCCTAGATGGGCACTCGTAGAATCTATCACACATCTAGTAGTGTGACTGTCGCCTCTCCAGTAGGCAGATGGAAGCTCCCGATAGGTGTGTGCCATCACTCGATGAGTGCTAATAGCTATGCTGAGTGTGCCCTCAAGTCCAACCACTCATGTATATGCTCCAATCTGCATAGTCAGGTGTGCCCCCAGTCAACCTTTTTCAGTCACTCCTCTAGCATCATATTTAGAGGATAGTGCTCCCTCAACCTAAAAACCACTATCTCCTCCTATGACATAGACATGTAGAAGATCAGTCTCTTTAGCCCATGTCATCTCCAGAATGGGGCATCCTACCTTGACCTCCACCAATTTGTCCAAATCGATGCAGACATTGATCTGCACAGACGCTGATTGGCATAGATGTCGATCCATAGAGACACTGATTCTAGACATCGATCAACATAGACATCAATCAATAGAGATGCTATTTCAGCATCTCTGACAGCTACGCAGATGCTAGTTTCCTTTCGGTGACTACATTTTGTCATCTGCGAAGATGACAAATAGTTGATCGTCATCTCTACTACCCTAAGCCCCTTTTTCCATCCGCACAGATGATAAGTTGAACCCTATCATTTCCATAGACCATGTTCCCCAATCTTTAATCTATGTAAATGACATGATAGGTCATGTCATCTCTATAAATGATGTGGTCTCTAGTTTGTCAACTACATAGATGACAAGGTGGAGACTGTCATCTCCATTGTGACCATGTTTTCACCATTTTTATGGTGTCATAAATGCATCTACCCTAGCCTAATCAACAAAATAACAAAGAGGATTAGATGACTCATCAGTGGGCCCATGTCAACTGATTGTTGGTGCTATTGGATGTGCTCACCAAGCTGCAATCGATCAATAGGGTCCATCTTTACTCTAGATGCTTTGCTCTCTACATGTGCAAATGACCTTCTTTGAGCCCCTTGGAGGCTTATATAGGCCCTCCAAGGACCCCTTTTGAGCTCGTGCCTTCCCTGAGCCGTGTTCATCCCCTATTTTCCCACAATTCATGTAACATCTTCATTTATTCCTTTTTTCTCCTATTTTCATTTCTTCCAAAGACCTTTTCGTGAAAATTGTCGAAAAAAAAATTTGTGCTATTTTCACGAGGGGGCACCCTCCTCCTTTGTCGTTGTTCTTAGGACTCCTACCTTCTCTGGGGCAACCTATATTTTCTTTTCTTTCATATGATATCGTCATGACATTGCATCAAAGAGGGGCAAAATGTAGAAGCTTAAAATTGTCCCAAAAGACTATATTAATTTATTTAATATTGCCTTTGACATTATAATTAATTATATTTTTCATATTTTTCTACCTATTTAATTAAATTTATTTAATTAAGTAGGTTCACTTTCCTAAAGTATTTAAATTTAATTGTAATACCTTCATCTTTAATGTGTTAAATTTATTTAATACATGATCCTCCATTAATCCCATTTTAAATAAATCTTATTTATTTAAATCCCCTCCATCTCATTAATTTCTCTAAACCTAAGATTAAATTAAATCTTATTAAATTTAATCTTAAACCTAGCCTTAAGCCTAGTCTACACCCATCATTTTCATCATTATAAGCCTATCCATTTCTTAATCCCACTTAATCATTCTAATCACCTCGTTAAACCCCCTTCTTAGACTAAGCATGTGCTCACACATGTGTGAGGACCACTCACACCTTCCACACCCCTCACACTTCTCACACCTCTTACAACTTTGTCCCCCACTCCTCTATTCAAGTTTGCTCACATATGTGTGAGAAAACTTTGAATGTTGACCACTTGCATGGCTTGCTCACATGTCTCCCACGTGGCACCTATATGGATGCCACATAGATGCCACCTCACCAAGCCCTCTCTCAAGCCTATAAATAGAGCCCTTGTCTCAAGAATTTTCCATCTCCCTCATTCGCATTTTTATCATGCTAGTTTGAGTTTAGATTTTTCATAGTGATTTTCATGTTGCATACTAACCTTTGATAGTTGATAGTTTATTGCATTTACATTGTTAGATTAGCTTGTTCATGCATTGACATCTTCATTTCACTTGCATTCTAGCTTAGTTTGCACATTAGCTTAGTTTCTTTATTGCATTCCATCTTTACATCCACTTGAATCCTCTCAAACATGGCTTCCTCCATAGCCATTGTTTGACGTGTTCTTCATTTCATATAGCATAGTTTTATTATCACACTTATATTTTTACATCAAGAGATTCACCATAGTTGTGTTTGGGGAGACCACACCAACATCCCTCTAATCTAAAAATACCAACAAGGCCTCTCATGGGTATCTTTGTTGAGCTTTTTGAGGTTACTTGAGGACTTGATTTAATAGTTTCTTGGAGTTTCAAAACTCAAGCATAATATTAGTTGTGTTTCATTTTATCTTGAATATCTTAATATCTATGTGCAACTAATGTTTTTCTGTTTGCTTTTGCTTCCAATAGGTTAAATTTTCTAGTATATAGGGTGAGTGTCCATACCATAGTTCAAAAGGTGTTGAATGAGTACCTTTCTTGACTTGCACACATTTCAAGGTATAGATAGTTGTACTTATAGTCTCTCTTCAATATTTCAAAGAAACATTTTTCTCCATCATGAGTGTCCTAGCACAATCCATTATAGATATGTTTCTCTTTTCAAGAATTCCATTTTATGGAGGGATTCTAGGGGTAGATGTTTGTATTTTGATTCCTCTATCATCACAAAATATCTAAAACTCATTTGATGTAAATTATCCTCCTTTGTCAGATCTCAAACATTTCATACTTTTACTTGTTTCCTTCTCAACTCTTTCTAAGTACTAATTAAACATTTGGAAACTATTAAATTTCTATTTTAGAAGTATAATTGACATCATCCTAGAATAGTCATCAACAAATATCATAATATACTTATCAACTTTGTAGCTTTGCACATCAATTGGTCCACACAAGTCAATATGAATAATTTTCAAAACTCTTTTAGAGGTATGAGTCTTACTCTTAAAACTTGATATAGTCATCTTGCCTAACTGATACTATTTGTAAATTATATTATCAGGTTTCTTCAACTTAGGAAAACCTCTTACTCTTCTCATATTACTGATACTAACCAAGTTATCAAAAGTAACATGACATAACCTCTTGTGCCACAACCACACATCATCAAATTATATAACTAGATAAGTAGCATTATCTATATCAAGATAGAATAGATTACCTCTAGTTTGATCATTGTTTCTGATTAGTTTTCCATCTATATCATATATCTTAGCAGTCTTGTTCTTAAACTCAACCTTACAACCTAAACTATCTATTTTTTCCACACTCAACAAATTACAGTTAAGTCCTTCAACATAATAAGCATTGTCACATAAAATATTTTCTATGAGTTTCATTGAACCATTTCCTTTTATCAAGTAGGGTGCACCATTACCAAACATTACACTATTTCCATCATAATAATTTAAGGTAATGCACTTACTTTTATCTCTAGTCATGTGATGTGCACACCCACTATCAATGATCCATCTATCATTCTTGTTCACACAAAACACTAGAGCAGTTGCCTCATCCTCATTAGATTCATCTTTCATTGTAACATACACCACTTCATCATCATGATTGCAAGATCCTTATTTGGTTTCTTCAACAATATAGCAACACATCTTGCCTTTATCTTTGTAATTTTCATTGTCCTAATCTCTCCTACTTTTGTACTTGTCTCCACCTATGTAGTTCTTCTTCTCTGGACATCTAGCAACAATGTGACCAACCTCATTGCAATTAAAACACATGATTGATAACTTAATTTTGAATTTACCTTTACCTCTATAAAATCTCCTTACTAGTAGTGCTTCAAGTTGTTCTACATCCTCCTCACCTGTATCACTATCACTAGAAAACAAATTTACCCTTTTCTTCTTCTTTTCATTAGGTTTCTTCAATGATTAGCTTAGCTTTGAAAGAAAATTAGATTTGAAGTTATCAAAATTAGATAGCTCAAAAGCAGTGAGCCTACCTACCAAACCTTCAAGAGTCAATTTATAACCTAGTATACATCTCAGTTCTTGAATTGCAAAAACTCTAATAGCATAGATGGGCAGCAATGTTCTCAAAAAATTTCTTAGTACAATCACATCATCTATCTTACTAGTAGATCCTCTTATTGCATAAACAACATCTCTTATCCTAGAGCAATATTGAGCAACATTCTCACCTTCTTGCATTCTCATATCATCAAACTTACCTCTAAGACTTTAAGATTTTTCTTATAGAACATTTATGTCTCCTCCATAAATGGTGTGAAGAGCATCCCACATTTTCTTTTCATAGTCACAACCCTTGATATCATCGAACTCAACATAGCTTAGGGTATAGGCAATTGCTTGGTTGTGTTCTTTCTTTCTTTTTAGATCTTCAATGGTAAGGTATCTAGCAAGATTGACATGCTCTGTAATGATGGTAGACTGTACATGATCTCCAAGACCTCATAGGTGTATCTTCATCAGACTTTTCCATGTACAAAAATTATCTCTATTAAGCTTGGGTACCTCTCTTTTCGACATCTTGATCTTTTTTATTCAAGTACCTTCAAATTAGTCCTCTTAAGTAGATGGCTTTGATACCAATTTTTGAAATTTTGTTAGAATAACTAAGAGAAGGGTGAATCAGTTATCCAAGGTCTAAATGTGCAAATAAAACTTTTCATAGCTTACTGAACCCATATTCATAAAACATATTCATCATATATGCATCTATTAAGCCATACAATCACTTAAACATGTAGGTTACTTAATATATTTTTTTCTGGTTACTTAAATCTCTACACAATCATATCCAGAAAAAAAAATATTATGTAATGGATTGTGGAAATTTGATCTCTTTAATGTAGGTTACTATCAAATCAAGTTTGCAAAAATTTAAGCATGAAACATAATAGATTCAATCACACATTTCACACAATGATTTTGTGTGGAAACACAATTTGGGAAAAATCACCAGTGACATGCTACTAATTCTCACTCTCTTGAAGTGATGCCCTGTGAAAGGCCAACCCTATTAAAGGTTGCAATGCACACTATTAAATGTGACCTGGTTAGAGGATTTCAATCACCTTGTTAGGAGTGATACTTGTTAGAGGACTTTAAATCATTCACTTGGAATGTCACATGGTCAAAGGATTTGGAAATGATAACAACTTGCAACTCACTTTGTAGATTATAGATCTCCGATTTAGTCTTCCATTTTGCTTGGCTTTCACATACTTAAGCTTTCATATCTTGTTCACCCTTCAAGCATCCATACCCTTAAGCCTTCTTTATTTTTTTGCCAATAGGAATCTCTTCTATTTGGTCACTAAAAGAAGAAATACCCTAGACTCCTTGTCTTCCTCAGGTTTTCAGACATGACAACCTTTGCTTCTGACTAGCGATCTCTATAAATATAAAATTAGGATCTTTTGACATTCAACCTCTATCATCCATTTTAGTGTTAGGTAGGATTAGGTAGGATTCAATGAATCTACCCATCTTTTCATTTTATTCCCTTATATAAAATTCCTCTTCAATCATCTTTGAATTTTCCTCAAAATGGTTCATGTTGAATTTTGTGCTACCAGCTCATCAAGCTTATCTTCCACATGGTTCACACAATCCAAGAAATCAAATTTGTTAGCTTAGATTCATCAAATTCATGATTTTTCTTATAATTTTGTCACTCGATATTAAGCTACTTCTTATGCTCGACACATACTACGTTGCTTGAAATCAACTATCAAATCACTCGACACCAACTAAAGTTTACTAGTGCTTGACATCGACTAAAATTTACTTGACCTACACTCTATTACTCAGTATAGACTGAAATTTGACTTTGATCCACTCCAATGAATTTTCTACTTGGCTTACACTAGCATTTCTCAACACCTACTGTACAGATTGTTAAGCATAGCATACTCAATTCTTCTTACTTGTTCTTCTAGACTTTGTCAATGTGTCCATTCTTTGTAACCTTAAGTAGATAATCAGTGCATTGTAATATTAATGTCTTAACTAATCTTTGTACTCCTTTTACATACCATAACTCAACTTTTCCTATAGGTTCTCTTGTTACCTCATTTGATCAAATCCTCTTCATCAATCAAATAATTGATAGTACTCAAATCGTCTAAGCAATTGTCTTACCAGTATGTAGCAGGTTTGACATTAGTGACAAAAAAAAGATTGAAACACATTCTCATACTTGTATCACTATGTTTTCAAAATTTACCTCCATGGTATCTGTAAACTCCAATGGGTCCACAAAGGTCAGTATGAACCAATTCCAAGATATCATTAGATGAGCATGTCTTGCTCTTGAAACTACACTTAATCACTTTCTCTAATTGACATTTTTTATACATAGCATTATCAGGTTTCTTGAATCTTTATAATCCTCTTACTCTTTTTATCTTACTAATTCTTACCAAATTATCAAAGTTCACTTGACACAACCTCTTATGTCATTTCCATATATCTTTATTTTGTGCAAACAAGTATGTCTCATCAGATAAATCTAGATAGAACAAGTTACCTCTTATTTCATTAACACTCCCAATTAGTTCACCAGTGACATCAAATATCTTGGTGCTCTTGTGATAAGATTCAACTTTGTATCTTGATTTTATCAACTTTGAAGCACTCAAAAATTATTATTAATTATTTTAACCCAATAAACATTGTCACACTTGATCTTATCAGTCAATTGTATTGATCCTTTACCTTGTACAAGATACGGTGCATCATTACCAAAATTTACACAACTATCTTTGTATTATTCCATGGTTTCAAACTTACTTTTATCACTAGTCATGTGATTTGAGAAACCACTATCAATTATCCATATATCACCTTTACTATAATTTCAAATTAATGTACTTTTCTATTCTTCATCATAATCTTCTTTCATAGCAAAATAGACAACTTCTTCTTCATTACTATTAGACTCATTATCAGTTTCTTCTTCAACAATGTAATAAGATTTCTCACCTTTGTCTTCATAGTCTTTTTTTCTCATATTGTCTTAGTCATCTCTTCTGTCTTGGTATTTTCTTTCCCTTCTTTCATCCTTGTCTTCCCTTGTTGCATAAAAAATATATTATAGGAAATTTACCTTTATATTTTTCTCTACCTCTTCGAAGCCTTCTTGCCATCAATGCTTCAAGATCATCAAGATCATCATTAATAACATCACTATCTCTATTCACACGCTTTCCTTTTCCTTTCTTACTAAGAACCAATTAAAATTTGAAATCATATTCAATAGTAGTAGGAGTAATATTATAAAAAAATTGACAATTCAAAAGCAGTAAGCCTACCAACTACACCTTCCAAAGTTAGTTTATTAGTAGGGTTATATCTGAGTTCTTTAATTATAGAAACTCTAATAGCATAAATAGGAAGTAGAGTTTAAAATACCTTTTTGATCATAGTTCATCATTAATCTTTCCATTTAATCATTTTATAGTGGTTACCACTTCTTTTATTCTTCCACAATATTGAGCAATATCCTCACCTTCTATCATTATCATTTCATCAAATTTACCTCTCAAGCTTTCTAATTTTTCTATCAAAATGTTTTGGTATAGTCTGCAATGTATCCCACATTTTCTTGGTTGTTTTTCATTCTATCATTATCATTTCATCAAATTTACCTCTCAAGCTTTCTAATTTTTCTATCAAAATGTTTTGGTATAGTCTGCAATGTATCCCACATTTTCTTGGTTGTTTTTCATTCTTTTATGTCATCAAATTCAGCATAGCTTAGGGATGATTCAATCTCCAACATTTCCTAGTTGTGTTCTTATTTCTCTTTCATCTACTAAGTTGTCAAAGGACTTGGTATCTCCACATATGCATATTCCACATCGTGTATTGTTACTTCTCCAACTCATGCTAGACAAAGCTTAATCAAAATCTGTCATGTAGGGAAGTTCTCTTTGTTTAACCTTGGCTCCTCCTTTTTGTACATCTTGATCTTTACCTTCAAGTACCTTCAAACTATTTTTCTATAAGAACCAAATGCTCTGATACCAATTTTTAGAATAATTTAGAATAACTAAGAGTGGGAATGTATCTATTATCCCCAAGTCCACATGTATCAATATAAGTTAAAATCACTTCAAAACTTCAGATCAAAAAATTCAATAAATCAGTATCTATAACATATAATCAATAACATAAATTTGTAGTTCATTGTCCTAATAGTAACAAACTTGCAAAGTATAAAGCATTACTAGTAAAACATCTCAAATAACATCCACCCAATTATGACACTAGGATTTAATGTGGAAACCCAATTTGGGAAAAACCTCCAGTAACATGTCACCAATTTTTCACTCTTCTGAAATGAGCTCTATAAGGATCTAACCCTATTAAATTTTGTAAAATACATTGTTAAAGGATACAGTAGTTGGAAGGTAACAGTGGGTTGATCTAACAAATATAACTCACTTTTTCAAATGCAAATCACAATTCAGTTCAACAATTGACTCATTGGCTAACCTCTTTTAATGTTTGCATTACTAATTTTCTCGGCATCCCTTCAAGTAATCACTCTTCACCTCAACACTTTACTATTCACTATTCTTCTCAAGTTTTCTAATCAAAAAACTCAACAATTACTTCAACCTCGTTAAGGTCTTCACAAATTCTGCTAACCTCTACAAGTTTAACCCTTATACCTCCTTAAATGGGTATTTATGATCTTTTTCTGCTTAAACATCA
Source organism: Cupressus sempervirens (assembly GCA_028749045.1). Classification (NCBI taxonomy): domain Eukaryota; kingdom Viridiplantae; phylum Streptophyta; class Pinopsida; order Cupressales; family Cupressaceae; genus Cupressus; species Cupressus sempervirens. Next base: position 526,001,600 of record CM053788.1, read on the forward strand.
CTTTAGATCTTAGGGTTTGGTTAGAACCATTGAATCCTTCCATCATTTCATCTCATCTTTTCTCTTCTAGAAACTTCTCCAAAATTCCACTTGAATTATTGCATAGAAACACTCAAACATGGTTTCCCTTGAATTAAATGCTCTAGGTTGTTCATCCTTATCTTCAACATGTTTTACATATTCCAATAAATTAACTTTGTTAGCTAGAGATCATAATTTCCTCATAATCTATCAAATGTTTCCCCTTAGCCAACACTATGTTTTGACACTCGATCATAAAAAAATTACTTGATTGCTACTAACTATTTTGTTTGGCACATTTATTGATTCTTGGTCAATAGTGATGCTCAGTCGACACAATATCTTTTTTAGCTTAAACTATCACTCTATCAACACTAGCATTGCTCAACATAAACTTCAAGTTCCTTAATTTTCTTCTCTTTCTCTAATTCAAGCATATGTATTTGGTAATTCTTTGATCACTTCTTCAAGGTTTTAGTAGAACTATATTCTTCACTTGTATTATGATTAAACAATCAAAGTCTAACTAATCAAGAGTGCATCATAGTTTCTTGTAACTCAACCTTTCATCTAGGTCCTTTTGTTATGTTCTTCTCAAATCCTCTTCATCAATCATCTTGATATGACACTCTATTTAGATTGCAATTGTCTTGCTAATAATATTTGACATTAATGACAACATAACAATTGTTCCAATTATAGTTTCCAATAAAATCCTTTGTTCACACCTCCAATAATTTTTTTAATAGGGTGATTCTTTTCCATGTTTCTACTAGGTATGACTTGTCCAACTTTGATTTTAACACTAGGTTCAAGTCTTAGTTCTTTTATTAGTTCTTTATTTTCTCTTTGTAGTCTAGTCTATAAACCAGTATCAAATTCATAAAACAATTCCTACTCAACATTTTTTTTGTTAGATCTCATACTAGTCTGTATTAGAATCATAATCAAGTATCCTTTCTTGAATCTTGAAGTTCTCATCAATTCTCACATGAGTACTTTCAACAATTGTCTTTCTTCTCTGACTAAAACATCTATATGCTTTTCTTTTCAATGAATGTCCAAGAAACATCTTTCATCACTTCTAGCATCAAACTTTCTAATATCATGATCTCTCTTAATATATCATTTACTTACAAAGATTCTAAAGTATTTCACAGTAGGCTTATGTCCAAACTAAATTTCATAAGTGTCTTACTAGTGTCTTATCTAATCTACACTCTATTCATAGTGCATATTGTAGTACTACTTCTCTACAAAAGATATGTAATACATTATTCTCAAACATCATTGCTCTTGTTGCTTCTGGAGTTGATTTGTTCCTTCTTTATGTTATCCCATTCTTTTGAGGAATCTTAGGGGCTAAAATCTACTTTTTATGCCACTATCCTCACAAAATTATTAAACTAATTTGAAATGAATTCTTCACCTCTATCAGATCTTAAGCTTTTAATTTTAAGACTATTTATTCTCAACTCTAATCTTAAATACCTTAAATTTCTCAAAAGCTTCACATTTAAATCTAAGAAGTGCAACATGTTGGTGTGTTTCTCCAAAGTTTTTTTTCTCCATTTTCACCTTAGGGTTCCTCTATTCGTGCTTGAATGCCTTTTTTTGTTCCTCTATTTTAAAAACCCTAATTGCAAGGGTTTTAGGGTTGAGACTTTAGGTCAAATTTGAAAATCCCCTAAGATTTTCTATTCCTTTATTATCTTTTTATTTCACTTAAACAGGGATATCTATCATCATTATGTGTTACAATCCTAGGTGTTATTATCTTGAAGTTTTGACCCCACAACCCTTTATTTTAAAGATAACAATTACCTTAAACATTAAAGCAAGGGTTATTTCTTCGTAAAAGGGGCCTCATGTGTGCATGCCCTAGGCATTAATATATTTTTTTCTTGTGGTCACATATTTATTTAATCATTAAATCATGATATTTAAGGCCTTTAAATTTTTGGTTCTTAGTGTGCAAGATGGTGGGACCTCGGATCAATAACACACACCTTTTCTCAAGCTTTTCCATCTCTTTTAGTAAGAACACATGATGTATCAATGTGGCTAATGACAAGGATGAGTACTTTTCTTTTGAGCTAGTAGATGAAACAAATCAATGACCACCACTATATTTCTAAGTATCCTTCCCTAAATGGCACTATAACACAATGGTGCACACATCTAGCAATCAAGTCATATCCTTGTGAATACAAAGATATAAATCAATGGCCCATGTTACACCACAACCCTTGGCCACTTTTATTATGATGAAGTAGGATGTTGACACATGTCTTGATTTCCAAGTATGATTTCAAATAGAACCTAACAAATGATTGAGCCACATGGACAGTGACTGGAAGTCCAGTCACATGAGTGCTCATGGTATTAATTATAAAGCATGATCTGATGGCCAACATTGTCTTGCAAAGGATTTGTTTTCCCTTGGTGATGAAGTTTGATGCTTCCATGTGTCTCACCTATGCCAAGGTGTTACATTGTCACTTAAAAGGAGAATTATGGATGAGGGGTAAGTCAAAAATGGTGACTTAATCATCATATATAGACCGGTTGTCCATGTGTTTACAAGAGGAAGGTAAAACAATTATTTTCATGTTATCATGAGGGTTTGGCAACTTCAGGGAAATGTATGTTGGTATCTCTTACCATTGTTGTCTATTAGTGTCAACCACTTATTCATTTACATGGTAGAGTCAAACAATCATCACTACGATTGAGATACTCTACATAGGATGATTCATATACATAAGCACTATGTACCGAGCTCTATAGGAGTCAAGTAAATGTATGTTCATTGAGTATTTCAATAGGAGTCAAGCTGTGTAGCGACTGAGAAAGTTCCAAGTATACAAGTGCCAAGTTGCATAGTGTGTACCAAGAAAATTATATGTCAAGAATTAAAAGGCTAATATAGGATGAGAAACACCAATGTCAAATATCAAAAAATATTAAAGATTGAGCAACACGGAGTTTACATAAAATTAAAAAATGGAACAAAAGTTGAGATAATGTGTTTTGCAACCTGACATAGAAGGAGCATTTAAATATTGTTGAGGCCACTATAAAACATTTAAATGATGTAGATCATATATCCCTATGTTGTGCAATCAACAATTCAGATAGAGAGGCTATTATAGAAGGACCTAGAAAACTATTTACAAAACACTTAAATAGAGGTGATCTTAAACTAGATTAGATTGAGTGAGAGAAGCAAATAGAGTAAGAGAAAGAGTAGAGAAGTGTATGCATGTGAACAAGAAGTCAGTGAAGGGTTTTCTTATCATCTAATAGAGAAAGTGACCTATTCATGGTAGTGAAGTGAAAGGGAAAGACAAGCAACATTAGAACAAAGGAGAGGATCAATTAGCAAGGAGTAGACTCAAAATTAGCTTGCAGAGCAAACCAAGAGTCAGGTACTAAATTAGTTTTAACAAACTTGAATTAGGGTGAATCTCTTAACAGAGTAGTCTTAAAAGATCTTTGTAAATCTCCTAACAGAGTCCTTACTTTTTTGTAAGTGTTAAATCCTCTAACAAGGTAAGACCTAGTAGTCTCTTAAGCCTTTAACAAGGAAGACTCCTCATTGGGTAGATCATATCTCATGATAAAATATTGTAACTTTAACTGGTCAACTTTATTATTACAGTAGTAAAGATTTGTGGGTGTCATCCCCACCCCAGTTCTACCTACACATTGGAGGGTTTCTAGGTAACAAATATTTTGTTATCTATTTTATTTTTATGATTGATCATATTTATGTGTTACAATAGATTTACATTAAAAGTTTTACATGCACAACTTTATTGATAGGTGTAAGTGAATTGATGAAAATTTTAAGTGTTTAAGATTATAATTCACCCCCCTCCCTCTTAGTATCTTACTTATCCTATTTATACCTCCATCAGTCAACAATTAGTACCAAAGCATTGGTTCTTTAAAATAAGATTAATAGCTTGGAGATTAGATCTTGGAGATGGAGGCTTTCAAACTGGACAAGGTTATTAACAATTAGGTATCCAACTCATACTATAGAAACTTGAGAAAGAAAGACAAGATCTAAAGGATTCCCTAAAAAGGAGAAAGGAAATTTCCATTCAGATAACATGTTTTTTATATCAAGAAGTGGAGATTGAAGAACTATTTGAACGAATCAATCCAAATGAAAAAGCATATGTTGATCTACTTGACAAGAATAAAATCTTGAATGAAGAAATAAAAGGGACTGAAAAGAGAACATGAAATCCAACCAATAAGACTATGTGAAGTGACTAAACAAAAGAAAAAAATTGAAGAAGATAGGACTATGGCTAAAGAAGACAAAAGGGTAATGGCTATAGACTTGAAGAAAGGATATCAGATGTGTAGAAGCTCACAAACATACAATAGGACATGATGAATAAACTAATGCTTAAAAATAAGGAATTGAATCACAAGGATGTGGAAATTGCAAATATCAAATCATAGAAGGACATACTAAAGAATGAACTAAAATCTAAGTAAGAACCTATGGACAAATTCAACAAACCTAAAGAGGCAATGGAGTACTTTGAAGAATGTATGAAGTCATCAAGTTGTTCTGATGGTCCAGGACATTCATGTACTAAGAAAGGAGAATCATCTAGAAATGGAGAAATGAGGAATGCAAAGTCAAAGGACAAACCAACTTGCTATCACTGTTGAAAACTTGGTCATACTGTAAATATATGTCGAAGAAAACATGGTATGAAAAATTATAAACCTAAGCTTAATAGTTACTTTTTTTACTACAAGAAACAAGGACATCAAATACATGAGTGTACATCAAGACTGAGGAATACAACTACTACACCTAAATTTGAAGTGTATTTCTATAATTGTCAAAAGTATGGGCATAGAGAATATGAATTTAGATCATATAAAAAACCTTACTATACAAATCAAAGGAAGAATTATGGACCTAACAATGCATGTTCCAAATATGAAAGGTCTGAACATCAAAGAAAGAATTGTAGGACTCAAGCACATTCAACAAATTAGACAAAAGACAAAGGAAAAAGAAAAGTGGACATTGAGAAAATTAGAAATAAAATGAACTAGAAATCAAAAAGGAAAAGAAAGGATGGAGCTGAGGTCACCCAATCCAATGGAGAAGATGATCATGTCATCTCAAACTAAGCAATAAAGGTATCTATAGAACTATATACTTAATTGATATATCATACATTAGTTCCTTACATGAAAATGTGCCAAAAGTTTATATCTACATAGGTGAAGATGCATAAGAACAAAGTTCTGAAAGGTTATTGAGTGTTAGTAAAATTTTCTATGTTGACCAAGCATTGCAACGTAGATCGAGAACTTAAAAATAGAAATGATAAGAGACTGAGTAATGTGGAAGAGACTGAGCTGTAATAGAAAGACCTAGTTCAAAGGCATCAACTGAAACTAAAAAAACTAGCTTCCACCTACCTAAGTACACAACATTAATGGAGAACCCTAATTGATCAAAAGAAGGTATATAAAAAGTTTTGAAGACATTATTACATACCTTGTATTTAGATTTTTTAGAGAATAGAGTTATTTGGTGATTTTAGCAATTAGAAAAGATTTCAAGAGAGATTTGGGTGAAGAGGCTTGAATGAGTGAAGATTCAAATTGTGCTGAGTATTCAGAGAAGAAAAGGATATCAAACCCTAAATAAAAACATGGAAGCTTCATCAACCACTATAATGAGCCAAAAGGTTAGAAGAATTCAATTGGTGAAGAGTAGCACTTGTCCTCCATTGAAGTTTTGTTCTACTCTAGATGTTTCTATGAAAGAAGACTCAATGGGTGTCTTATCCTTGATACCACCTAAAATCATTATGATCCATGATGTCAAAAGTTGTTATATATGTAAAATTGGAGAATTTGTAGATTACAAAATTAGGGAAGCATATGAGAAGTTGTGCAATGAAGGAATTTTGAAGGATGAATTCAAAGTTGTTGAAAGGAAAGGGTTAACTTGTGCCCTAGAATTCCCAAAGAATTTCAAGGTTGAATGGATTAAAATTTTTATGAGAAAGAGATCACAAAGAAAATGATTCATAGGGTTACAAGCTATCCAACCCTAGATAGCAAGAAAACCATGTGAATCCTAAGTAATGAAGAAGTTAAGGAAAACACAATATCCAAGTGGATTGGATGTGGTCTTTCCATCATAAAAATTTCTAATCCATTAATTGAATTTTTAATGAGGGTTATCACTCACAAATCCTGTCAATTGAGCATATTGAAAAGTGTACCTTGTATGGTTGTGGATTAAACATGGGATATTGTAATGAAAGATCATGAGTATGATCTTGCTGATCCATAGATGTTACAACTTGTAGAAAAAATTTCATCCATAAGAAAAGTGAAGAATTCAATGTTTAAGTTTGGATCCCTAGTATTGGTAATGTTGTATAGGAGAAAGACAAACTAATGATAGAAAAAATTAATGAGTATATCACTCAACTAGGGGAAAAATTTGAGAATATAATGGATACTTATTTTGATGACTTTAAGAAAAGGATGAAAAGGAGAATTAGGATACTTGAAGATTTGGTCATGAAATATTATAGTGACATATGTTTTCTTGTGGATACGGAAAACACTTTTGTATAGGCAATAAAGCCAAGGAAGGCTTGGTTACAAAGTTTTGATTGTAAGATAGATATTGATATAGTGAGTGCAAATATTGATATATTGAAAGAAGAGATGGATGTTGAGGATGAACATTTTGAGAGATATGAAGAAGCTAAAGGAAGAATAACTATAAATATAAAGATAGATTCTAAGGAAAAGAAAATGAAGAAAATAACTAAAAATTTAGAAGCAAATTTAGGCACCCTAGGCAAGGGAAAAGAACCATTACATTGGCACAAGGTCTTGGTAAAAATGAAGAACAAGACAATGGTGATGAGGAAGAGGATGAAGAAGAAGGTGACAAGGAAAAGCCTTAGTTGTTGTCATGCAACCGAGTAAGAACACTCAAGGAACAAAGAAAAATTCACTAGTCACACCCATCTCTCCTCAGCCACCAAACAAGCTAAGAACCAGGGCAGCTACTAGTGTCAAGAAGTCTCCAAAGAAGAAGGTAGAAGAATCTATAGTGCACAATGGCCCCAAAACCAAAAGAAGGATATTGGTCAGAGGACCAACTCATAGGAAACCTAATTTTATTGATGAGGTATGTGTAAACTTAAGGAATTCCCCAGGTTTATCTTGTTTTAGATTTTTCTAATATGAAACACTACATAATGATGATAGAAATAAAATTTAGGATGCTATGGTAGAAATGATCACAAATTTAAAACTAGCTCCTAGTGAAATAGAGAAGAAGATACCTCAAGACTTATATGATAGATATAACATAAGATGCGAACAAGCAGATAAGCAAGAGAAAAACATAAGGATTGATACATTAGTCAAAGTAATTCCTAGCTTATCCTAGGAGAAAAAGGACACATTTTTGGAGTAGTATTGGAGTATATTTTTTACAAAATATAACACATTTTTTTATCTTACTAAATAAAGAGGAAGTTGTACAACAACAAAGTGAGTTTCTATGGGCAAGCATTTTTGGGTTAACACCAAAGACAAGAGTGATAGACACTATAAAACCATAGATGATTATAATAGTAGAGAAAGCCTAGGTGTGCTAAGTCTGCAAGGTATCATGTCCCATATACATGTTGACACTCCTGACACTCCTAAGGCTGAGAAGTCAAGGCTCATAGACACATAGATAGATGGTGAAGAGAAGGAAACAATTATAGATAATAAGATTGTTTTAGAAACTCACATTGAGGAAGGAAAAGAATCAAATAAAGTTGAACCAAGTGCAACTATTATTTTCTTCAGCACATATGCACAAGCAAGATTGATTGGTGACAATCCTTCACCAACTCTTCAAGACAGTGCTAAGAAATAGCACTCCCTCACCTAGCAAAAAGAAGAAAGCAATAAAATATGTTTCACCAAATATTAAAGTTAGTCTGAATGAAATCATTGAGATGCCACAATTGGACCTGGAAAATCTCACCTTGGAGTAAACAATTTTGCTACAAGAATTTTTGGCAAAGAAGAAAAGGAAAGAACTAAAGCTCAAGAAAAAGTACAAGCAAAAATAGGTACTACATGATGTAAAACATATTTCTATTGATGCTTTTGACATTAAAAATTTTGATGAAGATTCACCAATCACCAACCAACTTGTAACTGTAGTTGATAAAGTGAATGATAAAATATGGAGTCAACTAAGAAGCTAATGGATTGGTTTGCTAGAAGATTTGAAACTAAGGTTGTGGGAAAAGTTCCCATAACCATTACCAAGTAGAAAGTGCAACTACAAGAGAGAGTACACATTATGATTGAGCTAATATAGAAGGTACAACATTTATACACAATTTTTTTAGATGTGCCACGATTCACTAACAATATTCAGGCACAAAGAAATCAAATCTAGACTAAGATGAAGAGATCCAACAGTATTATTTTTGAGTTAGCAGAATCAAGCATTGATCATTTCAATAATTTATTGAATGCTCAAGGCACATTGGTTGAGCTTCAAGTCACTGACAACAATATGAGATCCAAATTGATATCTATTTAGGGAATGATGATACCTCATTTGGAGGTCATGTAGAGAGAATTGAAAATAGACCAGGATCTTATCATAGAAGATCAAAATCTTTCAGTGGCTGGTAGTTTAATTTATTTGGCTACAAGATTACAATTGTAGAATCATATGTTGGAAGAATAAATAACCACATGGGATCATGCATTTTCCATGATTACCAAAGTTCACAAGGAATTCAACATTGAAAAAGTGGATTACTTCCACCTATTCAACCCTAGAAATAGTGACATGTAGTGTTCAAAAACAAGGGGGAATAAGAGAATGATATGTGATGTCAAAGTGAGAAATACAAATGAGAATAAATTTGAAATGGATTTGTTATTCATTTTTGCATTTTGTATACATTTTTCATTGGCATACGTCATAAGACTAAGGGCAAGAGCTCATTTATCATATTGTATTGTAATTTTATAAATATGACAAAGTGTTTTTCTGACTGATGTAAAAGGGGGAGATTGTTGGTATCTCTAACCATAGTTGTCAATTAGTGTCAACCACTTAGTCATTTACAAGGCAGAGTTAGATGGTCATCACTATGACCAAGCTTCTCTACATAGGCAGAGTCATGTACATAAGAAAGTATGTACCAAGCTCTATAGGAGCTAAGTACATGTATTGTCACTGAGTATTTCAATATGAGACTAGCTCATCAATGATCAAGCAAGTTCCAAGTATACAATTGATCAATTACATAGTGTGTGTCGAGCACAATACATGTCGAGCATCAGAAGGGTAATACAAGTTGAGCAACAATAATGCAGAGCATTAGAAAAAAAATAAAGACCATCCAATGCAGAGTTTACATAAAAGTTAGAAATGGAACGAAATTTGAGGTAACAAGTTTTACAAGCCAACATGGAAGGAACATTTAAATATTGTAGAGGTTATACAAAACATTTAAATGGCATGGATCATAGATCCCTATGTTGTGCAATCAACAATTTAGATGGAGAGGCTATTATGGAAGGATCTAGAAAATGCTTTATGAAACCTTTAAATAGAGGTGATTTTAACCTAGATCAAAGTGAGTGAGAGAAAAGTGTAGAGTAAGAGAAAGAGTAGAGAAGTGTATGTATGTGAACAAGAAGTTAGTGAAGGGTTCTATTATAAGCTAATAAAGAAAGTGGCCTATTCATGGTAGTGAAGTGAAAGGGAAAGACACACAACATTAGATCAAAGGAGAGGATCGGTTGGTAAGGAGAAGACTTGAAATTAGGTTGCAAAGAAAATCATGAATTAGGTACTGAATTAGTTTTGACTCTAACAAATTCCTTACATCGTTATAATTTTTAAATCCTCTAACAAGGTGAGACCTAGCAATCTCTTAAGCCTTTAAGAGGGTATACTCCTCACAGGTTACATCATATCTTATGATCAAACATTGTAGACTTAACTAGTTAATTGTATCAATACACTAGTGAAGATTTGTGGGTGTCATCCTCACCCCAGTTTTACCTTCACCTTGGAGGGTTTTTGAGTAATAAATATTGTGTTATGTGTTTTATTTTTTTGATTGGTCAGATTTATATGTTATAATAGATTTACATTACAAGTTTTACATGCACAAGTTTATTGATAGGTGTGAGTGAATTGATGAAAAGTTTAAGTGTTTAAGATTTTGATTCACCCCCCGCCCTCGTATTTTTTTTATCTACTTTATACCTTCGTCAAGCAACAGATGCAATGTGATGCTTTCACATTTTCTACCTACTCAAAATATGTGGAATTTTCAAACGAGCTCATGTAATCACTTTTTTGATCCCTCATTAGTTGGTGATGGGTCTCAAAGGGTGAGTTAGATGGTCAGCGACAGTCAAAAGGACATCTCAATCATCCAATATAAGTTAGAAGATGATCGATGTGTCGACTCCTAATTTAATGGTGATTTTAACTACCAGCTAGACAAGATAGGATTGCATCTAAGGGTAGTTATCTCCTATGATGGACACATTTTGTCCAGAACTTAGGCCAACTATAAAGTTGAACTTTTTCTTCTACTTTAGGAACTAGAAAATCTAGGTAGGTAGACCTTTAGATTCACTTGTATGGTACTAGTTGCCAAAGCATATATCTAAATCTATCCAAAGTAGATTAAACCCTTTTTTCTCCAATACTCATGCAATAACAAAGATATGCAGTAGAAAGTTAATAAACCTATGAAATCTACAAGCTAGGTGAGGGTAACCTTTCAACTCCTGAATAGAAAGGGAAAATGGATGGTTGATTATTTGAAAATGAATCACTGAAACCCCATATGTAACAACAAACTGAATTGATCATTTAGATGATTAGTATTCTATCCATTAAGTATTTAATAAATCACAAAACACATCCAGGATATCAATGACATCTATCATACATCATGATATCAAATCTATCCTATCACTTTGTGAATTATACATCAATATTCATATTGAACCTCATACTTATCAGACATGAAACTCACAACCCTATCAAAATATTTCAAGAATTTACATGACTCTTTGAATCAAAGGCAAATCACATCAAGACATACAACCTGAAATAACATGCAACTAGATCTATGTTCTTTATCCACAGATCACAAAAGATTGTAAACAACAAAGAAAGGACACAAGAAATAGAATGAAACTACGTCATTTTTTACTCTTTTTATTCATTCCTTTGAAACTGGTACATTCAAGATCCATGAAAGATTCATAAAACACACAAACAAACCAAAACTGTAGTCTATATTTCTTTATTTTTGTTCATACAAGAGAGAAAATATTGAAAGAATTCTGAAATCATAGCTAGAGCTCTACTTAATGGACTGAACAACCAAAAACATTCAACCTTGGTGGTATTATAGCCATTGAAACCTATACAATAGTTTGGAATCAAATTCTAATAAACTTTCCAAAGCTTTTGAGGAAAAAGAATATCCCTGCTAAGGCCCTCTCCAAATTTGAAACCTACCCTTTTCACTATTTTATCCTAAACTAAAAAAAGAACAGCTTATACCAAATTGTAGTTGCATAAGGAGCACCTTGGACAAAACCCAGTATAACTTTCACCACTTGATATCCATTCAAAAAAAAATGAAAAAGTTGGAAACTAGACTCCAAGAACTTTCTGTTGATATATAATAGTCCTATACTTTCTTAAGATAAACACACAAGGTAGCTAAAAGAAGCTCCAAGTTTAAAACTGATTCTCAAGCCTGATTCTTACAAATATTTATTTTTATCCCAAAGTTAATACTTTATCATATAACCTCTTTTAATTTAAAATTATCATACCTTTATTTGAGGAAAATGTTAAAATTTTAATTTTTGAAATGCTTAGAATTTCCCTCTCTTTTTTATTTGGCTCAAACGTAGTTTGACTAGCCTGCTTGCTAATTCACCTGCTCCATAAGACACACTAAAAAAATTTGCCACCTAAGTGCCACATGGAACCTCTTGATTCACCCATGGACTAACAACTCTAATCGAGCCCACTACCACATGGCAGCCTTTGATTGGGTTATCATGTCGCCATGATTAACTTGTGAGCAACTCTCCATGGTGACATAGTGAAAAAAATTACTGCACTGTGTGGCACAATCTAGTGCATCCATCTACAAACTGCCACCTCATCACCTATCGCCACATGTCACTATGTTATTGCCTCATTTTCTATGCCACCTCACTGTTCCTACCACATGTCAGCCTATCACTATGTCACATGACACCTCATCAGTTGCCACATCATCCATGACATAGCGAAAATCACCTTAGCATCTCAAAATCCATGCCATGTATTAATCACCTATTCAGTCATTTGGCTGCCACATGTCATCTTTCCATTCATTGCTCAGGTACATGTCATCAACCACTTCTCTATCTTTTTCATTCAAAATTTTCAATATTGGTGTCTGAATCTACCCCCTAGGCCCACTATGTGTGAGACTCATCTCTTAAAAGTGAAGATTTCTTTAGGACACTTATCACTTACACACTTGAATATAAAAACAAATGAGACTCCCATTACAAGAACAATGTGGGATAAAGGAAATATAACTTTTCCTTCAAGATGCAGATTTACAATGCATTCATTATTATATTTGGTAAGGATTCATCAATGTCTTAATCCTAATATCTGTAGTTCCACATTCCAATTAAACAAAGAAGTAACACAATCTCTCACATGCTTGGTCAAAAGCAAAAACTTTTATATTCTTTATATCAGCATCTTTGGAAGATTTTTATAGCTTTAATCGTTCCTGATAATCATCTCCAAATAGCTATCTTGGCAAAGAAAATTAGGGAAAACTAGACACCTTAAATGAAATCCTCATGCTTCATTGGTAAAAAGCATGGGAAGGACTCTTTGCATGCATTTTCATAGTTACAAAAGTCTCACAATATGCATTGGACTAATATTACATAACGCAACCTAAGACTTCATTACACTAAGCTTGTCACCTTTTGGGCACTCGTCCAATGTTTGGGTACAAATGCAACTCATCAATAGAGCATGGGTTATTTTGTAAAGCATGTCATTTTCCTTTAAAAACACAACATCAAGCATAACCATATTTCATTTCCACCTCATGCATGTGCTAAGCTAGAAACCATCTGGTAGATTGGAATCCATAATGGTGGATACGATTTTGATAGTCCATTGATTTCTTTGTGGTTGCATTGGAAAATGCCTAATGGAAAATCTTATGACCTTTAAGTTACTCTAAGGCTGCATGTTCTTTGTGCAAAATGGACAAAGTATATCCCCAACCACACACATCACATCTTGCAGAAGGAATAATGTGTATTACTTCAATTCATGCTCTAGATACCACCAAAGATTTCTCATTACATTACCTCATGAGAAAAATCATGTTGTAATTCACAAGAATGCATTACTAAAAGGGGATTAAGATGTGTCAATATTGGGACCTCCTCCATTTAAATCTAGTAAGTTGTGATCCACATTAGACTGCAACCAAAACTTTTCAATTCAATGGTTTCTTCTTAAAAAGGGGAAATCAAATGTTCTGTCATATTTGTGATGTCAAAAAAAAGTGTTCCTAGCTACATCCATGACAAGGGTAGCATGCATCTTCCTAATTAGATCTCAATCTCATTGTCATACCATTGCTCTTAAACTGAAACTTCCCTTTTGAAAATCATAGATTCTACCAATGCGTACTTGGAGGGAAAACATCATCACCCCATTCCATTTCAAAATAGCCTTTATGCAAAAGGTTTCAAGCCTCAAAATCACATCCTTCCTACTCTAGAAAGGCCTAAAGAATAGTTCTTTTTTCTTGCATAAATTGGAAATGGCTTCCTTGTCACGTGATCCTTGAGAAACAATGGTATCCATTTTTTAATATCTATTTAACTCCACACACCCATAGAGAAAATTAATACAACATCTCCTAGTGAATATTTACTCATTTAAAAATGTGGCTTAACTCAAATGAAAGATTCAATATTTAAGTCAAAATGACTTAAATAATGAAGAGAAATTATCTCTTATGAAGAGGCCATACTTCTGATGTTTAAGGCATATAAGCAAGCTCACATTCTTTCCCTTCATCTGTCATTTTCTTTATGCATAATTCCTTACACCATTTGGCCTTAAGAAAAGATAAATACAACTCCAAATTATAGTGCCACCCTATTCTCACAATATCCAAATGACATTATATTTTGGTTACTGTTAATCACCTTTGAAAACCTATAATGCCTTATCAATTTGATGAAAATTAGTCGGGTCCAAAAGTGGGCCCAACTAAAAAAATTCTAACTTAAACACCTGATATCTTAGAAATGCCTTAAATGATATTCTTGAAATGACTATATTTACTTTGATCCTTTATTTATCATTTAAAAACTCATTTACACCCTTTTGCAAACTATGAATTTTTGCCAGGAAGGCATCTAAGCCAACTTTAAAAATTGACTTAATCAAACAACCAGACCCCTAGATCTCACATATATAGTCTTTGGTCCACATTATTTTACCCTTCTAGATTTCATCTCATGTTGACATCTGAGTCAAAAGATATTGATTGCCAAAAATGCCTACTTCAAATAGCTTGCAAATAAACATGTAAGAAAACCAAAAATTGCATTCGATTTTGGCTTTGAAAATAGGTCAAACAAACACTTGAGGGTTTGAAAACTAGGGCATTAGTTTATTTTCATGTGGAGAATATAAATTTATGATTTTTTCTTATGATGAATAATTCAAAAAATTTGGAAAGGTATTCAAATTTGGCTACTTGGAATTGCATAATTGGGAATATGATGTAGAGTAAGCACAAGGAAGCAAATGTTACTTCAACCTACTACCAAAACTCCAAAATACACAAAGGGTTACTCTCAAGGCTTGACTCGATTCCCAAAGACTGTACTCTGATCCCACAAACTCTTCAATATATTTACAAACACAACTCTTCAAGTATTACATAAAACCAACTACCTCCTACTTGAATCAACAACGCCTACTACCCCCCAACTTGGCTCAAAGTGGGTTTTGAATGTTCCCAACCTCCCTAGCACGAATAATTTCTTGAGACAATTTCAAAATGACCAAAACAAGACAAATCAATGATTGGATCCACTCCTAACAAACCAAAATGCAAAATGCAGAATTTGACCTAGTAGCCCAATTAGGACTCCTAATTCAGTTTTTCAGCAATAACACAAAAACCTTCCAAAGGACTTGGCAAAAAATTTATAGTTTAGAATACTCTTTTTCAAGTTCTAAAAGACTCCAAATTTTGAAGGATTCATGCCACTCCAGCATGCCTTAACCCAAACCATGCACTCAGGCCTAATTAGCTACTTTAGGCATGGTCAACAAGAAAATGGCCAAGAGATGGGTACATGAAATCAAACCTCCAACTTCAAAGTATTCTCCTAACCCAAATAAATATGTCTTGCTTTTACACCAAGTCCCCAACTTCCCTTCTTCACATTACTTCACCAAATTGCATAAAACAAGGTCTAATACATAAGGAATATTAGACCTAGGGCTTACTCCCATAAATCTCTGTTGCAATCTCCTACTTCAAGAATTTTAAAATATGAAAGTACATCACCCTAACTTGCTCCATGCCCATTTGGAAAAAATTCCAACAATGGACTTTCAAGTTAGGGCCATTTCTTTGGCCAAACCCTGATTTTAAGGGTTTCACAGGGTAGTGACCAAGAAAAATCAATAACTTGTGTTTCCTGATTGATAGAGACTTGAAACCAAAGCCAATACTTCACAGATGAATAGGGCTATCCAACCAATGCAAAAAGTTTCACTCCCCTATCACTAAAGGTTGTACTGTATGGAAAAGTCAGAGAAATCAGTCCTAAAATAGTAGATTTTAATTTAATTTAAAAGAGAAAGTACAGTGTTTCTTCATACTACCTCCTCCTTCGAGTGTCTAGAGCCTTTATAGGCTATTCTAAGTGGGTAGAACCACCCCATGGCAGTTTTAGTCATTAGGGATGGTTATTTGAAAAAGTTGTCAAAAACTTTTGCAATTTTTGCTATATTAACAAATCTCCTTGCTAAGTGACTTCCAACCATTTCTAAATGGTTTTCTAAAGCCCTAAACACATAAACTGCCCTAACAAGCATAAAACAAACCAAATTCCACCTTATTTGGACCAAATGATGCCCAAGTTTATATTAACACCATGGGGTCTTGTATCCATTACATGGGTGGATGGTCTTCGGGAGATCACATTACCAATCCCTAGACCTTATTACATTAACAAAACAAACTTTTTCTTAGGTGCTCTGCACCAAAATACTAGTAGAATGGTGATTTTCACAAACAGAATGGACTTGGGAAAGTGTCCAGATGGATTTTTCAAGACTTGAAAATTGGCATACTTGAAGTATTTTTAGAGTATAAAATAGTGATACAATGCATCTGGCTCAAAATTTTAGGGATTCAAAGTTATGACATCCTGAACAAGCATACCAATCAATCTACACTTTTTGACACAAGTAAAACATTAGAAGTTGCATTTTGAATCGTGTTTGAAAACTAGTCAAATAGATTCATCATTATCTTAAACCTAGAACATATCATGTTTATGACCCCTAAAATGTAGTACAAAAAGAATTTTTCCCATTTTGGTCAATTGGTCAAATAGTGCTTCCCTAAATTCTAAGAAATGTGTATCAGCATGATAACTGTAAACAACCAACTTTGAGGGATTCAAAACCTAGTCAAAAAATATTGAAATGACTTAAAATATTAGACATAGCTTCTCTAATATGCATAATAAATACACCCAAAGTGGTGAATCATGAAACTTAATCAAGTGCAAAATATTCAATTGCAAACTAGGCTTCGTGTCGATGTTTGACACATACACAAAAATGCATATTTAAGTAATGCTCAAAATGAAACTTTATGAAATGAGTCAAAATGACAATTTATCATCATGGGACACATGTATATAATGAATGAAAGGTTTTTAACATATGAAACACTTCATGGGCATTAAAATGATTACCAGGTACATACACATGAAAAGCTCTTATAGGGGCTCAATTTGACTTGGTTTTCAGAATGGTACTCAAAATCATAACTTCAATTTTGAGTGCCAATAGTAGCTCTATCTGAGGATGAATGTCCCTTGTGGGCATGGCAAGGATTTTGATCTTTGCAATAAAAAGACCACTCAAAAAATTTCTCTCGAATAGCTTTACCAAAAGAAAGAAAACTACTCCTAAATTGTACAAACGATGGCCCCGAGCCACTGAACTTCAACAAAAATTCTTACCTCAGTCATAGACCTAATTTTCATTTCACTTTCATGAGGTAAGCTAGGAATATAACTTCCATCAATTTCACCAATCATATTAGCATTCTATAGCAGCTTATTTGGTAAAACCAATTCTACGTCTTTACTTTCATAATGCATATAAAAACTAGAATCATTGTCTACAACTTGCTCATTATGAAAGTACAAATCAGCATTCTCTTGGATTTCAAAATTAGACTAAAAATTATTTGCACTAAATGACTTATTCATGCCATCCAACAAAAACAAAAAGGACTCATACTCTACTTGATTCAAGGAGTCACACGTGTCATGGATTTGAAACTCACTTTGGGTAACTAGATATGAAGTGTACACAGAGTTTGATTTCTCCTCATTTGCAATCTTGTTTGACATTCAATTATATTTAACATGTTCTAAAACTCCTTCACATTCTTCAAACAATGGATTAGTCACCAACCTACAAAATATACCATGAAAGTGTTCACATATAACATGTTGATTACTATCATTGTCCCTTTCCAAATACTTATCGGAATGAACTTTGAATCTACCAAACTTATTAACACTAGACCCATCAATAAAAAAGTAAAGCTCAAAATCAAAATCATAACTTCCATCCCTTTCCTTTTCATCATACGAACAGTCAAAAGTTATTGCAACATCAATAACATGAGAGGAATTTGAATCAGCACTAAATACCCCCTTAGTAATACTCCCCACATTAGATAAGTCATCATTAGTTTTGACATTTGAACTATTGTTATATACACCTCCAAGACTTGACACATAGAATTCTAATTTTGTATTACTTTCAGCATCAAACTTTGGGGAAAGGACTTCATCTTGAGAAAAGAACATAACAACTAGATCATCCTTAGAAGCATTTGCATACCTTTCATGAACATGAGCCAATAGTTTTGAAATTTCATCAACATTTAATAAGACTTCATCACAAGTTTTTTCTCCTTGACTTTGATAATAATCAAGCTGATCTGAAATACTTATAATAGCAATATCATCATTAGAACAATTTGAAAAATCATAATCCTTATCACAACATGCTTCATCTTTTCTAAAAAATACATCATCACTAGGTACATCACTATAATAATTTTCATCAAAAAAAGAGTTATCACTACTACTACTTGAGTTTTCTTCACTCTCACACAAATTGTCACATGACTCATTTTTAGTTATGTATCTGTCTTTCTCAAGCTAACTGCAATCATTTGATTCACTAAAACTTGAATCCATTTCTCTACAATTAGAAGATAAATTCTCATTATCTATGGATTCATCATATCCACCATGGCTTTTAGCACATTCACTATCATTATCAGAAGATTGAAAATGAATTCTATTTCTATACAAATTAGTCTCCATCTTCTTGATGTATTCTTCAATTTCCAAAATATTTTGTAATCTTAAATGTGTTGGCCAATCAATTAAATCAAGCACAAAGACTACTAGCAAAATAATGGGTAACAAAGATTCCTTAGGTCTTAATTAAAAATGCAGCTCCAAGAGTACCTACTTAAACTTCATATAAACTTTATCATCTCTTAGACCTTGGATACTTCCTACCATATTTCTTATGAAGAAAATAATCCAATTACAAAGTTCCTTTCTTAACCTTACAATATCTTCAACCACACTTTCATGACTTGGTAAACAACCATATTTAGATCTAAGATCTATCTCCATTTTGAAACTAACCTTCTACCTCTTTCCTTAGTGTTGAAATCACTAAATAGAGGCAACCATTCTTATCACTTAACATTCATGAAAGGAAAAACTCATGAAAAGTAAAATACCTTCAAGTATTGATGTTGCAACTAGATCTGCTAATTTTGGCATGGGTGTAAACCTCTTCATACCATTCATAAAAACCATGTAGAGCTGCCACCTCCTTGAATGAGCACAAAGAAATCACTACATGATTTACTTTCTAACATTTCAACTTTGTAAAATAGCATATGCATACAAAACTTAATCTCTAATCAAGAACTTATAAATTCTCTTTTCTTATCAAGAACTTCTCATAAAAGTCTTAGATCTACCCACACAAGCTAAAAATCCTTTAAAATATTCAATATGAAATCAATTATGAACTGGTACAAAGATTTTAGATGCCACCCACACTTGTGAGAAAGATTTGAAACATAATTTGTCACTTGACAATTTTGAACCAGAATTTTAGTTTGTAGAAACTTGCACACCATCAAACCACCTTTTAAGATTTACACACTCATAAAAGAGGGAAAACACATGATCGTTATTGACTCTAAATTTTACAACAACACTTTTAAAACATTGTCTAGCTAAATTAATTGATGTTAAACTTACAATGGTTGTAGTACGCAATTTTCATTCAACCTTCAAAGTACTATCATCATGAATAAGGTAACCACAGGGAGACATGAATGGTCAACAAAAAAAATGGAAAACACATCAGAATCCTACTACTATACCAAAATTTTCATGCCTTTCTTCTAACTATATTGAATCTCTTTTCAGATTCTCAAGATTTGTCTACTAGAGAGATTCAATACATCCCCAACAAGAGCCATTTTTTTGGTTCCTAATTTAATAGTGATTTTAACTACTAGGTAGAAAAGATAGGATTGCATATAAGGGAAGTTATCTCCTATGATGCACACAATTTTTTAAGAATCTAGGCCAACTATAACGCTGAACTCCTTCTTCTACTTCAAGCTTTGCAAAACCTAGGCAAGTAGACCTTAAGATTCACTCATATGGTACCAGTTGCCAAAGCATATATCTAAATCTATACAAAATAGATTAAACCCTTGTTTCTCCTATACTCATGCAATAATAGAGGTATGCAACAAAAAGTTACAAAATCTATGAAATTGACAAGCTAAGTGAGGGTATCCTTTTAGCTCCTAAACAAAAAAAGGATGATTGAATATTTGAAAGTGAATCAGCAAAATCCAATATGCAGCAACCAATTGAATTGATCATGTAGTTAATTAGTGCTCTATTCATTGGGTATTCCATTAATCACAATAGTCATCTAGGATATCAATGATAGATCTCATACATCAAGATATCATATTTATCCTATCACTTTTTGAATCAGACATCAAAGTTCATACTAAACCTCATACTTATTAGACATCCTTCTCATGAAACTCACAACCCTGTCAAAATCTGTCAAGCATTTACATGATTCTTTGAATCAAAGGAAAATCACATCAAGAAATACAACTTGAAGTGAGATGCAACTCGATCTATGTTCTTTGTCCATAAACCAAAATATATTGTAAACAACAAATAAATGAGACAAGAATCAAAATGAAGCTAAGTAATTTTTGTTGCTCTTTGTATTCATTCCTTTGAAAAAAGTACATTCAAGATACATGAGAGACTCATAAAAACACCAAGTAGACTAGAAGTGTACTCTATACTTCTTTATTTCTTTTCATATAAGAGAAATATTGAAAGAAAATGGTGGAATCATAGCTAGAGCTTTGCTCAATAGACTAGAACCAACCCTATACAATGAGCGAGGAAAGAAAGATATAGATGAGGAAGGAATCTTGGATCTAATATGGAATTGACACTTTTCTACTTGAATCTCCCTCCAATTTTGTTGCAAAACATATTTCAACTTTGTAGAACTGAAAATTGGATCAGATTTCATCATTCTTCCCAACAAACTCTAAAAATATCTTCCTAAATGACAAGAAAATCCCCTTTCTAATAAACTATTAGATTTGATGCCAAAAGTTGCCAAAATCCATGGAAAAATTTGGAGGAAAAATGACATCCCTCCTAAGGCCCTCTCCAAATTTGATACCTACCCATTTCATTTTTATTAGAAACTGAAAATAAACTGCCTATACCAGAATGTAGTAGCATAAAGAATACCTCGGACAAAACCTAGTATAACTTTTACCCACTAATACCTATACAGAAACAAAATAAAAATTTGAAAACTAGACTTTGAGAGCTTTCCATTGATATATAATTATCCTATACTTTCTTAAGAGAAACACCCAGGGCAGCAAAAAGAAGCTCTAGGTTTAAAACTGATTCTCGGGCTTGATTCTTGCAAATATTTATTTTTATCACAAAGTTAAAACTTTATCATATAACCTCTTTTAAATTAAAATTCTCATAATTTTACTTGAGTAAAATGTTAAAAATTTAATCTTTGATATACTTGGAATTTCTCTCCTTTTTTCAATACAGGTCAAACCTGGTTTGATCAGCTTGTGACATTGTCATGCTCTGATTGGCTAGTCCCTGTTGAGTCACCTGCTCTATAAGACACACTAAAAACTTCACCACCTAGGTTCCATGTGGCATCTCCTAATTTTCCTATGGATTGCCACCTCTGACTGGGCTCACTGGAATATGGTGGCCTCTAATTGGGTCATCATGTCACCATGGTTAACTAGTGAACAACTCTCAATGATGACATAGTGACAATTGTTGATTACACCATGTGGCACAATCTGATTTGTCCATCCCAAAATTGCAACCTCATCATGTGTCTCCATATGTCACTCTATCACTATGTCCTTATCCTCATCAACAACCTACCACATCATCATGACATAGCAACATCACAACATTTGGCACCTCAAATCCATATCACAACCTCATTTTTTGTGCCATGTCACCAATGCCACCTCACTGCTCCTATTATGTGGTAGCCTATTTTATGTAGCATGACACCTCATCAGTCACCACATCATTCACAACATAGCGACAACTCACCAAGTGTCCTATCTTCCTAGTTAACATCTCAAAATCTATGTCATGTGTTAATCACCTATTCATCCATCTGGCTGCCACATGTTATCTTCCCATTCACTACTCAAGTCCATGTTATCAACCACTTCTCTGTATTTTTCATTCAAATTTTTCTATCTTAGTGTCTAAATCTACCCTCTGAGCCTACCACATGTGAGACTCATCTCTCAAAAGTGCATGTCTTTAAGACAATTATCACTTGTGCACCTAGATATAAAAACAAATAAGACTCCTATTATAGGAACAATGTGGGATGAAGGGAATATAACATTTCCTCCAAGATGCAAATTTACAATGCCTTTAATGTCTTATTTGGTAAGGATTCATCAATGTCTCAATCCTAATTTGTGCTGTTCCACATTCCAATTGAATAAAGAATTAACACGATCTCCGACATGCTCGGTCAAAAAAAAGACCTTCAGATTCTTTAAATCAGCATCTTTGGAAGATTTTTATAGCTTTCATCATTCCTGACAATCATCTCCAAATAGATATCTTGGCAAAGAAAATTAAGGAAAACCAAAAATCTTGATTAAAAAACTTTTGCTTCATTGGTAAAATCCATGGGCAGGACTCTCTACACACATGTTCATAGTTGTAAAAGTCTTGCAATACGCATTGGACTAATATTACATAACACAACCTAAGACTTTATTATACTAAGCTTCTCACCTTTTGGGTACCTATCTATGGTGTGGATACAAATGCAACTTGTCAATAGAGCATGAGTTATTTTGTAGAGCATGTCTTCAACCTTTGCAAACACAACATTAGGTATAACCATATTTCATTTGCACCTTACATATGTGCTAAGATGGAAACTGTCTAGCAGATTGTAGTGTGTAAAGGTGGATACGATTTTCATTGTCCATTGATTTCTTTGTAGTTGCATTAGAAAATGCCTAGTGGAAAATCTATTGACCTTTAAGTTACTCCAAGGCTTCATGTTCTTTGTTCAAAATGGACAAAGTATATCTTCAACCTCACACATCACATCTTGCAGAAGGCATAATGCTTATTACTTCAATTCATGCTCCAGACACCACCGAAGATTTCTCATTACAATACCTCATGAGAAAAATCATGTCGTAATTCACAAGAAGGTATTACTAAAAGGGGATGAACATGTGTGAACATTGGGACATCCTCCATTCAAACCTAGTATGAAATGATCCACATTGGTTTGCAACCAAAACTTTTCAATTCAATAGTTTTTTTTGAACAAGGGGAAATCAAACGTTCTATCAAATTTGTGATGTCAAAAAAAATTGTTCCCATCTACCTCCATGACAAGGGTAGTGTGCATCTTCCCAAATTTAGCTCAATCCCATAGTCACACTATTGTTCTTAAAATTGAAACACCCCTTTTGAAAATCATATGTTCTACCAATATGCACTTGGAGGGAAAATATCATCACCCCATTCCATTTCAAAACAGCCTTTGTGCAAAAGGTTTTAAGCGTCAAATTCATTGCTTCCCTACTCTTGAAAGGCCTACGCAATAGTTCTTGTGGCTTGCATGAATTGGAAATGGCTCCCTTGTCATGTGATCCTTGAGAAACAATGATATCCATTTTTTAATGTGTATTTACCTACGCACACCCATAAAGAAAAGTAGCAAAACATCTCTTTGTGAATATTTACTCATTTCAAACCATGACTTAACTTAGATAAATGATTCAATATTTAAGTCAAATGACTTAAATAATGAAGATACATTCTCTTATGAAGGGGCCATACGTCTAATGTTTAAGGCATATAAGCAAGCTCACGTGCTTTCCCTTCATCCGTCATTTTCTTTATGCAAAATCCCATACACCATTTGGCCTTAAGAAAAGATAAATGCAATTCCAAATTATATCACCACCCTGTTCTCACCATATCCAAATGACATTATATTTTGGTCTTTATTAGTCACCTTTGATAACCCATAATGCCTTATCAATTTGATGAAAATTAGTTGGGTCCAAAAGTGGGCCCGACTAAAAAAAATTTCAAACTCAAATACTTAAAATCCTAGAAATGACTTAAATGATCTTCCTAAAATGACTGAATTTACTTTGATCCCTCATTCATCATTTAAAAACATGGCTACAGATCAATCTTCACTTTTTGACACTAGTAAAATTACTTCAGAAGTTGCATTTGGAATTGTGTTTGAAAACTAGTCAGACAGATTCATCATAGGCTCAAATATGGAACATAGTATGTCTATGACCCCTAGAATGTAGTGCAAAAATATTTTTTTCATTTTGGTCAACTGGGTCAAAGTTATAATTGGTCAAAAAGGGATTCCCATAATTCTAATAAATGTGCATCAACATAATAGCAATAAACCAGCTTTGAGGAATTCAAAACCTACCCAAAACATAGGTTCTTTGATATACATATTAAATACTCACATAGTGGCAAGTCATGAAACTTAATTAGTTTCAAGATATTCAATTGCAAACTAGGCTTCATGTCGTTTGACACTTTGGCAAAATGTAGATTTAAGCAATGCTCAAATTGAAACTTCACAGAATGATAATTTATCATCATGGGATAAAATTAACACCTTTGGATATATCACATACTATAGGTAATTATGAACATTATAATGATTCCCTAATTAACACTTATATTACCCTTTACTAGGTACTAGGAGAAAATTAAATAAGACTACAATGTGGATGTGCCTTAGAATTCAAAAGTATGGCAATGCAACAATCTATGATTTCCCTAGGTTCCTTGAAGTAAATATTAATGAGGGATTGAATACATTGACAAGGGGTCAATTAACATATTTTAGGTGGTACTCATTACTAGTTCATATATACTTTTCCATAACAAAGACTATTTTGCACATCACATGGATCTTGAGTTTGAAAGGGATGGCGAAATGCTACATGTCTATGATCAACTATCTTGTCTATGGGTTGGGAGGGTGCTATCTTTGTGCTATTTGAAAACCAATTTGGAACTACTTTAAGAAGAACAATTTTGTCAGTGGTTGATGATTTTCCTCATCCTTCAAAAAATTTCTTGAGGCCTATTGATTTTAACACAAAACCAAAGATGTACCACTAGTGGGGTGATATCTATCTATTATCAGCATGTATGGGTTTCTAGGAAGGCCTTTTGTGTTACCCAAGTGTGTTCCATTAATGATTAGTTTTCTTGAAGTTATCAAGTAGATTGCTACGATACATGATACTAATTTTGCTCCAGAAAAGGCTTGAAAGGGAACTTTCTTTTTTGACCTTACAATTTTTCATCATTTTGCAATCATCAAAGATCAAAGGAATAATTTGGTTCAACTTTATAGGATAGATAATTTTGAGGTTATCTCAAAGAGGATGAATTCTATAGAAGTTTTCTATGAAAGATTGATGTGCAAGATAAACAAGGCTCCAAGGGGTAAACATGAGTTTGATTATCTAGAAGAAATCATCAGAAATGATGAGCATGTGAAATATTAGAGAAGAAAGAAAGAATACTAATGTATGTATGAGGAGACATTGGAAAATATTTGAGAAAAGGACCCAAGTTATGATCCACTCTTAGATTGTAAGAGCTTGGAATAGAGGTTGGGAATACTTTCAAGTAATTTACGAAGTAAATCTGATACTATGACTAAGAAGTTGGGAAGAACAAAAAAGACAAAAGTAGATTTTTTTGATGATGTAAAGTTTAGATGTATTATTGTAATCTACTAGCATACTCCCCAAAGAAATAAGAGGAAAGAAGAGAATCAGAGAGGAATTACGGACCCATAATGATGAGTCAAAAAAGGATTTTGAAAACCTAGAAGATTTATGATTGTATTAGATGAGGATAATGGGGGAGAGGCCCGCTAATCCAAGAACGGTTGAAATACCAAGTATGGAAGCAATAGCACCAGAGGATCTAGCACGAAGATCTCCATCCCCAGAATCTCCAAGACTAGCTTATATAACCTCACTACAAGAAAGGCATAGTGATGATATACTTGAAGAAAAGGAGAAAGAGACTGATGAAAAAGAGACTACAAGGGATGTAGAGACTATTAAAGGTACAAATAAATTTGGGGAACTAAATCTTCCTTATGAGGATGATAATGATGAAGAAGAAGAGTATGTTTATGTCCCTAATGAAGATTTGGCAAGAAAGGATCTTTAAGTTCTTAGGGCACCAATTTATGATATTACTGCCCAAGAGATAAAAGGACTATTCCCAAGGGAATTAAGAATGTGGTCTTGTAAGGTGGATGTAGTTGATGATGAATTTTTTAAATCATTCCCCTTTTACCAATTTCTATGGAAATATTACAGGGAAGATTTCCTCAAAATGGTGAAGGAGAAAATGATACAAAAGCCAAGCAATGATCCTGGTGATCTTGCAAAAGAGGTAGGACATTGGTGTAGTAGCACCCATTAAAAAATGCACAATAACAAGATCCATGAGTATTGAAGGCATTTAATTACTCGTCATGATATTTCAAATATATTATGTATCTATTTGAGTCAATGTGTAAGGCTAAATACAATCATTTGTAATAGATTGTCCAAGTTGTCTAGTATGGTCAAATTATGTAAATTAACCTATGGAAGGGTAAAATGTCATAAAATATCATATATTGTCTATTTTGATATGTTTGTAGGTATTTTATCAAGTTGAAATTTCATTTAAGGGAAAATGCAAAAAAAAAATTAAATGCAATTTTTTAAAATATGTAATAAAATATTGCCATAAAAAGTTGACAATATGTAAAGTTGATGTAAAGAGGAAGGTCAAGAGTCGTAGGAGGTAGAAAATAGGTTGAATAAATTTTAAATGCATTAAAATTTCATGTATTGGACGTTATTTTGAGAATTTAATGGTTGGAGAAGCTGAAAGAAGAGGTTAAATAATGAGAAATTTATTTTTGTGAGTTTTTTTTATAAATTTCTGAGTTACTTTTCCAAAATCTGTTTGTTATTTTTATTGGTACCAAAAAATATGAATATATAAATATCGTCAAATTATAGTTTTGGAAATTTATTTGAATTATATTTCTTTTATTTTTAGTTTGGTTGAATTTCATTACGATTTGAAGAAGTTATGAGCATTTTAGTGCAGACTGGTCTGAACCTAATTTTTATGTAAGCATTTTTGGAAGAAAAGTAATAATTTTTATTCTAGTTATCATTTTGATCTATAACTTTGGATAAATGTTCTTGACTGATATACATACTCTCTCATAAATTGAATTAGTTTTATCTCTTCATTTGTGGAATTTATTAATGGTTCTTTGGAGAGTTTTATTTCTATCCTAGATGATTAAGTTGATAAAAGTTTCTTGATTGTTGTGTAAGAACACATTGTTGAAGCCTCTTGAATAGTAATCCCTAAAGAGATGTTTGAAAGGTGTACCTTTGCATCATTTTTGGTATCATATCTCATAAAAAGGTCTGGGAAAAGGTGAATTGTGAGTTTATGTGGGTTGTGATAGGTTGAGGAGAGAACCTGTAGAGTGGCCAAAAGACTAGATTAAGTGGAGAGAAGCTAAATAAGAGAAAATGGTCACAAGAGGAGATTTATCTCATGATAAGAGAATACTATTAGATGCATGGGTTTCATTATGGGGATTTCAGAAAGAAAAAAAAGAAAAAAAAAACCCAAAGGCAAGGAAAAGAGAGGAAGAGAAAGAAAAAAAAAAATGAGAAGAGGAAGCTAGAATGAAACAAGAGATGGAACAGAAAATCAGATTCCTAGTGAGGGAACTTTAAAAGGGAAAGAAAATTTAGAGAGACTAAAAGAGGAATTGAAGAAAAATATGGACAAGGAAAATAATGATTTGGAGCTGTCATCCATTGAGCATACAAAAGCATGTGAAGATGCAATAGAGAACTTGGTTACCAATGAAGAGAAGAGTTGTGCATTGGAAGGACAAAGTGAACGAATTGGTGCTGATATAAAAAGTTTACAACAAATAGTTGTTGATGAACCTTATGATGAAAAGGTTATTGAAGATAGGAAAGAGATGGAAACGATAGTTTTTGATGATCATTTGATGAAAAGGTCCATAAATATGGGAAAGATATGGATGTGATGGTTGTATTAGTTTGTGGTGACTAATTAGAGAAGTATTGTACATACTTCATAAATTCTTTGGGGTTTGAGAAAATTGTTGGCTACTATTCACCAATTGGCTATTATTTATTCTCCAATTTATGGCTTACATGTTGTAATTGATTTTAACCCTAAAGTGGAAAAAATACTTGTATAAAAGGTATTAGGATTAGGGATTTTTTATAAGATGTGATACAAAAATTGCTTCTTGCAGTGGTATTGAGCTGTAAGGGATTACAGATTGTAATCAAGTTGTAATCACTGGATCATAATAATATTGGACTTGTTGTTTAGTGGATGTAGCCTAGGGTTTGGGTGAACTACATTAAATCTTGGTGTCTTGTGTTCTTTTTAATGTGATCTATTATTTTTTGATATTATTTATATTTGCATGTAATTCTTATTTATGTCTGAGGTTTAATCCTAACAGGTTGTTGATGGAACCATGCGATGACATTTGAAGTTAACTAAGAAAGTGGTATGGCCTATCAAAAGGATTATAGTTGTAGCAAGGAAGAAGACTCATGATGAAGCCAAGAGGATAGAGAAGGCTCAAATAGTTATGAATTTATTTTCAAGCATGGCGATATTACATAAAGACATTGATAAAAAGGATGAAAAGGTTCCTATAGTGAACCAAGTTGATGAATTGATATATGATGAGGTCCCATTTATTTTTTCTAATCCATTTATTACAAGTTTATAGGAGTTCTACTTGAATTATTATGTGGAAGAGGTTTATGAGGATATGAAAATTGACTTGGGTACTTGGCAAGAGTACAAAGAACAAATATCAAAGGATTGGAAAACAAGAAAGTGGAAGGACAATCCAAGTGACTTGGATACTTTTGTCCCCAAGAGTGTGGTGCAATAGCACCCATTAAAAACGCACAATAAGAGGCTCCATGACTATCAAAGATATTTAATTACTCGTCATGATATTTCAATTATATTTTGAATCTATTTGAGTCAATGTGTAAGGTTAAATAAAGCCATTTGCAATAGATTGTCGAAGTTGTCTAGTATGGTCAAATTATGTAAATAAACCTATAAAAGGGTAAAATGTCATGTATAGTCTATTTTGATATGTTAGTAGGTATTTTATCAATTTGAAATTTCATTTAAGGGAAAATATTTTTAACTGATATATATACTCTCTCATAAAGGAAATTATTTTATCTCTTCATTTATGAAAGTTATTAATGGTTCTTTGGAAGTTTATATTTTTGTCCTAGATGATTAATTTGGTAAAATTTTCTTACTTGATGTGTAAGAACACATTGTTGAAGCCTCTTCAATAGTAATCCCAAAAGAGATGTTTGAAAGGTGTACCTATGCATCAAACATGATATTATGATCAAATTTGATGCTATTAGCCCAAAGGAAGGAAGAAAATTGTAAAAATATTAGGATTGTAGTTGTTACCAAATCTCAATATTGCTAATACAATTGCATTTGACTCAATAATAAAAGACATGAGGTTTAAAATACCTAAGAGGGAAGAAGAAAGATCTACCTTTGGGATGTAATATAGTGACAATTTAGTTGTTTTATCTACTTGGTCTCTCTTACCCTCTTCTTCTGGTCAAGGTGTTGATGAGGATAGTGAAATTAGGGGAAATGTGATTTTTCAAAGAGTTAAAGATTCCAAAATTTCCCACTCCATAAATAATTTGAAATAACATGTAGCCTATGTTCACAATATTACAAAAGGGAAAGAGAATAAATATGAATAGCTAGAGAAAAGTTATAACTATGTGTATATGGCCTATGAACAAAGAACAAAAGAAAATGTCAATTTGTAGAGCTAGGTTAATATGTTGGACAAAAGGATAGTTGAGCTTGAGGTAGCTAAGAAATCTATCATGGATAAACCACCTAGTATAGGAGAATAAACCTCATCAAAGCACTTGAGAATAGTACCTTTTGTCCCAACAATTCCATTAGCACATCCTAAGGAGACCTCTTCAAGAAAAAGCAAGGGTGATGATGTAATGATAAAAGAGGTTGTTGATCAACAAATGTAGTTAGAGAGAAAACAAAATGATTTTGACTATAAAAAAGAAGTTATAGTTAGGTATGTATTCATGTTTCTTGTTTGAGAATATTAATTTCAAATTGTTTAGGATTAATGGAGTATGTAAAATTCTTTATCCGACCATCAACAAAATAGAGAATGATAGTAGGCTGGCTAAGCTAACATATTAAAAGTGGGTAGGGAGGATTGAGAAAATTACAATAATTGAGTTATGTCATGTCCCCTTCTCAAATAATTAAAAAATAATAATCTTTGCTAAGGCAGGCAGGCCCAAGAAAGTGAAGTTTCGGAAAAAGGGGGTTAATCTTTGGAAACCGTTGGACTAATAAATGAAAATTATTATTAAAATGTGTTTCATTAACCTCTCTTGGATGTGAGTTACATTTATGCCCTCTTTTAAGGGGTTTGGAGGCATTTTGGGGGGATTCCAGAACTTGATTTTGCTCATTTCTTTGTTATTCTTCAGAGGCTGCCAAACCTGTGGAGAAGGAGACCCAAGAACGGGAGTTTACAGGTTTCCAGGGAGACCCAGGAATGGGATTTTGTAGGTTTCCAGGAAGGCTAAGGATAGGAGTTTGAAGCCATTCCATGTGTATGCTCATACAGAGTTTGCCTTTGTGCTGAACAGTGCAGATTTGTGGGTTTTCGGGTGTGTTTTTTTGTATGAGTTTGGTGTTTTCAGTTGATTATTTCATATCAGTTTGGGTTGCTGCTGTATTTTAGACTTTAAGGTGTTAAAATAGAGCTAAATATATTTATTGGGATGTGATTAAACTTTTGAGACAGATTATTAGTTTTTTGTGGTGTTTTCGGGCATTTTTGTGTTAATTTCGAGAGCCCGATGAGCATAGTTTTTGTCCTACATTTGAGAACTGTTGTGTATAGGCTATACGGATCTGGAAATTTCATTTTGTAGGTTTTTATGCTGCTAAAATTTCTGTAAAAATGTCCACTTTCAGATTTATTAATAATAGGTGAAGCTGTGAAGCTTTTGGCACAATTTCTGGCATACCCGATTTGGGGTTTCTTGAGAAATTTGGTCGATCTTTGTGATATTAGTTGTTTGATCTTGAAAATCTGATTATAGGTTGGAAATATCATACAAAATAAGAAAAGGGACATTTCAGTGGTATCAGAGCCATGATCTTGCCAGCCTGAGGGTTTGTAGAAGTTGCATGTCAGTTCTGACAACTACCCAGATCTTGCATTTCAGTTTTTAGAACTACCCAAATCTTGCATGTTATAATTTATGGTTGCATGTTGCTTCTAATTAGCTGCATGTCAAAATTTATGGTTGCATGCTAATTCTAATCATTTTCATGTTAGTTCTTGGTGAATTTGGTGGTTGTAGAAGTTTGCATGTCAGTTTTGACAACTACCCAGATCTTGCATGTCAGTTTTGACAACTACCCAGATCTTGCATTTTTGACAACTACCCAGATCTTGCATGTCATAATTTATGATTGCATGTTGCTTCTAATCAGCTGCATGAAAAAATTTATGGTTGCATGCTACTTCTAATCATTTGCATGTTAGTTCTTGGTGAATTTGGTGGTTGTATGTTGCTTCTAATCAGTTGCATGTCAAAATCCATGGTTGCATGCTACTTCTAATCATTTGCATGTTAGTTCTTGGTGTTTGAAGAAGTTATATCCTATTGGGGTTACACTCTACTTTATCCAGAATGGACAAGTATAGTACAGAGTCTCAGAGGACATGATCTTGGACAATCGATATCCAGAGTCAAAACAGTAGAAAGGATGGTTATTTAGACATTCGAGATAAACTTATGAAAATAAGCCATGACATGTCTGAACAGTTGATTGAGCACCTCCATATAATGAATGACATGTTGTCTGACACAGCTAAGGTGGATAAGTTGACTGGATTTCTATTTGGCAGATTTTCTCACAGGGCAGATGACACAATTACCAAGAACTTGCATGAGGAGTTTGAGAAACTAGCTAATAGCCAGGTAGAGGTCTCAGATTCTACTCTACCATAGGAGGTGGTGGGAAAGGATATTACATAGATTGATAGTAATGGTCAACTTGATACTCAAATTGAGACAATTGTTTACAGGTCGTCAAAGGGTGATGCCACAGGTATTCAGAATGGTATAGTTACAACAGGCAGTGACTATAGTGTAGTGGGTTCAGATGATGATTATGAGGATGTTGTTGTGCAGGATGGTGAGATACCTGGTAGAGATGAGCAGACATTGAGCATTCATGATTTTTCTAAGAAAGAGTACCAGGCACAGTTAGATGCTTCACCACATGAGGTTGAGGCTAGTAGTACTTCACATGATTTTTCCAGCCAGCTGAAGGTGAACAAAGATAGTATTGTGACTTCATTATCTCATCATGATAGGTATGTGGAGTTATTTGGTATTGGTCATATTACTCAGGTGAGGAGTTTTCTTGAGTTACCAGTTGATTCTAGTTTACGGATATGGACTCAAGATTGTTATATTGGCATTTGGGATTCAGTTGACTGGAGATCTTTAACACTTTTTGGTAGCAATGTTTGTTTGGGTGCTATCATGGATTTGATTAGCAGATTACATGGTGTTGTCTTTTCTTGTGCCAGTATATTGTCTGATGTTGGTATTAGTTTTTATACACCGGTGTTGGGCTTTGTTCATATATCCAGTCGACCATACTTGCTGGAATGTGTTGATGATCTTTCATATTTGGCAGTGTGTATAGATGAGTCCCAGGATCATATTGGCATTGATGACATCCAGGAGGATGCAGTGAGCAGTTTTGAAGACTTAGTTTCTTTGGGTATAGAGGAGTTGGACAGCAGTGCTATAGTTTTTTATACTCCGTATGTTGATATGAGCTTTAGAGTTGATTCACAGGACATGGATGGTAATACTCTAGAGACTAGTAACTTTGAGGATACTCCTTTAGACAGTGCATCAGAGGAGGTTTTTAGGAGATAGTCAAGCCAGTGCCATCATGTGTCTAATTAGTTGAGAGTTAGTGACCGAGACATTGCTATCACTTGCCAGCATTTCAATGTTGCTTGTCAGTTGTTAGCAGTTTATGGATGGGGTTCTCCTACTAGTGATGAGCAGGAAGGCAGTTATCTTTCCTTGACAGAGATCCACTCTTTATGGGAGGCTATTCGGATTCTGAGACAGAATTATATGCAGTTGGTAGCCGATAGAGATTATCTTATGGAGTGGGGCAGTACAGCATATGATGCATTGTTGGCCAAGGAAGATGAGGTGAGTGAGCTTACTGAGAAGCTTGAGGTGACTTCTGAGATTCTTGAGAGTACACAGTTGGCTTTCAAGGAGTCATAGTTTCATTTGGCTAAGGTTACCATGGAGTTAGAGTGACTACAGTCTTTACCTGATTCTATACAGTCACAAGCTGTGGTGTTTGGTGATCCGAGGATGTCCATGGTCGAGATTGTCAGAGACAGTGGAGATGGGGATGCATCCATCCTTGATACTAACATTAGCATATCAGGTTCATTCCCACTAGAGTCAAGTTTAGTTGAGTTGGGTGTTGTAGCAGATTTTTGTGGTATGCCTGACATGGTGGTGACCTCTAGTACTAATGGCACGAAGACTAGAGATGTTGTATCAAAGACCATGTGTGATGTTGGTGAGCCAATAGTTGGCATGGTTCCTGCTAGTAATACTACTCCCTTGGTGATGTCTTTAGAGGTAGTAGTCAGTTCCAACTTGGTTAGTGATCGATTGCAGTTAGTTACATCTATATTGCAGTCTGAGCCACTGACTGAGATTGGTGTATTCTATCGGCATTACACTATGAGGTACGCTCATCAATTTACCTTCGATGACCATGTTGATGAGATGATGATACAGAGATGTACTTTGGTTCCTAGTGCTTATCATTAGTTATGGGATAGTTTGATGCCTCAAGATGAGAGTTGTGATGGGCATGACATGGTGATAGGTTTTGCAGTTGACAACTTGATAATATGTGACTTAGAGCAAGAGTTTGGGAGTGATGCTTCAGTGGGTGTTGCTATTGATTCTACTCCTATGGCTATGACATCTCCTGACTTAGCTAGTGATCAATCACAGTGGGTTGTATCACTTGTTCATGGTGAGCTGTTGACTGAGGTTGGTTTTTTTAATTGACATTATATTGCAGGGTATGTACATCAGTTAGCATTTGATCCTTGTTTTGAGGAGTTGATGGCAGGCAAATTTGGTTTGGATTCCATTTCTTACCCTTTATCTTGTAATGTCTTTTCACCATCAGCAGTGCATGGGAGTTATGGTTATGAGATAGTGGCCGGTGATTTGCAGAGTTGTGTTGACTGTAGGAGTTGTACAGTGTGTGGATTCTCCATACTTGGTACAGTTTCATTCAAGAGCATTCACCATTGTTGCAAAGTTGGATTGTACATTCCGTATAGGCCAGTGGGATGCATTGATGGTATTTACTGTGTTGGTAGTTTGATTTGTCCACTTTACTTGGGTTTTAATGTTCTAAGAGTTTGTGTCTCATGGGTTTTTTACTGTGGTAGTGGTGATTTTGGAGTTTGGTTGAGCTATAATTGTCAATTTGATTATGGATTCCTCTTGGTCATATTGCAGAGGATATTGCAGGAGCCTGTGTTAATTGGTAGTAGTATAGTTCATGACTACATTTGGGATCTAGGTGGATTGATTAGTTTCTTGTTCAGCCATTGCTTGAGGACAAGAAATTTTTGGGAGGGGAGGACTTGTCATGTCCCCTTTTCAAATAATTAAAAAATAATAATCTTTGCTAAGGCAGGCAGGCCCAAGAAAGTGAAGTTTTGGAAAAAGGGGGTTAATCTTTGGAAACCGTTGGACTAATAAATGAAAATTATTATTAAAATATGTTTCATTAACCTATCTTGGATGTGAGTTAAAATTATGCCCTCTTTTAAGGGGTTTGGAGGCATTTTGGGGGGATTCCAGAACTTGATTTTGCTCATTTCTTTGTTATTCTTCAGTGGCTGCCAAACCTGTGGAGAAGGAGACCCAAGAACGGGAGTTTACAGGTTTCCAGGGAGACCCAAGAACGGGATTTTGTAGGTTTCTAGAAATTCTAAAGATGGGAGTTTGAAGCCATTCCATGTGCATGCTCATATAGAGTTTGCCTTTATGCTGAACAGTGTAGATTTGTGGGTTTTTGGGTGTGTTTTTTTGTATGAGTTTGGTGTTTTCAGTTGAGTATTTCATATCAGTTTGGGTTGCTGCTGTATTTTAGACTTTAAGGTGTTAAAATAGAGCTGAATATATGTATTGGGACGTGATTAAACTTTTGAGACAAATTATTAGTTTTTTGTGGTGTTTTCGGGCATTTTGTGTTAATTTCGGGAGCCCGATGAGCATAGTTTTTGTCCTACATTTGAGAACTGTTGTGTAAAGGCTATACGGATCTGGAAATTTCATTTTGTAGGTTTTTATGCTGCTGAAATTTCTGTAAAAATGTCCACTTTCAGATTTATTAATAATAGGTGAAGCTGTGAAGCTTTTGGCACAATTTTCTGCATACCCAATTTGGGGTTTCTTGAGAAATTTGGTCCTTCTTTGTGATATTAGTTGTTTGATCTTGAAAATCTGATTAGAGGTTGGAAATATCATACAAAATTAGAAAAGGGACATTTCAAGTTATGTGTAAGAGTAGACCCAAACCCTCCCCCAAGTTCCATGGCTGTAGTGAAAATTGTTAAAACACTTAGGAACTCCTCTATCTTTCCAGAAGAGCAAGATTGTCGAATTAAGGACCAAATAGAGAGTTTCCAAGATACTTTGGTGCTACCCATTTTTTATAGAGACAAAAATATCAAAGATTTTTCCACTTGGGGAATAGAAGCTATTACCATAGTAAATGACATGGTAAGGAAGATAGTAGAGAATATGGACATGAAACTTTTTGAAGAATGTATGTCTAAATTGGTTAATTAGGGAGAATTTTATGAGAATTTTGAGAAAGAAGTCACCCAGGACATGGTTAAATATATTCCATATAGGCAAATGGTAGATCAGATCTTCAAGTAGACATGGCCAACAGATGATGAATTTGAGGAATCGCTTAGAAAGTACATTCCATATGATGATTCCAATCATGAAGATTCCCCACCTCAAATTCAATAAATGAAGGCATTTTTGGAATAAGACAAAGTGCAAAAAAGTGAAAGAAGATATGTGGTAATGTGATTACAAACTATCACATCATCTTGTTATAAGATTAACATTTGATGGTACGTTTTTAACAAAAAGAAGTGTCACATCACATGATGACATGTATCCTAATCTATATGCCTGAAGCTTGTTGCAACTCACCTATATAAGTGTGTTCCCAAGGCTAGAGATGGGTCTGAGTTTTGATAGAATGAAAGTGTATTATCATCTTTTGAGTTGGTCCAAGGATATTCTGTAGGGTTGCTTTTGTTTCTTTTTCATAAGAAGAAATATAAGATCACATTGTATCAAGATTGTTTGAGAGTTATGTTTCTATGGGATGTGACATTTCACTGTATTATTTGGAGTCATTTAACACAAATGAAGGAGTGTTATAAATTTCCCAATTTGGATCTTGTCTTTGTTTGTGCTATTCTTTAATTTTCTTAAATTTGATAAAGTCCATTGAATTTCAGTTGTAATTCATTTTAAATTATATCGTATTTTATTTTTTTCTCATAATCAAATGGATTATGTAGTTGCTTGATATAATCTAGGAGAATTAATTTTTTCATGAATAAATTTTGATAAGAATGAGATATGAATTTGAGTGTTGATGTTTCTTTTCACAAAGTGAAAAAATAAATTTATTCTGTGTGTCAGTTCAATGATTCTATAGCCCAATAGATAAAGCACTAGTCAAGAGTGAGTGTTGAACAAGAAATTGATAATCCTATGAATTATCTAAATTTTAAATTAAAAAATCTAATATGGTTGTGTTTTGTTTAAAATACCTAAAAAGTCAGCATATACTTGATCTAGAGAGCTTTAGGGTTTGGACGAATAGTTTTTCTTGCATCCTTTTTTTGTATCTAGGTTAGAAGCAATGGAAATTATTTTTTATACTAGAATTTATGGTAAATAATATTTCAAGGAAGAGTGAGGATACATTCCAAGGTATACCCACTTGAATTTTACATAGTTGAATGGGGAAAAGACCAAATGTCTTGTCAGTAGGTCCTATTGCTTTGCAATGAATCACCTATAATGGTTTTTAGCTAACTCCTTGGTTTTTACTTTGCATTCTCTTAAATTAGTTAAAATTCTATCTAATTAGGAGCCAACACAACCCACATCATTATAGTGAAATCATCAACAACAATCATGAAATAACTTTCACTGTAAAGAGGTCTAGTCTTGGTAGGCCCACTCAGATATGTATGCACAATCTCAAACTTTGTTGAAGTGGTAAATTTCTTGCTAGTATTTATAGGACCACTCAGATCTATATGCACAATCTCCAACATTATTGAATTAGTAAATTTATTTCTTCTAAAAGAATTACTTCTCTATTTTTCCAACACACACTCTTTATAGATCATGTTAGAGGGTTTCCAAATTATAGGCAAGTCTCTAACAAGTAAATGTAGAACTAGCCTTCATAATGTTATCACAGTTGATATGACAAAATCTCTTATGCCATAACCAACTATCATCCACTTTAATAATTAAACATGTCATTTCAGTAGGGTTCAACTAAAATGCATTACCTCTTGTCCTTGTACTAGTACCAATCAATGTGCAATTTTTATCCTTGATAATGCAAGTCTTCTCTGTAAACTACAATTGATATCCCAACATTCAAAATATTATATTTCAGACCATCCAAAAAGTAATCATCATCAATGTTAGTCTTTCCATCAAGTGTAATAGATCCATTTCCTTTTATATGACATGTTGCATTATTTCCAACTCTAACTACTCCTTCATAATAACTATTGAATTCAAGAAACTTAACTCATATCTCAAGTCATATGATGTCAACAACCACTATCAACAATCCAGTCAAACTTTATTTTCTCAATTTTTGAAACCAATGATTATTCTTCTTTTACTTCTTCCTTGGTTTCTTTTTTAGGGCTTTCTTCTTTAATGGAAAAAAATTGTATGTCTTCATCCTTGTCATCACTATCATCTAGAAATGTTACCATCTTAAAATAAGGTTCACCATCCTTATTAACATAGAAGCAATCCTTAAGTATTCTTGATTTATAAGGATTTATAAGTTTAAACTTCTTTTCTCTTTTAGGACATTTAGAATAATAATGACCAAGTTCTTTACATTTCCAACAAACAAGAATTTTGTTACCTATAGGTTCTCTCTTCATAAGCATGAAAAGTCCTCCTTCAATCTTCTTATCTTCAACTTATTTTTCTTGGTTACTATCGGCATAATCTCCACTTGTACTCACACTTCTAGTAAACACAAGTATGGCCTTCTATTCACTAAAAGTTGTTTATTCTCTAGGAAATTATTCATTTTGTTTCATAGATAACTTATATGCCTACAAACTTGCAAGAAGAGTCTCCTATGTAAATTTTGGTGTGCAAGGAATAACTTGTTCAAACATTTGTTCCCTTTGATGATAAGTAAATGTCAAGGTTTTCAAAAAGTTCCACACAATTTCATCTTTTGTCTTGGATCGACCACAACTTTTGATTCCAACAACAAATTTTGATATTCTAGAAAAATAACCTCTTATAAATTCATCTACCTACATTTTGGCATCTTGAAACATATATATCAAACATTTCAATCTAGCCTTCTTAGAATGTTCATCACTTCAAATAGTTTATATAAAGCAATATAAATTCCATTCGCAAGTCTTAAGGATTTTACTTCCTTATATTCTATTTCAAGAAGAGTTGACAAGAGTGCTTCTCTAGCAAGCATATTCTATATGAATAGATATTTTTTGCTTTCTTCACATCCATAAAGCTTATATTTTCATCACCTCCTTCACATTCAATAATACTAGCCAATATTCCAAACCGATGCATAGGAAGTGAGACTTCATCTTCTCTTTCCAATTGTCATAATTTATTCCATCAAACTTTGGGTTTTCTTTTCTAAAATAAAAATCCATGTATGTCATCTAGTTGTTAAGCTTTTCCTTCAAGGACCTAATGCTTTGGTACTAATTGTTAGAAAGCAAAGTCCACCAAGATAAATTGGGGGGGAGGGGGGATGGTGAATTAGTTATGCATTTAAAACAACTCTCATTATCTTTATTAGTTCTAAAACATGTAACAATAAATGCAACAACCATTGAAAGGTAACCATGGACAATAACACCAGATATGTTAACTAGCGAAACACTTGATCAAAGGGAAAACCTCGATGGGAATGATGCCCACAAGATGATGTACTAATGTAAAAGTTCCTTGTGAAATGATAGGCCCTGTTAGGAGTTAATGTAATATAATCAATATGTAGACTGCCTATTAGGAGACTATGAATACATACTAGGATATTCCAACCCTGTTAGGAGTTGTGCCAACCATGTAAGGAGTTGAAAGGAGGACAATTGAACTCACTATCCAAATAGACTCAAATCAATCTTCACTAAATAATCTTCTAGATAAGCATATAAACGATCTTTGAACTAACTAAAACAAATCTTTTCCAATATAGTTCCTTTTAAGCTCACAATTCAACAATCCACATCATTCTATGCTTTGATAAAAAATCACATTATTCACACTTTACCACAAGGAAATAGCATTTCCTTTGTACCAAGTCCTAACAATAAGTATTGAGTTGGCTCAAAGGCTTACCCAAGTTATAATAATAATATATGACATCTTTAATATATTACATTACATGTTACATCATAGTTTACATCATAATTAAACTTTTTCCTTAGTAATATTAACTATAGTTGGCTCATAGGAAATAAAATTCTAGATAGTCTTCAATAAGTTGACTCAAACTATATATTTATTTTTTCTATCTCAACCATAGCATCTTCAACATGTCTCTGTCCTTTCTCCAAGATCACTTAACCAAATTCCATCTCAATCAAAAGGTGCATTTGATTTACCAACAACTATTTTTTAGAAGCTATCTCTAAAAGATACCTTCAAAAAGCATAGTATAACTTTTTCATGCCTTCATATTTCTTTACATTTAATTAACAATAGAATATTTACACATTATTAAACATATATCTATGAGTTCAAAACATAATTTATTGACCTTTGACCATGCCAAAAATATATTCCTCTATAACTTTGGTAATCTACACATAATAACACATATGTTGACATCAATTACAAACTCTATCATGAATGCAACAATAAGCACTAAATTATGTCTCCAACAATGCTAATATACTCCTCCATTGGAATAAAATAAACATTCATGCTAACACATGCATTATATCCCCTTTAGGGAATCTTCATTATACAAATTCTCTCCCCCTTTGGCAGTAATGCCAAAGGTAAATATAATATTCAATGAGAAACTTATAAAATCTTGTAGCTATACCTTGTACCTTACATGTATTGATTACCTCTTTCTTCATTACAATTTTTTCAATGACTTTAGGAAACAATCCCCAAAGAGTGAACTATTACATCAACTCCATAAAGATATTCTAATCATCCATGAATTGATGCAACATGTATCATTTCTAAGTGTATCTAGGATAGGGTAAGAACCCCTAACTTACCTCTCAAATAGTCAAAAGAATTCTTAGAAAATGGCTTTTTTAATATATCTACAATTTTCTCCTTAGACTTCACATCCTCCAATCTTACTTGTTTCTCTTGTACTTTCTCACTCGGGTAGTGATACTTGGTAGATATATGCCTAGTTTTTGCATCCATCATAGGATTCTTTAACATGTTTGTAGAACTTGTGTTGTCACAATAGATAATAATAAGTTCAATTACTTCCTCTTTTTGGAAATATAGATGGAGTAACTGAGGGGGGTGTGAATCAGTTACCACAAAAACAAATCCATAGATCCCTTAGATGTCTAATAAAACTAGTTACTATTGTCACTTAGTGAACATATTTAAAATTTTGTAACTCAGTAGATGTAGTGTATGTTAACTTTTAACAGATCTTAAACATTTACAATGATTAACATTCAAACATAAATGAAATAACATGAACACATGAGACACCAAATTTAATGTGGAAACCCAATATGGGAAAAACCACCAAGTAACTAGCTATTGATTTTCACTCTTCTAAAATGAGCCATGTTAGGAGCAACCTGGTTAAAGGTTACAAAGCACATTTTTAATTGTGACCTTGTTAAAGGATTTAATCACTCTATTAAGAGTGGCCTTGAAAGAGGTCTTTAGAACAATTCAATAGAACTGTCACCTTGTTAAAGGATTTACAAATGGCTATTAGACCAACTCTGTTAAGAGATTTAGGAATCACTGCTACAATGGTGAAAAAGTAACAATGAAATGACCTGAATGAGATGCAACTGAATTGTTGATTACAAATCTCTATTTTGCTTCACTAGATCCTTCTTGATCAAATAAAACTTTGGTGCTCCTCAAAGATATCTGACCATCCTTCAAAGTTTTCTCACACTTTCCTCTTCAAGCAATCAATACACTTGCATGCTCGCTCATTACACTTTAGAATTCTCAACTTGACCTTTCATATATACCTTACAAATTATCAAGTTAGCCCAATTACAAGTTA
The DNA here is from genome assembly GCA_028749045.1 of Cupressus sempervirens. NCBI lineage: Eukaryota > Viridiplantae > Streptophyta > Pinopsida > Cupressales > Cupressaceae > Cupressus > Cupressus sempervirens. The sequence goes on from CM053788.1 coordinate 526,043,582, forward strand.
CAATTACCAATAATAATTAACTCAATCAACTACAATCATTACTTCAAATAATTAAACTTTAATTCTAAAATTAACAAAATCCTTCATTGGCTGACCCTGCTTGGTAAAGAATGATCATGAAATGATTACCTGTGTTGACTAACAGAAGCTCGATTAACATAGTGAATCCTACAAAATCTTTTGGAGACTAAGTGAACTTAGTAAACACTAACTTTCTTTCATTAACTGTGTGAGCTCAGTTAACACTACCTTCTTCCACATTTTCCTTCGACACTTGAGTGAGCTCAGTAGACACTGTCTCTATAGAGTAATTTCTAGGAATGCTCAGTAGACTCTAAAATTTTCTTTGTTGACCAACTGAGCTCAATAGATACTGACTGCCAACTTATATGACATTTGTGTAACATCAAAGACAACACACAATTAGACAATTGTATCCAACAATCTCCCTCTTTGGCATTGATGGCAACACAACATGTCATAGCACAATGAAATTTGAAAACAAGTCTTTTTCTGATAGAAAATTTTCTCCCTTTCAGATTTTATGCCACAAACTTCTCTAATGTAGTAATCTCCCTCTGTGAAGGAATTATATAGCTTCAATAAACTCTCCCACAAACAAAGTTTAGAAAGATATGACAGTAAACTCTCCCTCTTTGACAACACATGCCAAAGACAACACATATCAAAAGAGTATCAATGTACCTTGAGTACTAATTCATATGCAATATCCCCATGACTATGTTGCATCAACTAATAGATCTTCAATTTGGTTCTTGTTGATGCATCACTAAAACTTTATTTTAGTGAACTTCAGATAGGGGAATGACCCCTAACTTACCTCTTAGATACAAGAATGCATCCTTAGGTAATGGCTTGGTGAATATGTTTGCAATCTATTCTTTTGTATGGACATATTCCAATCTGATCTCTTTATCCTGCACCAATTCTCTGACAAAGTGATATTTTATAGGAATGTGCTTGATTTTGGAATGCATCACTGGATTCTTTGATATGTTAATTGCACTTGTATTATTACAAAACATAACAATTGGATCTTTGATATTAGCCTTCATACCTTCCAACAACTGTTTAAACCAAATAATATTAGAAGAGTTCATTGTTGCTGCAACATACTCTACTTCTACTGTAGATTGGGATGTGCAATTTTGCTTTTTGCTTGTCCAAGATACCAACCTCTTTCCAAGAAATAATGCTCCACCACTTGTACTCTTTCAATCATCAATGTTTCCTACCCAATCAGCATCAGTAAACACTTTCAAGTCTAAATTTCCTCCAAATTTATACCACAGTCCATAATTTTTAGTGCCTTTCAAGTATCTCAAGATCCTTTTGATTGCCATCATGTGATTTTCTCTAGGATTTTCTGAAAATCTTGCCACTATACCAACTTCAAGAGCAATATTAGGCCTTGTATGAACTACATACTATAATTTTCCAATCATTGATCTATAAAAGGTTTGATCTACCTCTTTTGAATCATCATCTTTGGTAAGCTTTAGTCCAATACACATGGGGGTTCCAACTGGTTTTGAATCTTCCATAACAAAATTCTTAAGTATCTTCTTGATATACTTAGATTGAGTGATGTAGATACCATTATTTCTCTACTAAATCTGAAGACCAACAAAAAAACTTAATCTCACCAAAAATAGACATTTCAAATTCTTTGTTCATTTTTTTTGAAAATTCTTTTCATAGATCATCATTCCCTGTAAACAAAGTATCATCCACAAATATTTATGCCAAGAAAAACTTGTTATCTTGTCCTTCCTTGATATACAAGCTATTGTTATCATTAGTTCTCTAAAAACCAATCTAAATAAGGCAGTCATGCAATCTCTCATACCATGCTCTAGGGGCTTATTTCAGACCATACAATGTTTTGTGTAATTTCTAGACCATGTCCTTTTTGTCTGGATCAAGAAAACCTTTAGCTTGCTCGATGTAGACTTCTTCACCCAAAATACCATTGAGAAATACAAATTTGACATCCATCTGATATACCTTAAATCCTTTATATGTTGCATATGCAAGTAAGATCCTGACACCTTCCAATCTTGCAACAAGAGAAAAATTCTAACCATAATTAATTCCTTCGTCTTGAGAGTAGCCTTTACACACCAATCTAGATTTGTTTCTTGATACCTTACCATCTTCATTCAACTTATTCCCAAATACCCATTTTGTTTCAATCACATTTTTATCTTTAGGCCTAGGTACAAGAATCCAAGTTTTGTTTTTCTCTATTTGCTCTATCTCTTCATTCATAGCCTAAATCCAACTTTCATTTTCCAATGCATCTTATACATTTCTAGGTTCAAAATCAGCAAGTAAACAAGTACCTTTTAGCTTACTTCTTGTCATAGTACCTTCCGATTTGTCTCCAATAATTAGATCTAGTGCATGATGCCTTCTAACATACTTCACCAATACAAGTTCCTTGCCTTTTGAATGAATTGCATTGTCATCTTCTTGCACTTCAACTATAGGTTCTGGTTGCTCTGACTTGGTAGGCTTTGGCTTGGTAGCTTTAGAATGTAACTCGGGTTCCTGTGACTTAGTTTGAACTTCTTGGAACTTGATGACTGATGAAGACTCTGGAGTAGAAGTCTTCTGATTAATAGATGTATCTAGCACTATATCAAGTTCAATAAAAACAAATCTCATGTAATCTTCTAGTTCATTTTTGCTTTCTTCTTCAGTCCTTTCTACAAACATATCAACTTGCACATATGCACTTTCTATGATTTTGTGAGTAGACAAATTTAAACATCTATATGCCTTACTCTTGCAAGAATGTCCCAAAAATATACCTTCATCACCTTTCACATCAAATTTTTCTTTTCTAGATTCTTTCAAATGTAACATGAACTTCCAAATACTTTCAGATAACTTATATTGGGTTTACAACCATACCATAACTCATAGGGGGTCTTGAATGAGTCCTTCTTCAGTTATACTTGGTTCAAGGTATGAACTGCAGTGTTGATAGCTTCCTTCTAGTATTTGATAGCAATGTTCTTTTCAATCATTAGTTTCCTTGCACAATCCATGATATATATGTTCCTTCTTTTAGCTATTCCATTATGCTTGGGAGTTTCAAGGGTTGATACCAGTCTTTTGATTCCTCTTTCAATGCAAAAGTTATCAAATTTATTGGAAATGAACTCACAACCTCTATCTGATCTTAAAAATTTCAATATTTTCCTTGTTTCCTTCTCTACTTTGGCCAAATACTATTTGAACTTCTCAAATGCTTCTAACTTCTCTCTTAGATACATAACGGTCATCATTCTAGAGTAGTCATCAACAAAAAGAATGAAGAACTTTTCTCCAGTATAGCTCTCAATTCCAATAGGTACACACAAGTCAATATGCACAATTTTTAGAATATCTTTAGACTAATAGTTTTTGCTAATAAAACTAGTCTTTCCCATCTTACCAATCTGACAATTCTTGCATAGACCAACATCAGGTTTCTTTATACTAGGAATGCCTCATACTTTCCTAAATTTTTTTATCTTTACCATGTTATAAAAATTCACATGACATAATCTTCTATGCCATAACCAAATTTTTTCAACTTGAGCAATAAAACATGAGCACTCACCAAGTTCAAGATAAAACAAGTTACCTTTTGTTTGTTTGCCTAATCCAATCAGCTTTCCTTTATCATCCAACAATCTTTCCTTTCCATGCATGAATTCAACCTTGAATCCAATATTGATTACCTATGCCACACTCAACAAATTATGTTTTAGTCCTTCAACCCAATAGGCATTATCACACACAAGTTCTTTGGTTAATGAGATTCAGCCTCTTCCTTTTATGCAACAAGGTTCGTTATTTCCAAATCTTACATTGCCACCATCATAGTTTTCAAAATGTTCAAACATAGTTTTGTCACCAGTCATATGATGTGAACATTTTCTATGATCCATGTATCATTTTTGCTCACATGAGAGGTAAGTGCTATCTTATCTTCTTCATCATTATCAAATTCATCTTTCACAGCAATGTAAACAATTTCATCTTAATTTTTAAAAGAATTTTTAGAGTCCTTAGCCATAAAACATGTTTTCTTACCCTTTTCCTTGAATTATTTGAAATCTTTCTTGCCATTGCACTTGTGACCTTTCTTCTCATCCTTGCTTTTCTTGTTTGGGCACTTGGCTGCAATATGAGCAATTTCCTTGCATGAAAAATAGATTTGGGGAACCTTACCTTTGTATTTTCCTCTGCCACTAGAATATTTCCTTGCAAGTAGAGCCTCAACAACCTATAGATCATTCTAAAAACTTTCCTCTGATTCTTCTTCACTTTCTGACTGAGATTCCTTCACTTTCTTCACTTTTTCCTTGAGTGAAAGTTTGGCTTCAAATGTAGATTCAATATTCTTGGAAGCTAGAACATAATTGTCACAGTTATCTAGCTCAAATGCAATAAACCTTCCTACTATGGCATCCAAATTTATCTTATGATTTGCTTCACATCTTCTTTCTTGAATTGCAAATACTCCAATTGCATAAGTGGGAAGCAAAATTCTAAGAACTTTACTTACAACTATTTCCTCCTTGATATCTCCTCTAGAATCTTTGATTGCACTGACACTTGCTTTAATCCTTTCAATATATTTGGCAATGTTTTCATCCTCTCTCATCCTCATCTAATCAAATTGTCCTCTTAGACTTTCTGCTTTAGCTCTTCTCACGTTGTCATCACCTCCATAGATATTTTTCAGCTTGTTCCACATTTCAAAGGTAGTTTTGCATTCCTTGATATCATCAAATTCTTCATAGCTTAGGGAAGATGCAATATCTATCATCATGGTGTTATGATTCTTCTTCTTGGCAATGTCATTAATAGATAATGTACCAGAAGGAGTTGTATATTCTTCATCAAGATATTTCAATCATGTATCTCCAATGAAAGCCAAATGATGTCTCATGAGACCCTTCCATGCTGAAAAGTTATCCCCTTTGAGCCTTGGAATTTCTCTCTTGTAAGACATCCTGATCTTTAGCTTAGGTCCTTGAAACCCTTCTTGCAAGCACCAAAAGCTCTGATACCAATTGTTGAAAATATAGACGGAGTAACTAAGAGTGGGGGTGAATTAGTTGCCACAACAATAAATCCTCAGATCCCTTAGATGTCTCATAAAACTAGTTACTATTGTCACTCAGTAAACATACTTAAAAATGTTGTAACTCGATAGATGCAGTGTATGTTAACTTTTAACAGACCTTAAACATTCATAATGATTAACATTCAAATGTAAATGAAATAACATGAACACATGAGACACCAGATTTAATGTGGAAACCCAATATGGGAAAAACCACCAAGTAACTACCTACGAATTTTCACTCTTCTGAAGTGAGCCCTGTTAGGACCAACCTGGTTAAAAGTTATAAAACACACTGTTAGGTGTGACCTTGTTATAGGATTTAATCACTCTATTAGGAGTGGCCTTGCAAGAGGTATTTAGAACAATTCAATAGAACTATCATCTTGTTAGAAGATTTACAAATGGCTATTAGACCAACTTTGTTAAGATATTTAGGAATCATGGCTACAATGGTGAGAAAGTAACAATGAAATGACCTGAATGAGATGCAACTAAATTGTTGATTGTAGATCTTTGTTATGCTTCACTAGATCCTTCTTGATCAAACAAAACCTTTCTACTCTTCAAGGATATCTCACCATCCTTCAAATTTCACTCACGCTTTCCTCTTCAAACAATCAATACGCTTTCATGCTCACTCATTACACTTTAGAATTCTCAACTTGACCTTTCATATATACCTTACAAATTATCAAGTCAGCCCAATTACAAATTAAAATTACCAATAATCATTACCTCAGTCAGCTACAATCATTACCTCAAATAATTAAACTTTAATTCTAAAAGTAACAAAATTCTTCATTGGCTGACCTTGCTCGGTAAACACTGATCCTAAAATGATTCCCTATGTTAACCAATAGAAGGTCAGTTAACATAGTAAATCCTAAAAAATCCTTTGGAGACTAAGTGAACTTGGTAAGCACTAACTTTCCTTCGTTAATCATGTGATCTTGGTTAACACTACCTTCTGTCACATTTTCCTTCAATGCCTGAGTGAGCTCGGTAGGCACTGCTTCCACAGAGTAATTTCCAATAATACTCGATAGACTATATATTTTTCTTTTCTAACCAACTGAGCTCGATAGATACTAACTACAAACTAATATGACACTTGTGTAACATCAAAGACAACACACAATTAGACAATTGTATCCAACACCTCTTTCATACCTTCCAACAATTGCTTGATCCATACAATATTTGAATAATTAATAGCAACAAAAATATACTCATCTTTGGCAGTAGACTAAGATATACAAAAAAAAAAAAATTTCTCAACCATGTAATTAACCTTTCTCGTAAAATAAATCTCAACCACTTGTCCTCACTTTTTCATCAACATTTCCTAACCAATCAGTATCATTATTAACTCTAAGTTCAAAATCACCTTCTTTTTTATACCATAGTCAATGGTCTTTTGCTCCTTTAAAATATCTAAATATCCTCTAAATTGTAGTCATATGTGTATCCTTAGGATTATATGAGAATCTTACAACTATTCTAGCTACATGTGCAATATCAGGTCTGTTCTGTACAACATATTTCAACCTCCTAATAATTAATTTGTATTGTGTCTCACTTACCTCAGTAGTACTATCTTCCTTAGATAATTTTCATCTCATGACCATAGGGGTGCTAGTTGGCCTTGACTCTTCCATAAAAAATGTATTCAATATCTCTTTTATATACTTATAATGAGTCACATATATACCATCTTTTGTTTGATGAACTTGTAAACAAGTGAAAAACTTAATCTCACCAAACATAGACATTTCAAATTCTTTTCTCATCTAATCAGCAAAGGATTTGCACAAAAAATTATTGCCACCAAATATTATATTACCAACAAATATTTCAGCAATCGGGACCTTATCTCCAACCTCTCTTTTCAATAAAAGTTACTATTTTCACTTGTTCTAACAAATCCAATTCTGATCAAATTTGAATATAATATTTCATACCATTCTCTTGGTGCTTGCTTCAATCCATATAGTGCTTTTTTTAGCTTAAATACCATGTGCTTTTGATTTATCTTTACAAACCATTCATGTTGTTCAATATAGACTTATTCCTCCATAATTTCATTTAGATATAAAGACTTAACATCCATTGAATAAACCTTGAATCTCTTGTAAGTCGCATAAGCCAATAGCGATCTACCACCTTCCAACCTAGCTATAGTTGGAAAGGTCTCCCCATAGTCGATTCCTTCTTCTTAGTCATAACCCTTACAAATAAGTCTGGTCTTATTCCTCACAACTTTTCCATTGTCATTTAGTTTATTCCTAAATATTAACTTTGTTCCAATCACTTTTCTCATTTTTAGTCTCAGTAGCAGTGTACATGTATTGTTCTTCTCAATCTAATATATCTCCTTATTCATAACATCAATGGAGTCATCGTTATCAAGAACATATTTCATAGTTATGGGCTCAAATTTATCTATCAAACATGTATTCTCCTTTAACTTACTTATTTTAATGATTCTAGCACTCTTGTCTCCAATCATTTGACCTTGTTAATGGTTTCTTCTCATATACTTTTCTAAGAAAAGATTGGCTCTATGATCTCTAGCATTATCAACACTCAATTGAGGCTCATCATTTTGCTCAACTTATTCTATCTATATCATGGCTAATGCAGGTCATTTCTTAGTAGCTTTGTGTTATTCCTCAGTTTCTTTCTATTATTTCTTGACATACCACTATAATGACATGGTTAGGTCTACACGTGCACTATCAGGTATGTATCATCTTGAGCATAGGAAAAAATGTTGTAATCCTCAAGTTCTTTCTTTCTCTCTTCATCATTTTTATCTGAAAACTCATTAACTCTAAAATTTTCACTTTCAATCATTGTGTCAATCACTTTATTCAAACATTTATATATCTTTCTCCTAGTAGAGTAACCTAGCAATATACCTTCATCGCCTTTTAAATCAAAATTTTCATTTCTTGCATCTTTATGAATATAACACCTGCTTTCAAATATTTTGAAATAACTTACTTTTGGTGTATGACCTTACAAGAGTTCATAGGGTGTCTTATTTATTCATTTCTTCAAATGAACTTGATTGAGGGTGTAAACAATGGTACTTAAAGCTTCTCTCCAGGACATTTGGGAAATCCCTTTTTTTATTAGCAATGTTCTAGCATAATCAACAATAGATATATTCCTTCTCTCTACAATTCCATTCTACTATTGTTTCTTTAGTGTAGATGACTATCTCTTAATTTCATGATCAATGCAATAGTCAGTCAACCCATTGGACATAAACTCACCACCTCTATCAGATCTCAAATATTTCTAATGTTTACCAATTTCATTTTCAACTCTAGCCTTATAGGACTTAAATATTTGAAAAAATCAAGTTTCAACTTTGATAAATCAAATCTATACCTAGCAATATTTGAAAAGAATAAAAAAGAATCAAAGTCAGAAAATTGCTAGGTATAGATCTAAATTCTTGAATAGAAGAGACTCTAATAGCATAAATAGGAAATAAACTTATCAATAATTTACTTACAACATCTTTCCTTACTAATGACTCCTCTAACACCTTTGATGGCATTCACAACTTCTTTGATTCAGTTACTATATTGAATAATGTTTTCTCCTTCCTTCATCCTCACGTCATCATGTTTACCTCTTAGACTTTTAGATTTGGTTTTCAACACATTATGAAACATAATATGCATGAGTATCATCTTATCCGACATTCCTTTAGCACTATAACAATTCTTGAAATCATCAAATTTAACATCATTCAGTGCAGAAGCAATCTCAATCATTAGGTTATTGTGTTCTTTCTTCTAGTCCATCTCCTCTACTACTATAGAAGGGTTTTCAGGGTTGTGATGGTTTTCTAGATTATGTAATGCATTTTCTCTAATCCTTTATAGGTTCAACCTCATCCTACTTTTACATGAAGAGAAAGTATCCTTGTTTAGCTTCAATACCTATCTCTTATACATCTTCATATCTTTAGCTTAAGTCCCTTCAAACTTCTCTCCTTTAAGCACTTGTCTTTAATACCAATTGTTAGATAATTGAGAGGGAGGTGAATCAATTATAACCAATTACCCTAAAAGCCTTAGAAAAAAATTACACAAACTCAAACTCTTAAGTCTTTTAGATCCTTAGCTTGGTAACCAGATCTAACATTCATTTTAATCATCCAAAAAAAAAATTAAAATCTTCTACTGAGTATCAAAGTAAACTTCCAGCTTATACTAAGTTGTAGCAATGAAGAGTAAATATGAAATAAACATGCAACACAATAAGCATCCATTTAATTTTGACATAAGTATTTAACATAGAAATCTTGTTAAGGGAAAAGCCACCTAGGAATAGACAACCCAAAAATTTTACTCTTTTGATGTGAGCTCTATTAGGAGTCAACCTTGTTAAAGGTTACATACACATTATTAATGTGACTTTGTTAGAGGATTTTCACCAAAGATATAAAGAGTGGCCTTTTCTAAAGAACATATAGACATTCCATAGAATTTCATCATACAATGGATTTGCGAACAAGACTGTTAGGTCTACTTGGTTAAGAGATTTCATGCTACAATGGTATGAGAGTAATAGTGAAATGATTTTTTAGTTTAGAACTACCTTGCTTATTCATATCTCTATGTGATGAAATATCTTTCCTTCCTTTTGTTCCTTTTATTAGATCAACTTACTCACACATCAACTTAGCACTTCTCTTGCTTGATCTTCACAATACAATTGTTCTTGGTTATCATTCTAGCTATCACTTGTTTCTTCAACTTGATCAACAATAATGAACAATGTATTGATCCCTTAAATATAAATATCTTTCCACTCCTCTAGAATCTTTCAATTTTTTCAAATCATAATCATCATCTCTTCATCACATTTTGATTCATTAAATCTAGAGGCTCGAGTAATACACTTCCACCTTAAACTTTGTGCTCCAATTCAAATTGTCAAATATTTTTTGAATTTCTCCATCCATTTGTCTCATAACTAACTTCATCCTTATCTTTGAAACTTCATGAACAATATTTATTTTCATCAAATTTTGGCGTTAGATTAAATCTTTTCTAAACTACTCCTCATTTTCATCCTCAATTAAAATTATACCTTTCTCAATCAACACTAGACTTGGTGATAGGAGTAATAGGTTAATTAATATTGTGTTTCTTAATTCACCAACCAAACTATCTTGCTTATACATCATCTCAAAAATTAATTAAATCATGTAAAAAAATCAAACAAACATTATAGTGTCAAAGTCTTACTCATTCAAGTTCTCATTGAATACCATACACTCATCAACACTTACAACATCATTATGCTTTCTTCAAATCCTCTTCATCAATCAAACGATATGACACTCTACTAAATTAGCACAATGTCTAACCAATTAAGGCTTGACATCAATGACAATATTACAACTGATATGACTCTTTCACATACGTTAACAATACTATCAAGTGGGGATAGAAAATCACTTTCAAAGAATTTTTTTTTTTTAATGGCAAAAAATTTTGATGGGATTAACTTTGATAGTTTTCATGGCCTATAATTGAAAAACTTTTTCATTTTCTCTCAACATGACCAAACTAGAGAAAATTATATATGAAAATTTATAGAAATGCCAACCTAGATCCAATGGCAAGGTTTATTTTTTCCAATAGGTCATTTCTCCAAGCTACCCTAAATTCCTCATTTAAATGAAACACCCAAGAAAATCTTTTGACCGAGAATTTTACATACGCAAAATCTACTAAGAAACCAATATAACAACAAACCCAAAATCCTCATATCTGCAATAAACAACCTTAAAAACCCATATATATTAATGTTTCTCTCATTCTTTCATGCATTTATATACATACAATCTAGGGTTACAATAGAAAAAGCATAGCTCTAATACCACTTGTAAGGAAACTTGCAACCAAAAATATCAATTTTTCTACATAACCCATAATAGATTTGGAATAAGTACTTCGAATCTACATCCAAGAGAATAAATGACATACCTATAAAATGTGACACAAGATATATCCTAGGAAAAACTCATTGAGAGAACAACCCAAGCTTTAAAATCATCCATCACCATGTATTATTCAGCAAAACATTATTGCAATACACCTAGGGAAGCCTTCAAATCCATAGCCACAACCACACAATCCATCTGAACAAGCATGAATCCACATATCCCATGTCATGCTTCCAAACTTCACAAATACTACCTTGGCTAACATCTCTTACTCCAACAACTACTCTTGTAGTTTCTTTTATAGAACCAAGCTCCCACAAAACTACCAAGTGGTATTACATAAACTAGTGCTAAAACCATGTGCTATCGAACCCCCATTGATTCACATTTTATATTGTGCATTTAATTGATTTTTCCCCAATATTAAATAATTACATCAAATATTATCACTACAACTCATAAAGATATTCCACAAAAATCTCTACATGTGGCACATCCGTCTAGGTGCTCCTAGGTGCAATATTACATAATAAAATAAATTAATGTAATATAAAAAATATTATGCAATGTGTGCAAAACATAAGCTCAATAGTGTCATTTAATAGGGACTCTTGTACTAAATGAATTGTATTTGGCTCCTAAAAGGGCCACATACTTTCACAAGGAACTTATATATGTGCATTATCTTGTGGGTACCATCCCCACCAAGGTTTTCTCTCTAATCAAGGGTTTCCCTAGTCAACAAAATCAATGTGCATTGTGGTGTATGGTTTCTTATTGTTGTGCATCATTATTTTTATTATTGGAGTTCTTGTTGAGTTCTCTAGTTTTTTTGTCTACTAGTGTCAAACACTTAGTTACATACAAGGCAAAGTTGGTTGGTCATTACTGTGATTGAGTTACTCTACATAGGTCAAGTCATGTATTTGTAAATACTTGTAAATAATATCATGTATACTAAGCTCTATAGGATCCAAGAAAGTATTTGGTCACTGAGTATTCCTATATAAGTTGACTTTAGTAAATGTTGAGTAGCCAAAGCATATGGATGGTGAGTCATCAAGTATCAATAGGAAGAACAATTATGATCGAGCATCAAAGATAATATGTGCCAAGTAACACAATATGAACAAGAATGTATGAAATGGTACAAAAATTGAGGCAAACCATTTTGAGCCAACATATAAATAAAATTTAATGATCATAGAGTTTGTTGCAGAGTTTTTTATGCATTTTGGTGAAGATCATCAATCCTTATGAAGGTGGTACAACCAATTAGATGAAGAAGATAAAAGGGAAACATCTAGATAGTTGATCTTATTCTAGAAGACTATACATATGTCTTTAAAAGGGAAGATCCAAAACCTATTAAAAAAATTAATGGTGTATAGGTGAAGAGAAGTAAAGTATTGTATGAGAAAGAGTTAGGTTTTGGAGGCTGCAAGAGAAAGTTGTGAAGTAGCAAAGTGTAGCGACCTAGTGAAGTAGTGAAGAGGAGAATAAACATGTATTAGATAGGAAATTAAATTAGAGATTGGATGGAGAAGATCCATAATCAGCATTGATAGTGCAGGCTGAAGGATTAGGTAATGAATCATTTTGGCAATTGAAATAAGGTAAATCTCTTAACAAAGTGGTCCTAATAGGCCTAATTAAATCTCTTAAAAGAGTCCTTACTTCATTGTAAGTGTTGAATCCTTTAATCAAGGTAGATCTAAAAATCTATGTAAATCTCTTAATATGGAAGACCCCTCATAGGGTAGATCATTAGAAGTGATCAAATTTATATTTCCAACACGCTAACTTTGTTAATACAGTAGTGAAGATTTGTGAGTGTCATCCCCACCCCATTTTTATTTTAACCTTGGAGGATTTTTGGATAACCAAAATCTCTTGTGTTATGTGTTTACATTTTCATGATCGATGGATGTGATACATAGTTAGATCTGTTTTACCATTTGAATTTTTAAATTATGTTATGTGTAACCTAGACATGAGATGGATAATGTGGTGACTGTAGGTTATTTTGGTTGTTAGAAGTTTAGTGATCTTGATTCACACCCTCCCCCCCCCCCCCCCCCCTCAGTATATTAATTTCCTAATAAAATTCCAACAATTGGTATCAGAGCTTTGTTCTCTTAGGAGTTTAACCACTTGAGAGTTGAAATCTTAGAGATGGAGGCTTACAAATTGGGAAAGATTATTGGCAATCAAATGATTGACATTCAACTCATACTATAACAACTGGAAGTAGACAGAGAGGAACTAAGGATAAGGCTATTTAGCAAAATGACACACTTTATAAAGAAGTTGATACTTGAGGATTGCTTTAAAAATGGAAGTTCTGGTGAAAGTGATGCAGCTATTGCAGATATGTTGGAAAAGAATAGTATTTTGAATGAAGAAGTCACAAAGTGAAAGAAAGAACATGAAATCCAATCAGTAAGGCTATGTGAGGTGACAAAAAAAAGAAGAAACATGAAGAATATAAAACTAAGGAAAATGAAGACAAAAGACAAATGGCTATTAGACTTGAAGAAAGATTATCTAATGTACAAAATCTTATAAACACTTAGCAACATATGATGAATCAACTACTACTCATAAACCAAGAACTGAATAGGAAAGACATGAAGATAGAAAATTTGAGATCACAAAGTGACCAACTAAGGAATGATCTAAGATTTGAGAACGAACTCATAGAAAGGATGAACAAGCCTAGTGAAGCAATAAGATGTTTTGAAGAAATGATGAGATCACCAAGGTCATCCAATGACACCTCTAGATTAGGGAATATCAAGTAGCAGTCATCTACTAAAGAAGGAGAATTATCCAAGAGTGGAGATAAAATTAGTGAAAACTCAAAAGGAAAACCCACATGCTATCATTGTGACAAAATTGGACACACAACAAACGTTTGCAAAAATAAGACTGGTAAGACAATACCTAAACCTAAGTTTATTGGTAACTATTTTAATTGCAAGTCATCAAGCACATGAATGTAGATCAAATATGAGCAATACATCTATTGTGTCAAGATTTGAGGGATATTTCTACAATTGTCAAAAGTATTGACATAGAGCACATGAATGCATATCATAGGCAAAGTAGGACTGGATAACCAAGATGCAAGAAAATGCACCTAAGAAAGGTAACTCTTACAATTGGGATTACAATACATGGTATAATTGTCATTATTTTGGAAAGTGTGGTCATATTCCATAAAATTGCATTAGAAAACATTTTAGAGGCAATTACAAGAAATGGTTGAATGGAAGCATGGTTTTTTTAAGTTATCACAAAACTAAACATTGAGCAAGAACTACAGGACTTGAGCACCAACACCAAACAATGAACACATCAAGGGAAAAGGAAAAGTATATACAAAACAAACAAAGAAGGTAGAAGCTAGAAGCACTGGAACAAATGAAGCTGAGATCACCCAATCCAATGGAGAATGTGATCACCCTATCTCAAATTGATCAAGAAAGGTGTGTAAGGAATTGTATATTTCATGACATATCATACATCATTCCCTAACATAAATTATGTCAAAGTTCATATCTATACAGGAGAAGATGCATTAGAATAGATTTATGGAAAGAATGGTGTAATTGAATCATCTACATTATTGGGTACCAAGTATTAGTAATACCATATGTATTGGCCAAGCATTGCTATATGGACCAAGTACTTAAAATAACCAAATTGATGTGTTGGTTGAGTAAGATGGCTTTGACCGAATTGTATAATGGAGACTGAGGTAAAAGTGTAATGATGACTCAGACAAGTAGATTCCACCTAACTGAGCACACATCATTTAGTAGAGCCCTAATTTTAATGACTAAAGTTATATATCAAAAGTTTGAAAGCATTTTACACACCTTACATTCAGATTTTGTGAACTTGAGATGATTTGAACAATTTGTGAAGTGATTTCTAAGGCAATTGAAAGTGAATTTGTAGTTGAAGTGTGATCGAGTGTTGATTACCAATTGTGCCAACTTGTTTAGAAAGAAAAATTTTGAAAACCCTAACACAGAAATGGTATATGGATCATCTTCAGCTATGAATAATTAAGGAGAAGAGGTAAACAATGTTCAATTGGTGAAGGGTGACAATTATCCTCCACCTAAATACCATATTATTCCTGAAATTTCTATGAAGGGAGATTCAATGGGTGCATTATCATCGATACTACCAAGGTCTATTATGATTAATGATGTATAGAGCTGTTATATGTGCAAAATGAGTGAAGTAGGACTTTATGAAATTTGTTTGGCATATAAAAAGTTTTGTGATGAAGGAGTATTGAAGGATGAATTCAAGATTTTTGAGAGGAAAGGGTTAACGTATGCCCTATATTTTCCAAGAAATTTTAGAATTGAATGGATCAAGGTTGTGTTGAGTTGAATACATGACATGGAGTTATGGCTGGGGAATGGATCAGTCAAAATCATGAAGAAGATTATTCATACTATCATAGGATACCCAACATTTTCTAAAAAGAAGACCATGTGATGCCAGAGAAAAGACACACTAGAGGAAAACATCAAGGCCGAGTGGAATGGATTGGCATGTCTATTTCAAATATTACTAATCCATTCATTAATTTTGTAATGAGAGTGATTGCATACAAATTCTACCAATCAAGCTAACTGAATAATGTGCCATGTATGGTTGTAGATCAAGCTTGGAAGATTGTAATAAAAGACCATGAATATGATCTTGTCAAGCTCCAATGGTTACAATTGGCAAAGAACTTGTTCTCAATCAAAAAGGATAAGAATTCAATGTGTAAGTTTGGATAATTGATAATGTGTATTTTCTTTTATACTCAGAGTTATTTTACTAATGTTAGAAATATTGTGTGGGAATAACATAAACTTGCTACAAGGCAGATGAGTGAGCATATTGCAAATTTAGTAGATATTTTTGAGAATGTTTTAGATTGCTATTTTGATGAATTCAAATAGAAATGAGGAGAAGAACCAAGATTCTCACATCCTAGTTGATAAATACTATAATGATGTTTGTTTTCTAGTTGACACTGACTATACATATGTTCATGCAGTTAATTTGAGGGTAGCCTAGCTTAAAAAAATTTAGATATGAAATTCATATTGATGATGTGAGTGAAGTAATTACTACACTAATTACTGGAGAAGTTGATGCAAAGGTCGAGCCCTTTGGAAAATATGAAGAAGGAAAGGCAAGAATAATAGTAGATATCAAGATTTCTTCTACTAACAAGAAGAGGAATAAAATGATTAAATACCTAAAAGGGAAACTAGGCACAAAAAATCAAGGTGAAGGACCTTTAATTATCACACAGGGTCTTGGAGAGGATCAAGATAGTGATGGTGATGTAGAGGAGGAGAAAGAAAGTGCAAAAAAATAGGCTAAAGCCCTAGCACTTGTCAACCCACCAAAAAAAAAGGCAAAGATAGTCAAAATCTAGTGCCTAAGGTGAAGAAGAATGTAAAGAAGGTAATATCAAAGCCCCTATCTCCTCCTGCACCACTAAGACCAAGAACTAGGGAAGCAATGTCAGCTAGTTCCAAGCCATCATTGAAAAGTTCTTGAAATAGGGAATACTAAGGGGGGGGTGAATCAGTATTCTACAAATTTTTGTCACCAACTGGATATTATTAGTTAATTTAAACCATGCATAAGAAAGTAAACAAATAATGTTGAACAATAACAATAACCATGCAGAAAGAGAACTCATAACACCATATTTTGTTAACTAGGGAAACCCTGGCCAAGGGAAAATCCTAGAGAGAATGATACCCACTAGATAATATACTAATATATATGTTCCTTGTTAGAGGATGGACCCTATTAGGAGTCAATGAGAAAATTAAGTATAGAGAGTCCCTATTAGGATATTCCAACTCTGTTAGGAGTTGTAGTATAGTGGATGCAAGAAGAGCTCAGTGGCCAAACATGCACTTCCAATTACAAGAAGAGCTCACTACCCAAAAAATTAATTAATCCTCAAGTATATAGATGATGTACCTTCTTTCTTGGCTAATCTCTAACCTCAGCTCAATCTTGAATCACGAAATCAAGTTCGCAAAAAGTTCACATATCACTTCTCATATAACAATTACACATAACTTTTCATTGCTAATGACTTTAAAAGATGTCTTTGCATAAATAACATGCCTTTTCATAAATTTTTACTAGGTTGGCTAAGACCATAATATACTTTTCCAACTTAGAGTAAACATATAGGATGTCGGCCCTAATTGGTCAAATAATTATTTTGTAAACAAAATAATTTCTTTCCCTTTAATTATGTTGTTATGTTTCACTAGTAAATCATGAATATCTCTTTTTCATACTATTTGTACTAATGTTCAAGGTTATACACATCATCATCAACATGTATACTGTCTCCATCTATTTTTGCTAGTCATAATATGACGTCAGAAACATTTTACATATAAAACAATACATACTGTTGTAAACCAATTTCATACTTAAACAATTCTCTGAGTAGCAAAAGCTAAGTATCTTTATTGTCGAGGTTTTTTGCAAGTAAGTACATCATACGTTGCCATTAATTAAAATAATTACATCACTGCATAATGCCAATTGTCAACAATCTCCCCCTTTGGCATTGATGGCAACAAAGTAAGGAAATTTGGCTAAGTGACAAAATCTTAACAAAAACTTACAATACTTATCATCTATTACATATACTTCTCAATTGCTAGATTGCTCCCCCTTTGAATACGATAGCCACATACATAACTTAGTACACAATTTTCTTCTACAACTTCTCCCTCTTTGACATCAATGACAAAGGTCAGAAAATCCAAAAACTTTCAAAAACTTGTCTGTCTATTGTCAAAACATTGTCTTGCTGCCTTAATCTATTTAAATCTTCATACAATCATCAAAGTTTCCCTTCAAACTGTTCATACCTTTCTCCCATGAGTCCATATCTACTTTGGTAGTAGTGAGTATTGTACATAAGGCATATGATGCAATCTCAACTACATTAAAGTCAGAGTAGGTGAAGTTTGCGTAAGTGTCTTTTGCTTTGACACATTCTTCCAATTGTCTCTCAATAGTTGATATCTTACAAGAAATAGTTTCTCTAAATTTTGATAGTTTCTCAAAGTTAGTTCTTTTTCAAGTTCCAATTTCTTGATGTCTATGTGAAAATTGACAACTTGTCCTTCCAATTCATCAACTCTGCAAGAAGATTTCTATATCTGACTATTTAGATATTCTAGCTCACTCAGCTTCCCATGAATCTTTCTATCCAAATGTAATGTTTGAGATAAAGTACTTTTGATGTATAGTACCTTGCCAACTTGTTGACATCTTTGGAGTTTCTTGATACAAGTACTAAGGCTTAGCAAATCATTCTAATTATTCAAACAAATGGTGCTCAAAAGATTAGCTTCATGTTAAATTTGAGCTTTAGACTCATCAAAATTCAACAAATTTGTAAACTCATCATCAAAATAATTTACAACTGCTTGTGCTCATTCAAGGTCTGCTTCAGTGTGTTTGGTTGTGAGGGTGTGGTGCAATCTATTAGTCACCTCCATTAATGCTCTCTGTAGACTTTTGACCTTTATGTTCTTCTCAAATAATTTTGTCAAGGATGAGATCAAGTTAGATTGATTGTCATCATCACTTGTAAAGTTAGCAAGAGATATAGGAGAGGATGAGCTAGATGCTTTCACCTCATCTTCCACTTCTTTCTTCTTTGCTACCTTCTTAGATTTTCTCTCTTCTTCTTCCTTCTCTTCTCTTTCTTTATTTTCTCTTTCTTCCTTTTATTTTTATTTCTTTTCTTCTTCTTTCCTCTTTTCATCTTCTTTCTGCTTCTTTTCCTCTTCAAGCAATTTCAACTTGTCTTATTCAATCCTTTTCTCTTCTTCTTCTAGTTCTCTTTTCTCTTCTTCAGTCAGTCTCATCCAATTCTAAACATCTTCAGAATGG
The DNA here is from genome assembly GCA_028749045.1 of Cupressus sempervirens. Classification (NCBI taxonomy): domain Eukaryota; kingdom Viridiplantae; phylum Streptophyta; class Pinopsida; order Cupressales; family Cupressaceae; genus Cupressus; species Cupressus sempervirens. The sequence continues at coordinate 526,062,679 of CM053788.1, forward strand.
GGCTTAGGTTGATCATAGCTTAGGAAAGGAGTATCATCAATGTCAATTGTGACACTAGTTTGATTAATTTGCATAGTATCACCACTAATTTATACTTCTAAAGTTTTCTTTACAGTGGTAGGAGTTGTCTCTACCTCCATCAACATTTTACTAATAGCTACAACAGTTTCACTTCTTGTTGTATTATTATCACCTCTCATAAATATAATAGGCCTCCATTTCTTTTGTATATAGGGTGCTTGTTTACTCATCAATTTCTTAATTTCTTCTTCATCTTCAATCTTGCACATAGTTCTTATCATTGATTTCTGAAGTTCCATATCTTCTTCTTAAACTAGTGCCTTCTTTTCTATAAGAATGTCATAGACTTTCTGATTGGAAAATCATTCAATATCCTTAAGTTTCACATCATTTAGAATCATATATCTCACAGTAGAGATATCAATTTGTTCTTTCTCCATGTCATTATACAAATCATAAAACTTTTTCATTTGCACAAAATTTCCTTCATTAACAATGGATATGTTAATCTTCTCTATCTTTGGTTTTTAGGGTTGCCTTGTTTTACCTACTAGCTACTTGGAAACAATGACCTTTTCTATATGTTTGTCTTCTTCTTCATCACTGGAGTCTTCAATTGTCAACAATGTCTTCTTTCTCTTCTCTGGTCTAGTAGCTTGTTGCTTAACTCTTTTTTACTACCTTTTAGATCCACTTGGTTGTTTGGCTAATACAGCAACATATGGGATGCTTTGTTCTATAGGAGTTTCTATAATAGATACACTAGATGCTTGGACAACTGAAAAATGTGTCACATATATTATGCCTTGTTCACCAGTTTGTTTTAGTTCGAAGATAGTTTGTCTAACTACTTGTGATTCTTCTTCTAACATACTGACCTCAAATAGTGTTTTCTTCATTATAGATGCAATCTTCTTACGAGATGCCTTTTCTAATGATGCCTAGTAAGATGATTGGGTTATCTCCTCATATGTTCCAAATCTATATGATGCTTGATCTATATTGGATTTTAACACTAAATCAATATAATTGATCGCTATATCATCGTTCAATTCATAACCTAGGGAATCAAGAAATGTTTCTCGAGGTTCTACTACTTCAATGTAGGTTAAGTCAATATCCACCATAAAACATAATTCATCTTCAATGTAGGTTAAGTCAATATCCACCATAAAACATAATTCGTTCTTAAATTTGTCAATAATTTCAGGAGCAATTCTTGATGAGAATTGTGTTTCAACTTTGCAAGCTTTTTTTGAAAAATTGTAGAAAATTATAGAATTTGTTTGTGGTAGTTTTCAACATGTTTATGAGTTTGAAAAAGGTGTATGAGTTGTTAAAAATGTGTCTTGTCCCTAGTACAATATAGGAGGACTATTTTTAGAATATAAACAACTAAGCATATGACTTTTATGGGGGTCTAAACTAGAGGACAAAATTATTGACGAAAATATTATTCTTGGAGTTATGAATGATAAGTGGGTAACATGTGGCATGGTTGTTTTGCCCATGGTTTTAGCTCATGATTTTGTAAGACCACAAATGGTTTCCAAGTTGTAAATCACTATAAAAGGAGGGCTTGGGGAGGTGTTTGAATCATCGAGTTATGCTTGCAAGACTAGGTGCTAGAAGTAGTCTCTTTGAGTCTAAGTCCAAGTTCAAGTTGTGGTGATGCACTCATGTAAGAACTTGGATTGCAAGTATATTGTAATCTTCTTGATTTGAGAATAGATTATGCAAGTTTTGAAGGGTGGTTTTTCTTTGAGAAGGGTTTCCCCATGGTAACCATTGTGTTATGGGTTCATTGTTATTTTAATTATATTATTATGCATTTATTGAGATCTCTGCAATACTTAATTGAATTTTCATAATCATCCTATCAAAGATTAGTGTAGGTAGTAATTTCGCACACCTTTGCTTCCTTACAAGTGGTATCAAAGCCTATCCAATTTTGGTTCTATTTGTTGGGTATAGGGTTTTTTGAGCTAATCAAGGTTTTAGTGGGAGCTTATGTAGAGGTTTCATTTTTGTATTATCAAATTGCAAAGATGGAAAGTATATTAGGGAGAATTAATGTAGAGAAGTTTTCTAGCAAAAATTTTGAGGTGTGGAAGCTAGAGATGGAAGATCTATTGAGTGATCAGGATCTATGGGATACAATTGATGAGAAAAAGCTAAGGCTAGTAGATGTAAATTTAGTCGCATTGTATGATGTAACAGATAGAAAAGTTAAAGGTCTCATCAGATTGTGTCTTGCAGATTTGGTTCTGATTAATGTCCATGAAGAACCTACCATGAAGAAGCTTTGGAAGAAGCTAAGTGAGATCTATCAATCAAAATCACTTGTGAACAAGATTTTCTTGAGGAAGAATTTGTACTCCTTGAGAATGGAAGAAGGTGGATAGATTTCTGACCATCTTGAAAGTTTTAATATGTTGGTGCCTCAGTTAACCTCAGTTGGGGTGTCAATGGATGAAGAAGAAATATGCCAGATCTTGCTATGTTTGTTGCCAAACTCATGGGACATCCTTGTCATGGTCATAGGGAGCACTTCAATTGTCTTTAAGGTGGAGGACATTGTTGGTTCTCTACTTTATAAGGAGATGAGAAGTAAGGTCTCTCTGAATGCCAAAGAGGCTTTGAGTGTTTGAGGAAGACCAAAAGAAAGAGGAAAGAATGAAAAGTAGCATGGCTATTTTAATTCTAAGAATAAAAGGAGATCAAGATCTCCTAGTAAGTCCAAGGTGATCTGCTAGAATTGTGGAAAATTTGGACACTTCTAAAAGGACTACAAAGAGGAGAAGAAGAAAAAGAAGAAGCAAGATTTTGATTCTGAGTCTAACTAGGAAGATGAAGATTTTTTCATCATAGCCTTAGCCACTCACATAGGTGACAATGCATGGTTGATAGACTTAGGTGCATTTTTCCACATGACTCCTAATAGAAATAGGTTTAGTAAGTGTGAAAAGTTTGAAGGTTGTAAAGTGTATCTGGGTGATAACTTAGTTCTTGATATTGTTGGTTGTGGAAGTATTCGTGTGAAATTTTCTGATGGTAGAATTAGAAGATTTGATGGTTTCTTGCATATCTTGGGACTAGCAAGGAATTTTTTATCTATTAGTAAACTAATAGATGTGGGTGTGCATGTACAATTTTCTAAAGTAGGTGTGAAAATGGTGAGAGGTACTATGGTAATAGTAAGAGGATGTAGATTAGGTACATTGTACCATCTTGATGCATGCATAGTTGAGTGCAATAGTACTTCTGATAAGATTGTGAAGAGGACTGCTTGTTGGAGGAGAGGATTTCTCTTTCAATAGATGGTTGTGGTTTTTGGGTACCCAAGGGTGCTCTATCTACTAAATCAAAGTTACCTACAAAGAAGACTATGTTATGGCACTAGAGACTCAGGCACATCGGTGAGAAGGGTCTACAAACCTTAAAAAGGAAAAACCTTATTGATGGGTTGAATCACTACAATCTTGAGTTTGATTTTTGTGAGCATTGTATCTATGGTAAACAAAATTGTGTTCAGTTTCACTCAAGTTCTCATAATTCCTCATGTATTTTGGATCTAATCCATTTGGATATATTTGGTCTAGATGGTTCCTTCTATTGGTATATCAGTTTATTATGTTTCTTTCATTGATGATTTCATTAGAAGAACATGGGTTTGTTTCCTTAGGAGTAAATCTGAAGTTTTCAGTCATTTCAAAGAATTTAAAGCAATGGTTGAGTTGTAGACTAGAAAGAAGGTAAAGTGTTTGAGAACTAATAATGGTGGTGAATTTTGCTCCAATGATTTCAACACATTTTGTAAAGATTGTGGTATTAAGAGAGAGAATACAACTCTATATTCTCCATAGTAGAATGAAGTTTTAGAATAAATGAGGATGACCTTGATGGAGAAGGCTAGGAGTATGCCGAGTGGAGCTATACAAGAACAAAAATTTTGGGTTGAAGTTGTCGCCACTAGTTGCTACTTGATAAACAGGTCTCCTAAATCATCTCTTGTTGATAAGACACCAATGGAAGCATGGTCGGGCCATAAGCCTTCACTTAGACATCTAAGAGTTTTTTGTTGTGAGGCATACGCTCATGTGTCAAAGGAGAAGCAAACAAAATTGGACAATAAAGTTGTCAAATGTATCTTCATCGGACATGGTTATGGCGTGAAAGGATACAAGCTCTGGGATCCTATTGCACAAAAGGTATTTTATTCCAAAAGTGTTATATTTAGATAAAATAAGCCTTCTTCTATTATAATATAGCCAGAATAGATGAAAGAAAAGAAAGATGTGATTCAACTTCCTACTACACCTAAGAAAGTTGAATAAAGGCCCTTAGAAAGACAAGATGTTGAAGAGAGCTTTATGAGTTTTGAATCATCAAAGGAAGAGGGAGAACCTAATCATGAACCTAAACCTAAACCAGATCTTGTTCAAAGGTCTAGTAGACAAAGGAAAGCACTAGAAAGGTATGGATATCGTCCTGATGATTGAAGGTGTATATTTGCTTTGCATGCTAATGTTGATGAACAAAAATCTGTAGAAGAGGATCTTGGTATGAATGATTCAGAGTCCTAGAAAATTGCCATGGAAGAAGAGATGGTAGCTCTTAAGAGGAATGACACATGGGACCTTGTACCATTTCCTAAAGTCCAGAAGCTTATTGATTGTAAATGGGTGTTCAAAAGGAAGATGGGTTTAGATGGAAGCATTGAGAAGTAAAAAGCACGACTGGTTGCAACAGGTTACTCCCATGTTGTAGGAATTGATTATGGTGAAATTTTTTCTCCTATAGCAAAAATGACATCCATTTAATTTTTACTTTCTATTGCAGCAGCTTAAGATCTAGAAGTTGAGCAAATGGATGTGAAGATAGTTTTCCTTCATGGAGATTTGGAGGAAGAAATTTATATGACATAGCCAAAGCACTTTGTGGTGAAAGGTAAAAGTCATTTGGTCTATAAATTGAAAAAATCCTTGTATGGTTTTTAAAAAAGTCCTAGGATGTGGTACTAGAAGTTTGATTCATATGTATTGAGTTTGGGATTTGTGCGCCCCAAATCTAATCACTGTATATATTACAAGTCTAATGGTGATAATTTCCTAGTTATTGTTTTATATGTTGATGACGTGTTGTTTATTGGCAAAGGAAAAGGTTTGATTACTGAGTTAAAATCCTAACTCATAGAAAAGTTTGAAATAAAAGATATTGGTGCAACAAGGTACATTCTAAGAATGGAGGTTATAAGAGATAGATAAAATAGAAAGCTTTGGCTAGGCCAGAGTAAGCGTGTTGGTAATATTCTAAGAAGATTCAATATGTGGGATTCCAAACAATTGAGTGTTCTTGTTACTATGGGAACAAAGCTTTCTATCTCATAGTGTCCTACATCCCCATTGGAGATGGAAGAGATGAGTCAAGTACCATATCAGAGTGTTCTTGGAAGTTTGATGTATGCTATGGTCTGTACAAGACTAGACATTGCCCAACTAGTGAGAGTACTTTCATGTTACATATCTAAACTAGGAAGAGCACATTGGGATGCAATAAAAAGATTTTTTAGATACTTACGGGGTACCTCAAACTACTCTATATGTTTCCATGGAATAGGAAATGAGAATTCCTTGGATATTCAAGGCTATGTGGATTTAGACTAGGTTGGTGATGTTGATAGAAGAAGATCCACTAGTGCATATGTGTTTACATCATTCGGTGGTGGATTCAGTTGGATGAGAAAGTGACAAGTTGTGGTCACTTTGTCCACTACAAAGGAAGAGTATATGGAAGCTACTCATGCATGCAAGGAATCTATCTAGCTTAAGAGATTGTGTTCAGATATAGAGTTCAAACAGGGTGCAATGACAATTTATAGTGATAGTCAAAGTGCAATCTGCCTAATGAAGAACCAGACATTTCATGTCAGAACCAAGCACATAAATGTACAATATCATTTTGTGAGAGATGTGATCAAGGATGGCAAGGTGAAGTTGTAAAATGTGGAGACTTTGGTGTATTTTTATAATGCATTAACTAAGCCTATGAGCACAGAGAAGTTCAGATGGTGTTCGGAGTCTATGGGCCTCTCAACCCCTAGCAATTAAGTCCATGACACTTTGGATCCTTTTGACTCTTGCAAGGTTTTTGACAAGTGGGAGAATTTTGAGAATTGTGTCTCAACCTTGCAAGCTTTTTCTAGAAAATTTTAGAAAATTCTAGAATTTGTTTGTGGTAGATTTCCACATGTTTATGAGTTGGAAAGAGGTGTATGAGTTGTTAAAAATGTGTCTTGTCCCTAATACAATATAGGAGGCCTAATTTTAGAGTATAAATAACTCATTATATGACTTTTATCAGGTCTAAACTAGAGGACATAATTATGAATGAAAATATTGTTCTTAGAGTTACAAATGACAAGTGGGTAACATGTAGCATGGTTATTTTTCCCTTGGTTTTTGCCCATGGTTTTGTAATACCAAAAATGGTTTCCAAGTTGTAAATCACTATAAAAGGAGGGCTTGGGGAGGCATTTGAATCATTGAGTTCTATTTGCAAGACTGGGTGCTAGATGGAGTCTCTCTGCGTCTGAGTCTAAGTTTGAGTTGTGGTGAATCGCTCTTGTAAGAATTTGCATTGCAAGTGTATTGTAATCTTCTTGATTTGAGAATACATTGTGTGGGTTTTGAAGGGTGGGGTTTCTCTCCCAGTAGGGTTTCCCTATGATAATCATTTTTTTATGGATTCATTGTTATTTTGATTATATTATTATGCATTTCTTGATACCTCTACAATAGTTAGTGTAGGAAGCAATTCTACACACCTTTACTTCCTTACAATTCTGAATCTCTATTTCATCTCATTCTAAAATGTTCTCACAATCAAATTTCCACTGTCAAATATTTTCTTTGTTGGATGCCTTCTACACACATCTGCTATCTTGTCCATAGTACATCTTTCACTACTCATTATATTTGTAACTGATAAAAATGGAAATCTCTTAAGTACATGCAGGAAAATATGATTAATCAAAGACTAGAATCTGAATACACCATTCTTAGTTCTCTTAATTTTTGCCAAATTCTCAACAAGTTGTACTCTCAGAATCTCACTCAAATTCACTTGTTCTTTCTAACACATATCTTACAAGATGCATAAATGAAGCTTGCTAAAAACTCATCATTCTTAGAACTTGCACAAATAGAATATGCAATGATTCTACTCAAGAATCTTACATCATGTTGTCTAATGGTGTTGATCACCATTTCTTTACCATTGTAAACTACCTTGGTATAACTTTCAACCTTTTTCTTAACTAGTTTCTCACCAATAGGTACACTACCTTGTTTGCTAAGACCAATGACCACATGAATAAGGTTGACAAAGATGTGGAAAACATTGTCTCCCATCCAAATATTTCCATTATAAATTTTTCTCAATATGATCTGAGACCACTCTTCTATATCACATTCATGGTAAAAATGATATCTAACTAAGTCTAAGTCTTTTAGATGCTCATATTTGGGCTTAATAATCATATCATGATTGAAAACAATTTTGATATCTTTGTTCATAAACTCATTTTCAATGGTTTCAAACTTAGTACACAAGTAGCTTCCTACATCTTCTAAGACAATTATGTTGTCTAGAGTAATTGACAAAGCCAAATTAGGGTTTTCCTCTAGGGGTTTCATAGGAACAACCTTTAATTTGGGCCTCTCAACATTTTCAACATTTAGAACAACTGACATATCCATGATTACATCGAATAAAAATTTATCAAATAATTTATGTGTGGAGAATGATAAAATACCTTTTTTGGTGTAGGGTTTTTCTCTAAATCACTTTTTCCAAATTACATCTTGGTGCTCTTAGCTTCTAAAATGATCACAATGTAGAAATAACCAATTTTGTACTCAGTTTATTTATTTCAAACTTGCATTAATTGTGTGCTTCACTAAATCAAAAAAGTTGTTTATTTCACTTTGAAATCAAATATTTTCTCAAGATCAATTGTTTGATCTTCGAATGCTATCTGAGGTTCACCATAGCTTCCTTTCACCATGACAATACTCCAAAAAACTTTGCTTCATGAAATTTTTTGTAGAAACATAGATTTCATCATCTGTCATAGAGTAAACTTTCTCTATTATAACAGTAACTCTTATTTCCTTAGTAACCTGTTTCAATAAGCTCCAAATTGCAAGCGATCCTAACTACAGTTCAAACTCATCAAGATACATCTTCTCTCAACCTTGCTATGAGTAGCTTGATCTCTAAATGAAGTTTCCAATTCTAGTACTATGAACAAGCTTAATTCAACTTGGTTGAATCAAACTTAATTATTGACTTCGATTTTCCTGTCTCAGCATCATCTAACTTTTCCTTTGAAATATCTAATCATTTTACAAATACCTCATTAAGTTCTGATCAAAGTTCACTAACTACATTTGTATGTTCTTCATTGTCTTTCTTAGTTACAAAGTTACTCTCATGATTCCTTCTATCATTTCCAAAGTTCCTCTCATTGTTGCTTCTATTTCCAGAGTTTCTTCCATGATTCCTTTTGTCATTTCTGAAGTTCCTTCCATTATTTCTTATGTCCATTCTATAGTACTTTGTTGTATGTCCAAAGTTGTTGCATAACTGACATACTGGGGCTATGCTTCTAGGATTCTGTTGATCAATAGGTACTTGACAATTTTGGGTTATGTGACCAAAGTTGTTACACTTATAACACATGGTCTACTTCCTTTCTTCATATGGTCTACATTCTCTTGATGTCATTTCATTAGATCTTCTTCTATCTATAGGGTTAGTTTTTCTATACATTCTACTATTTCTTTTGTCATTATCATATTTAGATTTCCTACAATCAATTGCATTATGACCAATACAATGACAATTATGATAGTAAAATTTTATAACATGATTAAGTGATTTATTTGTGCAATCTCTTTTCATATGACCTATTTGATTACATAAAAAACATTTACCTCTAAATTCATACCTAGTTTCCTTAGGAGATTCCACTTGCTTAGGTTCATCCAATTTCTCAGTTTCCTTCTCTTGTCCAACTTCTTTGGATTTATTAGAAGATTGACTAGATTCAATCTTATCATGAAATTTATCTTTTTGTTTCAAATCTGATTTGCTTTCAAGTTTCTTCGCAGACATGTTAAATAGATAACCAAGACCAGTCTTATCATAGGTAGGTCTTTGTATTGGTAATGAATCGTCAAGCTTTTCTCTACTAGTGTAAAGCTTTTCAAGTTGTTGCTTGCACTGAGTTAGTTCACCTTTCACAATAATGTTGGACTTATGAATTTCTTCATGATCTTCTTTCAATGTTTCAAATTTAGATGACTTCTTTGCTAGACTCGCTCTAAGATCTGAATTTTTAGTCTTAAAATTAGATTCAATTTTGCTAGGATCATTCCTCAAACTCAACTTTAAGTTGGTAATCTTCAATTCATGCATCAAGATCCTATACTTTGTTTTCATTTTTGAATATTCATCATCAGTAAATTCAGGCTTGGATATAAGATGTTTAATCTTGTCCTTGAATTGTCCAATGTATACTTTGGAGTCTTCATATCTATCGTTCAGATTATCTTTATCTTCAGTAAGGAGATCAATTTTTTCTAGTGCCTCTTGAAGGTTCTTTGTCAGTTGTTCATATCCATAGGGATCTTACTCACGTTGTTAAGCCTCTATTTAGTAACTGTGCTCTAATTCCATTTGTTAGAAATAGGGAATGATGGGGGGGGTGGGGGGGGTGGGGCGCGTGAATCAGTATTTTACAAACTTTTCTCACCAACTAGATATTATTAGTTACTTTGAACCATGCATAAGAAAGTAAACAAGTAATGTTGAACAGTAATAACAACCATGCATAAAGAGAACTCATGACACCATATTTTGTCAACTAGGGAAGCATTGGCCAAGGGAAAACCCTAGTGGTGATGATACCCATTGGATAATATACTGATATATATGTTCCTTGTTAGAGGATGGACCCTGTTAGGAGCTAATGAGAAAATTTAGTATAGAGAGTCCCTATTAGGAGACTTTGAATCCCTATTAGGAGATTGCAACCCTATTAGGAGTTGTAGTATAGTGAATGCAAGAAGAGCTTACTGCCCAAATATGCACTTCTAATTACAAGAAGAGCTCACTTCCCAAACAAGTAATTAATCCTCAAGTATATAGATGTTGTACCTTCTTTCTTGGCTGATCTCTAACCTCATCTTGATCTTGGATCATGAAATCAGGTTCACAAAAAATTTGCATATATTGCTTTACAAAAAGTTCACATATCACTTCTCATATTACAATTGCACATAACTTTTCATCGCTAATGACTTCGCAAGATGTCTTTGCATAAATACCATGTCTTTTCACAAATTGTTTCTAGGTCAGCTAATACCATAGTATACTTTTCCAACTTAGAGTAAACATCTAGGATGTCAACCATAATTGGTCAAGTAATTATTTTGTAAACAAATAATTTCTTTCCCTTTAATTTTGTTGTTTTGTTCACTGGTAAATCATGAATATCTCTTTTATGTACTATTTATACTAATTTCCAAGGCTATACACATCATCATCAACATGTATATTATCTCCATCTATCTTCACTAGTCATAATATGACATCAGAAACAATTTTACCTATAAAACAATGTACTACCGCAACCAATTTCATACTTAGACAATTTTTTGAGTACCAAAAGCTAAGTATTTTTATTGCTAAGGTTTTTTGCAAGTAAGTACATCATGTGTTTCCATTAATGACAATAATTACATCACTACATAAAGCCAATTGTCAACAAAAGGGTGTTGTAAGGATTACAAAACCTAGTGAAGGTTCAAGTGGCAAAAGTGTAGAAAAGAGAAAATTTTCAACCACCAAAGGTCTGACAAAGAGAAGAAAATTGATAACACAAAAAGATGATGAAGAGGAAGATGTAGAGAAGACTAAATCTGATGAACTAGGTCACTACCAAGTCGTTATGCATACAAAGCCTAACATTATCGATGAGGTATGTGACAATATTAGAAAATTTGCATGCTTATTAGGTTTCAAATTCATAAAGTATGGAACATTAAGTGTTGCTGATAAGACTAAGGTAGAAGAAGCCATATTAGAGATGATGGCTAAGTTCAAATTAACACCTATAGAGATAGGAAGCAAGATTCCTAATGAATTGTATAATAGAATTAATTCCAAGTGGAAAAAGGAAACAATAACTGAAAGGCAGATAAGAGAAGGAACATTAGCTAATATCATGCTTGAACTAACTACTAAGCAAATGACAATAGTTTTGGAGGAGTATAGGAATATATTTATTTCTAAATATAGAGCATTTATCATATTAAAAAATAAAGTTGAGGCTATTGTATGATAAAATGAACTATTGTGGAAGAGTATTTTTGGACTAACTACAGAAGATACTAACAAGAATGGTAAAAGCAGAGGAGGTGTACAAGAGAGTGAAAAGTATAAAGTAACTATTGAAGATATACATAGTGATGAAGAAGACATGAGTGTGTCGAGCTCATAGGATAATGTATCCCCTATTCATTCTAGCACACCTGAAACTCTTGTAATTCAACAAATAAGGGATCATCCCAAAATTGTAGAGACACGAGCTCCATTTGTCAATCCTCTTATTCAAAGTCCATAGGAGTTGAGGAGCCAAAAAAGGATAAGGAAGAAACTAAGGCTTTAGATTTGTAGAACAACTAAGAAAAAGAATTAAATGTAGATTAGTCTACTTTAGGTCAAGAAGGACCATAAGTCTCAAGACCTCTAACTGAAGGAATCAAAGAGATGGAATAGAAAGAAAAAGAGAAGGAAAAAGAAGAAGATAAGATGGAAGATTCATAGATAGAGTGGAGTGTGAAATCTCACACTCCAACCTTGGCTATGTCAGATCCCACACCTATACAAAAGGTGCAAGCTCCTACAAATCAAATCATGCCAAGTGTTACTATTGATGTCTCTAGCACTGATATACAAGCTAGACTGGATGGTGAAACCCCTTCACCCACTCCAGCCCTAGTTGTTTCGAGCAAAAACACTCCTAAGAAGGGCAAAGGGAAGAAGAAGAAGAAGAAGAAGATAAGTTATCTAGGTAAATGTGTTACCTTGGATGAATTTATTGATATTTCTGATTGGGATCTAAAGAATCTCACATTTGAACAAATAGTAATATTACAAGACATTTTGGTGAGGAAGAAGAGACATGAGGAGATGAGAAGAGAGAAACAAAAAATAAAAGTATTAAATGGTATCAAAGATATATTTGTTGATGCATTTGAAATTTAGAACATTGATGGAAAAGCCCCTATCATCTCTCAGCTAGTGCAAATTGTTGATAAAATCAACACTAAGAATATAGAAGCAAGTGAAAAATTAATGACTTGGCTAGAGAAAAAGTTTGAGAAAAAGGTAGCAGAGAAAGTTTCTGCTATGATTGCATTAAGGCAGGTCAAACTGTCAGCACTTGTACATAATCTAGAAGAACTTGTGAAGAAAATATAAGATATGTACAATATTTTTTGTGGTATGCCATGATTCACTAATGAGTTGAAAGCTAGCATCTAGAAGATTCGGGCTGATTTAAAATTATCAAGAAATTATATCTCTCAATTAACTAGATCAAGTTTAATGCATTACAATAGATTATTATTTTCACAAGGGAGGTTGGTCGAGCTACACACAGTAGATAGCAGAATGAAGGCCAAACTTATCTCCATATAATCAATGTAAATACCTCACTTGGAGGTCATGCAATCAAAGTTGGCTTCGGCAAAGGATCTAGTTCAAACATATTTTAACCTTTCTATTGTTGATGGCTTAATTGACTTAGTTGCAAATTTGGAGATCCAAATTCAAGTTTTGGAATCAAACAGAACCACATGGGATCATGGCCTTGCCATGATCATCCAAACTCATAAGTCATTCATTGAAAAATATGGTTTGATTTCATCCTCCTAGCCCTAGCTATAGACATAAGTGACAAAATCAAGGGGGATAAGAAACAAGAGAAAGAATGCTTTAAAATGATGAAATCAGATATGCAGAGCTTAGATGAATAATAGAAGTCAGAACAAAGGTATGAAAAGTAAGACCAAACTATTTGAGTCATGTATCATATGTATTGTATATATGAGTATGATGTAAAAGAAAGTTCTTGTAGTCTTATATGGACCAAGTCATAGGCATAGGTGGGATAATATCATATTTTAATTATATTGTAATGATGTAACTATGGAAAAGTATTTTTTCCACTAATGTCAAAGGTGGGGATTGTTGATCTCTCTAGTTTTTTTGTCTATTGGTGTCAAACACTTAGTCATATACAAGACAGAGTTGGCCAGTCATCATTATGACTGAGTTACTCTATACAAGTCAAGTCATGCATTTGTAAAGACTTGTAAATAATCGTGTATATGTCAAGCTCTATAGGAGCCAAGCAAGTTTTTGGTCACTGAGTATTCCTATACAAGTTGAGTTCAGTAAATGTCGAGTAAACAGAGAATATGGATGGAGAGTCATAAAGAAGGAGCTCAGTTAGTTGATATTGAGTATCAGTAGGAAGAATAGTTACGACCAGGCATTAGAGACAATATGTGCCAAGTAACATAGTATGAACAAGAATGACTAAAATGGCACAAACTTTGAGGTAAACCATTTTGAGCTAACATACAAACAACATTTAATGATCATAGAGTTTGTTACAAAGGTTGTTACACATTTTGACGTGGATCATCGATCTCTATGAAGGTAGGACAACCAACCAGATGAAGAGGCTAAAAGAGAAACATATAGACCATTGGTCTTATTCTAGAAGACTCTACATATGTCTTTAAAAGGGTAGATTTAAACCCTATTCAAAAATGTAATGGTCTATGGGTGAAGACAAGTGAAATATTGTATGAGAAAGAGTTAGGTTTTGGAGGTTGCAAGCAAAATTGTGAAGTGACAAAGTGTAACGACCTAGTGAAGTAATGAAGAGTAAAGATATATCGGATAGGAGATCAAATCAAATATTGGAAGGAGAATATATGTAATCAACATTGATAGTGCAAACTAAAGGATGAGGCAAGTGAATCAGGGTAAATCTCTTAACAAAGTGGTCCTAACAAGTCTAAGTAAATCTTTTAATAGAGTCCTTACTTCATTGTAAGTGTTAAATCCTTTAATCAAGGTAGACCTAACAATTTTTGTAAATCTCTTAACTCAGAAGACCCCTCACAAGGTAGATCATCAAAAGTTATTAAATTGGTAGTCATAATAAACTAACTTTGTTACTGCAGTAGTAAAGGTTTGCGGGTGTCATCCCACCCTAGTTTTACCTTCACCTTGGAGGGTTTCTGGGTAACCAAAATCTCTTGTGTTATGTGTTTACATTCTCATCATTAATGGATGTGATATATAGTTATATCTATTTCAACATTTGAAGTTTTAAGTTATGTTATGCATAATCTAGATATGAGATGGAAATTGTGGTGAATGCAATCTAGTTATTTTGATTGTTAAAAGTTTAGTGATCTTGATTCACCCCCACCCCTCTCAGTATCTCAGTTTCCCAATAAAATTCCAATAGTTCTTATTCATAATTTCAAGCATAAATAAAAGTATCTTAAAACAATTGATTCACACCCCCTAGCTGTGTGTGGACTTTACTTGTTAACAGTTTCCTATTCTTGGGGAATATTATTGATCTTGAGGTTGACCTATGTGTTGAAATGCCTATACACTATAATGTATCTTTGAAAGGGATAGTTCATTAGATTAAGGATATGTAGGTAGAATTAGTTCTAAGATCTCTAATAGATGATTATAATCAAGTAGGCACATTGTATCTTGACATGTATGAGGTGTTATGCTTCTAGCTGAATGTAATTCAATTTTTTATTTAATAAATGTGGATTTAAAATATTTCTCTCCCTTCCTTGTTATTGTTTTCACTTTGTTTACTCTTGTTATGTACTTGGATTGCTCTTATTAAGGTCCCTCCGTTCATGGTTGCATAAAAAATAAGTCAAACGAGATTTATTTTTTAAGTGTGAAGAAAATTGATATAATATGATAAAAACTCAAAAAATAGAAGATAAAATTCTAAAGAAAAGCAAATGCAATGATGATGATGATGGAGATAACTTTTTTAAAACTTTTTACAATCATAGATAAGTTGTTGGAGGCAAGTCAAACATAATCCACCATCACAACAACTAATAAATAAGGCATTGCACCTGGTTGACTTGATTTCCATCAATCCTTGATCTAAAGAAAAAATTATGGAAAAAAAATCAAAAAAACTAAGATCAATCATAGGAAAGAAAGTTATGATACATAAAATATTTCAAATTAAAACTATTGTTAAGAGTAAGAGAAATGACTAAATATTTAGATCTTTTTTGACAAAAAGTTGAGAACAAAGATGAGGTAGATCCACTAGTTTGTGGTGACTGATCTAGCAAGTACTCTACACTTACTATTTATCATGGGTTATTTCTTCAAGGATTTCCCTAGGTTGACTCATGAAGTATTCTTAGGGTTACTCATTAACCAACAATGGTAAACCTCGTAAAGGGCTATAAATAAGTCATTGTATAATGCAAAATGTATGTCATTGTAATTTTCTTGTCACCCCACAATAAGATTGGACTCTTTATTGGTGGACATAGCCTAAGATTGGGTGAATCGTGTTAAACCTTTGTGTCTTCTATTTTATTTATGAGTGATTTGTTCCTTTTCACTATTGGTTATATTTGCATATTATTGTTATTTTTTGTCTTCTAATCCTAACAATATCCCTTAATTCAAGTTATAAATAATATAAATATTTTGCATTGTATGGTGAATTTATCACATGCAACCCAACAATCATACACTAATGTTATAAATAGTAAGCAACTAATATACTACCATTATTTCTAGTATATACACACAAGAACCAATGGATGGGCATAAGTTAGTTCAACAATTGGTACAAATAGAAGCTATTCCTACAATAGGGCTATTAGAAACACCAAAAGAATAAATTAGTCAGAACACAAATATGGTATTTCATATGATTCTTATTTTTGTTTGTTTCTTCATTACTTCATTAGAAATTTGCATCTTATGATAATGTGGTTCCTTCCATTCTAGGTGACTCTAGTTGGCCAAACTCTGGTAGAGATTTTGGTTGGCCCACATCCTACAATTGGTTCATCTGGATGGCTCTAGCTATTTCTCCTACTAAGAAGGAAACTCGAGAAGAAGACATGACTAAAGAAGGCTAGTCACTTCTAGACTATAATCCTGACCCTGTTGATGTATGGGGTGAAAAAAGATGATCAAGATCCTTTGCCTACTATAGTCACTGCCTTAGTTGCTTAAGGCGGTTCATAGTATTTTTTTGGGGTCTACCCATGCATATGATTTTCAATTAGCTTTTCAGAATTTGTGTGTATGACTCATAAATTGACTTTATACCCTCTCTCTTTTTTGGTGAATAGTATATTTTTAATGATCTAATAATGGAAAAGTCGTATTCATTAAAAAAATTGATGTCACAACACTTTACAAATTAGAATATTTTTTGCACTATATATTTTGGTAATCAAAAGAAACCATCGTATTAAGTGGACAATTCAAAACTAAATCTTTAATAAGGTAAACCCCACATAACCTCTTGAAATTACTAACAAGACATAAATAAACCTTTAGATTAGTTGGCCGAAAAAAATCAATTTCAAAACTTACATAATTTTTATAAATGTTCTAATAACTATTTTTCTATTTGACCTAATCTAATCTAAATGAACTCTAATCAACAATCCTACAAAATCTCGTACTAAAAAATTGCAAAGCAATGTTAATTAGGTAGAGTCCCACCCACTTCAAGGTAAGGACTAAACTCTAAATCTAAGTTGAGCTCATGAACGGATTTAATTGAGTTAGAGTGAGGTGAAATTTGAGACCCACATTACGAGAGTACTTATAAAATATTATTAAGGATCCAATAAATAAAGGATCACATGCACAACATTAGATGCACAATATTATTAACGTGTACTTCTCCATTAACATGTGTCGAAAGAATCTTGTGTTCTTATATTAAAAAGATGTTCCTTGAGATGTCAAGGAAGCTTCAATGAAGCTTCTCCTTCAATCATTGCCGAATTGACATTGGCTAGTATGCATAGTGTACTAGGCACAATAATTTAAATAATGGGTGCATTTTGTCAATAATATGTGTAGATTTGAGATTAATGTTTTAAATATTATTGTGCTATTAAGTTGTAAATTTAAAATTATCTTTAGTGTTGACTCATGTTGTTAACAAGTGTAGATTTAAGATTAATGTTTTAAATACTATTGTGCTATTAAGTTGTAATTTCAAATTTATCATTAGTGTTGACTCATGTTGTTAATAATTTAATGGAATGTTATTAGTGTTAATCTTATTATTATTTTGTTGGTTAAATAATGATTGTATAATGTCAAATAAACAAATATGTCAATGCAATAGGTTTATTTTTAAATAGGGTGTAGAATTGAGAGGGTTCTTGTTTATTTTGTTTCTTATTAAAATACGAGTTTCAATTTGATGATTGGAAGATTAGCGACTCTTCAATAATACTTTAAGTGTTTTATTAATTCAATGTAAATGATCGTTAATAAGTAAATAAATTAGATATAACATAAATGACAACGAAATTAACCAAGATAAAAAGAAGTATGCATATTGAAATAAAATTAAATGATTTATGCTTATGTAGCTTAAAATGTGAAGCTTGACTAGTGACATACTAACCAAAAGAATTACAAATTGAGTTATTGATCATAAGGTTCAAATGACTAATCTTTGAGAAGGTGAGATCCAAGGCAAGATCATGGTTGTAATATTGTCCAAAACATGATTTTATCCCAAATTCGACGATCTCGCATTGACAAGAATATTTCCCTACAATGACTAAAACACGTGTTGGCATGCTAATGTTTAGAAATTAAGGAAAAAGTGGGTCATGATACAGAGTTTCAAAGTATTCTATGCAAAGGTTAAAGTCTACAACTTCCTTGTACCTTAGTAAAGTGCCAAGATTGAGTCAACAATATATGTAGAAGTGACTAGAGTTCTATGTTCATGATGATTAAGATGGAACTGTTGTCATGCTAGATCTACAAAAGTGTTAATGTGTTGCCAAGTACTTAAAGTCAATGATTGTGTGATGTTAAAATGACCTAAATATAGTTTATTTTACATTCCTTGGCATATAACTAAAAGTATTTTAAGATTATGGTCACTTAAGGACAAAAACATGTGTATCTATTGCCTAATCAGAAAGAGACCATTAAATGTAATGTAGTGTAAAATAAAAGGGGAAATGTACCAACATGTAAAATTTTCACTCTGCATTATCCCTTTGATTTTGGTGCATTTGAACAACTAGGTCTACATGCATTTGACTAGAAAAATGTGTCTTCACAACCTATGAAAATATGCATGAAACAAAATAAAACTAATGGTAATGTTATTTGTTAAATTGCATGGGCTATGAATGATTGCCAATAAATTGATGAGATAAATGAGTAAAGTAATATAATGATTAAAGCATGAGTGTGCAATAGAGTCTGATTATGTAAATGTTAAACTATGGGAAGAACAAAATGTTATTATGTGCCCAACCATGTATGTAATATGTGTGAATGATTCAAAATAAATAAATAAAAATGTCCCTTGTATTTTCACTGTAGAAAAGTATAGATGAATGAATATTATAAGAATAAATGAATAAATGCTACATTACCCCCAAATAGCAAGATTGAGTGAAAGGGAGAAAATGAAATGAACTATAGTGACAATAAAATATGTATTATGTAGTGTAAGAGATGTAAGAAAAATCAATATAAAATCAGTCAAATTGAGTAGAAATAGATTACTATTAATGGGGCCTAGAAACATGTCACCTAAATCTGCGATCCTCACAGGACAATCCTTAGAATTCCATGTTGCATAAAGGATAATGCATGACCATGGATTATTTTTCTATGAATGAAAAATAGAAGATAATGGGGGCTAATATCACATATTCATTGAAAGATACTTCTTAGATACCATGTACTAGTGTTTATTTCCTTGATCTTCGGATGTTTTAATAGATATTTAGTTGTATCTTTAGGAAAAATTGTATGGAATAGGGACAATATCAAAATTACATGCTAATTTTTCTGTTCTAAATTAATGTCTTTGAATGAATCTTATTGAAAACTATGATGCATTGATTGATATTAACTTTAAAACTCTAAAAAATATAGATCAAATTTTGGACAAATAAAAACACTAGATTGATTGGGCTTTGACTCTTTGGTGAAATGAGAAGACATATTTCTTGTAGTTCCTTAACCAAGGTTCAAATCTTAATAGGATCTTGCTCTACCATCTCAACAATGGAGAGTTGTTTGAGCTTGACCCTTTTTCAAATAGCAGACTTCTTGCCTATATATCTTGCAACCATGGTTCAAAAAAAAAATTAAGAGGGGCTTTTTCTTGTAGTTCCCACACAACATTCAAATCTCATGATATTATTCTAAAATGCATCATGTAATGCCCTGCCCGAAGATCCTTGGAACAAAGATCCAATACAAGCCAAGATATTTATTTTTTTAAAACAAGTATGAGTGCACAAGATAACAACATACATGGATCACATAGATCACAACAGAAGACTTAACCACCATCTTGGCAACCAACAAATCTCCAAATGCCACTACTCAAACTGACACACACACAACAGGAAATGGAAATCCAAAATAGCAATAGCACAAAGAAACTAATATCTGTCAAGGCATGGAAAATTTGAGTAAACCAGAAAGGTACTAGAATCACCAAAAATTGATCCCCAAAAACCAGTGGAGATGCCCCCTATTTTTTGCACGAGGACCACAAACTAAAAAATTCTTGCGCGAAGATGTGTAGCATTCCACACAAGGAAGTACCTTTTGCATGAGGATGTGCACCAAATGGCATGAGAAAGTACTTGGCCAAATAGCCAAGACACCCAAAATTGGTATTGGGTTTCGTGCGAGAAAGTGCCAAAGGCCACGCGAGGAAACCCAACACACCACACAAGATCTTGCATTCTCACATGAGAATGTACAATTTTGTGCAAGATTCCAAGATAGCAAGCTAGAAAACAAAAGGCTAAAAAGCTAAGAAATAAAGCTCCTCCACACTAGGGAGTACCGGATCCACATCTCGAAGCAAGGACACTTGAACAATAACTAAAAGATAGAACATAATCTAACCATCTAAAAATTAGTGAAAGGAAAGTACAGAAGGAAACAACGTAGTGTACTAAAACAACATCGTAACAAATTGAAGTAACATCGTAGTGAACAATACAACCAAACTAAGTATGTGGTTCCTCCCAACCATTAATAGCATCATAAGACCATCGTGGATCCTAGTCATCCCCCACCAACCAGATCGTTGGTGCTATCTTATGAGGACATCACTACTAAAACATACTACAACATAAGAATAAGGAAATCTAACATGCTAAAAGTAAAGCATTAGATAATCCAATAAATCAACCACATCATCCATCATATGTTAAACATCATATGAATAGGAAATCTAACATGCTAAACCAATAAGCAATAGATATGCCAACATGTAATTCACATCATTTAATCATATGCTAAAAATCATAATACAAGAACGTGTCAAATAAACTAGCATCATCTAAACATGATATCCAAGCATTCCAATAAAAGCATAAATCATAAGGAAGCATACTCTAGAACCCAAAGTACAAAGTGAAAACATCTAGCAATGATTGCACTGGAAAAAAAGATTCTCTATACATCAATCCCTAGCAGTGGTATAGGTAGTTATGCCTCCCAACCATGTGGAACCCGTAGGTCCACTACCTTTGTGTTGATGGAGATAATGATCCAACCAAAAATACACATAAAGCACAATGTCCATGGCTAACACTCATGCCAAATAGTATGATAATTGAAACCAAGAACATAGACAATGCATAAACTACAGGTCCTGGTCAGACACTCAATGGGATACTAAGTAGGGGACTGACATCATGGAGAGTTGCTTGGCATCAACAAGCCCAAGCTTGGATCGTGCATTTCAACTCCTCAACGGAGGGCCCTGCACATACATTTTATTATCTTAAGTTTTATTACCACTCACACGTTTTATTTAGTTATCACTTAATTAAAACTTCCTCTGCCAACCCTATGGGATAAGGTCACCATGTTGTGACGTAGAAGCCCCCCCCCCCCCCCCCCCCCCCCCCCCCCATATGCTACCCTACCCTACCCATGTTCGTCCAATGATGAGTGCCCGTAGGCATGCACATTCCCAACCCAACCCCAATGATCATAACTCCTAGCTGTACCACGAAAGATCGGGCCTCGCAAGTCACCTGACAAATGTATGCACACGTACTTGTGTGTGGAACACCACCATCATGAAGATCATAACACAAGCACTAGATGAGAACACAAGCAAATATCACTCAACTGAAAACAAGCTTAGGATGACAGATCCTACATGAATCCCAATAAACAATAAAAGCATACATCATGAACTCACTCAGTTGGCCTCAATCTGGGAGTATGGATTCTACATGAATCCCAATGATGCAACAAGATCGATGATTCTACATGAATCCTAGTGCCCACTAAATAACAAGGGTCCCAAAAGAAACAATAACAACAAGTATAAAATCACTCAACCAAACACAAAGTTGGGAGTACAGGTGTAGCATGCATCCCAATGCAAACACAAAAGTGCAATAATGGTTTGACTGACATCCTACGAATGATCCATATCCACAACCAACATCATGCTAACAAAACCTAAGAAAGCTGGGTGGCATGCAAAATGAGGTAAAAACCCCCAAAAACTAGAAATTTTGAAATTAAAACGCATTTGGTATTTGGGAATAAAATTTTGGTTTGGACATTGTATGCAAAAATGGCCATCATAACAGTGTGAAACACTAAACCCCCATCCCAAAAATAAGGAAAATATTCATACATGACCGACTGAGCAAAACCAACAAACAAAAATGAAGGGGAACACTAGTTCTCAACCTTCTAACAAATGGCTATAAAAAAAAAAATTAAAACGGAGTAGGAAAAATAAAATAGGAGAGCCCTACCTCACATCCAAGAAGGAAAAATAGGAATCTGAACCATAAAATGAAAATCTCGTAGAAGTAGCTGAAAATTACAGCAATCCTAGGTCTCCCCGAGCTAGATCCAATGAGGCCAACCTCACGACGATCCCATGCCTATAGCTTCCACAACGAACAAAATAGTAAATCCTCATGAAGAAGATTTTGGGCTTTACTCTCAAACTTTCTAATTCAAAAGTGACAAGTGAGGAATTAAATTCCTTTTTGGATACTTATTCCCTTTTCGAGTGAATAATTGATTAGGGCAAATAACCAACCAATTTAGTTAAACCCTGAATCGACCCAAATGAAAATAAGCTATTCCTAGAAATAGGAATTCATCTATGGAAAAGCTGTTAGAAATTAAATTCAAAAAAATTAAAAGCCCGAAAACTCAAAAATCACATAATTTCCTTAACAACCTTCACAACAATGCGAACCTCTAAATGCATAGACACGCTCACTAGTGTAATCACATAATGCAAATGAGTTTGGATTTAATAATCACCGAAAGGATTAATTAAACAATTAAAATAAGGATATGTCGACCATATAGGGATGACATTGGTAAAATATGAAAAGTTAAATCACTAACTCCATATGCCACTGCTAGGGATATAAATCTTGCACACTAAAAATATGATCAAGTGCAATTCTATATAATAACATAGCTGAAGCAATACATGTATTAAATGACTAATTTAATCATTTATTCAATTATACCAAAATAATCCATTTACATCACTCACGTTCACATATAGCATAATGAAGCAAGAATAAAGTAAATAACCATAGCATTAAATTCATCACATAACATAATCAGAGATACGTTCAAATACCAGATAACTAGATATCATCATAAAACACATTGTAATCTCAAATGGCATCATCATGTAGTATGATCAATTGAATAGCATAGTAGTCTAACATCTATGATACTGAAATCAAAGTATAACATCTAACCCTCAGGTCATCTCAAATGTAAAACTTAACATGAGTAACAAAATATCTCTTGGATCAAAATATAACAAGGTAAATATCCGCAACACATAACCAATGAATCCAGCATGGATAATTCATTTCTAATATTTTAAGCATTTAATAATGGTAGTTTACACAACGTTAACAAGGAACTTAAAACACATAAGTGAACACAATCATAAACATGACTTACCATTGCTACAGGAACCTAATCCAATGTAGTAGGTAATAGTACAAAGTGCAATCTTTGCACACATGTCAAGGTAATCATAAAACCACATCAATCTAGGTAACCACTGGCAAAAACCTCGGTGAACCATAAATCACACCATAATCTCATAAATCAATCATAAGCATAATCAAAGCAATTGATACAAAACATAAATCTAATCACGTCAACGGTGTAGACCACTCATGGTCACATTCATGATCCCTTCTCAAGGAGAGATCAACATGGTTGCATCCATTAGGATGACTTACAGAAGTCAAATGGGAGAGGAACTACACATCACCAATTGAGGGGCCCTTCAAATCTTGCATGTTAATTTTTGTATAGAATGTAGATTGGAGCAATTTCCTTTACCTTAGTTAGTAAATCCATAACTCGGATTTAGAGGTGACCCTTTAATGAAATGGTGGCCTTTTATCCATAGTGTTTATTGTAATGTAGGGAAATAGAGTTACTAACGTGTATCTCAGGACAAGAAAACTAAATCTATTTCTACTTTAATTACTTGGGAGGGGAGTGATGTAATTGGCTCAAGGTGTTGGGCACAATATAGATTCAATAGTCCCATGGGATAAATATAAAATGATATTGAAATTATAAAAAAGGATTGTAAATAATAGGGCTTAAAATAGAAGAATAAGGGATTTTAGCCTATATAGAGTTACATAGATTAAAGATGTAGAAAAAAATTGTAGCTGGAAGGTAAAACATGGAGAGGATGATGAACATTCAGTATAATGAGAGGAGAGTGAGTCGGGATACCCTTGAACAATTTAAAACATTTAAGCAATTATTTAAATAATACAATTTAAACTTGTAGTAAATAAAAGAATTGAAAGTCAAAAATTGAACACCACATAACACCCTTTTTTAACAATACCAACCCAAGATGGGAAAAACCATAAAGAGGGTTAACTCTCAAGAATTAAGTAACTAGTTATAGAATACAAGGTAGATCACTGTCAGTTGGGCTCAGTACTCGAAATAGAAAATAGTAATAGTAGTTGATAATGTGAATTACAAAATTGAGTTTTAATAAATGCATCTACATATACGTGGTGTATAATAATTGCTAAAGTAAAAATCTTCTTCTGAATGGTTATTGGGTTTCATATAGTATATTTATAGATACAACATAAATTCATATGAACAAGTCATAATACATATAATATATATCATCATGGACATACATATATTTCATATAATAAGGTTACCTCTATTATATATTATCATCAATATATCTTTTATCCATGTTAGTTGTAGGTTAAAATGTCAAACAAGACCAAAAGATTTAAAAAAATGAACAAATGAAATGTATTGGTATAGTTGGTCTTAACAAAAATGTTCCTAAGGCATAATCACTATCAACATGGACCAAAATGACCATATTGTTGATATATGATTGAAAGGATCATTTGAGTAAGAGAAATGTTAAAGAAGTGTTTTCAATCATTATTTTTTCACTAATGTCAAACCTACTACATGTTGGTAAGTCAATTTCTTATATGTTTCAAGCACTATCACTTAGTTGATTGAAGAGGAGGATTTGATCAATAAGATGTAACAAAAGTACCTAGACAAAAGGTTGAGTTAGATTATGTATTGAAGTGCAAGAATTAGTTAAGGCAGTGATAACATAATGTATTGGTGATCTACTTGAGGTTACAAAATGATTGGCAACACTTAGAAAGTTTAGAAGAAAAAGATTAGACAAAGTTCATTTGCTAAGCTTGATCAAGTTGATAGAAGGTGCCAAGCAAAGTTAGTACAAGTTGAGCAAAAAGTTAGTTGGAGCCGAGTGAAAGCAATTTCTAGTGGATGTCGAACAAACTAATAGGTGTCGAGCAAATTAGTAGATGTCGAGTGATTTTCAATTGATGTCGAGCACCAGTAAAATTTAGTTGATGTCAAAGGATTTTGCAATAGATGTCAAGTAATGCAGTATGTGTTGAGCATCAATAAATTGATAATGCTGAGCTATTTCATTATGAAAATATTGAAGATTCGCCAAATAAAAGTTGACAAGTTTTTTTCTTAGAACTTGTGAATTAGGAGGAAGATAAGATTGATGAGGTGGAGAAACAAGATCTTATGTAAACCGTTTTGAAGGTGAATTCAAGTGGATTCTAGGAGAAGTTTCTAGAGAAGATAAGATATGGGGTAGATATACTGTATCTTACCTAATTCATTGAAAAACCTAATTTTTGAGATGGATAATGAGTGGGAAAAGAGTTCTAATTTCCCATATGTAGGGATGTCTGGTCATGAAGCAATGTTGGATAGGGGTTAGAGAGTCTTGGAAGTGAAAAGTTGACAAGGAGAAGGAAGAGGGTTTGCTTCATCAAGTGACCCAAGAGAAGAAGTGTGCAATGGTGAGCTAAGCAAGAAGGCTTAAGGAGGATGAATACTTGAAGGGTGAACAAGTTGTCAGAGCTACAAAGATTGGAAGCCAAGTAGAGTTGAGGACTGAATAATGATCTATAATCTACAAGTAAGGTTGTAAGTTGTATCAGGTCAAAACTCTAATGTTACTTTCTAACAATTGTATCAAATTAGGGTAAATCCTTTGAAGAAAGGTTGACTTAACAATCATTGGAAAATCCTTTAATAGGGTGGCATTCCAATTGAATGGCCTAAAGTCCTCTAACAAGGTTCACTTTTAACAGGGTGATTGAAATCCCTTAACCAGGCCACATTTAACAGTCTGTATTGTAACCTTTAACAGGGTTGGCCTTTAACAAGGCATCACTTCAGAAGAGTGAAAAAGGAGCAGCATGTTACTGGTGGTTTTTTCCAAATTGGGTATCCACATTAAATAATTGTGTCAAGTGTACTGATGGATATGTTGTGTTTTATGCTTTACATTTTT
Source organism: Cupressus sempervirens (assembly GCA_028749045.1). Taxonomy (NCBI): domain Eukaryota; kingdom Viridiplantae; phylum Streptophyta; class Pinopsida; order Cupressales; family Cupressaceae; genus Cupressus; species Cupressus sempervirens. The sequence goes on from CM053788.1 coordinate 526,088,990, forward strand.
GCATGTTAATGTTACAGTAACGTATCAGTTTAGGTTAACACACAATGAATGCATGCATGATTGAGAAAGTTTTAAGGGTTCATTGAATTGTGAAAAATCTTATTTTGTACATCTAGACCTTGAATAACTGATTCATTCCCCCCCCCCCCCCCCCCCCCCCCCTCTCATTTATTCTAAAAGAATTCCAACAATTGATATCAAAGCTCAATTGCTTAAAAGGATTAGTTTTGAGGTACTAAAAGCATAAAGATCAAGATGTTAAAAAGAGAGGTACCCAAGCTAAACAGAGATAACTTTTTTGCATGGAAAAGTTTGATGAAGCTACACCTTGGAGGACTTGGAGATTATGCACAAACTTGCATTTCAGCAGAACATGTTGATCCAACAAGAGACCTAACTACTGAAGATTTGAAGAAAAAGAAAGAACACAATCAAGCGATGTTGGAGATTGTCTATGCCCTAATCTATGCTAAGTTTGATGATATCAAAGACCTTAAAAGTGAAAAGTAGATGTGGGATGCCCTAGCCACCATCTATGGAGGAGACAAAAATGTTCAAAGAGCCAAGTCAGAAAGCCTATGAGGTAAGTTTGATGACATGAGAATGGAAGAAGGTGAAAATATTGCTCAATATGTTGCTAGAATAAAAGAAGTTGTTAGTGAAATAAAAGATGCTACTGGTAAAATAGATGATGATATTGTGCTAAGTAAAGTCTTGAGAACATTATTGCATGTGTATGCCATTAGAGTATTTGTAATCCAAGCATTAAGATGTATGCTAGGAAATGATCTAACCCTTGAAGGACTAGTAGGAAGACTTATTGCTTTTGAGTTATCTAATTTTGACAACTATAGACCAGAGAGTATTGAATTAGCTTCCAAAGAAAAATTGTTATTGAAGGATTCTGAGGAGGATCATTGACAGTGGATGCTCACATTACATGACTAGAGACAAAAGTAAGTTTGTTACCTTAACTTGTTATGATGGTAATAGTGTAAGATTTGGTAATGACACACCATGTTCAATAAAAGGAAAAGGGTCCATCAAACTCACAAGCAAAATTTCATGTGACAATGCTTACTATGTTGAGGGATTGAATTATAGTTTGTTAAGTGTGTCACAATTGAATAGTTTGGGGTGCAAAGTTGAGTTTGAAAACAAATCGACCAAGATATATGATACAAATGGAAACTTGATTGGAAAAGGTGATCAAACTAGGAGTAATCTATTCTATTTGGATATAGAAGATGCTACTTGTCTTATTGCAAAATTTGATGGTGTGTGGCTTTGGCACAAGAGATTATGTCATGTTAACTTTGATAATCTAATTAGTATAAGAAACATGAAAAGAGTTAGAGGTTTGCCTAAGTTGAAGAAACTAGAAAATATAATGTGCAAACAATGTCAGCTAGGCAAGATGACAAAGTCAAGCTTTAAAAGTAAAGTGTATACCTCTAAGGAAATACTTGAAATTGTTCATACTAACTTGTGTGGACCTATTGAAGTGCAAAGCTACAAAGGAGATAGGTATATAATGTTGTTTGTTGATGATTACTCTAGAATGATGACAGTCATGTTTCTAAAACAAAAATTAGATGCTTTTCAAATGTTTGAATGGTACTTGGCAAGAGTAGAGAAAGAAACAGGAAAGAGCTTGAAATGTTTGAGATTAGACAAAGGATGTGAATTCACTTCACATGAGTTTGAGATGTTCTGCAATGACAAAGGAATCAAGAGACAAACATCAGCACCTAGGACCCCTCCACAAAATGGAATTACTAAAAGAAGAAATAGGTCAATAATGGACTGTGCTAGAATGCTCATGATGGAGAAAAATGTTGCTCTAAAATATTTGAGAGAAGTTGTAAGTACTGCAGTATACACTTTGAACCATGTGCAAGTAAAGAAAGGTACTCACTCAACACATTTTGAACTATGGTGTGGTCATCCACCTAATGTGAAATATTTCAAGGTATTTGGAAGCAAATGTTATATTCTCAAAGATGTTAGGAGTGGAAAGTTTGATTCAAAGAGCGAAGAAGGTATATTCCTTGGTTATTCTACAAGAAGTAAAGCTAATAAGTGCTAACACTAACAAAATTGTGGAAAGTGAAAATGTGAATTTTGATGAGTTTATAGAAGCACATGAGGTTGAAACTACAAAAGAATCAGAAGATTACAAAACATTTGCATACTATTATGAAGGAATGCCTACTGAAGAAGATGCTACAAATCATGTAGCAAGACAGCAAGTTTCAATAACTGTCGAGTCACATCCTATGAATGTCGAGTTGCATTCAGATGTTGAGTTGCAAAATGAGGAGAATGCACAATCTGACTCTGAGATTAGCATACATGAAACAAATGTTGAAACATCTGACAGAGATGCACATAGTGATACTAAAGTTGAGGTACAGAATGCAGACACAAGAACTGAGACAAGATTATCCAAATATGTCAAAAGACACCATCTTGTAGATCAAATCATTGGAGACAAAGATGTAAGGCCAATGACAAGAAATAGGTTGTGAATCATGTTTTTTAAGCATGAAGGAACCTATGATAGTGAGAGATGCATTGGAAGATGATGATTGGTACAAGGCTATGGAAGAGGAAATTCAACAGATAGAAAAGAACAAGACTTGGAGCCTAGTTCCTAGACCAGAAGACAAGAATGTGATTGGCACAAAATGGGTATTCAAGAACAAGCTAGATGAGAATGGTGAAGTGACAAGAAACAAAGCAAGACTAATCTACAAAGGGTATGCACAAGAAGAAGGAATTGACTATGGTGAAACATTTGCCCCTATTGTAAGAATGGAAGGAGTAAGAATTTTGCTTTCTTATAATGCATACAAAGGTTTTAAATTTTATTAAATCGATGTTAAGTCTGCATTTCTGAGTGGCATATTAGAAGAAGAGGTCTACATAGAATAGCCAGAAGGATTTGTGGATAAAAACAATAAAACTATGGTACATAAGCCCTATATGGATTGAAATAAGCACTAAGAGCATGGTATGATAGACTTCATACTTATCTTGTTAAGATTGGATTTGAAAGGACATATGATAATAGCAATTTATACATGAAGATAGATGAAGAAAAAGGTATATTGGTATCTAAAATATTTGTTGATGACATAATATTTGAAGGACAAGATGCTCTCTGTAAAGATTTTGCAAATCAAATGAAACAAGAGTTTGAAATGTCAATGGTTGGTGAGATCAAATTCTTTGTGGGATTACATGTCTATTAAATGAAATATGGTGTATATATCACTCAGTCAAAATATGTCAAGGAGATATTGAAGACATTTGGACTTGAGGATTCAAAACTAGTAAGTACATTTATGGTAACAACACTCAAGCTATCAAAGAATGATGATTCAGCTGAGGTCAATCAAACATTATATAGATCTATGTTTGGAAAATTGCAATATGTAGTACATAGTAGACCTAATATTGCATTAGTTGTGGAGATAGTTGCTAGATTCTTTGCTAATCCTAGAGAGAATCGCTTGATGGAAATGAAAAGAATAATGAGATACTTGAAAGGAACAGAAGAGCATGGCTTATACTATAAGAAGAATGAAAAGTTTGAACTGAAAGCCTACACTGGTGTTGATTGGGCTGGAAATATTGATGACAGGAAGAACACTAATGGAGGAGCATTTTTCTTGGGTAGAAGACTTGTTACATGGACAAGCAAGAAGCAGATTTGTACATTCCAATCTATTGCTGAAGTAGTGTTTGTTGTTGTTGCTATTAACTACATAAACATTGTATGGATCAAACAACTACTAAAGGGAATGAAGGAAGAAATCACTGAACTAGTGACACTTTACTATGACAATACAAGTGCTATAAATATATCAAAGAATCATGTAATGCATACAAAGACAAAGCACATTGCAATAAAGTATCATTATGTAAGGGAGTTGGTTTAAGACAAAGAGGTGAAGATGGAATATATTAACACAAAGGAGAAAATTGTTGATATCTTCACCAAAGCATTACCTAAAGGTGCTTATGAGTATCTAAGAGGTAAATTAGGGGTGATACCCCTATCAAAGGTCGTGTAAAAGACAAAGGGAGTACCCTGCATCAAACAAGCTGATATTCATTTCATACAAATTGATGCGGTGGATCTTACTTTAGGAAATTGCCTAAAGTAATCACAAGAGCTAGAATTTCAAATTAGTCATAAGCAAGGTGATAGAGGGAGTAAAATTAAAGAGCCTACAAAAGCTTATCTCTGCATATATAAAGATTCCAAGTGTTAAATACTTATCTTTGAAATTGTTGTCAAACAGGGAGAATGTATAGTAAACTGATCAAGTGCTTATTGATCAAGAGGAGATGATCATATGATCAAAGCAGACAATCAAGAGAGAAAGTACATTACATAAGAGGAGCAATGAAAGAAGCGTACATCTTAAGTACATCATCAGAAGATCAAAAGACTGAATCCAATAAAGAGGGAGAAAGCAGAAAGAAAGAGGGAGATATTCTGACATTCTATTGATCCATGATAGAAGAGAATCAGATAAGAAGGATATTTTGTAACCTAAGAAGGAGTTGCTAATAGAGGGAGAATTTTCATTCATAGACTTTATTTTTGGTATTGCCTTATTGTTTTGACCTAGTTAGTTTGATAGAACAAGATTGTCATCATTTGTTTGACTGGTTGATCAGTTTGGTTGTCCATCAATGCCAAAGAGGGAGATTGTTGATATATGATTGAAAGGATCATTTGAGTAAGAGAACTATTGAAGAAGTGTTTTCAATCATTGTTTTGTCACTGATGTCAAACCTACTACATGTTGGTAAGACAATTGTTTATATGTTTCAAGCACTATCACTTAGTTGATTGAAGAGGAGGATTTGATCAACAAAAGTGCCTAGAGGAAAGGTTGAGTTATGATTATGTATTGAAGAGCAAGAATCAGTTAAGATAGTGATAACATAACATATTAATGATCTAATTGAGGTTACAAAATGATTGGCTACACTTAGAAAGTTTAGAAGAAAAAGATTGGAAAAAGTTCATTTGCTAAGCTTGACCAAGTTAATAGAAGCTGCCAAGCAAATTTATTACAAGCCAAGCAAAAAGTCAGTTGGAGCTGAGTAAAAGCAATTTCTAGTGGATGTTAAGCAAACTAATAGGTTTCAAGCAAGTTAGTAGATGCCAAGTGATTTTTAGTTGATGTCGAGCACAATAAAATTTAGTTGATTTCGAGTGATTTTACAGTAGATGTCGAGTAATGCAGTATGTGTTGAGCATCAGTAAATTGATAATGTTGAGCTGCTACATTATGAAAAGATCAAAGATTCACCAAATAAAAGATAAGTTTTTTTTCTTGGAACTTGTGAGTGAGGTGGAAGATAAGATTGATGAGCTGGAGGCATAGAATCTTATGTAAATTGTTTTGAAGGTGAATTCAAGTGGATTCTAGGAGAAGTTTCTAGAGAAGATAAGATATGGGGTAGATACATTGTATCTTACCTAATCCATTGACAACCCTAATTTTTGAGATGGATAATGAGCGGGAAAAGAGTTCTAATTTCCTATAAGTAGGGATGTCTACTCATGAAGCAATGTTGGATAGAGGTTAGAGAGTTTTGGAAGCAAAAATCTGACAAGGAGAAGGAAGAGGGTTTGCTTCATCAAGTGACCCAAGAGAAGAAGTCTGCAATGGTGAGCTAAGTAAGAAGGCTTAAGGAGGATGAATGCTTGAAGGGTGAACAAGCTATTAGAGTGAACAAGCTATTAGAGCTACAAAGATTAGAAGCCAAGCAGAGTTGAGGACTAAATAGTGATCTGAGGACTGAATAGTGATCTAAGGATTGAATAGTGATCTATAATCTGCAAATAAGGTTGTAATTTGTATCAGATCAAAACTCTATAGTTAATTTCTAACAATTGTATCAGATTAGGGTAAATCCTTTGGATAAAGGTTGACTTAACAATCATTGGAAAATCCTTTAACAGGGTGGCATTCCAAGTGAATGGCCTAAAATCCTCTAACAAGGCTCACTTTTAACAGGGTGATTGAAATCCCTTAACTGGGTCACATTTAACAGTGTGCGTTGTAACCTTTAACAAGGTTGGCCTTTAACAGGACATCACTTCAAAAGAGTGAAAAAGGAGTAGCATGTTATTGATGGTTTTTCCCAAATTGGGTTTCCACGTTAAATCATTGTGTCAAGTGTAAAGATCAATATGTTGTGTTTTATGCTTTACATTTCTACATGTTAATGTTACAGTAACATATCAGTTTAGGTTAACACACAATGAATGCATGCATGATTGAGAAAGTTTTAAGGGTTTATTGAATTGTGAAAAGTTTTATTTTGTACAGCTAGACCTTGAATAACTACTTCACCCTCCCCCCCCTCAGTTATTCTAAAATAATTCCAACACATATAACAAAGTAGAGTGAAATATATGTCATCAATTTTGTTGTCAATGAGACTATTAAATCAAACCAAGAGATATGATTGGATGAGATTTGTTCAAATCGTCCAAAAATATGACATCAATGAAAACCAAAGAATGGTATAACCTAATAATATCCCCCTTTTCCATTGATGACAAACCAAAATTACTACAATGACCAAAATTGTAAAACTTCAAAAAAAAAACCCTATGGGGGATAAGATTAATTTTCTTTCTTCTTTTTTATCAAAATATGTTCTTAAACCATTTTTGTCATTTCCAAAGTACCCCACTTTTGCCATCAATGAGAAAGGGTTCAAAACCAAAAAGTACACTCGCATTCAAAGGCAAAGAAATTTGCAAGAACTTAGATAAATACATGTTTTACTATATTGAGTTGCCTCAAATATCTACTTGAGATTATGAAGCTCATTTATTCATTTATCTCTTTTTTTATTCCTCTACTCAATTGCATGTGTAAGAAGATACATGTGGACATGAATTGATGTAAGAAAAATTAATATACCATTATCAGAGATAACGGTGAAAGAAAATGTAAAATTAGAAATTATATTATTCAAAGGAAATCTACTAGTTTTTTAGCTATGGTGGACACTAATAAGGCTATTGTAACTCAATTCATAAAATAAATTTTAGTTTTGATGGTAAAAATATGTTCTTTTAAGGATGGGAGGGGTGTTTTGCCAATAATATCCAACCCCCAAGTCTAAAAAGTCTACAGGGGTGTTTTATTATTGAGCTCATAAGTGGGAGATCTTATTAGATTACTATGTTATTTATATCTAGGATAATTCTTGACAAAATAAAAGGAATCATGTTCTATCATTTTCTAATAATATCCTATGCACAATAATTTTTATACTATAGATTTAATATTAGTGTAACCTCTAGTGGATCCTAAATGGGCCATTATATGACCAATAATATCAAAAATTAGATAAGATCAAGTTACAAGTATAATAATTTTTTATTCTAATGGAAACACTTTTTCTTGCACAATCAGGGAAAACTACATATTTGAGATAGGAAAATATATATCTGAAAGCCATTCTCCTCAACCTTTATCAGCACATACAAGTTTACTAGAGATGGGTTGATTTAATACTATAATATATTGTGGAATATGCACTTTAAAATAGTATGCACCTATGATAAAATTAAGTCAGACTAGGGAAGTTTCACTTGTCATTGTGTTTGCATGTCAATTTTCTCTTAGGGATACTATCTATGGTGTGATGGGAGAATTATCTAAGAAGAGTAAAGGGTAATTTTTTATATTGGGATAGATTTTACTAATTTCCCCTATATTTCATACTAATATAGTTTACAATCAAATTATAATCACCATGTATATGAAAATGTGTAACCTCATAGAAAATCATGGCGCAACTTCGCTATGAGGGCTTTATACTTAGTGATGTTGTTTGTATAATGTAATTCCAATTAAAAATAAAGGGGAATAGGTTTACATATGGGGGATATTAGGATTCCACTTATCCTTAAACCTATCTAACACCTAGACTCATCAAAGTAGGTATCCCAAATAATTTCATGAGTAGTAGCACATATATGTTTATCATAGAATTAATATAGCATAGGAAATGTCTTTGGAGACAGTGCCCCTACTAACTAGTTAGTGACAACATACCACTTAACTAACCTCTAAGTTATGAATTTTAGATCAAACTCAGAGAGAAATATTACCCACTTAGCTAGTCTTCCTAATATATCAACCCTAGAGAAGTGATTCTTTAAAAGATCAATTTTGGTGAGAACTTAAGTTTCTTTATTTATTAGATAGTATCTTAAATTTTTCATTGAAAATAATAAAGATGGATATTTATTCTTTATAGAGGAGCATTGAGTATTGTATTCAACCAAGATGAAGCTAATATAATTATTGTTAATCAGGATTACACATATAGTGAGATGAAGTGTCTACCTATCATATTGGAACATGGAAATGCTCTCATGTTATGGGGTAATCCTATGGAGAATGTGAACCTCTAGATTAAGGGTTAACTTCCCTTGATAATCACCTTTACTAAAAATGTATGAAAAAAGGGATAGAAGGATATGCATGTAAAACTAGAACCTACAAACTAAAGTGGGGTGCACTTGAGTAATTCACAAACTTACAACCACAACTTCACATAATTATTCATTGAAGAACACCATAAATTAATAACTCAATAAGACAAACCCTGCAAAATGACTCTATGAGAGGTTTTGGTATCCTAATGTCTCAAGAGGAAAACAATTAAAGTTTTATCAGATTCAATCATCAAAACATTAAAAATAATCATAAATATGCACCATGGGATATTGAGTCCACTTGAGTCCACATGAAACACTTGTAAGGATATTGGCTGAGTAAAGGTTTAAAACACAATATTTAATCAAATAACTCACAAACAAATGCTTAATACATAAAACTAATAGAGAAGGATTTAGTCTCTACATATGAATAACTAGGAAATTGTAGGCAATTTGTATGCCCAAATAGTTTATCACAATTTTCAAGGTGCAAAATTATGACAAAAAATTATAACCCTTGATAATGAGGTCAAAATACAATAAATAGGCATTAAAACTCAAAGGGTTGGATAGAAGATGAAAAGAAGGAATAATGGGTCAGACTATTAGTAACATGTTATTGACCATCTCAAAACTCCCCTAGACTTGAGTATAATTGATGTGGAAAATAAAATTGATGTAGAATTGCACCAAACTACCTCATTTTTGCCTCAAAGCCTCCCAAAAAACATGGAGAGCTTGTGAACTTGTATGCAAGAACAAAATCCACAAAATAAAAACTAGCCCCCAACAACTCAAGATTGCAAAAAAACTCTCCAAAAGGCTCATAAATTTTAAAGGAATTAAAACCCCTACTTGGGAATAAATGCATGTGTGAGAAAATAAAAATGTCCCCTTGTAGCTGTAAAATGAATTGTACAAGTGCATGTAGGAAAAACAAAATTCATCCTTCATGCAAAGGAAACTCAAAAATAACTTGCCCATAGCATCTCATATTTAGTCACTAGATATTCATGTAAAATATTTTCATATTGATAATACCTTAGTAATATTTATTATATTTAATATTCATTTGTACCATCTTAAAATGGAAGCACCCTCTTTGAAGGCCTTTTAGCACCTATCCCACAACAACTTCCTAGACTATCGATAGATTTGTGTTCATTGTGCTCTTTCTCCTATTTTCTTTCAGCTTTTCTGAATCTATCTATATTCCCTTTGAGACTTATGGAGGCCCTTCATCTTCCTTTCTTTAGGAATAGGTTGACTAGTTCAACCTATTCTAAAAGAGGTCACCTCTTCCCCAGTGATTTTGAGATACGGGGTCCAAAATGTCTCAAGGTTCCAAGTATTCATTGCATGCTTTGTATATGAATTTTGTTTCTTTTCCTACCTAAAAACTAGTATATAAGTGTTGGAAATATAAGAGGAGTAACTGAGAGGGGAGGGGTGAATTAGTTACCACTAAAACAATTCCAAATCCCTTTGATGTCAATACAAACTTCTTACTAACTTAAATACTTGCACAACTCAGTTAGAAATAGATAGTCACTCTAACTCAGTTAACAAAGCAATCTTGAGATATTAATTTGTATTAACCTTTAGTAACTTAGTTGCGGAAGGATAAAGCAATAAGAAAATAACATGAACACATGAAACACAAAGATATAACATGGAAACCCAATTTGGGAAAACCACCAATGCAACTAATTACAATTATTCACTCTTTTGAAGTGAGCCCTATTAGGAACCAACATTGTTAAAGGTTACAAAACAAATTTTTAGGTGTGACCCTATTAAAGGATTTGAATCACCTTATTAGGAGTGGCCTTGTTAGAGGTCTTAGGACACTTCAATCTAGAAATTCCACCTTGTTGGAGGATTTACAATATGACTGTTAAGTCAACTTTGTTAAGAGATTTATTCACTGCTACAATTGTTGGAGATTAACAATGATTAACCTGATTAATAAGGCAACTGATTTGTAGATTCAAATCATTATTCTATCTTTTCCTTTGGATCCTCCTTGATCAAAATAATCTTTGCATCTCTTTGGATGATCTTCTCTTAATCAGATATCCTTCTTTATTTGCATCTTATCTTCTTCGACAACCTCCATATTTTAATACACAATTTGACCTTTCATATATATGAAACCCAATGTCAAGTCAGCTTGAATACCTTTACAAATAAAAAATTAACATCCACTAAGTTGGCTTACATAAACAAAGTTGTTATGTTGTAGGTTAGCTGATATTGAAATTGGATTACTCGATTACCATTGAGTTCCTTGGTAACTAACTTGACTTGGTTTACACTAAACCCTTTTGGTAAATGACTTGATTTGGTTACCACTTGAATCCTTCAATGATTGACCTAGCTCAGTTTTAACTTGATCACTAAACTTTGCTTCTTTTGAACTCTTTCTCCGCTAATACTGGAGTCTTTTGAGCGTGATTACTACTGGAAGTGCTCGGTTGGAGTGTAACATTTGTGTAACATCAATGAAAATATACAATTGAATAATTGTTTTCAACAATCTCCCTCTTTGGAATTGATGGAAACACAACATGTCATGAGAAAATGAAACTTAGAGAAATCAAAATTATTTATAAGATTTTATAATACCCTTAGTTTCATTTTGATTCTTTATCCATGAGAACTCTCTTTCAGATTCTCCCTCTGACATCTTAACTTCAGACTCCATCTGATCAATTTTTCCCTCTTTTCTTTTGATATGAACATAACATATTCAATCTCTCCCTCTTTGACATCATAGGCCAAAGACTTGATATAATGATTTTATAATGTACCTTATGTGCTAATTCATATACAATGAGCTCTAACTTCTTTGCATCAACATGATATATCTTCAATGTAGTTTGGTTGATGCATCACTAATCTATACTCTAGTGAGCATCAAATAGCGGAATGACCCCTAGCTTTACTCTGAGATACAAAAATAAATCCTTAGGTAATGGTTTGGTAAATATGCCAGCAACCTACTCCTTTGTGTTCACATATTCCAATCTAACCTCTTTATCTTGAATTAATTATCTCATAAAATGATACTTGATTAGAATGTGTTTTGTCTTAGAGTGCATCACTAGATTTTTGGATATGTTGATTGCACTTGTGTTATTATAGTAGATAACCATTGGGTCCTTGATTTCTTCCTTTATTCCTGATCGTAGTTGCTTGATCTAGACTATGTTGGAACAATTAACTATTACATCAACATATTCTACTTCTGTTGTAGACTGAGAGATGCTATTATGCTTCTTACTGGTCCATGACATAAGCTTCTTTCTAAGAAATAATGCTCCTCCACTAGTGTTTTTTTCTATCATCAAATATTTTAGCCCAATCTCCATCAGTAAATACTTTCAACTCAAGGTTTCCTCCTTTCTTGTACCATAGACCATAGTCTTGAGTATGTTTTAGATATCTCATAATTCTTTTAACTGCCATCATATGATTTTCTCTAGGATTTGTAGAGAAATTTGCAACTATACCAACTGCTAATGCAATATTAGGTCTTCAGTGAACAACATACTGAAGTTTCCCAATCATAGATCTATAGGTAGTCTAATTTACCTCATTTGAATCATTCTTGGATAGTTTGTGTCCACTAGACATAGGTATTCCAACTAGTTTGGAATCTTCCATTCTGAAGGTCTTCAATATCTCCTTGATATATTTTGACTGAGTAAGGTAAATGCCATCCTTCATTTGATGCACTTCTAAACCAACAAAGAATTTTATCTCTCCAAACATTGACATTTCAATTTTTTTCTTGATTTCTTCAAAGAATGATTTACATAAGTCAACGTGACCTATGAATAATATATCATCCACACATATTTCTACTAACAATATCTTATTTAGTGGTCCTTCTTTTATATACCAATATCAACATGATCTGTGAATAATATACCAATATTTACCAGATATCCATGTAGCCTCGCATGTCATGCTATAGGAGCTTGTTTCAGACCATACAAAGCTTTGTATAACTCACAGACCATGTCTCTTTTATTTTAATCAATAAAACCTTCAACCTGATCAATGTAAACTTCTTCCTCTAGAATTCCATTCAAGAAAGCTGATTTTACATCCATTTTATACACTTTGAATCCTTTGAATGCAACCTATGCAAGTAGTTATTTGACCCCTTGAAGTCTAGCAACAAGAAAAAATGTTTCTCCATAGTCTATACCTTCTTCTTGACCATAACCTTTGCATACTAGCCTTGCCTTATCCTTGATACTTCATCATTTTCATTCAATTTGTTCCCAAATACCTACTTTTTTCCAGTTACATTTTTGTCCTTGGGTCTAGGATCAAGAGTCCAGGATTTGTTCTTTTTAATTTTCTCAATCTCTTCATTCATTGCCTCTATCAAACTTTCACCATTCAATTCATCTTTAACAGTTATAGGTTCAAATTTAGTAAGAAGACATGTACCTTTCAATTTGTTCCTTGTCATTGTGCATTATGTCTGATCTCCAATTATTTGTTCAGGTGCATGATGCCTTCTAAAATATCTAGGAAGTATAGGTTCCTTTATTCTAGATTCTAGACTTGTTTCACTTGGTTCACCATGCTGAAAGGTTCTGTGAAACTCTAAACTCAGATCTATTTCCTATATATGAGACTCAATTGCCACAGTCTATGACTCGAGTTCCTCTTTCTAGGACTTAGTTCGAATTGTCTCCAACTCGGGTTGCTCTGGCTACAACTCGGGTTGAACTGCAAACTTAGTTGACTTGGGTGGTGTTGATTGCTAGAGTGATGCTATTTTTTGCTGCCCAATCACATTTTTTTGTACCTTTGGTAAAGTATTAGGCTCAAAGTAAACAAAAAATTTGTAGTCTTGAGGTTTCTTGCTACTTTTTTCTTCACTCTTTTCTGCAAACTCATCAATTTTTACATGTACACTTTCTACAACTTTGTGAGTAGAAAAATTCAAACATTTATATGCTTTGTTTTTGGAATACCCTAGGAATATACCTTCATCACTTTTTGCATCAATTTTTCCTTTCCTTGTCTGTTTCAAGATATAACACTTGCTTCGAAATACTTTGAAATAACATACATTAGTTTTATAGCAATATCATAATTCATAAGGTGTATGATTTATGCCTATCTTTAGTTGTACTTGGTTCAAGGTATGAACTATTGTGTTGATTACTTCTTTTCAATATTTGGATGCAACATTTTTCTCTATCATCAGTGTTCTTGCACAATCCATGATGGATCTATTCCTTCTTTCTTCTATGTCATTATGTTGAGATGTACTAGGTGCAGATACCTATGTTTTGATTCCTCTTTTATTAAAGAATTCATTATAGATGAATCCTCCTCCTCTATCTGACCTTAGATATTTTAAATTCTTCCTTTTTTAATTTTTCAACTCTAGCCAGATACCACTTGAACTTTTGAAAAGCTTTAGATTTATCCTTCAAGTCTATTACTGTCATCATCCTAGAATAATCATCAACAAACAAAATGAAATATTTATCTCTACTAAAGCTTTCTATGCCTATTGGTCCACAAAGATCTACATGAACTAGTTCCAAGACTTCTTTAGTATTGTAATTCTTACTTTTGAAGCTACTTCTTGTTAGAAACAATAGTCCACCAAGATAGCTGAGGGGGGGGGGAGGGGGTGAATCAATTATCCGGCAATTACCAAAGTAAATAGCAACCATGACAAAATGCACCTAGACAATTACACTAGATATGTTGACTAGTGAAACCCTTGATCAGAGGGAAAACCCTGGTGAGAATGATGCCCACAAGATGATGTACTAATATAAATATTCCTTGTTAGAGGATGGACCTTGTTAGGAGTCTATTACAAAATTTAGTACAATGAGTCCATGTTATGAGACTTTGAATCTCTATTAGGAGATTCCAACCCTGTTAGGAGTTGTTTCAAATTTGTTAGGAGTTTTGGTATAATGTATGCAAGAAGAGCCCACTACCCAAACATGTAATTTCAACTACAAGAAGAGTTCACTACTCAAACAAGTAATTTGTTGTTATCTTCCTCTTTCCTTTGTTCTTTCCTCTATCCTATCAACTGGACCAATCACTATAAGACCTTGTAGACTAGGTCACAAACCTTGGATCCAAATACCAAACCTCAAATTACACAGCAAAACCTCGGCAATGAAGTTTCCTTCACTTCCACACTACTCTCCTCAACTTCACATTTTGCACTCTCTACTACTTATCATTGATCATAAAGTCATATCATCACATTTCATGATAAAGGAAAATGTCCTTCCTTTATACCAAGTCCATAAAACAATTCCCTGAGTTGACTGTTAGACCTTCTCAATTAACTATTATAGGAACACATTAAGAACATGTTACACTTAGCGATAACCTTAATCTTTTGCCTTGCAACTTGCATAACTTTTTGTACACATAATATTATGATGAGGGAGCTTAGCCACGTTATCCTCAACATGTCTTCTTCATGTCCTTAACCTTAATCCTCAAGATATCAACTCTGTTAAGAGATATAACGAGTTTACTAGAACATGCCTCTATAAACTCTATCTCAGAATAGACATCACCAAAACTTACATAACTTCTTCTAGAATTGTCCTTTCTACTTCCAATATTAACCATATATACTAGATACTTAGAAGTATCTCCCATAACCTTGGGTGATTATAATGCTCAACTAGTCGTCCATACCAACTTGATCTTTCTATTGTTCTGCTGTCATATACCACAGAAAATTGCTATGTTGACATCAATAACAAACTCAGTCATGAATGTAACATATCATCATAGTAGTACTCCCCCATAGGAATATCATCAGCATTCATGCTTCCAACCAACCTTCCAACAATCTCCCCCTTTGGCATTGATGGCAACATAGATGAAAAACATCTAGTTCCAAGAATACCAACAAAAGACTGTCCATCTTCAGATCCTCTTCATAAATCATATTCCCCTATTGATATACCACAATGTTCTCTATACCAAACTATCATTCTGCATACTGTTCTTGTGCCAAACATCCTCCTCAGCATATTATTTTTCATGCTACAATTCTCCCCCATTGACATTAATGTCAAAGGTAACCAACTTTATTGCATTAAACTCTGCAACAACTTATACTTACTAGATCAAGTGTCAAAAGACACTGTTCAAAACAACATCAACAAGAGTCCTAGATGACTCTGTCCATCATAGATACTCTCCCATTCAGGAAGCATTAGCATTTAGTCTAGACTAATAATGGTGCTTTATTACCCTAGACTAGTGCACTCTTGCATCTTCTACTCTGATGTAGGAAGGGGTATAACCCCAAGCATATCTCACAAATACTAAAAAGTCTCTTTAGGAAGAGGCTTAGTGAATATATCTACAATCTTCTCTTTAGTGCTCATATACTCCAATCTGATTTCCTTTTCTGCAACTTTTTCTCTCAACATATGATACTTAATAGAAATGTACTTAGTCCTCGAATGCAATACTAGATTCTTAGACATATTCATCGTGCTTGTATTGTCACAATGTATAACAACATGTTCATTGATTTCTATCCTTATATCCTTCAATATCCACTTCATCCAAATGACTTGATTGCAATTATTTGCTACTGCAACATACTCTGTTTCTGTTGTACTTTGAGATGTACAATCCTGCTTCTTGCTTAACCAAGAAACCAATCTTCCTCCAAGAAAGAAAGATCCTCCATTGGTGCTCTTTCTGTCATCCATACTACTTGCCCAATATGCATTAGTATAAGTAATTAAAGAGAAATCATTATATTTGTCATACCACAATTCGTACTCCGATGTTCCCTTCAGATATCTAAATATCCTTTTCACTGCTACATAATGTACTTCTCTGGGATCAACCTGGAATCTTGCAACAATTCCAACTACATTTTCTTTATCTAACCTTCTGTGAGTCAGATATTACAATCCTCTAATCATAGATATATACTTCTTTTGCTCAACAATAGGTGTCTCATTTTTTGTAGATAACTTGTGTCTAGTTACCATAGGTGTTCCAACAAGTTTACATGCTTCCAAACAAAACCTTTTTAGTAAATCCTTCAAGTACTTAGTCTGAGAAAGAAAGATTCCTTATTTATTTTGTATAATCTGCAATCCTAGGAAATATTTCATCTTTCCTATCATACTCATTTCAAATTCTTTCTTCATTTCTTCTGCAAACGTTTCACTTTCTTCATCATTTCATCCAAATATAATGTCATCAAAAAATATTACCAAAATCATCAAACCATCATTAATTTCTTTCCAATACAAATTACTATCTGTCATACCTTTGCTATATCCAAGTTTTGTAAAATGTTTGTCCATCCTTGGATATTAGGTTCTGGGTGCTTGCTTCAATCCATACAATGCTTTCCTTAGCCTACATACTATGTCCTTGTCATCTGTTAAAGGACATCCTTCAGGCTGCTCAATGTATATCTCTTCTTCAAGTTCTCCATTCAGAAATGTTGACTTGACATCCATCTGATATACTTTGAATTTCTTTTGTGCTACATAGGCTAAGAATAATCTTACTACTTCAATTCTAACCATTGGAGCAAAATTCTCCTCATAATCTATTCCTTCTTGCTATTAATAACCTTTACATACCAATCTTGCTTTGTTTCTTACAACTTCTTGTTGCTCATTTATCTTATTCCTAAATACCCATTTAGTTCCTATCACATTCTTGTCTGTTGGTCTGGGTCCAATTCTCATGTCTCATGCTTTTCTATTTGATCTAATTCCTCTTTCATAGCTTGCATCCAATAGTCGTCTTTACCTGCTTCATATGCATTCTTAGGCTCAAGTTGAGATATCAAGCATAGTTCTTCATTTATTATGCTTCTTGTCATCACACCTTTGTCTTTGCTTCTGATAATCTATTTGGATGGGTGATTCTTTATAATGTTCTTTCCTAAAGTAGGAGTTGTTATCTCAACTCTTGGCTTTACTAAAGGTTCTGAGATTTGTTCCTGCCTTGGCTCTCCTTCATTTTGTAAATAATTGTTAGTCTCAAGAAATACCTCATCATTCCTTAGCTAAGTAACATCATCATCATCTAAATTGTAATCAATTATTTTATCTTGTATTCTAAATTTCTCATCAATTCTCACACTTGCACTTTCCAAAATAGTCTTAGTTCTTTGATTATAACATCTATAAGCTTTGATTTCAATGAATAACCAAGAAACATACCTTCATCACTTCTAGCATCAAACTTAGCAATGTCATCATCTCTCTTTATGTAACACTTACTTTCAGATATTTTGAAATACTTAACTATAGGTGAGTGACTAAACCACAATTCATAAGGTGTCTTGTTTGTGTCCTTCCTAACTTGTACTTTATTCATAGTGTAGATTGTTGTATTCACAAATTCTCTTGAAAATGTCTTGGATACATCATTCTCTACTAACATAGCTCTTGCATCTTCTGTAACAGACTTGTTCCTTCTCTCTACAATGCCATTTTGTTCAGGGGTTCTTAGAGTTGATAGTTGTCTTTTAATTCCATTTTATTCACAAAACATGTTAAACTCATTTGAAGTAAATTCTCCTCCTTTGTCTGATCTTAAACATTTAATCATCATACCAGATTCATTCTTAATTCTATTCTTGAATATCTTGAACTTGTCAAATGCCTTAGATTTCTCCTTAAGAAATGAAACCCACATCATTCTAGAAAAATCATCAACTAGAATCATAAAATACCTTTCACCATAGAATCCTTTAGTCTTTGTAGGACCATTGAGATCTGTGTGTATAATCTCCAACTTTGTTGTAGTAGTAAACTTCTTGCTAGGAAAAGAAGTTATGTTATGCTTAGCCAAAACACATTCCTTTAAAATTGTGTTAGTAGGCTTTACAATCTTCGACAAATCTCTAACTACAAACATTCTACTAGTTCTCATAATATTGTCAAAGTTTATATGAAAAAATCTCTTATGCCATAACCAACTGTCATTTACCTTTGCAACCAAACATGTCATTTCAGTAGTATTCAACTGAAATACATTACCTCTAGATCTGATACCTATTCCAATTACCTTTCCATTTATATCTTTGATCATGCATGTATTTTCTATGAACTACAACTAATAACCTTTGTCTACTAGTTGCCCAACTCAATAGATTGTGCTTTAAACCATTGACAAAGTATACATCCTCAGTAATAGTTTTACTATCAAGAGTTAAGATCCAATACCTTTTACTTGGCATGTTGCATTGTTTCCAACTCTGACAATTCCTCCATCCTGACTTTTGAAGTCAATAGACTTGTTCATATCACCAGTCATATGATGTGAACAAGCACTATCAATTATCGAATTAGATTTATTCTCAACCTGTGATATCAAAGCTACCTTCTCTGGACTTTCTTCTTTAATTGCCAAAAATCCAATTTCATCATCACTAGCACTTAATGCTCGTTCATCAGAATCATTATCTTCATTTGCATACAAATACTCTCTATCTTTTCTAGGCTTATGATTTCCCTTATACTTTTTCTCCCTTTTAGGACACTTAAATGCATAATGACCATATTCATCACAAGTCCAACATTTAAAGATTTTCTTACCTCATTTTTCTCTTCTTACCAGAAGGGCCACTCCTTCAATTTTTATGTCTTCTTCAGACCTACTATTTCTAGAAAAATCTCCTCTAGCACTTGTGCTCCTTAATAAGTTCGGTTGAATATTCAAGGCACTAAAAGATGTCTCAATTCTGGTCAATTCATCAGACTCTCTAAGTTTATTCCCAACTACTTCAAGTCTTCCAAGCAATGTATTCTTTTTAAAATCTTTGGTACATGATATCAACAACTATATCATCTGAACTGCTAAATTGAATGGTGGAGTTAGAGTCTTCAATATTTTCCATAGAACCTCATCATCTCCTTTGGTTCCTCCTTGAGCTTTAATACCTGTAGTAATTTTTGATATCCTACCTATATATGTTCTTATAGATTCATCTTCCATCATTTTAGCATCCTAAAACACACAATTCTAACTTTGTAGCCTCAATTTCTTGGAATGTGCATCACCTTCAAAACTATTTTCCAAAGCTTTCCAAGTCAAATGTGAAGTAGCAAGTGATTTTACCTGATTGTTCTCAATTTCAGGAAGTGCAGTCAATAGTGCTTCCCTAGCTCTCATGTCACACATGAAAAGATCTCTTTCTACCTTGCTGCAAATTTCCAAATCCTTTTCTTCAATGATTGTCTTCGCTAATTTTGTCAAGATTCAATATCCCAAACCCATACACAACAAATGTGCCTTCATCTTTTCCTTCCAGCTATCATAATTTGTTCCATCAAACTTCAAACTATCTTTCATGAACATGTTCATCGTGGATCTCCCAAAGTTGTTAAACTTTATCTACAAGGACCTGATGCTCTGATACAAATTCTTAGAAACAATAGTCCACCAAGATAACTGGTGGAGGTGGGGGGTGAATCAGTTATCCATCAATTAAAACATTTATCTTCATTACACAAACTTAACCATTCAACCAAAGTAAACAAAAACCATAATAAAATTCACATAAAGAATTACACCAGATATGTTGACTAGAGAAACCCTTGATCAGAGGGAAAACCCTAGTGGGAATGATGCCCACAAGATGATGTACTAATATAAATATTCCTTGTTAAAGGATGGACCCTGTTAGGAGTCTATTACAACATTTAGTACAATGAGTCCCTATTAGGAGACTTTGAATCCCTATTAGGAGATTCCAACCCTATTAGGAGTTGTAAACAACCTTGTTAGGAGTTGTGGTATAATGTATGCAAAAAGAGCCCACTGTCCAAACATGCAATTTCAACTACAAGAAGAGCTCACTACTCAAACAAGTAATTTACTATTATCTTCCACTTTCCTTTGTTCTTTCCTCTATCCTATCAATCGGACCAATCACTGTCAGACCTTGTAGACTAGGTCATGAACCTTGGATCCAAATACCAAACCTTGAATCACTCAGGAAAACCTTGGCAATGAAGTTTTCTTCACTTCCGCACTGCTCTGCTCAACTTTGCATTCTGCACTCTCTACTTCTTATCATCAATTATAAAGTCATATCATCACATTTCATGATAAAGGAAAATGTCCTTCCTTTATACAGATTCCGTAAAACAATTCCCTGAATTGGCTGTTAGAACTTCTCAATTAACTATTATAGGACCACATTAAGAACAAGTTACACTTAGAAATAACCTTAATCTTCTACCTGGCAACTTGAGTAACTTTCTATACACATAATATTATGACAAGAGAGCTTAGCCATGTCATTCTCAACATGTCTTTTTCATGTCCTCAACCTCGATCCTCAAGAGATTAACTCTGCTAAGAGATATAACAAGTTTACTAGAACATGCCTCTATAAACTCTATCTCAAAATCGACATCACCAAAACTTACATAACTTCTTTAGACTATCCTTTCTACTTCTAATGTTAACTACATATACCAGATACTCAAAAGTATCTCCCATAACCTCGATTGGTTATAATTCTTAACTAGTCATATGTACCAACTTAATCTTTATGTTGTTCTTCTGTCACATAGCACAGAAAATTGCTATGTTGACATCAATGACAAAATCAGTCATGAATGTAACATATCATCATATTAGTACTCCCCTATAGGAATATCATCAAAATTCATGCTTCCAACCAATCTTCCAACAATCTTCCCAATCTTCCAACAGTTTTTCCCATCTTTCCAATCTGACATTATTTACATATGGTCATTTCAAGTTTCTTTATATTTGGAATACCTCTTACTCTTATGGTCTTACTTATAGTAACCAAATTGTCAAAATTCACATGACACATTATTTTATGCCATAGCCAACTTTCCTCTACTTCAATGAGATCTAGATAGAATAGATTACCTTTTGTCTAATTTCTAGTTCCAACTAGGTTTCCTTTAGCATCTAGTAGCCTAGCCTTCTCATTCATGAATTCTACCTTGTGTCCAATGTTGTTCAGTTGTGCCACACTTAGAAGATTGTGTCTTGGTCCTTCAACCTGATAAGCATTGTCACTTTTGTCACATTTGAGTTCATTGGTCAATGCAATGCATCCTTTTCCCTTCACATAACATGGTTCATTGTTTCCAAATTTAACACTTCCGCCATTATAGTGCTTCAAGTGTTTAAACTTAGTTTTATCACCAATCATGTGATGAGAATAGCCACTATCTATTATCCATGTGTCATTCTCACTAATAGGAGAAATAAGTACCATTTTTTCATTATTCTCACCATCCAACTCATCTTTAATAACAATATATACCATTTCGTCTTCATCATCACCGTCAGAATCTTTAACAATATAACAAGATTTCTTGTCTTTGTCTTTGTAGTCTTTGTAGCTTTTGAAATTTCTCTTTCCTTTGAACTTGTTAAATTTCTTGGCATATTTGCTTTCCTTTTTTGGACACCTTGCAACAATGTGACCAACTTATTCACAAGAGAAACAACTCAGTGGAATTTTTTCTTTACATTTACCTTTGCCTTTTGGTAACCTTCTTACAAGCAGGGCTTCAATAGCTTCAAGGTCACCATATGATTCTTTTTCTTCTTTACTATCAAACTATTTATCTTTTGAGTTTCCTCCCTTTATACCAAGAGTTAGTTTGTCTTTGAATGTTGATTCTATGTTTTGAGATCTAGGAAGATAGTTATCAAAGTTATCCAACTCAAAAGTTGTTAACCTTCCCACTTGTGCATCCAAATTTATATCATTTTTAGGATCACAACTCATCTCTTGAATAGTTGAAAATCTAATTACATAAATAGGAAGAAGAGTTCTTAATATCTTTTTGAGTACTGTTACATCATTGATTTTTCCTCATGCAGCTCTGATTGCACTCACAATTGTTTTGATTCTTTCATTGTATTTAGCAATTTTTTCATCTTCTTTCATTCCCATATGATCAAATTGGCCTCTTAGACTTTCTACTTGGCTCTCCTCCATAGATCTTTTGCATCTTCTTCCACATTTCATGAGCATTAGAAAAATCTTTGACTTCATGAAACTTGGAATAATTGAGAGCAAAAGCAATGTTAATCATCATTGAGTTGTGATTTTTTTATCTACCACTTGATCAATAGTCAAAGGATTAGGAGGTGGCACTTATTAGTTCTCCAAGAAGCTTAGGCATGTATCTCCAATGGTTTTCAAATGCAACTTCATGAGTTCCTTCCATGCTTTGAAGTTGTTTATTTTCAACTTAGGAATCTCTCTTCTATAAGCCATCTTGATCTTTAGCTTAGGTCCTTGAAACCTTTTCTGCAAGCACCAACAACTCTGAAATCAATTTTTAGAAATATAAGAGGAGTAACTGAGAGGGGAGGGGTGAATTAGTCACTGCTAAAATAATTCCAAATCCCTTAGATGTCAATACAAACTTCTTATTAAATCAAATCTTTTCACAGCTTAGTTAGAACTAGATATTCATTGTAACTCGGTTAACAAATAAATCTTGAGATATTAATGTGTATTAACCTTTAGTAACTTAGTTGCAAAAAGATAAAGCAGTAAGAAAATAACATGTGCACATGAGACACCAAGATTTAACGTGGAAACCCAATATGGGAAAACCACTAATGCAACTAGTTACAACTTTTCACTCTTTTGAAGTGAGCCCTGTTAGGAGCCAACCCTGTTGAAGGTTACAAAACACACTATTAAGTGTGACCCTCTTAAAGTATTTGAATCACCCTATTAGGAGTGGCCTTGTTAGAGGTCTTAGGATACTTCAATCTAGAAATTCCACCTTGTTAGAGGATTTACAAAATGATTGTTAAGTCAATTATGTTAAGAGATTTCTTCACTACTACAATTGTTAGAGAGTAACAGTGATTGACTTGATTAATGAAGCAATTGATTTGTAGATTCAGATCATTGTTTATGCTTATCCTCCAGATCCTCCTTGATCAAAATAATCTTTTTATCTCTTTGGATGTTCTACTCTTAATCAAATATCCTTCTTTATTAGGATCTTATCTTTTTCTACAACTTTCATATTTCAATCCACAACCTGACCTTTCATATATATGAAACTCAATGTCAAGTCAACTTGAATACCTTTACAAATAAATAATTAACATCCACTAAATTGTCTTACATAAAAAAAACTATGGTTTTGGTCGGTTGATACTGAAACTGGGTCACTCGGTTACCATTGAGTTCCTTGGTAACTGACCTGACTCACCTTACATTGAACCCCTTTGGTAACTGACCTGACTCGATTAACAATTAAATCCTTCAATTGATCACTGAACTTGGCTTCTTCTTAACTTCTACTTGGTTGATACTGGAGTCTTTTGAGCTTGGTTACTATTGCTAGTGCTTAGTTAAAGTGTAAAATTTGTGTAAAAGAAATGACAATATACAATTGAATAATTGTTTTCAACAATAATGAGGTGTGCAGGCTTCATTTTTGCATCTACACTCTATGGCAAGGCACTACATCAAGAAATTCAAGAGTTCACTGCATTCAAGCAAGAAATTTTCCCTAAGCATTGAAGGATTCTTTGTGAGTGTTCCTCTTCAAGATCTAGCATATTTTTGGCCATCAAGGGAGGAGATATAAATTAAGGAATTAATGATCTTATTTATTGATGAATATTTACATCCATGGCTCCATGATGTGGTTTTGGTATATTCATTACAATTTTTGGAGATATCTTACGTTCTACATACCAAATTCAACATCTACAACATACAACAAGGCAAAATCCTTATTCACAAGGGTTTCTACAAGCAAGGTGAATACTTACATTTATCTTGTTTCCTTTACATACATTTACATTTTAAATTCAAGGTTGATTCCTCAACATAGGGCTTGATCAAGGCAAGCCCTCATCCACCCAAAAATAAAAATTTGAATTTACTATGTGCAAGAAAATGATAGAGAATTTGTGGTTGAAGATATCGAAATCACTCAACAAAAACTTTTCAAAAAATATAGTTTGGCCTAGTTATAGTGCCCCAAGAAGATGGTAACTTCATGAAAAAGTGTTTAAAAGAATTTCCATCAAATCAACCTTTTCTCTAAGCCTCAACCAAAAAAGTAGTTTTTGGGTTTTCTGTTTTGTTTAGATATATGCTTTTATATTTTCAGTTGTAGCTCCAGATCCACAATTTTCAAAGGAAAAACATGCTTATCTCTACCTATTTCAATATGAATCATTTATCTTTCATTTCAATTCATAATTTTAGAATAATTTTGTATCTTAATTGGGTTGATTGTATACATTTGACATCTAGATTTACATTACTTAGTCAATTAGTTCAATTTTGCATACACATTTCCACACATGGGATCAAGAGTATTTCCTTGTATTGCATTCCTTTTTACAATTTAATTTTGGTATTTTTATTCATTCCTTCATTTGGGTTTTGCTAATCTAATTTAAATTGAAGAAGGAATCATACTTGAAGATTCTTTTTCTTCCTAACACACATATTTGAATATTTTAGTCTACGAAAAGTGGAGGCCTACATCCTATTAAATTGCTTCCATTTTTCAACTAAATATTTTGGTGAACCCAAATTGTGACCCTTTCTTTTTGGAGTTATTTTTTTTATTTTGTGTGTTTATCTTCTTTTGGTGAACCCGTGCATTACTTTTTTTATTGATTTTGGGAGTTATATTTTTCTATATTTTGTGTGTGTTTATATATTTTTATGCTCTTTCTTACATTTGTATGGTTAGACCTCATTAGAGTTTCCTTTTGTGATCTCCCCTTTTATGATCTTAATTACATTAATTCCAACCTATAGCATTCCCACTAGGAGAAGTTCAATACTTGTGGTCTCCTTTGATCTTGATTCCTCTTTTCCTCGTAGGACTCATGATTATACTAATACTTTCCTCAAGATCTCAATCCTACTTTGTGACACAACTCTTCTCAATAATCCCATGATTAAGATGAAGCCTTAAGATTTTCTCCTTTCTAAGTTGATAATCTCTCTCATGAGTTTGATTAATTGGAAAATTGGCTTGCACAAGAACATAAAAGCCCAATAATGTTTCAACTATTGAGGTTGTTAAGAAGCTTATTAATAATTATGAAAATAACATATCTATCTTGTGTGGTATATCTCACCTTATTAACACTCATTCTAAGTCTTTAAAGGAGTGTGATCAAGAGTTAGGATATAATCCTTCTTCTACAACCTTTGAACCTTCTATTTTTATTTCCTCTACTCTTCCTATGATTCCTACATATGCACCACCTCTCATGACGAATTCTACACAACTATCCCCTCCTCTAAGTGTTGGTCATCCTAACCTTTCACTTATTATGAGTGTTCCTCCCATTTTCGTACCTATTTCTTTACCTTCAAATGACATGGTTCCTTTTACATATTCTAGTCCTTTACCTATTCCTTCTAATATTCCACTAATATATTTGCATCTTCTTTTTTCTTCCTACAATTTTCCTAATACATACTATATATATATATCCACTATTGCATCTACTTATTACGTCATCAGTATCTTAGTTCAAACTGCCACTACATTTGAACAACAAGTGGCTCAATTCACTCAATCTAAGTTCAACATCCCTACATGTGACATTGCTAATCCCATTTCCTTAGAGATCCTTTGTGTTGTTCTACCACAACATTTTGAGATACCTCATCTTGAGACTTATAATGGTAAAGGTTATGTTGTGATTCATGTTAGGACATCTCAAACTATCTATAATGACTTTTCTCACGACTATAGGCTCATGTCTAAGTTGTTCACCGACACTTTTAGGGATAGACCTGTGTAATGGTATTGATCTTTAACCTTATTCTTTTGATTCTTTTCAAATGCTTGCCAATGATTTCATTCAAAATTTTCAAAACAATATTGGTCCTCAAATTTCTTTAATGCATTGCAAACAAAATATTAAGGAAAAAGTGATTGATTTTATTGCTAGATTTAAACAATTGTATGCTCGAATTTCTTATCATGTTCCTGATCATGATATTCAATGTATCTTTTATTTATGATTTGCAAAAATAAATTAAAGATAAGATTCTCGTTATAATGTATACTTCATTTTTCATATCTTTGTCCAGTGCTTCACCATTACTAGTTGGGTAAAAGTAAAAACAAGTGTCACCCTTTTACAAAGGAAAAGGCTAACAACAAGAACAAAAAGTGTTAGACTTCAATGATGTAAAAGTGATATTTTTGTTTTGAATTTTAAAATGGTGTAAACTGATGAAATATGTATAAATAGATGAATTTTATGTTTGGTATTTTATTTTTATTTTGAAATGGTATTTTTTTAATTTTTCAATGGCTTTTTTTTACTATCTAAAAAATAATTCAAATCAGGGATTATAATTCCCACCACAAAAATAAATGTAAATAAATGATTTTGCATCTAATTTTAAAGTATGTTTTAGATGACATATGTAGCTAGAACTATCAAAAAGAAAGATTCAAAAATGTTGTATATTTTGCCTATTATAGCTATTCCAAGTTTGACTTTTTCAGAATTTAACTATTGTATGTTCCCACCATCTTTTCCCTAGAAAATCTATGTTAATCAATAAACAAGTTATATATTGTTGAAGAAGACTCTCTCCTCTAGAATAATTGATAATTTACTGTTTTTGTCAATATCATCTACTATTTTTTTTATCTTTTTTCGAATGTACATCATCTTCTATGTTGAAATACCTACCTACTTGCTATAATATGTAATAATTGTAAATGATATGTACTTGCAATTTTTTTTTAAATTATATGTGCATAATTTTGATTCTGAGCTCTATCCAGTGGTTTTTTTTTGAAACCCTAATTTTAATGTTCAAATCGGCTTGTGATTTCTAACTAGAATTACAAACATCCTAGACAAAGTGCCGCATCAGATGACACATATGCAGTTTCAATTGCACCCATTCCGGTCGAAATTGTTTCGGCCATAAGGGGTTCAATCGGACTACCATTGGTCACCCACGATCGCATGCACATGACCAATCACTTAAAAGTTTAAGTTTTGATTTTCTTTTTAATTATTTTAAATGTTTACATTTCTTCAATTAAATTTTGATTAAATAAAAATTAAGTCATGTATTTTGAAGATTTGATTCAAAAAAATAATTTATTTAAATTTTATTGATTTAAATCAATTATATGATATAAATTATTCTAAATTAGGTTATTTAAATTATTTTTAATATTGAAATCAATTAATTAATTATATTATTTGATTTAAATCAATTAATTGAATAGTTTATTTAATTTAAATAAGTTATTGTATTAGGTAAGACCCTATAACACAATGGTAACTTATGGGCATCTCATCTGGGAGGTCTTGATTTTAGCTCGACCTTAACACATAATAATAATTAATCTAGGCTTCAACCCATTACCTATCCAAAAAAAATAGTAATTGTATTTATTTTAATTGTTTTAAAGAAGTATTAAAATTATTTGTTTTAAATCAATTTAAATTATATATATATATATATACTTAATGATTTTATTTTATTTTGGTCATGCATTAAAAATTATAGCAACCTCATGCAACTAGTTCATCTGGTTTTTTTTTTTTTTTGATAAGTATTTTAATTATTTTATTTAAATTAATTAATATATTTAATCATTTTGTTTAATCTAAATTTAGAAACCCCTGGATGCAACTAATTCATCTTAAGATTATGTAGTTTTTCATGCAACCAAATATAACAAGCTTCTAAACTTGACAAAAAAAAATCTAAATTTCCTATGATATAGTATTTTGTATATTAGTAAATTTGAAACTCTTTTGTATAGAGGTGATGCAAAGCTATATCTTTCAGGTTTTTATGCAATGGGGAATAAAGCAAAAAGAGCAAAAAGATATGATCGAGTAAGAGATGAACAGAAGAAAGGATGAACAAGACACATTGTAGAGCCACCAACTGAAGACTATTTGATTGAAGTTGAAGATCATGTTTAAATTCTAGAAAGTAGTAGGAATATCTACAATTTTTTCTATTGGGTTGGACAATTTGATGGAGATGGATGAAGAATCTCTTTTTGGAAAGGTATTATTGAGCCAAAGATTGCACACTTTTCCTCTTCCAGGGTCTACCCCTAGGTCCTCAACTTAAGTATCTGGGTATTCCTAACCCTCGGTGTTCGTTTTGTGGTCAACTAGAGTCTATCCTACACATTTTCTAGTTCTGTCGTAGAGCTCAACAGTATTGGCTCTGGATTCATGATTTTTTTAGACCCTTTAGGGAAGATCCTTTTTCCTGGCATATGATCCTATTCAGGGATGCCACCAGAATTCCCTTTAATTTTTCTTAGATTTGGCATGCTTTCAGACTCGAGATTTTGTTCACTTTATGGAAAGATAGAAATGCAATGCTTTTAACTTGCACTTTTCTTGATATCAATGTTTATATGTATACTAAATCTTGCATATGTAATAATATTTTTCTCTAGATTCAAGTACAAGCTAACAAGGTGGCCTTAGAGGTGGCCCACTAAAAAGAAGTATTCAATCATTGGGGCAATGCTCCATGTACGGTTGCTTGAGTGCCACCAAATTTTGCTTTGGCAAAGAAAACACTACCTCATGGGAGTCACCAAGGGTGCAGCTCTTCGGCTTGCCACTCACAGATGCCCTACTCTTAGGCCCCTTGTCACTCTTCTAGCAGTTGGGATGTTCAACGTCATCGCTCTACCTCTTTGCGGCATGGCTCTGGGTGGTCCCCAATCACTCCTCCTACCTTTGCCAATTGGTCATCTCCTCTTGCCTCTAATCCCAAGTGGTCCTTTCATCACCTAGACCTGGCCATTTCACCTCTTAGGTCAAAGGGAGAAGATAAAGATAAAGCTACTATTGTTGATGATGGATGGGCTCCCCCTGAGTCTCCTTCCAACCACGTGCATTATTGGGGTTTTAATGATCGGCAATATCCTCCTCCCTTAGTCAACACTACTATGGTCGCCTAAGGGTTGGTTTAGTCTTTTTTTTATGAATAGTTAATTGTATCCAAAGTGGTTTTGAGTGGACTCTTGCGAGGTGATCTTGTATCCCCTAGCCCCTTTTTGTGAATATTTAACTTTAATATTTAATCTAATAGAGAAGGGACTATTCATCAACAATATGTGGGAGCAATATTTTGAAGAAAAAAAAAATATTCGAGTGGTAAAGCACAATTATTTGTCAGGCTATTCAAGAAAAGAGAAATGAAACCCTTTCTAGATTTTTTCACTATGAACAATAAGAAAATCTCCAAAGATCATGTGGGTAAAAGCACAAACATGTGTCACCTTTCATAAAGGAAAGTGATATCTGAATGTAAACTCTTCAACTTTAACGACATAAAAGTGGAATTTGTGTTTAGAATTTGAAGATGATGTAAACTAATGAAATGTGTAAAATTGGATGAAGTTTATGTATATAGTTTTTTTTAAAAAAATTGAGTAAAATTTTTATTTATTTTTGAATTTTTAAAGTCTATTTTTTAATTTTTTTTAAATGTTGAAAATATAGAGTTTTTTTCCCGTCAAACAAATATATGCAAAATGATCATATTTTGGTTTGATTATGGAATATGTTAGAGTTGACATGAATACCTAGTGCACCAAAAAAAAAAATGAAATTTGGCTAATATTTTCAAGTTATTATTGGTCAAAGTCAAAGTTATCAAAAATTGATAGTTTTTTCTCCAGTCAAAACTTTTTCCATCAAATCTACATATTTTTTTTAAAAAATTACATATTCGTGAAGAAGACTCTCTCCTCTAGTGCAGCATTAAAAAATAATAATTTTTGAACATGATTTATTATTTTTTTCTATTTTTGAATAGACATCTTCCTCAATCTTAAAATACCTACTTATAATATTTTCAAATTATAACATATTATCCATAATCAAAATAATAATAAAATTATATGATCATAATCTTGACTTCGAGACCTATAGAAGTATATTTTTAGTTTTTTTTAAAACTTCATTTTAGTAGGTCAAATCGGCCTTCAAAGTGAGATGTTTATAGAAGTTCTTATTTTTGCTTGTGTGGCTGCCACTTAGGATGCCACATAGATAGTTATGGCCAAAACCATTTTAGTCATAACTCTTTCAGCCGAAGGGTTTCGCCCGTAACCCTCGTCAACCTATTAAACCACTAGTGATTAATTTGGCGGTTTCATATTAAAAAATTTGTTTTCTTCTTTTTTTTCAAGAAAACTGTGAAAAATAAAAGAGCATTTTCAGAAGACAACGATTTTTGAAGCCATTTTCAGCAACTATTTCGCATATTTAATCAAAACTGCGAAGGATCAAATATTTTTAAGGTGTTTTTTCTTGTCTACTTATTTTTATGTATTATATATTGAAGCATTAGCTAGTATTTAGTGAAATCTAAATTAAATTTTTTGTTTCTATAGATTAAAGTATTCAATGAGCAATAAAAGGAAAAGTTCAAGGAAATATGATAGAATAAGAGATGACAAAATGAAAGGTCATACAAAACATAACCAAAACCAACCTACTATAATTCTTGAAGAGGATCAGATCCATAAAGAGAATGAAAGTAATGAAGAGGAAGAAATTGGCACTTCTAATGATAGAAAAAAATTAGAAGGCATAGCAAATTTGATGGATTTGGATGAGGAACTACTTTTTAGCCAAATTCCATCTAAAGATATGATAAATGATAACACTATTAGAAAGCATTGTCAAAACATGTGGGATGAATATTTCAAAGAAAAAGTATATTTGGACAGGCACAATTATTTGTCAAGTTATTTAGGAGAAAAGATATGAGGCCTGTTTTGGAGTTGTTGGTTGTTGGTAACAGGAAAAACCATGTGCATAATATTAATAAAAAAAAAAGTTGAAAACTTGCAAATTGCTTATAACAAAATTGACAACACAACTCGAGGAGGTGATTTGAGTAATGCACGTAGAGCATTCATTATCTAGCAAAAAATTGGCACATAGAAAATAGGTACATGTAATTTTTGATGTACTACATATATCTAGAAGAACTATTCAGAGATACATCAAGAGGAGAAATATGCTAGATGATAACATTGAGAATAACTGGGTGAATATTTCTAGAGTTCGTCAAAAAGATAAAATTTTTGAAGATGTAAAAAGATAAGTTATTGAATTTTGGACCACACGTTCTCGTGTTTCTTCCAACAAACATGATACTATACAAATTAAAGATCAAGAGACAGGGGCCAAAATTGAACATCCAAAACATTTCAGAGATATAACTCAAAGTGAATTATTTCAAACATTCAAGCAAGAATTTTCAAATGTCAAAATATGTCAGAGAATGTTTGAGAGTTTGCGTCCTTCATTTGTATGCATAAATAAGATGCATGAAACTTGTTGTTGTCAAAATCATGTTGAATTTGGTCTAAACTTGCAATCATATAAAAAAGTTATGGCAGTACTTGATCCTAATTTGGTCATCCCTAGTAGTACAACACAATTTGTGAAGTCCATATTATGTGATAAATTAGAATATTCAGATGAGTTCAAAGTGCAATGCATCAAAAATCAGTGTGAAGATTGTGGAGATTTACACAAATTTTCAATGCAAATTGAGAATATTAATGAATTGACACCAGTTTCATGGATGAGATATGAATATGAGACATACCAAAATAAGATAGGAGATGAATCCAAAAAAAATGTATTGAAGGAGAGTGAATTGTGTTATGATGAGTTTATGACCAAGTTTCGTCCATTGATATATCCACATATCCAACATTGTCATGGTGCACGTTGGCAAGCTAAATAGTTTCGTGATTCCAAAAATTGTTTTCCACCTGGTTGTATACTTTCAATTGTAGATTTTTTTGAGAATTATACATTTGCACCTCAAATAGAGCTTCAAGGGCAATATTATCATTCTGAACAAGTTGCACTATTTGTGCAAGTGACCTATAGACATGCACAATTTGAGGTGGATGAGATAAAAAAGTTGGATAAAAATGAATGCATCATCATCAAAGAGGTTCATTTCTATATTATTGATGATAGAGTTCATGACAGGAGTTATGTGGCTCATTGTTTTGCAATATTCTCTAAAGATCTTAGAAATCATGGAATAAATGTTTCAAAGCACTGGATTTGGCCTAATGGATGTGCAATTTAGTATACATGAACTTACACATTTATTTAACTTTATTTTAACTTATATTTATTTTTAGATGCCTATTTTGATTTGACACATGTACATAGATAATTGTTTCTACTTATCATTTCATGTTCACAAGAAAATTCAAATCTGCAAAAGCATTTAATTGGTTACCAATGCAACATGCTAGAACCAATGTTAGGTTTTTATGGAATTTCTTTGAAAGTGGACATGAGAAATGGGAGCATGATGGAGCAAGAGTATGTATAAAGTGTGTGCTTCAACAACATGAACTTGCAAGTAAATATGAATTTAATGTGCATGTTTAATACTTGTAGCATATATTTTAAATTATATATATGCATGTTGTATGTACATACAGGGAATAGGATAAATAGTGCAAATCAAATTGTTGAATCGTGCAAAGTTCATTTTGCTACTTGAGATACTCAATAAAATAAGCGTTACTTTTGAGAAGTGAAAGGTGAACTTTATGTTCATTTTTAATGTATTTTTCAAATTCTTGAGTTTTTTATTAAATATTTATTTTGAAATATGAAAATTACTTTTTGTATTTGTAACAGATATAGATCAATCTAATCCTTCCAATTGTCAAATGATTCTTGGTATTAGAAGTTTACATCAAGTGATGACTACAAGAAACCATAAACCTCCAGTGATTAAAGTAAGAGAGAAAAGATGGTTTTTTGATGACTGCATCAAGGACAATCTAGTGAGTTTACATGAAAATATTGTGAATGGATATGTTTCACATTGGGATTTGAAGGAGATAGTTAGAAAGCCTCCTTTTGAAGATGTTGACATTGACATTGACATTCATGATCTTGTATATTCAGTTGATTATGAGCGCATTTCTGATTTAGTTATGGCAGGTTTGTGTGCATATACATATATGTAAATTAATATACATGTATATTCATTTTAAAATTAATTTATATTTATCTATTTTTATATACATGCAGGAGAGATTTTTGCAGTTCAAGCCTTACCAAATAATGCAGAAAATGTGGACTATTATCTTTTAAGATGCACAAAAACAAAACACAAGTTGCTAGAAGGAATTA
Source organism: Cupressus sempervirens (assembly GCA_028749045.1). NCBI lineage: Eukaryota > Viridiplantae > Streptophyta > Pinopsida > Cupressales > Cupressaceae > Cupressus > Cupressus sempervirens. The sequence continues at coordinate 526,122,717 of CM053788.1, forward strand.
TAGATGTTGAGAACAATGATATCCAATTGGATCATTTGTTATTAAAGGAACATATTATCAACAAACAAGGGTAACTGATAGTATTATTGAATTTATTGAATATAAGCCTAGAGGAAAAGGTTTACATTATAGTAACCATGTTATAGCAAAAAAGTTATAGTTTGAAGCAATACAAAGAAGAGGACATCATAGAAATCAAAAGTGGAAACTGTCTATTGAAGAACATGAAAAACTTCTAGAGATAATAAAAGCTAGAGAGGATCCTAACAATACAATGTTTGTGGAGCTCTAGTTTACCTATGTACTTATTGTGGAGCTCTAGTTTAGCTATGTCTATATAGATCTTATACTTTCACATTTAATGTTTGTTGGAAATGATTGAAATGATCGTGAATGAAGAATAATGGAACTGGTAAAGAATGTTTTAAATCTTTGTTTTGTTAGTGATGTCAAACTTGCTACTTGCAGGAATGACAATTGCTTAAGTGATCCAAATACTATCAATTGGTTGATTGTCAAGGAGGTGGAAATCAATAAGATGTAACTAGAGTACCTAGAGAAAGGTTGAAGTTATGATGTTGTAATGAAGTATAAGGATCAACTAAGCTATTGATGAAATAGTGTATTGATGACATACTCTAAGAGGTTGGACACACTAAGACACATCAAAGATGTAAGGTTTAACTAAGTCATTTGTAAAGCCTAACTAAGTTCATTAGAGAGAGTCGAGCAAGCTAGTTAGAGCTGAACAGATTCTTAGTTGAAGTCAAGCAAGTTCAACTTTAGTGTGTGCCGAGTGATCTTTAGGTGCCGAGTGAAGATCAAGTGCCGAGTGATCTTCAGGTACCGAGCAGCCTTCAGGTGCCGAGTGAAGATCAAGTGCCTAGTGATCTTCAGGTGCCAAGCAGCCTTTAGGTGCCGAGTGAAGATCAAGTGTCGAGTGACTTCGGGTGTCGAGCATGATATAGGAGCCGAGTGATATTCAGGTGTCGAGTAACACAGAATTGGTCAGGTGTCAAGCATCAGTAAACCAATGATGTCGAGTTGTTGCATTATTTGTTAAGTCAAAGATTTTCTAGATCAGTAGCGATAAGTTTGTTACATTGAATTTTGTGAATTAGTTGGATGATAAGGATGATGAGTGGATGTCACTGAATTTTAGGTAAACCATGCAAACCAATTCAAGGTGAATGCTAATGGATTTATCATGAAGTTTTTAGAAGAAGCAATTTGGAGGAAAAATAATACCGTTTTCTCAAGCTCAAATCAAGATTTGAGCGAGAAATGAAGAACATAACTTCTTTATAAGGAGTCATAGGTCAGAGATCAAGTGTGCATGTATGAGAGGGAGTTGGTCATAAGTATGGTCGTGCGAAGAAGCCAAGGGGTGTAAGTACAGAGCATCAAGACTCTGAGTTGATCAAGTGATCATGGAGTGCATTGGCATAACGAGTGGAAGAACTCAAGGAGACAAATCTTGAAGGGTGAACAAGTTGTCAGCACTACAAGGGAGGAAAGCCAAGCAAAGAAAAGAACTGAAGAGTGATCTAAAATTTCCAAGGTTAGAGTTACAATCTGAACCAGGTCAAAACCCTTCTAATACTCTCTTACCATTGTATTAGATATTGAAATCCTACATTGCTAGGTTAGCTTAACAGCTAGGTGGATAAGCCTCAAGAAAAGGATAAAGAGATCCCCAGGAGAACGATAAAGAGATCCTTAGGAGGATAGGAGACCCTTAGAGAGGGATGAAAGATTCTTTTGAGAAGGTGATTGTAAATCCCATGGACTTGGGTAAGCCTAACAGCTCTATGTAAATCCTTTAATAGGGTGAGATTTCAAGTTGAATTTTCTTAAGTCCTCTAACAGGGCACACTCCTAACAGGGTGTAAAAATCCTTTAACAAGGTCACATTTAACAATGTGTTGTAGCCTTTAACAAGGCAGACCATCAGAAGTGGTCGAAATCAATTGCGCAGTTATTTTGTGGGTATCATCCCCACCCCAATTTTACCTTCTTATTCCTGGAGGGTTTCTGGCTCATCAAAATCCCTAGTGTTATGGTGTGATGCATGTTATCTTTCATGGTTGTTTAATGTTTAATTGTATGCATGATAATTTCAGTTATGTGCCATTAAGGATTAGAAGAAAAAGTTGTATTGGACATTATTGGACCTTGAATAACTGATTCACCCCCCCTCTCAATTATTTTAAAGAATTCTAACAATGTTGACAGGATATTTGTTTTATAAATTTGTATACATTGGATCATTTATCTTGGATATGCGAAATTAGATATGTTTTGTTATTTTTATTCAAATTAGATATGGATATCTTATTTAAGGCAACCTCTTAGGACCTCCCCTTAGGACTACCTATTACCTAAGCTCCCCTTGAGACCACCTATTAGGACATCCCCTTAGTACCACCTTTTAGGACCTCTCCTTAAGACAACCCCTTTAGTATTTGTATGTATTTATATACATTGCTTATGTTTTCTTATGATTGTTAATGCTCTTATGTATTTATGTATATAATCTTTATGTTCTTATATGTATTAACTTTTATTAATTAAATGTTGTAACATGCATTCTTTAGGTCATACTCTTTATATGTTCTTATGTACGTGTATATGTTATATTCTTACCTATGCATTAATCTACATTCTTATATATGTATAATTTAGGATCTTCCCTTAAGACATGTCATTAAATATAGTTAATTATACTTAGATTAAGGCATTAAAAACAATAACATATACATAAACATGAATATTGAAAACATACATGTTGACTTTTAACATGAATATATATATATACATACATCTATGAAATAAAAAATACATTTTAATCTACATTCTTATTTATAATTTAGGATCTCCCCTTAAGACATGTCAGTAAATATAGTTAATGACACTTAGATTAAAGCATTAAGATGAATAACATATACATAAGCATGAATAAGGCATTAAGATGAATAACATATATATAAACATGAATAACACATACATAAACATAAAAGATTAAGACATTAAAAGATCAATTTAACATGTACATAAGGCATTAACTAGTACTCTTTATGTTCTTAAATATGTATTAAATTTATTGATTAAATATTGTAACACATACATTACAAAATAACACATGATCTATGAAACAAAAAGATGAATATTGAAAACATACATACATTCAACATGAACATAATATGTATGTCTATGTAAAATAACACATCTATGAAATAATGTATGTACCCATGTAAAATGTATCCAAAATACCATATAAAATGTCTCCAAAATACCACATCAACTGTCTCTAAAATACCACATGTATCAAATGTATCTGAAATAACATGTACAATCATGTAAAAGTATCTAAAATAAGACATGTATCTAAAATAACATACATATCCATATAAAAGTATCTAAAATAACACATGTATATGAAATAACATACATCTCCATATCAAAGTATCTAAAATGACATATATATATATATCCCAACATCAATGAAATAAACATGTGTAAACTAAGATCAACCACATCCCCCTCCTGATCCCTGACCCCAAAAGGCTCTACGATCTAGATCTGAACCCTATGTCAAATGAAAGAAATTTGTAAAATTATAAAATTATACATGTATACGTGCATGTATTATATCATATGTACAATATATATCTATCAAATTTTATTTTTAAAATACACAACATACTTGTAACTCATGTCGTGCAGGATTTGTTGGGGTCTGAATATCTCTAAAATGCAATAGACTATCACTAAGACCCTATAGAACACACATGTACATGTACACAAGTTAAATTGAATCACTCAAGAATATGTATGTATAGACCTAAGTACATACATATAAAAGATCTTGAGTATGCTAAATAAATTGTATACATGTGTAAATTATAGTAACAAATAAATATAAACATATATAAAATTACAATATTTACCATAGCATCATGTAATGCTCTGCCAATCTGACTGATATCTAAATCATGTAGTGATACAATAATATTTTGAATCATGGAATGCAAGTGCTCTAAGGCCAGACTATGTAGGAGTAGGTGTTACAGGATCCTGAGTAGGTGTGGGGACAAGTTTTGTGGGGACAGGTGTTGTATGGCCCTCTGTAGGAGCAAGTGGTGTAGAATGTGTAGGGATATCCTCCTGTCTCTATGAGGGTTGTGATCCTGCTGTGCATGACAAAATATGGTTGATCTGTCCACCAATGTCACAAAGAGGAATCCTTGTGACTATTGACAAGGCCTAATATGAACCAAGAAGATCAAATACTAAATAAGATGCCATACGACGTAATGCATCCACATCTGATATAGCCAAAACCTCTAGTGGTGATGGTATATCTACTATCTCATACAGATCATCAGCTCTTATGGTAGAGGATGCACCTATCAAAATGGGACCATGAGATCGTAAAATATATCTACCACATCTATCTAAAGATATCTCTTGTAAGTGTGTGGCAACTATGGCAATGCTAGAAAATATCTGACTCCTGATTGTATCATTAGGAATAGTCAAACCCACAACAATCATTTGGGACCTCTCAACATGACCAAAAGATTTGGACCCACCATTGCCCATTTATTAACAGGCACAGGGATGTCCACAGGTCTAAATCTCTCTCACAATTGGCCAAGGCCCGATCCAGCAAGACCTAGAAAATCTGTATAATCGACATCATGATGTAAATGAAATTCTACAAATAATTATTTGCAGAAATAAAGAGGAAACTCATCCTTTTGTGGCCACCTATGATGCACAGCTAACCATTGAAGATATATAAATGGAGCAATGAGCTACTCTATACACTTTGTCACCCTAGGCCTATCTATATAAAAGGGAAACATAGTCTTCACCATAGTGGTGGAGACCTCACCATCAATCTGTGTATACTTCACAGTGCCAATGACACTGTGAGAAAGGGAAGAGTAAAATGTCTCAATACTAATATCATCAAATGGGTTGTACATAGAGATTTTCTCGATCATCCGGCACAACTCATATCTATTAGAAATAATCTTCTCCCTATTAGGGAGAGTGGTAGAAGCCAACAGTGTAGAATCAAGAGAGTCAAGAGCACGAGATAACCTAGCAATAGTATCTGCAAACAAACATTGTCTCTCCTCAGAGGATGATGTCAGTCTATGTTTTGTGCCTAACTCAACACTACAACCCCCTCCCTGAACACTAGCCTCCCCTGAGGACGTAGATGCTCCACTAGTACCAGATGTCATAATGATATATGCAAAGATCTCTATCTATAAATGCAAAGTTAAGATACACATACATAAGTACATATAAAATTGAAAGTTAAATTTAATTTAAAACATGTATGTATATAAATATGTACAAAGTTGAATGTAACTAAAAATATGCACATGTTATTTAGTACATCTAGCTCATGTATGTGAATATCTAGATCAAATATGCACATCTAGCTCATGTATGTGAACAAAAAATATGCATGTATGTTATTTAGTACATATAAGTTTACTATGTTAATGTTTTCTAAAATGTAACAAATTTTTAGCTATCTTGACATCTTTTCAGAGTTTCATGTACATGTTATTATAGTTTCCAAGTTTTCTAAGTTTGAAGTTGGTTAAATTTTAAGTTTTCAAGTTTGAACAACTAGAACTTATTATAGTTTAGTTCTACCTAATGTTTCAAGTTACATGTTAGTTATCTATATAGGTTTGTACTATGTTAATGTTTTATCAAGTGTAATTACTTTAGTTATCTAAGTCTCAACTTGAATTTTCTATGTTTGATCATGTAAAATCTACATATATGATTAAATGTACATATTTAATTATAAAATACTATTAAGTTTTTTATCTTTAACATATCAAGATCTAACTATACAAAGAAAATTAACTAGTCTAAATAATCAACTACTAAAAAAACACTTAAAATATAATTAATTTAATTATAAAACACTTTAAAATAATTAATTTAATTAATGCTAACATGTAATAACTAAAAAACATATATATATATATATATATATATATATATATAAAACTAAAAAACACACACATATATATATATAATGCACTTACCTGTTATGACCGACACACTCTAACCACTTGAAAATTGCAACAGTGAAATGATCGCCTACAAGAATTTTTTTGATATTTATAAATCCACCAGGGTTACGGCTGAAACCATTTCGGTCTTAACCCCCTTCCATGTCAACACAAAAAAGTGCCACATCTTTACAGATGTAGTCATTTCGGCCGAAACTGTTACGGTCGAAACCCTTTCGATTGTAACCCTATCAAATATCACAAATGGTGACACAGGTTTGTGCTTTTACTCATGTAAAAGAAGCAATAGTTCAAATTTGATAGATGCATTTAATGCTATTGATAAAAATTTAAAAAAAGTTGAGTAGCTGATTTAAGTGTTTCACGAAGAGCATTGATGACTATGATTACCAAAAAGAGCTTGTCATAGAAAAAACAAGTTTGAGAAATTTCAAAATGGATCAATCTATCTAGAAGAATCATTCAAAGATATATCAAAAGGAGAAATTTACTAGATGAATTTTGTCAATATGGCTAGGTAGGATGAGTTAGGGTTTTCATTTATGCAAACATATATCTCAGATTAAAATGGTAGAATATACAGTTGGAGATTCTATAGTCAGAGACAAAAAATTGTTTAAGTTATAGATAATTCCACTGCCAGTACAAAGATAGTTTTTGGTATTGCAAAGGCCATAGAGATATTTGGCATGTGTACCATTAAGGATGAGTAGACAAAAACTTTCATGGTGATGTACTCAAGTGTGCAAATTAGTATGGATAGTGCAGATGAAGTTACATGTAAAATACCAGTAAAGGTAATCTACACAACATAACAGAGCACAACAAAAATAGAGGAATACCGTATTAAGGAAATATTTTGGTCATGATCTAATTACTTAATTGTGTAGGGATGACATCCTAGATATTTATCATAAGTTAGCATAATGTGTGAATGCATCAAGCCGACTACATGAGTTTTTGTGAAAGAAGAGAGTATAAGTAAAGAGTCACTACTTGTGAAGTATGACAAAGTGTGGCAATGTGAATGTGAAGTCTATTCTGCATATGTGAATTGAGTATGTGATATGTGAAATTGTATGAGAGATATATGATGCAAATTCTAATATAAGATCAAAGTTATGTGAAGTACAGTAGTCAGCAATAAAGAGGGTCTTGTATCTATCTCATTTTGTTTAAAGGCACTATATTGTATAATTGCATGTTAGGGAAGTGGGCTCTTTGTGCATACATTTGTATTTGCACTACCAACTCCTAACATGGTTGAAGAAACTCCTAACAGGGTTGAAGCAACTCCTAACAAGGACCGAGACACAATATGTATTCATAGACTCCTAACAAGGTCAATATCCTTAACTGGATTCTTTTGTTTGGTGGATTATTTTTTGGGTGTCATCCCCCCCATGGTTTTCCCTTAGCCAGGGTTTTTCTAGTTAACAAAATATGGTGTTATGAGTTCTCTTTGTGTATGGTTTTATTTACTGTTCAACATTATTGGTTTACTTTCATATGTATGTTGCAAAGTAATTAATAATATCCAATTGTGGACAAAAGTTTGTAGAATAATGATTCACCCCCCACCCCCCTCAGTATTATCTATTTCTAATAATTGGTATCAAAGCATAATTACTCAGAAGAGGCTTAACAGCTTGAGTAAGATCCCTATGGATATGGAATAGTTAAAGAGGAATCTTAAAGAAGCCCTTGAGCAAATTGTTCTTCTTATAGAAGAAAGAGACAACCTAAAAAAAGGTATGAAGATGCAAAAGATTACATTGGTAAACTGAATGACAAAATAGACCATCTCAAATCTAGAAAATAATCTAAAGAGCATACTAGTGACAGTGATGAAGTAGCAACCCTAAGAAAGAAAATGAGATCTTGAAACATGAGTTTAAAATTGTTGAACTTGAGTTTGAAGAAGGATGATAGTAGGATTGCACCAGATCTAAAATTTGAGAATGTAGACCTCGGATCCCATCTGAATGGAGTAACATCTAAATTATATTCTATCAAAATAGAGCACGCAAAAATATAGAAGTACAATACCATTGTGAAAGGAGAGTTAACTCAGGCTAAGCAATAGTTAGAAAAAATTTATTCTAGTAGTGAGAATAGTTATTCTATCAGAGATTTTCATATGATAAGACAAGTTTTGGATATCTTATTAGAGAAAAAATAGTCAAGAAAATTAAAGTTAGGAAGGAACCAGATCCAACTGTTGAAACCCATAAACCTAAAGAGATTGATTAGAATAGGATTGAACCAATAAAATCTATATATAAGTATCTAAATAAGTGGAGCAAGTTAATCTATCTGAGAAACATGATGAACCAAAACAAATAGAGCAAGTTGAACCACCTAAGGAGGCTAGATATGAATTCAGAGGTAGATGTTTTATACACAATGAAGTTGGTCATATGAAAGGAGATTTTATAGGTAAGTCTTTTAAACCTATCACTAATTTCTATTGTTATAATAATCATGGTTTTGGATATAAAGAAGTAAATTGTAGGAAAATTAAGTTTGATAGTAATAATGGAAATAGTAGAATGTTTAGGGATATTAACCCTATAGGTAATGAAAGAAGGAGGTCACAAAGCATATCCAATGATGGAGAAAGACCTAATGGAGTAAGAAACCAAAATAATATGTTACAAATCTAACAATTACAGACACATTGCAAAAAATTGTAGAGTACTAGATAATCAAAATGGAAATAATTACAGAAAGAATGCACCTATATGTTAGTTATGCAATAACTTTGGACACATAGCAAGATTTTGCAGAATGGGTAGAAGAAATTTCAACAAGAATCCTAACTACAAAAGGAACAATAATAGAAATGATATAAAAAATGATAATGGTAGCAATAACAGCCAGAAGGAAGCACTTAAAGAGCATGTTGGAACATTTAAGGAAGAATTTGTGAGAGAAAATAATCAAGAAAGTTCATATATAGTTTAAGAAGAATAGTATTTTGATGCACTTGAAAAAAGAATAAGATCAACATGGTGTTGATTTATCTTATTTGAATTAAGCACATTTTAACAAAGATAGAGCATCAGAAAGATGGAATAGGAGTTAGAAGTCGAGTTGATAGTTGCAAAATTAACACGAGGTAGTAAATATTATAAGGAATCTCTGTATAAGAGCACAAGTCATTTGGTAATCACATTTAGGAGAACCAAGACAAACAATTTTTCTAGTTAAAAGAGTAACAATTTTTTAAAAAATTGGTAGATGCACAATTAATGTGAAGTTCAGTTTGAAACATTTAAAAGATGTGAACAAGATTTTGAGTACCATTCAATTGTATGAAGAGTTAAGGATCAATTGTGAGAGAATTAACAGTGAAGTAAAGGTGAATTTGAAGCATTCACAGTGCGAAGTGAGAAAACCCTAGTTTTATGAAATTTAGGTATTTTACAAAGCTTTTGAAGTATTTGAATCTACTGAAATGGAGAATCCTACTATGAGTGATGTTACCGAGAGGCCGAGATATGTGTTTAAGAAACACCCTTTCATATATCAAGTAGATGATCTCTTAGGAGCATTTTTGCAAGTTTCGAAAAATGTTCATGTAGAAGATATCAGGTCATACATTCACTGCAAATTTGAGAGTATTGGGGACAATGACATTAATAAGGATTTAGACCTAGAGTACCAAGGAGACTTGTCATTGAAATAAGAGTTCGCACACCTAAAGGAAATGAACATAATAAATCATATGTTCAATATGGATTTCGACAACCATGAATGGGGCAAAATTATTATGAGCCATATTCATGAAGGAATGTTTTGGGTTGGAGATATGCTTGTCATGATTGAAAATGACATATTCATAGGTTAACTGGTTTATGCAATGAAGACAAAAATCTATTCCATGAGAAGAACGTGAAGAAGATGGTGGAAACAAATCTAAAGACCAAATCAAATGGTAGGAATATGAGGATTGACCTCATAAAGCAAACAGATGTGAGAGTGATCAGCAAGATCATTGGTTATAAAATGAATCATAGCTCAAGATTGAACTCAGTTTCTGTTGGATTCTTACATGTAGCATACATGGTGATAGCTGAGAAAGAAAAGGTTAATGTATGTGATATTTTGAAGCATCAACTATTATGTAACATGGAGAAGCTAAAGAAGACAAGAAGTATGGTGTTCAGGTTTGAGTCACTACCGATACACCTATTCTTCCAAGTTATTAGGCAATTCCTAGTATGCTTGATAGGGAATGGGATAACAACAATAAATACACCATGAAATTGGTGACATATCGCTACAAGAGATAGTCTGAGGAAAGGATTGTTGAAGACAAAAACAAGAAGATGAAAAACTTTCAAATTATGATGAAGTAGAGATTCAAGATACCACCCTTGCTAGTGGAAAAGTTCAAAGAAGACATATGTTTCACAGTTGAAATAGTTGTAACCTATATGGAGGCAATTGTATCGAGGGTTAAGTTCATAGATACTATGGGCTATGAGTTGAGTGAAGATATAACAGAAGGGTATGGGAAGATCATACTTGAGTCTGAAAAGGAAAAAGACACTCCTAGATGGGGAACCTATGTAGAAAAGATCAGAGTAGTAGAGAGAAAGCTTTATAGTAAGCTGATTAAGAAGAATGTTGAGAAGAAAATTGAATCAATTCTTAAAGAATTTGGAATGACCAAAGAAGAATTCAATGAGGTAAAGTGTATAGCCTTGGAGATAAATGCTAGTGGGAAAACAAAAGTAATGGTAGGAACTCCTATTGCCATTACAGGACCTTCAGAGGGAGTAATAATAGCAGGATCTACTTTGTAGATACCTACTATTCCTTATGATGTAGTAGCACAAGTGCAACCCACTGTTGTACATCCACTAAAGAAGATTGATGAAGAGGAGGTACAGATCATAAAAGGTAAACCATCCACTCCACCAGCTAAAAGGAAATTAGAGAGACTCACTAAGGTGAAACAAGAGGTTAAGTCACCCAGCAAGAAAAGGACCAAGCAATTGTCAAGTGACCCTAGAAAGAGAAGAAAGACATTACAAATGGTTGAATCAGATGAGTCTGATGAGTCTAAAGATGAGGATAGACCAATAGAATAAGTATTTGGAGAAGACAGGACAGCCACTGGGAAGAAGCCTTGGAAGCCAAAGGTAGAGAATTTAAATATGCAAATCATCAATGATAACAATTTCAGTTAATTGAATAAGTTTTACATTATGTATAGCAATATCGATAGAATTCAATTAGACAATGGAGAATACAATTAGAGAATGGAGTAGTAAGAAATGTGATTTTGAAGAATAAAAGATCTAAAGATGTACAAAGACATATACTAGAGGACCTATATAATATGTTGATATTAGGAGAAGAAGAGTTATAAATAAGGATAAGAAAATAAAAGAGAATATGATCAAGAAGTTTTGCAAAGTCAATAATGATGAAGACATGCAAGATATAATGAAGGGTATTGAGCCCTTACTAAGAAATGATAGAAAAGTTATTCTTCTGATGGGAGACAATTACGAAGAAGTAAACAAGGAGACAAAATAAGTCATTATCAAATACTTGACTTCTATACCAAAAGTCAAAGAGCTGATCACAAAGTTAGGGAGAGCAATTCCTATATCTATTGAGCAAATTACACCAGCAACAGTGGAAGCCAAGGATACTCAGATGACATATTTATCTTTATAGATCTCTATTGGGATTGATGCCATGCAATTTGGTGCCACAAAGGTCACAGTAAATGTCACAAAAGATCCTTTCAAGGATCTTGGGCCAAAAATTGTTGGCGATATCATCGATTACTCCAGCTCAGATGAGGAAGAGGAGAAAAGAAAGAATGAAGCCCAAGAGAAAAGGAGAAAATAAGAAGAGGGGAAGAAGAAGCAAAGAGTAGAAAATGAAAAGAAATAGAAAGAAGAAGAGAAGAAAAATATGAAAGAAGAGGATTAAAAAAAAAGAATAAGAAGAGAAGAGAATAAGGAAGAAGAAGAAAAGAAGAGAAAAGAAGAAGAAGAAGAGAAGAAGCATAAGAAAAGAAAAAGAAGGAAGAAGAAGAGGAGAAGAAGAAAAAGGATGAAGAAATCAAAGAGAGTAAGATGAGAGGAAGAAAGAGGATGAGGAAAAGAGAAGAGAAGAAGAAAGGAAGGAAAAAAAAGAGGAGGATGAGAAAGAAAGTGCAACTAACACATCTCTCACCTTAGTTTCACTAATTGGTTTAGATGATGATGATCAAAGAGAGTTGATATCATCCCTCAACAAGAATAAATAGGTCAAGAGTTTGCAAAAAACTCTTATGGAGTAAGTTTAAAATTGTAGGGAGTCATGACTATGAAGTCACTTGAACAAAACCCTAAGGATAGAGCCAAAGTTGTGATTCAAGCATTTGATGTTGAATTCACTAGTTTGTTAGAGGTTGTAGCAGCACAAGCTCAAGCCAAGCATGATGTGTAGATGTTTGATAATATCTATCAGAACATCAAAAATGATCTATCGGCCCTTGATAAATGCATCAAGTAATTAAGGAAGTGTGAGCTTGAAGGAAAATCTATTTATGAAAAATGTGCAATGTCTTTTAGTTTTACAAAAGACATTGATAATAAGCTTAAAGGGGAGTGTACAGAAGTAAAAGCATTGGAAAATCAATTAAGTAAACTTGGTGTGCAAATTGAAGAAATTGAAGCACAGATTAGCAAGACTTGTGATGAGATAAGTCTATTGGAGGATATAAATTCTAGGATAACAAATAGGTTCTCACTTCTAAGAGAAAACCTATACATGAAATTAAGCACAATTGGACGTCAATTGGAGGAATGTTTATCAATCAAGACATCCTTTGAAAATTTTGTTTACTCATATTTGAATGTAGTGGAGATTGCATCTTATGGGTTATACACTCTTCTCAACATTTCAAAAGGAGTAAAGGACTCATGGGAGAATAATATGAAGAGCCTTGTAGTCAGCTTTGGTGACTACATTTCTCACTTGACACCCTAAGAAGAGGTCATGAATCACAATTTTAACATGTACATAATTTTTTGACACCTTTTTCATTGATGTCAAAGGGGGAGAAGTATACAAGGAAAATTATATAAAGTAACAATATGTATAGAAAGAAAAAAATTATATACTAAGGGGGAGAAATATTACTTAGTATTGTATCTTAGATTAAGATGGAAGAATATATAGTTGGAGATTCTACAGTTGGAGGCAGAAAAGTGTTTAAGAGTTAGACAATTTCACTGGCAATACAAAGATATTTTTTGGTATTGTGAAGGCCACAGAGATATTTGGCATGTGTGTCATTAAGGGTAGGTAGAACAAAGTGTCATAGTGATGTACCTAAGTGTGTAGAAATTGTAGATCAATACAAACAACATGGATGAAGTTACAAGTAAAACACCAGCAAAGGCAATATACAAAGCACAATAGAAATAGAGGAATACAATATTAAGGAATTATTTTGGTCATGAAATAACTACTTAATTATGTAGGGACAAAATCCTAGATGTTTATCCTAAGTTAGCATAATGTGTGAATACATCAAGCTGACTACATAAAAAAAATTGTGAAAGAAAAGAGTATAAGTAAAGAGTTACTACTTGTGAAGTATGACAAAGAGTGGAAATGTGAATATGAAGTTTATTGTGCATATGTGAATTGAGTATGTGATATGAAAAGTTGTATGAGAGATCTATGATGTGAATTCTGATATAAGATCAAAGGTATGTGAAGTATAACTGCTAGCAATAAAGAGGTTTTTGTATCTATCTCATTTTGTATAAAGGCATTATATTGTATAATTGCATGTTAGAGAAGTGGGCTCTTCATGCATACAGTTTTATTTGTACTAAAAACTCCTAATAGGGTTAAAGCAACTCCTAATGGGGTTGAGGCTTTTAAAAGAGCCTAGTCCTCTAACAAGGACCGAGACACTATATGTAATTCATAGACTCCTAACAAGGTCAATATCCTTAATAGGACTCTTTTGTTTAGCGGATCATTTTGTGGGTGCCATCCCCACTAGGGTTTTCCCATCGCCAAGGTTTCCCTAGTTAACAAAATATGGTGTTATGAGTTCTCTTTGCATATAGTTTTATTTATTGTTCAATATTATTAGTTTACTTTCATATGAATGTTGCAAAGTAATTAATAATATCCAATTGTGGACAAAAAAATTTAGAGTACTGATTCACCACCCCCCCTCTCAATATTATCTATTTCTAACAAAGAATGTTGAAAAGAACTCGGTTCATATTTGCAAGTGTAAGAATTTGGCTTAGGCCAGAATTCACCCAAGACCAAGGAACTCAAACACAAGCACAACAATAGACCAATAGAGAGAGAGTATGATCAGAATGACGATATATTCATTCAATATGTCATATATGCCATATCAAGAGTACACTAGGAGTGCATGTATATAAAGGCCTCTAGAGAGCTTCTACAATGCATAGAAGTCATCAACATGATAAGTCATAGAACCAGGCACATGTCCACTAGATATGGGTTATCCTCCATTAAGCACGAAATTAAGTGTGATGATGTGAGGATAAGCCTACAATGGTGTATCACGCAAATCAATGGTGTAGACAACATGTGCTAAAATAGGGGTGCGAATAACTATGTTGTCTACAAGACAACTCAGTGAATGATGCAAACTCTAGTGTTGTAGACACCATGTGCATAATTAGAGTTGCATACTTCTGTAAGAGTACACAAACTCCTAAGTGTCTCACCTAAATAAATAATAGAATAATGTAAAATAATTAAAAGAATGCATTAACCTAAGTAAACTTAAGTAAAGTGTAAATAGTAAATACTTATTTACACCAACACCCCCCCTTAAGTGCAACTCAAGGGAATGCCCTTAAGCTTATGAAATCTAGGATGCAATGCATGATGGGTCTCGGCTACTAGGCCATGTTAGGTACCCATGTACATAATGAAATGCAACCTCTCATAAAGTAGAGAAAGAGGGAATACCTTGTGGGAAAAACCCTCCCCCAAAAAGAAAGATGAATAGGGATGCATGGATTGATGGAGTAATCAAGACCACCTCCCCCCCCCCCCCCCCCCCCCACCCCAAAACATTACAACATACATCCAATATATACATAAGAGAAAAATGAGAAGAGGAAGAGAGACAAGATAGGCTCCCCCACCCAAAGAAGAATGCCTGCTAGTGACTACTTTGATGAAGAAGTTGATCTAAGATTGCAGAATGGTGTTCCTCCCCTTAGGAAAAAACAATGCCAAAGATACAAATGAGATGCTTCCACTATGTGTGGAAAGAATCCCAAGGATAAGTGATGTCTCTGAAACCTGCTCAATTGCCTGAAGAACCTGTCTATCTCTGCAATTGATGAAGAACCCTTCTACAACTGTTGATCATTAGTATCCACAATCACGTCAACCTGTAATGATCAATCATGTAGAGAATGAGCAAGAGAGTCGGGTGAAGCCCTCATGAAAAATAAAGAAGGTGCTACTGCATCAAGAAGAAGAGGCAAACCATCTATACTATCCCCCAAATTTGTCACTAAAGCTAGACTTGGAATACTGGATGTACCCTACTATGCTAGACCTATCACTGTGGTGATATATGCATGTGGATTGAACTAATCTAGTGACCTCTCACTGCAACTATCGATAGAACCCCATGTATCTGAATCTGTTGAAGCATTATCGTTGGTGTCACTATCAATTTCCACATGGTATGATGTGCAGAGAGGAGTAGAGGACAAGTTGGGTAAACTTTTCTCAAAGTGAACATCCTTCTCCACAAAAATATGATGTACCTCTAGATCTAGAAGTCTATATGCTTTCACATCATCTTCATAACCAATGAAAGTACAAGGCTGAGGTGACTATGCCTTGCATCCCCTGGAAGATCTGTTTGCCCATGGAGGACAACCAAAGACTCTAAAGTGTGTTACAATAGGTTTTCTGCCACACCATGCCTCAAAAGGAGTGTTGCCATCTAAGGTTGGATGAGGAGATCAATTAAGAATGTGATTGGCACTACTAATTGCTTCAACTTCTAATGATGGATCTAGAGACTTGGCTTGTATCATGCAACTTGCCATAGACTTAAGAGTGTGAGTCCTCAATGCTACTACATCTGTCTTATCTAGATTGAATGCTGGCAGATTCTGAAGATCAATGCCCTCGAGTCTGTAAAAGTCTTTAAGTCTTCTATTCACATACATGCTTTGATTATCCCTTTGGAGAACTTTGATGGCTTTCCTGAAGGCTAGAAACTTGTCCGACACTTCATCCTTGCTATGAAGAAAGTAAACCCAAGTGTATCTTGAAAAGTCATCGATGAAGGTCAGTATGTAGTGACCCTGGCTGACTGCAAAAGGACCTGCTAATACCATGTGAACCATCTCTTTCTGTAACTTCCCCTCTAGATGCATATTCATTGAATCTATTGAAAAATCACTATGGGAAAAGTTGATTTGAGGTAGACCTTTGACCATTTGGTTTGTGCAAAGTTGATGAAGATAGCGAAAGTCAAGATGACCAAACCGTTGATGCTATAATTGCATTGTTGAATTGGATTGAGATAACAAGGCCTTTGAAGGAGACTTGGGCACAAAATGGGAGAAAGAGTACAACCTTTTGTTATGATTCACTTTCCCCACTGCAACCAAGGAATCATCTTTAAGACTATGCACCTGTACTAAGTTTGGAAGGAACTCAACTCTATGTCCATCTCCAAGGTGAGTGATTTGGTAGATTGAGAGGAGATTTGAACTTAGGTTTGGAACATAGAGAACATCTTGAAACTCTCCATTTTCCATTTCCACATTTCCTTTTCCTTCAACTTCCATTTTGGTATCATCTCCTACGAAGATGTGCGGTACCTTTGATTGCTTCATTGAAGAAAAATCCTCATTTGAAGAACCCATATGATATGAGGCACTTGAGTCAAAGATCCATTCCTTTAAAGAATTTGAATTAGCCATGAGTGCTTGCCCTTTGCCCTTGGAATCTAAAGAAGATCATTTATCCTTATAAGCATTAGGTATTGGAACATTATGTTTCTTCATAATATTGGTCAACTCATCAATCTTCTTAAGATAGCACTCATGTTCTTCATGACCGAATTTCGTGCAATAGGCACACTTTTTCTTCTCCTTATTGTTGCCCCCCTTCTTGTTTGAATTTGAGGAAGACTTGCCTTGTTGATTAGATGATGGTGTTGTCTTTTCTACATCCTCAGATTTGTTCTTCCATTTCTTCTTCTTACCCTTTCCTTGATTTGAAGATTGTCCAGCTGAATTTTGACAACCCTCATTATTGGCCACCAATGCTTTAGACCTAGGTGATTTGAGAATCCCCATTGATTTCAACTTCTTTTCTTCAGTATCCAACAAATCAGCATATTTATCAAAGTGACTTTCTTATAGGCAAACCCTAAAGTAGTCTTTGAGGTGTTAAAGGAAGAAACAAATGTGGAATACTTTGATGGCATCTTGTTATGTACGAGATAGATCAGTCTGTCATCTTTGATAGAACTCCCACAATCAGTAACCTTTGTCCTTAGTTCATTCACCTTGATGATGAAATCTTGTATTGAATCATATGATTTAGGATCTAAGGAGACAAGCTCATCTTCAATTTTGAACACATCCTCTTCATAAACTTTACCATAAAAGTTTTTGAGGGTATCCCAAGCTTCCTTAGATGTAGAACACTTCTTAATTTGATACATGATCTTATCATCAACCCCCAAACATATATCACCTAGGGCTTTCCTATCCATTGCTACCCAAGTTGAAATATCACTTGCCGATACATTATGACCTGCTAGTTTAGGAAGAGTACCATCTACATATTGAGAAACTCCATTGTCCATTAAGTGATACCACATTTTGATGGACCATGTTGCATAGTTTTGTGGAGTTAATTTAGGAAACTTAAAGTTGCCCATAATGTAGAAAATGAAAGAAAATTACATAACAAAGAGAACATAACACCAAAAACACACCCCCCTCCCCCCCTCTTTCACTAAATCAAGAAACCCCCCCAAAGAGATGCTTTTGGCACTTTATCAGTAATGAGATTACAATGGCCACTTGCCAATTTTGGCCTTTGTGGACTTCTAATTTTTCTTGTTACAACCTCTTAAAAGATTACAAATCTGGAACTTTACAATGTGCTACAATTCTGAAGCAATACAAAGCAAAGAAAGACCCTATTGCTGAAAGTGACACTTTGGTCCATACAACACTACAATTTGACTACAGATATGGAAAGTAAATGAAAAATATTGCACTTTCAAAAAACATGCAACCTATTTTTGACTCCAGATGTGCCCATATGGAGCGTTTGAAGTTGCAAAATGTAGGATTATGCAAGTATAGTCACCAAAAAATGAAAATTCTGACAAATCCGTGCACTAAAACTAGAAAAAAGCTAAACCACTAAAAAGTTTAGGATTATTTACCCAATTTTAGAAAAAATTGCATCTGATTTGGAGTCCGAATGACTGAGATATGGCCTCCCAAAGTTGGACTAAAAAATCCAAAATCAATCTGGAGAGGGGTTGCATCAGCAAAATACGGGGTTAAATTTAATGGTCATACGGTCATCATAGCAGTTCAATTTTGGCCTTGTATGACAGTTAACAGCTGTCAAGTTTTGGGTCAAAAATCGTACACTCACGTGGATGTTGAGTCAGATGCTGACTGTGATTGTCGTACTACTAGCATGTCTGCTTATGTGGATTGCCACATGGACTGCAAGTCACTATGTGATGTGGCAGGGATGCATTCGAAGTATGCCACATGGTGGGTTTCACAGATGCCACATGTCATGAGAATAAGGCACCGTGTGTCAAGCGCAAAAGTCATCATCGATTTTTGGAGTAGCAGGCTGGAAAAATTCTTTTCAGCGCCAAATTTTTAGTTTGTGAGGTCCAACTTCCATCGCGAGTGGGAGAATTTTTTTGCAATCAGAAATAGATATTGTGGGAGCTAGAATTATTTTAATGACTGCCAGAGTTTTCTCAAAAATCCCACATTCGTTGGGATTGAAACTGCATGGCAGTTTTAAAAAAATGCCACCAAACCAAAATAAATTGCCACACACTGTGGAAGAGTACTGGCCGGGGAAAGTTGGCGAAGGGTTTGGACTATCACCCAGTTTAGTTCGGCCGCTAGAAAATATATGCCCGCAGATTTGTAGAGATTCGTCAATGCAGTAAACCCTGAATATTTAATAATGAGCACATAGAATTAATAAAAAGCCTTGTGAAAATAAATAAAAATTTTGAAATTGCAGAGTCAAGGTGTGATTGCCCGATTCTACAAAAAAAAAAATCTTTGCCTAAACGCCCAATTGGGCAAATAATTCAAAAAAATAATTCTGAAAAATATAGAGAAATTGCAAAGAATAAAAATAATTTTGATCCAAAAATTAAATAATCTGATCAATTGAATGACCATACCCGAATTACAAATCGAGGCCTCTGGGTTTCAATTTGCAAAAAAAAATTTGCCTCACGATCAACTTTCACATAGCATAGGCACATTTATAGTCGATCTTCAACGAATCAATGCTCCAGATGCAATGACAAGGTCAAATTTGGCTCTAGACGCTCGCAATTTTTGTGGATTCTCTGGATTCGGGTCGAGATGCTGAAGCATGAACGGTCTCAAAAGGCTATGTGTAGAGAATCTCCTCGATCTCTGATACCATGTAAGAATTTGGCTTAGGCCAAAATTCACCCAAGACCAAGGAACTCAAACACAAGCACAATAGTAGACCAATAGAGAGAGTATGATCAAAATGATGATATATTCATTCAATATGTCATATATGCCATATCAAGAGTACACTAGGAGTGCCTATATATAAAGGCCTTTGGAGAGCTTCTAGAATGCATAGAAGTCAGCAACATGATAAGTCATACAACCAGAAACATGTCCACAAATATGGGTTATCCTCCTTTAAGCATGGAATTAAGTGTGATGATGTGAGGATAAGCCTACAATGGTGTATCATGCAAATCAGTGGTGTAGACAACATGTGCTAAATTAGGAGTGTGAACTACTATTTTGTCTACAAGAAAACTCAGTGAATGATGTAAACTCTATGTTGTAGACACCATGTGCATAATTAGAGTTGTGTACTTCTATGAGAGTACACAAACTCCTAAGTGTCTCACCTAAATAAATAATAAAATAATGCATTAACCTAAGTAAACTTAAGTAAAGTGTAAATAGTAAATACTTATTTACACCAATAGCAAGCTTCCTCTAAAAGATAAAATCTTTGAAGATGTCAGAAGATAGGTTGTTGAATATTGGACCAGCCACTCACGTATTTCTTCCAATAGAAGAGACACTATACATATGAGAGATGAAGAGACGGGTATGAAAAATGCACATTCAAAACACTTTGTAGACACAATACAAAATGAAATTTTTGAAGCTTTCAAAAAAGAATTTTCAAACGTAAAAATTTGTTAGAGAATGTGTAAGAGGTTGTGCCCCTATTTTGTACACATAAATAAGGTATGTGAAACTCATTGTGGTCAAAATCATGTTGAGTTTCATCTTTATTTGCAATCTTATAGAAAATCTATGTCAACACTTAAGCCAGATGTGATCATTCCTAGAAGTAAAACACAACTTGTGAAGTCTATTTTATGTGATATATCAAAAGATTTAAATGAATTCAATGTACAATTCTACAAGTTTTTTTTTACAAACATGTTTCATTTGTATTTAATTGTCTTGATATTATTAATTTATATCTTACATTCTTTTGTACATTTTTAGGTGACATCTTTGTTGTGGTTGTGGATCCTGAAAAATGTGGAAGGTTTAGATTACTATGTACTAAGATGTACACAAGAAAAATTCAAGTTGACTAAACCAACTATAGATGATGATAGTCATATCCAACTAGTTTAGTTGTTATTAAAGGTATAGAATATCCCCTTATGATATATATACAAGTAATTAATTTGTGTACTAATTGTAAATCATTATTTCTTATCTATATTATTAAAAATAGGTAATGAAGTAAAACTTATTTTGTAGGTACATATTATCAGCAAATGAAAATTGACCACAATGGTGTTCAATTTATTGAATACATGCCTGACCAAAAAGTTATACATTACAATCACTTGGTTATAGATACAAAGATTCAGTTTGATACAATGCCAAAAAGAGGACATAGCAAACTACAGTGGAGGTTGTCTATTGAAGAGCATGAAAAGTTGTTGGAGATAATTAAAGATAGAGAGAATCCAGACCATATGTATCAAAAGCTTTATGTTAAGATGAAGTAGTTATATTTCATTACTTTGATGTGTGTGTGTGTGTGTGTGTGTGTGTGTGTGTGTGTGTGTGTATCTGTGTGTGTGTGTGTGTGTGTGTATATATACATATATACATATATATATGTGTGTATATATATATATATGTGTGTATATATATATGTATATATGTATATATATGTATATATGTATATATATGTATATATATGTATATGTGTGTGTGTGTGTGTGTGTGTGTGTGTGTGTGTGTGTGTGTGTGTGTGTGTGTGTGTGTGTGTATAACTTTGATCTACACATGTCATGGTGATGAAGAGTCACTACACCCTTACCAACTCATAACCAATACCATAACAATATGGAGCCAAAGAGAAGATAAAATGATTCACAAAGCATTCTTTTAATATACTTGAAAATCCTTACAATATTCTCCAATTTCTTACAATATGAGAGAGCTTCCAAAAAGAAAATTTCCAAACCAAGAGCTTCCAACTAGCTTTCACACCAAGAGCTTCTGCAAGAAGAGCTCACAACCAAAGAGCTTAAACCCAAAGGGACTCACCAAGAAGAACTTCCCAACTAAGATCTTACACATTAAGATCCTTCACCTCCAAAGCTTTTATACAAGAAGAAAACACGTCTTGAGAGATTTAGACTTGAGGAGATCACACTTGAAGAGATTGATTACAAATGCTCATAAGCCTTGCTTATATAGGCACTTACCACCCAAGATATTACAAAAACAACCAATGTGGGATAAAAGGTAAACACAACTACCTTACAACACATATTTAATACCCACCCAAATACAACTAAGCACCACCATGTGGTCCAATTAGGAAATTACATTGCCTTTGTGGATCACTACAAATATTAAACGCATGATTCAAGGAACTTTCCACAAACTTCTAAGATGCCACATACACACCTTGATAAATGAAATGATAACCATTTTTAGTTTATTTTTCTATTTTATTTCACCCATGCAGCTTGATAAATGAAATAAATTTTTCCCCTCTTTTTTCCTTTTTTATTTTTTATTATTTTTCCTCTAATTTTTGTCACTTTCTCTCTATTCCAAATTTTTTTATTTGTTTGTTTTATTTTTTAAAATTTTATCATGTCCCTTTATTTTTGTGATGCAAGTGTTCCTACATTAGATACCCATAGTAGGAAAAAATTTGTGAATATGGATTCACAAAATGAAGTAGCCACTACTAACATTTTTTTCTTCTCTTCCAACACCTAGCTAGAATAAGTATCTACTGCTGATATATTTCATTCTTTCTTTTTTTCCAACACCTAGATGGAACAAGTGTTTGTTAGTAAAAATACTCCTCTGCAATGAACTTTGTCCAAGTATAATTCTCATCCTCCTCCAATCTTGTTATATTAAATACACCTGTAGCAAACTCAACAACACCATACCAATCTTCCTTTACATACCACACATCACTAACAAGATCCTCATCCAAACCATCATCATTATCTTTCAAACTCATTTCATATTCAACATCCCATGGTTCATAAATATTTACCTCTTCCACATATTCATCTACGCTTGCTTCTTTCATGTCATCAACAATGCATATAACTACTTCACTTGCTTGATCTCCAACTAAGACATTGTACTCTTCCTCCATTGTTGTAGTATTCAAATCATCTTAATCTACTTCGAGCTCACAAATCTTGTCATATTGATGCTCTTCCTCTTCTCTTTCATCTTCTTTAACTTTAGGTTCACAAATATTTTCCTCTTCATCCTCTTGCTCCTTTTGTATTGCATGTGTGATACTCCACTAGATCTTCTTTCTTTTTCGCATCCAAAGAATTTTCAACATCTATTTTCAGAATAATCTCTTTTCTTTTAATTTTCTCTCATTTAAGAATTATCATCTTATTTGAAAAAGATCCCTATCACCAAACCAATAAGACTCATTGTAGATTTTAACATGAATAATCATCTTAGTTTTATAATTTTAGATATATTAAACAATTTTAGAGTTGTTCAATGAAGATGATAATGTTAAGAATTTGGAGATTATTCATGTTAAAATCTACAATGAGTCTTATTGGTTTGGTGATAGGGATCTTTTTCAAACAACGTTTATATAGACAAAATATTATTAGTACAATTAGCAAATGGAGTCTAGTAGTTTTGAGGAGAAACTTTTATCTATCAAACAAATACATGGGTTAGGAAAAACGTGAAATTTTTTCACTTAATATAATTTGGGAATACATAAACTGAGACTTCTAAATTCAAATTTGAAAACTTAGCAAAACTAAAACATGTGTTTGCATCGTGTATTCTATATGCTTCTTGTTTTGGGTTTTGGGTTAACTAGTGTTGACCAGTCCTAGGTTGTTACCAGAGGCTCAGGGGTTATGAGATGTGTTGGCATGTTGATCTTATTTGGTCTCGATCTTTATAAGCCCAACCATGGTAATGTGATTGTATGCTCTATGAAATGTTTGTATTTACTGTTTGTATTTGTTCATTAGTCTTCATGTGTGAAGCTGAGATGTATGTGTATGAGACACTTGAGCTAATCATTTTTGAGTTATCGATCAGTTATCCTTGATTATTTTCTAGTCGCCATGATGGGACTGAGATGTGGATTTATTCTTGATGATGTCATGTTGTGACATGTTTGACTCAACCATTTCTGGAGTCTTCGATCAGTATGATTGAGATATATATTTTGGTTATTGAGAACCATTGGATACTTTGATTATTAGTGATACTTCAGTTGCCAATAGAAAGCTTTTGTGTTCATATTTTTCTATGGATGTTTGCTCATGGAGATTTGATGCTTTTATGCATATTTGATGATTTTATGGATTATCTTTTGTGATTTTGAGATTTATGAGTCCATGAGCATTAGGGTAGGATATTTGCATGTAGTGACAGGAAGTGGCTTGCAATGGGGGTCGGGGCCCTAAGAGGCTGCTAGGGTAACTCATTGTAAGTTGGATTAAT
Source organism: Cupressus sempervirens (assembly GCA_028749045.1). Lineage (NCBI taxonomy): Eukaryota > Viridiplantae > Streptophyta > Pinopsida > Cupressales > Cupressaceae > Cupressus > Cupressus sempervirens. The sequence goes on from CM053788.1 coordinate 526,147,078, forward strand.
AAGTGATAACATTCACACCTAATACTAACAAAATGAACCTAAAAAGATAAGTGTTTTGTTCTTGCCCATGCCTTGAGTGCTTGTACAGGCTAGGATGGGAGTAGTGAGACGCATGGTTGCAACCTTGCATTCCGTAGTATGCCTCGTCAGTATGAGAGGATACTAGTGGCCACATGAAATCAGTATGGACCCGTGGAGTTTAGCTAACTGCCAGGATAACTTGTACGTGATAATTGTGATGACACTTTCCCGCTTACATAGTAGGTTCCTACATGTCATTGTGTGCCTCTGGGAAGTAGATGTCAGTTTCATGATTGGAACCTTTGAGTTAGTATACTTTTAGGATTTCTGGACTATAGAGATTTGTGATATGTGTTATGGATAGCCTGTTTGGGACTTGAGATTATCTCCTCAGCACGGTGGGAGTGGACCACTTAGGTACCACGCGGTCGGGTGGTAGTGTATTTTCCACTCTTATCATTTGAGATTCATCGAGACATCGTGGCTGATGCGTCCTTCGTGATGGTGGATATGTATCCTTTCATTGATGATAAGCATATGTTAGATGATGTTATCTTATGCTTATATTTGCATGTTAGATTACTTTCTACATATGATGTTGTATATGTTAGGAGTGACATTCCTACTATGTTAATACCGATGATTCCTTCGGTGATTTGGGATGTTATGCACAGAGGGATGGCTAGGGCCCACGATGGTCTAATGATGCTATTAACGGTTGGGAGGAACCGTGCACTTAGTTTATTTTGTTTGATCTTTATGATGGATGTATATGTCTTCTATGATGATGTATCATGTGATTGTCTTTGATGTATCATGGATTAGAATAGGATGATGTACCTTATTTCACATATGTATATTCTTTTAAGCCTTCATACCCTATGACATGTACAGTGGATGATTGAGCATTTGGAAATGTAATGTATGAACATTGGACTTATCATTATTATTTCATGTGGTTGTTGTACTAGATGGATTCATGTATGTAATTCAACGTTAAGGGATCTTAAAGAATGTAATTTGTTATGTATGTTATGTTTACTTTTCAAATGGACATTGCTATTGCTTTCGTTATTGTGAATAAGTTATGTATGGTATTTACTTTCATGTAAAAAAAAAAATGTTACCAAACTTAGTGAAATTCTAGGTTAATTCTTTGGATCCCTTGGTGGGGCATTACATGGATGATGGAGGATGAACAGAAAAATATCTTAATTCTCTATTTATAGAGATGGTTGGTCAGAAGAAAGAGTTGATGTGCAAGAACCTAAGGAAAACAAGGAGTCTAGGATATTTACTTCATTCAGTGACCTATGAGAAGAGATTGCATTGGAAAACAAAGCAAGAAGGCTTAAGGGTATGAATGCTTGAAGGGTGAACAAGCTAGTAGACTTGAAGTGTATGAAAGCAAAGTAGAATAGAGGACTGAAATAGAGATTTGTAATCTATAAATGAAGTTGTAAGTTGTTATCAGATCAAGCCTTAATGTTATTCTTTAATCATTGTATCAGTCTAGGGTAAATCCTTTGGACTAAGGTTGACCTAATAGTCATTTGTAAATCCTTTAACCAGGTGATATTCGCTAAAGTCCTCTAACAAGGCTCACTCCTAATAGTGTAATTGAAATCCTTTAACCAGGTCACATTTAACAGTGTCTACTATAACCTTTTACAAGGTTGGCCTTTCATAGAGCATCACTTCAAAAGAGTGAGAATAAGTAGCATTTTACTAGTGGCTTTTCCCAGATTGGGTTTCCACATTAAATCATTGTGTCAAATGTGTTATTGACTCTGTTATGTTTCATGTTTACATTTCTGCAAATTGAGTTGACAGTAACCTACAAGTTTAAGTGATTGCATAATCTAATGAATGCATGCATGATGAAAATGTTTTATGGATATGGGTTTACTAAGCTGTGAAAAGTTTTATTTGTACATTTGGACCTTGGATAACTGATTTACCCCCCCTCTCAATTATTTTAAAGAATTCCAACAATTGGTATCAAAGCCATCTGCTTAAGAGGACTAATTTGAAGGTACTAGAAGCACAAAGATCAAGATGTCAAAAAGAGAAGCACCCAAGCTCAATAGAGATAAATTTACTACATGGCAAAGTCTGGTGAAGCTACACCTAGGAGGTCTTGGAGATCATGCACAATCTACCATTGTTGTTGAGCATACTAATCCTACTAGAGCCCTAACTGCTAAAGATTTGAAAAGAAGAAAGAACACAACCAAGCAATGTTGGAGGTTTCCTCTACCCTAAGCTATACCGAGTTTGATGATATCAAAGGTTGTGATAGTGCAAAGAAAATGTGGGATGCTCTACACACTATCTATGGAGGTGACAAAAATGTTCTAAGAGCCAAAGTTGAAAGTCTTAGAGGTAAGTTTGATGATATGAGAATGCAAGAACGTAGGAATATTGCTTAATATTGCTCTAAGATAAAAGATGTTGTTAATGCAATAAGAGGAGCTACTGGTAAAATAGACAATGATATTGTACTAAGAAAAGTTTTGAGAGCACTATTGCCCATCTATGCTATTAGAGTTTATGCAATACAAGAATTAAGATGTATACTAGGAAATGATCTAACTCTTGAAGGTTTGGTAGGTAGGCTCACTGCTTTTGAGCTATCTAATTTTGATAATTACAAATCTAAAAATATTGCATCTTCTTTCAAAGCTAAGTTTTCATTGAAGGAACCCAATGAGAAAAAGAAAAAAAGTTAAAATATGTGTCTAGTGGCATTGATACAGATCAGGAAGATGTAGATTGACTTGAAGCACTAGTGGCAAGGAGATTTTACAGAGGTAAAGGCAAGTTTAAAGGTAAGTTACCTATCATTTGTTTCAATTGCAACAAGGTTGGTCATATTGTTGATAGATGCCCAGAGAAGAAGTACTACAGAGGTGGTGACAAGTACAAAAGTAGAAGATATGAAGACAACAAAGAATACAAAGACAAAGGCAAGAAGTCTTGCTACATCATTGAAGAGGAAACAAAAGATGGATCTAAATATCATGATGATGAAGTGGTGTATGTTGCAACGAAGGATGAATCTAATGAAGATGAGGCAACTACTAGTGTCTTGTGTGAATAAGAGTGACAGATGGATGATTGATAGTGGGTGTTCACATCACATGACTAGAGATAAAAATAAGTTCATCATTTTGAATTATTATGATGGAAATAGTGTAAGGTTTGGTAATGATGCACCATGTTTGATAAAAGGAAAAGGTTCTATCAAGCTCATAGAAAATATTTTATATGACAATGATTACTATATTGAAGGACTTAACTATAACTTGTTGAGTGTGCCACAACTAAATAATTTGGGTTGTAAGGTTGAGTTTGAGAACAAAATTGCTAAGATATATGATATTGATGTAAAATTGATTGGAAAAGGTGATCAAACTAGAGGTAGTCTATTATACCTTAATATAGAGGATGCAACTTGTTTAGTTGTAGAATTTGATGATGTGTGGCTATGACACAAGAGGTTATGTCATATTAGTTATGATAAATTGGTTAGCATCAATAACATGAGAAGAGTCAAAGGTTTGCCTAAGTTGAAAAAGTTTGATAATATAATTTGCAAACAATGTTAGTTAGGCAAAATGACGAAGTCAGGTTTTAAGAGTAAAATTCATACCTCTAAAAGAATATTAGAGATTGTTCATATTGACTTGAGTGGACCAATTGATGATGTGTGCTAAAATGTTGCCACACTTCTATGAATCATTACATGTAAGAAAACTCAAGAATGAGCCCTCACAAATCGATCCATAGCTCTCTACTCATAGAGTGCAAGGGTTTGCAATGGAGGCCCTCAGTTTGACCTATTTTTGTGCCCATGCAAGTACACCATGAGATGAGAGATTCAAAGAGGAAAAGCAAGAATGCTAGTCTCCATGATCTTCAAATATGCATGAAAATAAGATCTAATCTATGGAAGAAAAATCTAATCTATAAATGTAAGATCTAAGCTAAAAGCCCATGATGGGTGCAAGAGAGAAAAAGACAAGAAAATAGAAGTTCTCCACAAAAAGCTTTTGTATTCAAACTCCTTCAAAAAATTGGTCTTCAAGCCTGCAGCATAACAATAGCATAATCATGGGGTGTCTAACATGAGGAGAGGGCTCTCCCTTATAAAGGAAATTATGGAGGTGAGAGGCTTCTCACAACCAATATGGGATAATAGAGCTTGATCCATGTGAGACAAAATTCCACCAATGAGAAAAGAGGAGTGGTTGAGAAGAAAGTGGTGATCCATGTGAGACAAGATTCCACCAATTAGAAAAGAGGAGTGGTTGAGGAGAAAGTGGAAAGATAAATCCCACTTAGATCACATTTTTAAGTGTAGAGAAATTAAATAAAAAGAATTTATTTTATTTCCTTTTTTCATCAAAAGAGATATTTAAGTGAGATTTTTATTTAATTAAAAGGGAGCAAGTTCTTTTTAATTAAATAGAAGATATTTAATTAAATTAAAAGAGAGGTTTTTCTCTTAATTAATTAAATGTGGATGAACTGTTTAATTAAAAGAGAGGTTTTCTTTTAATTAAATGGGGATTTTATTTTATTTAATTAAAAGAGAAGATTTTCTTTTAATTAAATAAGACTTAGAATAAAATGATCAATCTTAGAAATGAAATAAATCGAATTTAATCAAGGAAATTGATTTGAATTGATTTAATAAAATATTACAAACCATTGATTCAAAAAATTTGATAAATTGATAAATGGAATAATGGGGGCCCATAGTCTAGGCGACCATTTTTGGGTGCATACAGAGATAAGTAAATTATGTTTCTTGTTGATGATTATTCTAGAATGATGACTATTATACTTTTGAAACAAAAATATGATGCTTTCTAAATGTTTAAGTAGTACTTAGCAAGAGTTGAGAAAGAAATAGGTAGAAATATGAAATGTTTGAGATCTGAGAGAGGAAAATTTGCATCAAATGAGTTTGAGATGTTTTGTAATAATAGAGGAATCAAAGGAATCTACACCTAGAACTCCTCCACAAAATAGAATTGTTGAAAGGAGGAACAGGTCTGTAATGGACTATGCTAAGGCACTGATGATGGAGAAAAATGTTGCTTTGAAATACTAGAGAGAAGTTGTAAGTACAGCTGTCTATACCTTGAACCATGTACAGGTCAAGAAAGGTACTCACTCAATACATTTTTGTTAGTTTGTGGTGACTAATCAGGAAAGTACTGTACATACTTCATAAATTCTTTGGGGCTCATAAAACTTTTTTTTGGGCTACTATTTGCCAATGACGCAAAATTTTGGGCTACTATTCACTAATTAGTTATTGTTTATATTCGCCAATGTATGGCCAACATGTTGTAACTAATTTTAACTCTAAAGTGGGAAAAATACTTATATAAAATGGCTTAGGGTTAGGGATTGTTTCATTGTTGTGATGCAAAAATTGGTTCTTGTGGCAATATTGAGTTGTAAGGGATTATAGATTATATTCATATTGTAATCATTAGATCGTAATAATATCAGACTTGTTGTTTGGTGGACGTAGCCTAGGGATTGGGTGAGCCATGTTAAATCTTGGTTTCTTGTGTTCTTTTCTATGTGATCTATTGTTTCCTGATATTGGTTATATTTGCATGAAATTGTTATTTCTATTTGTGGTTTAATCCTAACAAGTGGTATTGGAGATTAGGTGTTTTTCAGTTATCCTCTACAGGAAAGTCTCATGGGTGAGTGGGAGTGATGGCAGATGAGGGTAAGCTGAGGTTTGATAGGTTTAATGGACAGAACTTTCAATTATGGAGAACTTTTAGTTATGGAAGATGCAAATGGAAGACTATCTTTATCAAAAGGATTAATGGAGGCCATTGGAAGGCAAAACCAAGAATCAGGGATCTATGTCAAATAACAACAAGGATCTTTTGGATAGAAAGGCACTTGGAAGCATTTGATTATTCCTGGCACCATTGGTGGCATTTAATGTTACAAAAGTGAAGACAATAGAAGAGTTGATGCAAACCCTAGCAAAACTATATGAAAAGCCCTCTACTTCAAACAAGGTATTTCTCATGAAGCATTTATTTAATATGAAAATGACAGAAGGTGGATCTTTTGCAGATCATTTAAATGAGTTTAATACTATTACTAGTCAATTATCTTCCGTGGGTATCAATTTTGATAAAGAAATTAGGGCTCTCTTAATTTTGTGTTCTTTGCCTAAAAGTTGGAATGATTTGGTAATGGATGTGAGTATTTATGTTCCTGGATCTAGTACCCTAAAATATGATGATGTGATCAGTGTTATTTCGAGTGAAGAAACTTGTAGAAAAACTTCAGGTGGATCTACATCAGGAAGTGCTTTGAACGCACAAAGTTGAGGTAAAACAACTAAGAGAGGAAGTAATTTTGGAAATCATGGAAAATCGAGAGGAAAGTCAAAGAGGAGGAGGTCTCAATCGAGGACCGAAAAATTGCTGGTACTGTGGGAAACTAGGGCATAAAAAGAAAGATTGTTGGACTCGAAAGAAAAATGAAGGAGATAAACCAGATGGAGACAAGGAGGCAAATGTGGTAAGTAAAAAATCTGAAGAGGATGCTTTGCTTCTATCTTTAGAAAGTGTTGATGATTCATGGGTTTTAGATTATGGTGCTTCATTTCATGCTACACCTCATAGAGGTTATTTCATTGATTATGTCCAAGGGGATTTTGGACTTGTTTATTTGGGGGCTAATGAACCCTATCAGACTGTTGGAAAGGGAAAAGTTAAAATTAATTTGCAGAATGGGAATCATTGGCTACTACACGAGGTAAGACATGTTCCAAGGCTGAGTAGGAATTTAATTTCAGCAGGGCAACTCAGTGATGAGGGTTGTGTAGTTACTTTTAATGATAAAACCTAGACAGTTTCAAAATGTTCCCTTTTAGTAGAAAAAGATGTGAAAGTAGGCACCTTATATCTTTGTACAGGTCATATTGTTCCTTCCACTTTATTTATTTCAGAGAAGAATGATTGTTCAGGAATAGTTGCTGCAGTTGAGCAGGCAGAACAAATTGCTGCTGTAAATTCTGATACAACATTGTGACACAATAGACTTGGGCACATGAGTGAGAAAGGTATGAAAGTACTTCATTCAAAGAAATTTTTACCAGGTCTAAAATGAGTAAATATGGATTTCTGTGAAAGTTGTGTGTATGGAAAACAAAAGACAGTGAGTTTTGTGAAGATTGGGAAGGAAAATAAAAAGGAGAAATTAGAGCTTGTGCATACCGATGTATGGGGACCAGCTCAGGTATCTTTCCTTGGTGACTTTCATTATTATGTTACCTTTACTAATGATGCAACTAGAAAAGTATGAATTTATTTCCTTAGACAGAAATTCGATGTATTTCAAACTTTCAAGAAATGGAAATGCTTGGTTGAAAATGAGACTGGTATGAAATTAAAATGTCTCAGATCTTATAATGATGGTGAGTATTGCAGTCATGAACTTGAAGATTATTGCTCCACTAATGGTATTTGTAGATAGAAAATTGTTCCAAGGACTCCGCAAGAAAATGGAGTGGAGGAATGCATGAACATGACTATAATGGAGTGTGCAAGGAGCATGAGGTTGCAGGTTGGGTTGCCCTTACACATGTGAGCAAAGGCTATCAATACTATTATATATTTGATTAATAGAGGTCCCTCTACTCCTTTGGGTTGTGGTATTCTAGAGTAAACATAGATTGGTAAGAAGGTGAGTTATTCTTTTCTCAAAACCTTTGGTTGTGAAGCGTTTGCTAATAGATATTTTGAAAATAGAACCAAGCTAGAAGCTAACTCAAAGAAATGTGTATTTGTTGGATATGACATTAATGAATTTGGTTACAAGCTTTAGGATTTTTAAAATCATAAAATTATAAGAAGCAGGGATGTCATATTCAATGAGAAAGTATTGTACAAAGATCTGTTGCAGCAGCATGAGAAGAAAGAAGACGATTATGTAGTGTTTGATGATACTCCAAAAGATGATGTTCCAACCTTTCCTCATGATGTGCAACAACTGCAATAACAAATACCACACACACCAATGAATGTTAGACGGTCAACAAGGCAAATTAGACCTCTAGAAAGATTTCTCCCTCCTTGTATTATATTTTACTTACTGATGTTGGTGAACCTGAATGTTATGATGAAGTTGTGCAAGTGGATACTAAGATTTGGTGGGAGTCTGCAATGAAAGAAGAAATGGACTCTTTGCTAAAAAATAAGACTTGGGATTTATGCAAATTGTCTATAGGTAAAAGGGCTTTACAGAATAAGTGGGTTTACAGGTTAAAAGAAGAGGATGGAGGTAAGAAAATATTTAAAGCCAGGTTAGTTGTAAAAATATTTGCACAGAAAAGGGGCATTGATTTTGATGAGATATTTTCTCCTGTTATTAAGATGACTTCTATCCGTATTGTTTTTTGTATTGTGGCTACTGAAGATTTGCATTTAGAGCAACTTGATGTTAAAACAACCTTCCTTCATGGTGATGTGGATGAATAGATATATATGGATCAGCCACAAGGATTTGAGGTCAAAGGTAAGGAGAACTTAATGTGCAAATTGAAGAAAAGTTTATATGGCTTGAAGCAAGCACCTCAGCAATGGTATTTGAAACTTGGAAAATTTATGCATGAGCATGGATATAGTAGGTGTCATTCAGATCATTGTGTTTACTTTAAGATGTTGGATGATGATAGCTACATTGTTTTATGTTTATATGTTGATGATATGCTTATAGCTAGGTCTAACAAGGATCAGATTAAGGGGTTGAAATGCCAATTAGCACATGCATTTGCTATGAAGGCTTTGGGAGTAGGAAAACAAATCCTTGGTATGAAGATTTGCAAAGATAGGAAGAACAAGAAATTGACGCTATCTTGGGCTGATTATGTTGAGAAGGTGTTGCAACATTTCTCTATGGAGAATGTTAAAGTTGTCATCACACCTTTACCTAGTCATTTGAAATTGACTAAGGAGATGTGTCCCAAGACACAAAAAGAGGAGGATAAGATGTCTAAGGTATCATATGCTTCCATTGTAGGAACCTTGATGTATGTTATGGTATGTAAAAGGCTAGATATTGCACATGCAGTGGGAGTTGTTAGTAAGTATATAAGTCATCCTGGAATTGAGCATTGGAATGCAGTCAAATGGGTTCTCAAATATTTGAGAGGAACATCCAATAAGTGTTTACACTTTGGTACCTCTACTACTGATTTACAAGACTATGTTAACTCAAATTTGGTAGGGGATATTGATACTAGGAAAAGTACTATAGGTTATGTCTTTATTGTAGGTGGGGCAGCGGTGAGCTGGGTTTCCAGGATACAAAAGGTTAATGCTTTATCCACTACAAAGGCAGAGTATGTTGCTACTACAGAGGCAGCTAAGGAGATGATATGACTTCAGTTCTTCTTGGAAGAATTAGGACACCCTCAGAAGGATAATTATTTGTTTACAAATAGTCAGAGTGTCATTCATCTTGCAAAGAATTCAGCTCTGCATTCAAAGACAAAACACATACAGTTGCGGTACCATTTCATTTGGTTAGTTTTGGAGGATGGACAATTAGAGCTAGACAAGATACATACAGATGAAAATCTAGCACATAAGGGAGAAGTTGAACTCCTCTTCAGCTTTGGTTGGTCTTCTAGACTGAACATGAATAAAGAACAACAACGTCCAGGGTGGTTTGATCAAGTGGGAGCCCCATGTGGTAGTGGTATTGCTACAAGATCAGTCTCCAAGTGGGAGATTGTTGTCTAGTGTGGAGTCTAATTAGTTCCCAAGTGGGAGATTATTAGTTTGTGGTGACTAATCAAGAAAGTATTGTACATACTTCATAAATTCTTTGGGGCTTAGAAAAAAAATTTGGGCTACAATTTGCCAATGACAAAAAATTTGGCTACTATTTGCCATTCACCAATGGCACAAAATTTTGGGCTACTATTCGCCATTCACGAATGGCACAAAATTTTGGGCTACTATTCGCCAATTGGTTATTGTTTATATTCACCAATGTGTGGCTGACATGTTGTAACTAATTTTAACCTTAAAGTGGGAAAATACTTGTATAAAAGGGCTTAGGGTTAGGGATAGTTTCATTGTTATGATGTAAAAGTTGGTTATTGCGGCGATATTGAGCTGTAAGGGATTACATATTATAATTAGGTTGTAATCACTAAATCGTAATAATATTGGACTTGCTATTTGGTGGATGTAGCCCAGGGATTGGGTGAACTACGTTAAATCTTTGTGTCTTGTGATTTTTTCTGTGTGATCTATTATTTTTTGATATTGGTTATATTTGCATGTAATTGTTATTTCTGTCCATGGTTTAATCCTAACACTTTTGAACTATGGTATGGATGCTCACCAAATGTAAAATACTTTAAGGCATTTGGAAGAAAATGTTATATTCTCAAAGATTTCAAGAATGGTAAACTAGATGCAAAAAGTGAAGAAGGTATATTTCTTGGTTATTCCACAAGAAGTAAAGTTATAAGTGTTTAAATACTAACACTAAAAAAGTTGTGGAAAGTGCAAATGTGAAATTTGATGAATATACATTATGTATATGAGGTTGAACCTATGAAGGAACTAGAATAATACAAATCATTTGTATACTTTTATGAAGGTATGCCTACTGATGAAGATGTTGTAAATCAAGTTGCAATCCAATAAAAAGTTTCAGTGACTATCGAGTCACATACTATGAATGTCGAGTTGCATTCAAGAACTGAGCTACATTCAGGTACTGAATTATAGAATGAAGTTGAGGCACATTCTTATTCTAAAATTAGTGTACATGGCAAAGATGTTGAACTAGCTGACAGAGAGGTACATAGTGATTCAAAAGTTGAGAGACCAAAAGTAGAAACTAGAGTTGAACCAAGATTGTCTAAATATGTTAAGAGACATCATCCTACTGCACAAATCATTGGAGATAAAGATTTTAGACCAATGACAAGGAAAAAATTGAGAAATGATACATTTTTGCTAAGCATACAAGAACCCAAGTCAGTGAAAGATGTCTTAGAAGATGTGGACTAGAGTAAAGCCATGAAAGAAGAGATTGAACAAATTGATAAAAATAAGACACAGACTTTAGTTCTTAGACCAAAAGGAAAAAATGTGATTGGTACCAAGTGGGTATACAGAAATAAGTTAGATGAAAATGGTGAAGTCACAAGGAACAAGGCAAGATTAGTCTATAAAGAATATGCACAAGAAGGGATAAACTATGGAGAGATATTCGCTCCTATTGCAATATTGGGAGGAGTAAGAACTCTACTTGCTTACTCTGCGTGCAAAGGTTTCAAAGTTTATCAAATGGATTTTAAGTCTACATTTCTGAATGTTATATTGGAGGAAGATGTTTATATAGAACAACTGGAAGGATTTGTTGATGCTAACAACAAAAACATGGCATGTAGACTACACAAAGCTCTTTATGATTTGAAGCAAGCACCAAGAGAATGGTATGAGAGACTACACAATTATCTAGTGAAGATTGGATTTGAGAGGACTAATGATAACAACAATCTATACTTGACAACAGAGAAAGGCAAAGGTATTTTGTTATCTAAAATTTATGTTGATGATATCATATTTAGAGGTCAAGCAACTTTATGTAATGCAAAAATGAAACAAGAATTTGAGATGTCTATGTTCGAAGAGATCAAGTTCTTTGTGGGTTTGCAAGTACATCAGATGAAATATGGTATATACATCACTTAGTAAAAATATGTTAAGGAGATAATGAAAACTTTTGGATTGGAAGATTCCAAGCCAGTAAGTACACCTATGTTGACAGGACATAAATGATCAAAGAATGATAATTTAGCTGAGGTAAATCAAATATTATACAGGTCTATAATTGGAAAATTACAATATGTAGTACATAGCAGACCTGATATTGTATTATCTCTAGGGATAGTTGCAAGATTCTCTTCTAATCCTAGAGAGAATCACTCGATGGTAGTAAAGAGAATAATGAGATATCTGAAGGGAACAAAGGAGTATGGTCTATACTACAAGAAAAATGAGAAATTTGAATTGAGACCCTGTACTAATGCTAATTGGGCTAGAAATATAGATAATAGAAAGAGCACCAGTGGATGAGAATTTTTCTTAGGCAAAAGGTTGGTTATATGGACTAGCAAGAAACAAAATTGCATTTCTCAATCTACTGTTGAAGCTAAATATGTTGTTGTTGCAGTGAATTGTATAAACATTGTATGGATCAAACAACTACTCAAAGGTATGAAGGAGGAAATCACTGAACCTGTGATACTTTATTGTGATAATATAAGTGCTATAAATATATCAAAGAATCATGTGATGCATACAAAGACTAAGCATATTGCAATCAACAATCATTACTTGAGAGAATTAGTTCAAAATAAAGATGTGAAAATGGAATATGTCAACACCAAAGAACAAACTGTTGATATCTTCACAAAGGCATTACCTAAGGATGATCATGAGTATCTAAGAGGTAAACTAGGGGTGATAACCCTATCAAAGGCTATCTATGAAGCACGAGGAGTACCCTGCATGAAATAAGTTGATTGACATATGTTACACATTAATACAATGGATTTTACTTTAGGAGCTGCCTAAAGTAATCAAAGAGCTAGAGCTATAAATCAGTCACAAGCAAGGTGATATAGGGAGAAACTAAAAAATATTCATATTTAAATATGAAGATAACACGTCTTTGGCATTGTTGTTAAAGAGGAAGAAATAGATTTGGTTGTCAAGAAAGTGTACCAAGTTTCATGAAAGTTGAGGGAGATGAAGGCGAAATCTTGATTTGCCTAATCTTGACTGCTAAGAGAGAAAGACTATAAGTGTACCTGTTGATTATATCTACCTAGTAAGAGGGAGATGATGTTGAGGGAGATATGAGAAGTAATCAAAAGGAAGTCATAAGGATGAGTTGATTGACTATCTGTTGATTAGAATAGAATTTTATTACCTATTTAGAAGATGAAAGTTGCTGATAGAGGGAGAGATTTCAATACAAGGAATTATTTTTTGGGTATTTTGTTGGTCTTACTGATTAAGTCTGGTCAGTTTGGTTTTACATCAATGCCAAAGAGGGATATTGCTGAAAAAAGATTGATATAAGTATGATAAATGGGTTTCCATCATTTTTTTTTATTAATGACGTCAAACCTGCTACTTGTTTATAAGAAAATTGCTTATATGATTTAAGTACTATCATTTGTTTGATTGATGAAGAGGATTTGATCAAATGAAGTAACAATGGCGCATAGAGGAAAGATTGAGTTATGATATGAAAAGGAGTACAAGAATCAATTAAGATAGTGATATTATAGTAAATTGATAATTTACTTAAGGTTGCAAAGGTTGGTTATACTGAGTAAGTTTAGAAGAACAATTTAAACAAAGTTTGTTTGCCAAGCTTGACCGAGTGGACAATAGGTGCCGAGAAAAGTTAGTGCAAGTTGAGTAGAAAATTAGTTGGAGCCGAGCAAAGTCAATTTTAGTTTAAGCCGAGTAAAATTTAGTTGATGCCGAGCACCAGTAAACTTTAGTTCAAGTGTTTTGATAGCGGATGTTGAGCAACGTAGTATGTGCCGAGCATTAGAAGCCATTTAATGCTGAGTGTTAGCATTATGCAAAAGATCAAGAATTTGATGAATATGAGCCAACAAGTTTGATTTCTTGGATTGCGTAAATCATGTGGAAGATAAGATTGATGAGATGGTGGGACAAAATTCAAGATAAACCATTTTGAGGTGAATTCAAATAGGAATGAAGGAGAAGTTTCTAGAAGGGAATGAAATGAAATGAGGGGTAGATTCACTGAATCCTATCTAATCTAGTGTAACCCTAAAATGGATGATGGAGGATGAATGACAAAATATCTTAATTCTCTATTTATAGAGATGGTTGGTTAGAAGCAAGAGTTGATGTGCAAGATCCTAAGGAAGACAAGAAGTCTAAAGTATTTTCTTCATTTAGTGACCTAAGAGAAGACACTGCATTGGCAAACAAAGCAAGAAGGCTTAAGGGTGTGAATGCTCGAAGGGGGAACAAGCTATCAGAGCTGAAGTGTATGAAAGCCAACTAGAATGGAGAACTGAAATAGACATCTATAATCTGCAAATAAAGTTGTAAGTTGTTGTCGGATTAGGCTTTATTGTTACTCTCTAATCATTGTATTAGTCTAGGGTAAATTGTAGTGCTTCTCCCATTTGACTTTCGTAAGTCATCTTGTTGGATGCAACCTTGTTGATCTTTTGTGGTGATGGATCATGATTGTGACCATGAGTGGTCTACACCATTGAGGTGTTTGGATTTATGTTTCTGTATCAGCTACTTTGATTATGCTTTTGACTGATTTATGAGATTATGATGTAATTTATGGTTCACTAAGGTTTGTGCCAGTGGTTACCAAGATCGATGTGGTATCATGAGGTTATTCCATGATTACCTTGAGATGTGTGCAGAGATTGCACTATGTACTATTGCCATGCTACACTGGACTAGGTTCCTGTAACAGTGGTTTGTCATGTTCATGACTGTGTTTGCTTAATTATTTTAAGTGCCTTTTCTTGTTGTGTTAACAACGATTATTAAATGCTTTAGTAATTAGAAATGGATTGTCCATGTTGGATTATTTGGTTATGTGTTGTGGACATTTACCTTGTTATATTTCTCATTAGAGAGATATTTGTTACTCATGTTATGTTTACATTTGAAACGACTTGAGGGTCATATGTTATACCTTGATTTCAGTATCATATATATTAGACTACTATGTTGTTCAGTTAATCATATTGCATGATGATGCCATTTTGAGATGACAGTGTGTTTTATGATGATATCTAGTTATCGCGTATTTGGGCATATCGCTGATTATGTTATGTGATGGATTTAATGCTATGGTTATTTACTCCATTCCTACGTTGTTATGCTTTATGCAAACGTAAGTGATGTAAATAGATTATTTTAATATAATTAAATAAATGGCTGAATTAGGTGATTTAATGCATTTATTGTTTTGGTGATTTAATAGATTATTATATGCAATTGCACTTGATCGTGTTGTTTTGTGTGCAGGATTTATATCCTTGGTAGTGGCACATGGAGTTAGCGATTTAGCCTTTCATATTTTACCAATGTCGTGCTTGTATGGTCGATGTATCCTTATTTTAATTATTTTATTAAACCTTTTTGTGATTATTAATTCCAAACTCATTTGCATTATGTGATTAGACCAGTGAGTATGTTTGTGCATTTAGAGTTTCGCTTTGTCGCAAAAGTTGTTAAGGAGATTTCTGTGTTTTTGGGTTTTCATGCTTTTTATTTGATTTATTTTAATTTCTAGCAGCTTTTCCATAGATGAATTCCTATTTCTAGGGATAGCTTGTTTTCGTTTGGATCAATTCATAGTTTAACTAGGTTGGCTAATTAAATTCCCTAATCAATTATTCACTCGAAAAGTGAATAAGTATCCAAAAGGGAATTTAATTCCTGACTTCTCACTTTTGAATTAGAAAGTTTGAGAGTAAAACCCAAAATCCTCTTCATGAGGATTTACTATTTTGTTCGTTACGGGAGCTACGGGTGTGGGATCATCGCGAGGTTGAGCTCGTTGGATCCAGCTTAGGGAAACCTTGGATTGCCACGATTTTTAGCTACTTATGTGAGATGTTTATTTTATGGTTCAGATTTCCGTTTTGCCCTTTTGGCTGTGAGGTAGGGCTTTCCTGTTTTATTGTTTTTGCTCTGTTTCTACTTCTGTTTTTGGTAGCTGTTTGTTTGGAGGCTGAGAACTAGTGTTCCCTTCCATTTCTATATGCTAGTTCTACCCGGTTGGGCAGGTACGAACATTTCCTTATTTTTTGGAATGAGGGTTTGGGGTTTTACGCTGTTATGCTAGCCGTTTTTGCATACGGTGTCCGAACTTGTTTATTTTTAGATTTCTGGGGGTTTTGTGCCCAAAGGTCAAATGGGTTTTAATTTTGAAGTTTTCCAAAATTTTGGAGTTTTTACCTCATTTTGCATGCCACCCTGTTTTCTCGAGTTTTCTTGGCACAATGTGGGTCGTGGACATTGATGATCCATTTGGATATCAGTCATACCACTATTGCACTTTTATGTTGCTTTGGGATGCATGTCGCATTTGTACTCCCGACGTTGCGTTCGGTTGAGTGATTTAATACCTGGTGTTATTATTTCTTTTAGACCTTTGCTTTTGTTTCGTGGATGCTAAGATTCGCGTAGAATCCATACTTCCAGATTGAGGTCGGTCGAGTGAGTCCATGATGTTTGGTCTTGCTACATCATTGGGATTCATGTAGAATCCATACTCCCGGATTGAGGCTGGTAGAGTGATTTTAGGATGTATGGTTTTATTGGCTTTGGGATTCCTGTAGAATTCGTCCTTCCCATGTTGCTTTCAGTTGGGTGTTATCTTTTGCATTGTGTTCTCATCCTGTCCTTGTGTTTTGATCTTTGTGATGGTAGTGCGCCACACACGAGTACGTGCGCGTACATTTGTCGGGTGACTTGCGAGGCTCGATCTTTTGTGGTACTTTCGAAAGTTATGATCATTCGGGTTGGGATGGGAGTATGCATGCCCACGGGAACTTTTCGTAGGATGAGCATGGGTAGGGTGAGGTAGCATATGGAGGGAACTTCTATCTCACAACCCAACGATCATGACGCCACGGGTATGGCTGAGAGGAGCTTTGATTAAGTGATAACTAAAGAAAACGTGTGAATGGTAATAAAACTTAAGATAATAAAATGTTGTGCCGAGCCATTCTCCGTTGAGGGGTGTTGTATCCGCACGATCTGAGCTTGGGCTTGTCGATGCTAAGCGAATCTCCATGATGTCAGCCCCTACTTAGTAGTGTATTGAGTGTCTGACCATGACCTGTACTCGTTGCATTGTCTTAGGTTCTTGGTTACAACCATCATACTATCTAGCGTGAGTGTTAGCCTTGGATGTTGTGCTTTATGTGTGTTTGTGGTTGGATCATTATCTCCATTAGCATGACGGGTGTGGACCTATGAGTGCCACGTGGTTGGGAGGCGTAGCTACCTTCACCACTGTTAGGGACTAGTGTATAGAGACGATCTCTTGTCCTAGTGCGATTGTTGTTGGATGTTTTCACTTGATGCTTCAGGTTTTAGAGTATGCTTTCTTGTGATTTATTCTTTCATTGGAATGCTTGGATATCATGTTTAGATGATGTTAGTTTATTTGACGCATTCCCATATTATGATGTTTAGCATATGCCCAAATGATGTGAATTGCTGTATTAGATTATCTATTGCTTATTGATTTAGCATGTTAGATTTCCTTATTACGATGTTCAGCATGTAATAGGTGATGTTATCTACTTGTAGGATTATCTGATGCTTTACTACTAGGATGTTAGATTTCCTTATGCTTATGTTGGTAGCATGTTTAGTAGTGACATCCCTATTATGATAGTACTGACGATCTGATTGGTGGCTTGGGATGTTACGCGCGGGGGATGGCTAGGATCCATGATGGTCTTATGATGTTATTGACGGTTGGGAGGAACTGCGTACTTAGTTTGGTTGTTTTGGTATTTCTAAACATTGCGATGTTGCTTTTGTTCACTGCGATGTTTATTTTAGTATGTTCATTACTGCTATGGTTTAGATGGATAGTTGCTCCTCTTTCCTTGCTGTTAATGCACTCGAGTGTTCACTCCTTGATTTACGTGGATCTGGTACTCCCTGTGTGGAGGTTTTCATATTTTTATGCTTTTTGTTTGCATTTTGTTGTCGCGCTGATTTGTTTTCTCGTGTGGAAATGCATGTCCTCGCGCAAGACCATGCAAGTCCTTGCGCGGTGCATAGCGAGTCCTCGCATGAGAATGCAAGTCCTCACGCGAAGCCATGCACTTTCTCGTGCATAATGTTGCAAGGTCTTGTGCAAAACTTGAGACAAGTGTACTTTCTCAAGCGAGAAATAGGGGCTATCTAGGCTTGTCGGATGAAAGTTTCGAAGTTGGTTTTGGACACCCTTTTGGGTTTTACACCTTCCTAGTTCAAAATAGATTTTCTAAGGGTTTTAAAATATACTGTTTAAGTATAAGTTAACATACTTATACTTAAGATATATTTTAATATATGCGACAAATCTTTTGAGATAGGTTTCAGAACTCTCGGAGATGAGATAAAGATTCTAGAAAATTTCAGGGCTTTAGAAATCTAGACTTAGCCAATTTTTAGGGCTTTAGGATTTCAGACTTAGCCAAATTTTAGGTTTTTGCATTCTACCCCAACTTGGTGTTTTGTTGATGAGTGGTCGTTTCTTGAGGCCTCATCATGTGCGTGGTCGTTGTTGGCTTTTGTTTGCGTGTGTCAGTTTGGTAGTGGCGTTCAGAGATTCATTGGTTGCCGGGATTGCGGTGAAGTCTTTCGTTGCGATCTTTGTGATCCTTGTATGATGTTGTCATGTGCATTCATACTTGTAAAAAAATTATTCTGGCTTGTATTTCATCCTTGTTTCCAAGGATCTCTGGGTGGGGCATTACATAAATCCTTTGGATTAAGGTTGACCTAACAGTCATTTGTAAATCTTTTAACGGGTGCCATTCCAAGTGAATGATCTAAAGTCTTCTAACAAGGCTCACTCCTAACAAGGTGATTGAAATCCTTTAACTAGGTCATATTTAACAATGTGCATGATTAATCACTTAGGAACCTTGGATTTGGGCTTTAAAAAGAACCTCAGTTATGATGTTAGATTAGATCTTGAGATGAACCTTGTATGATTAATTCTTGTTGTGGGACTGGCTGCATCAAGTGCGCGATGACTACTTGAGGATCTTTGGTGGTTTGGTTATCTGTCTTCTGTTGCGATCTCTTTTATGTTTGTAGTTGCATGTTTCTATGCTTTATCTTTACAAAAATATGTTAGTCTTTGTTTATCCTTGTTTCCAAGGATCTTTAAGTGGGGCATTAGAGACATTATATTTCAAGAGTACAAGTCCTAGTTTTGTACACCTTAGACAATAATTTGTCACATTTTCATATACCAATGTTCGAGCCACTTCCCCAACTTTGACTATAATATAATGAAATTTGAAGGAATCTTGTAATTGTCTAACTTAACACAAAAGCATGTAAAGAATAAGTTGGACCTAGTTTTTTAGACCGTGCCTATTGTCATATAGGGATTACAAGTATCTTAGATCTATTTGAAACCTTGTTCATCTTATAGCTCTAAAGGCAACCCAGACATGCAAACCCACACTAGAATAATTCTATTTAAATAAGATTTTGGGTCAAACCCAAGTTTCCATTTGTAAAGAATGATAATATCTCCTACAAGCCCATACGACATGTAGGATCTCTCTTAAATCTTCTTTCATAGTGAATTGGAATAGGATGATGTCAGTAGGCATTGTGTTACACTCCCCTAACCTTCCACCCAAAAGCAATCCATTCATGAACCTCTCAATGGAAGGCTGAAGGCAAAGAGCTTTCCCACCAAAGCTCCCTTCCAAGAGTCAACAACTTGATCAATTAATGAATCTGGGAGCTTCAACTTGATTTCATCCCTTTCTACAGGTAGGTTGGTGCAAACTCCTCATTTAGGGGTTTATACTCCTATCTTGAGAAGGCCTTTCTCCAAATCGTTTTCAAGCCCAAGCTTGAACCCAATATTTGGTTCTTTGGGGTTGACTCTAGAACATGTTGGGCATCGTTATTGATGCCAAATAATTAATGAGACTTATCCATATTGGGTAGCTTCTCTAGACGAGGATCACAACCCTATCCATTACCATGCAACATGAATCACAAGGTTTGAATTTTCTGTTAAAGATGTCATTACAATTATTTATTTATTAGTTGTATTTATTCTTAGGTATGTATTTCATTGATATCTTATTAATATTTTATTATATCATCAATAATAAATATTAGTCTTTTTATCATTAATTTATCATTACTCATATTTTGATTTTTATAATATTTAATATAATTCTCATACTTTATTTTCAATATATTATTACTTCAATTAAGTTTTTTTTTTTTTTTTTTTTTTTTTTCAAATTAACTAATTCACAAAGAATCCACCAATATCAAGAACATTTCAAATGATTTAAAAAAATGAGACTACAATTATGTGCCTCCACCTATATTGATAAAATAATAACCCCCAATCCTTAATCTATAACCAAAAGTAAAAGATAATTCATACAACTTCAAAATACCTTAAACTACAATAACACTTCCAAGACCATCATAGTACATGATAGTAGGGTTTAAGTTTAAGAGTAGATAATGGCCACATTATGAAGATGGGGGCTTGACTTGAAATGTGTGGGGTGCGTATAATCATTTTTGTTATGAAGAATCAAAGTCTCCATCGACTAAATAAATATGTGTCGTGATTTTGAAACTTAATTTCATGAGCACAGACTGGAGTAGCATAAAATTGAAGTAGTTTGAAAAACATGTGTGGGAAAACATGAAAGCAAAGGAGGGAGATGTTGAAAAGAAAACGAAAAGAGAACAGCAACAACAAAATATAAACGTACATGACATCGATCAATTCTATGTTGTCACGTCAGTTCAACATGTAATAGGTGATGTTATCTACTTGTAGGATTATCTGATGCTTTACTACTAGCATGTTAGATTTCCTTATGCTTATGTTGGTAGCATGTTTAGTAGTGACATTCCTATTATGACAGTACTGACGATCTGATCGGTGGCTTGGGATGTTACGCGCGGGGGATGGCTAGGATCCATGATGGTCTTATGATGCTATTGACGGTTGGGAGGAACTGCGTACTTAGTTTGGTTGTTCTAGTATTTCTGAACATTGCGATGTTGCTTTTGTTCACTGCAATGTTTATTTCAGTATGTTCATTACTGCTATGGTTTAGATGGATAGTTGCTCCTCTTTCCTTGCTGTTAATGCACTTGAGTGTTCACTCCTCGATTTACGTGGATCAGGTACTCCCCGTGTGGAGGTTTTCATGTTTTAATGCTTTTTGTTTGCATTTTGTTGTCGCATTGATTTGTTTTCTCGCGTGGAAATGCATGTCCTCATGCGAGACCATGCAAGTCCTTGCGTGGTGCGCAACGAGTCCTCGCGTGAGAATGCAAGTCCTCGCGTGAAGCCATGCACTTTCTCGTGCACAATGTTGCAAGGTCTTGTGCAAAACTCGAGACAAGTGTACTTTCTCACGCGAGAAATAAGGGCTATCTAGGCTTGTCGGATGAAAGTTTCGAAGTTGGTTTTGGACACCCTTTTGGGTTTTACACCTTCCTAGTTCAAAACAGATTTCCTAAGGGTTTTAAAATATATCGTTTAAGTATAAGTTGACATACTTATATACTTATACTTAAGATATATTTTAATATATGCGACGAATCTTTTGAGATAGGTTTCAGAACTCTCGGAGATGAGATAAAGATTCTAGAAAATTTCAGGGCTTCAGAAATCCAGACTTAGCCAATTTTCAGGGCTTCAGGATTTCAGACTTAGCCAAATTTTAGGTTTTTTCATTCTACCCCAACTTGGTGTTTTGTTGATGAGTGGTCGTTTCTTGAGGCCTCATCATGTGCGTGGTCGTTGTTGGCTTTTGTTTGCGTGTGTCAGTTTGGTAGTGGCGTTCAAAGATTCATTGGTTGCCGAGATTGTGGTGAAGTCTTCCGTTGCGATCTTTGTGATCCTTGTATGATGTTGTCATGTGCATTCATACTTGTAAAAAAATTATTCTGGCTTGTATTTCATCCTTGTTTCCAAGGATCTCTGGGCGAGGCATTACATAAATCTTTTGGATTAAGGTTGACCTAACAGTCATTTGTAAATCTTTTAACGGGTGCCATTCCAAGTGAATGATCTAAAGTCTTCTAACAAGGCTCACTCCTAACAAGGTGATTGAAATCCTTTAACTAGGTCACATTTAACAATGTGTATGATTAATCACTTAGGAACCTTGGATTTGGGCTTTAAAAAGAACCCCAGTTATGATGTTAGATTAGATCTTGAGATGAACCTTGTATGATTAATTCTTGTCGTGGGACTGGCTGCATCAAGTGCGCGATGACTACTTGAGGATCTTTGGTGGTTTGGTTATCTGTCTTCTGTTGCGATCTCTTTTATGTTTGTAGTTGCATGTTTCTATGCTTTATCTTTACAAAAATATGTTAGTCTTTGTTTATCCTTGTTTCCAAGGATCTTTAAGTGGGGCATTAGAGACATTATATTTCAAGAGTACAAGTCCTAGTTTTGTACACCTTAGACAATAATTTGTCACATTTTCATATACCAATGTTTGAGCCACTTCCCCAACTTTGACTATAATATAATGAAATTTGAAGGAATCTTGTAATTGTCTAACTTAACACAAAAGCATGTAAAGAATAAGTTGGACCTAGTTTTTTAGACCGTGCCTATTGTCATATAGGGATTACAAGTATCTTAGATCTATTTGAAACCTTGTTCATCTTATAGCTCTAAAGGCAACCCAGACATGCAAACCCACACTAGAATAATTCTATTTAAATAAGATTTTGGGTCAAACCCAAGTTTCCATTTGTAAAGAATGATAATATCTCCTACAAGCCCATACGACATGTAGGATCTCTCTTAAATCTTCTTTCATAGTGAATTGGAATAGGAAGATGTCAGTAGGCATTGTGTTACACTCCCCTAACCTTCCACCCAAAAGCAATCCATTCATGAACCTCTCAATGGAAGGCTGAAGGCAAAGAGCTTTCCCACCAAAGCTCCCTTCCAAGAGTCAACAACTTGATCAATTAATGAATCTGGGAGCTTCAACTTGATTTCATCCCTTTCTACAGGTAGGTTGGTGCAAACTCCTCATTTAGGGGTTTATACTCCTATCTTGAGAAGGCCTTTCTCCAAATCGTTTTCAAGCCCAAGCTTGAACCCAATATTTGGTTCTTTGGGGTTGACTCTAGAACATGTTGGGCATCGTTATTGATGCCAAATAATTAATGAGACTTATCCATATTGGGTAGCTTCTCTAGACGAGGATCACAACCCTATCCATTACCATGCAACATGAATCACAAGGTTTGAATTTTCTGTTAAAGATGTCATTACAATTATTTATTTATTAGTTGTATTTATTCTTAGGTATGTATTTCATTGATATCTTATTAATATTTTATTATATCATCAATAATAAATATTAATCTTTTTATCATTAATTTATCATTACTCATATTTTGATTTTTATAATATTTAATATAATTCTCATACTTTATTTTCAATATATTATTACTTCAATTAAATTTTTTTTTTATAATCAAATTAACTAATTCACAAAGAATCCACCAATATCAAGAACATTTCAAATGATTTAAAAAAATGAGACTACAATTATGTGCCTCCACCTATATTGATAAAATAATAACCCCCAATCCTTAATCTATAACCAAAAGTAAAAGATAATTCATACAACTTCAAAATATCTTAAACTACAATAACACTTCCAAGACCATCATAGTACATGATAGTAGGGTTTAAGTTTAAGAGTAGATAATGGCCACATTATGAAGATGGGGGCTTGACTTGAAATGTGTGGGGTGCATATAATCATTTTTGTTACGAAGAATCAAAGTCTCCATCGACTAAATAAATATGTGTCGTGCTTTTCAAACTTAATTTCATGAGCACAGACTGGAGTAGCATAAAATTGAAGTAGTTTGAAAAACATGTGTGGGAAAACATGAAAGCAAAGGGAGGGAGATGTTGAAAAGAAAACGAAAAGAGAACAGCAACAACAAAATTTAAACGTACATGACATCAATCAATTCTATGTTGTCACGTCAGTTCAAAAGAAAAACTATCAACGTCAAATTTTAATCCACGCACGCCAAAGCATCTACAATTGACCTCTTATAATAATGTTCTTGAAGCTAATCTGCTCTTCCCTTAAAGCTAATTTGCACTCCTTTTTACGCTGTCAAAAAGAGCACATCAAACATACAACGGCGGATGAAAACGAAATACAAGAGGCAGGCAGCTAAACCCAAACTCCCTTTTATGGACTTCTATTTATACTAATTAAAGTATCACTTTTAGATTAATTAGGTTTAGTTATTTTCTTAGTAGCTTAGATGTATGAAAAATATTTGTAATTTTGTTTCTTTTAATGGTTACTATGATTGGATATATTGATGTTACCCAATTTTAATTATTTGAAATCATTCATTGTAAAAATGTTGATGTTAAACAAATCTCAGAGTTATCCACAAACTATTCATTAGGAAGTGTGACACGTTCATGTTAATCAAATCTAAAGTTATGCATAAACTATTTATTGGAAAGTATGACCTTAAATATTGATGTAAACAAATGTGACAATTATTTAGAAACTATTTATCCCCAAGTGTGATCTAACTCTATACATTGATGTAAACAAATGTGACAATTATTTAGAAACTATTTATCACCAAGTGTGACCAAACTATTTATCACCAAGTGTTAAAAATTCTCACACTTACTAGTTTCTAGTTACCAAATCTCACACAGAGAAACTATTTGAGGAAGTGTGGCCCTAAACGTTGATATTTTACAAATCTTACACACATCTATAAATTATTGGGAAGTGTGACCCAATGTTAAACAAATCTCACATTTAGCGAGTTTCCAAATCTCATAGTTATCAAATATAGTCATAGAGAAACTATTTGAGGAAGTGTGGCTAGTTACACCCTAAATGTTGATATTTTACAAATCTTACACACATCTATAAATTATTCCGAAGTGTGACCCAATGTTAAACAAATCTCACATTTATCGAGTTTCCAAATCTCATAGTTATCAAATATACTCACGAAGAAACTATTTGAGGAAGTGTGGCCGGTTACCGAGAAACTATTTGAAGAAATGTGGACCTAAAAATTGATGTTTTATAAATCTCACACTTAACCATTAATTATTGGGAAGTGTGATCCCCAAGTTACATAGTTACCATATCTCATACTTATCAAATCTAGTTACAAAGAAACAACTTGATGAAGTGTGGCCCTAAAAGTTGATGTTTTACAAATCTCACACATATCCATTCACCGAGTTACCAAGTTACCGAATCTCATTGACGTTAACCAAATCTCATAGTCATCCAACAATTACTAGGTGAGCTCTTGGAAGATTAGAGGCTTTCCTAATGAATAGGTCACAACACTAAATTAGATATATAATACTAAAATAACATAATCAGTTAACTATTTTTGAATCATGTTTTCTGTATTACATTTTTTTCTATTTTTGTACATAATTTAGTCCAAAAAAAACTCTCTCTCTATATTATGAATTGTAAAAATATTTTATCATGAAAAAATTAATATTTTAATTATATTAATAAAATATAAATATAATTACAATAGATTATATTATATGTTTTATATTTTTGAGAACATCTTAATTAATTAGATTAAGTTATTTTCTAAATGACTTAAAAAAATATTATATATATCTTTTCTTAATTCTACTAAAATATATTTTCATTAAAATTTATAATGACTTTGTAAATATAAAGTTTACATTTATTAAGGTTTGATAAATATAGAATAAATCATCATGTCATAATCAATGCACTATAATGACCAATATACCAAGATCTTTGCTTGTATCTCAAAAGACAAATTCACTATATCAAAATAGATTCAACTCAATTGTAATAATCAATCTTAAAACTAAAAGAGTAGAAGAAAGGGATGTGATAAAGTGGCCAGTACAATTAAAAAAAAAAAAAACAACCTTTTATGGCCACATATACACAATTGTACTTAAGAGGGAAGCTTTAAAATACACAAATTAAATACTGCCTAAAACAAAATGTACAAATGGAAGCAGTGTGAAGAACGTGGGCCTCCGTCGAGTGACGTAAAAACTGGCGGAGAAAATACTGTCATTTGTCAGAAAAGCGTTACAACTTGTGAGGTACAGAGGTAAAACATGGCGTCTATCGCACCGTTAAATAACGTCCATAATTCACCCGGATGAAATAAACAACGTTAAGTCCCACAGCTAAATGCCAACGTTTTCCAGCAAGGCATGCGCTGACGTCAGCACGTATCGATTAAAAAATCCCCGACGCAGTATCCTGCAGACGTGGAGGCGGAGAAGCCCACGTGTCATGCGCCACGTGTCCTATATCGAGTGGGGTCTTCCCCCGCGGCTCTTAACGGCACAGACGAGACGAGATGAAACGAATCCCGGTTGCATTTATCGAGGCGACCGGCGGTGACCGGTGGCGGGGGAGTGGAGTACCGGCGCGGCCAGTGAGCACCAGGCTGTACGCAGGCAGGCAAGCAAAAGAGTGGGGATGTGCAGAGGATGAGAAGAACGAGGAAAAAATACGATAACGGCGAGAAAAAGATGGGCAGGTTGTGCGTGTGTTTGCGGCGTTGTTGCTTCTTGATATTTTGAGTTTTCGGACGAGAGAAGTGAGGGGATCGAGTCGCTGGAAGGGAGGTGTGGATAGTTTACAGCTGATCACAATCATACACCAATGAGCGCCGTTGCCTCGGGAATCCGAGGCTCTGTCACCATCACCGTCAAATCACGCGCATTTCGACAACGACGCCTTCATTGCTCAGTGCAAAAGTGCTCTTGATTTCTCTTCCCCGGGGTTGCAGGTTCGGTTTGCACTCTCGATCTCTCCGAATTATGGAATCCACGAATGAGTAAACCCTAGGCTTTTTTGGAACCCTGTCTTTTGCTTTGGGCGTCTTGGTTTCAGCTCCCCTGCACAATGTTGGTTCAAATCCGGGAGTTTATCTGATTTTGTCCAGTCCTGTTTGTGAATTTCAGTTGTGAAGGTCGAAAAAACTACGAATTGCATCGGCATTTTGGTTCGGCGAGCTTGGGAGTTCAGTAGGAGCACGTTGGATTAGGATCTGAGGCTGAGGAGAGGAGTGTGGCAATGGCGTCGAACAACAGCGGTAGGGTTTTAGCGCACCAGCTCAGTAATGGCCTCTATGTGTCGGGGCGACCTGAACAGTACAAGGACAAGCCGCCGACGATGAGCTCCAGTGCAGTACCTTACACGGGGGGTGACATCAAGAAATCTGGCGAACTGGGAAAAATGTTTGACATACCGGTGGAGAATCCTAACAAGATGAAGAAATCGGGGTCGCTGCAGAAGATGTCTAGTTCGTCTCACTCGGGGCCTCTTTCATCGGGCGGAGCTCCAAGGGTTTCAGGGTCCGTAAACCCTGGCGGACTTTCACGGCCAGTTAGTAGCAGTAACCAGGGATCGAAATCCGGTCCTCAGTCAGCCAATCTCAGCCGTCAAGTGTCCCAGTCCGGGCCACGAAGTGGTGACATGGCCGTCGGACCAAATCTTAAATCTGCACCTTCCAGTGGTAATGTGAAGACTTCAGGTCCTCAGTCCTCAACTCCTGCCATAGTGAGGACAAATTCGGGTAATTTGCTTCCGGCCACCGGGCTCATTACGTCTGGTCCGCTATCATCATCCGGTGCGCTGAAAAAGGTGACATCTGGTCCTCTGGATCCCTCCGGAATGCCGATGAAGATTGTGAGTATGAATCACAACCAGGCTGTAAGCAATCTCAGTAACGCTGAAGACTATTCGTTCCGAAGGGGTTTCCCCAAGGTCTTGCTCTGGACTCTTATCCCCCTGTTCTTAGTGGGGTTTATTGCAGGAGGATTCATTTTGGCCACTGTTCACAATGGAATACTTTTATTTGTCGTTGCGGGACTCTTCAGCTGTGTGTTTATCTTGATGACCTGGAACATTTGTTGGGGAAAGAGGTCTGTCCTTGATTTCGTGGCCTCGTATAGCGATGCTGATTTGAGGAATGCACAAGATGGACAGTATGTGAAAGTCACCGGGGTAAGTTTTTTGTGGTTTGAAATTTTAGAAGAAAACTGCATTTTTCTTACAATTCTATTTATCTCAATCGTTGCAATGATTGTCTATATAGTCTACATTGTACTTTTCATTCACCCGGCGTTGCATGTCCATGTGCAAGTGTTATTTTGTACAAGATTTCATGCAATTAGTATTGCGAATTTTTGTTTGATGACTCGAGCTATAGCAAACTGCATTGTGGAATCATTTTCTCATCAAATGTTCCCTTTTTGGCAGTAGAAAATTAATAATGAATGTTCTCCTTGTTCAGACTACATTGGAGTGTTTTTTTTCATTATACGGTTTCAACATTCAGTTGTGAAATGTAAGAGTTGTCTATTTGCCTAAATATCACATCCTTAACAGGTCATGTTTTGATTAAGATTACGTAACTGATGTCTCAATAATGTATTGCCTTGTAAAGGGCGTATGCAGCTCTTGGAAGAGCCTAGGCTTTCTTAGAATGCCATTTCAAGTTGACGGTATAATGTTGCCCGTTCTTGTCTTCAGGTCTGCCAAAGTTTTCGGTAGTTGAGTTCCAATTTAGTCTCTGTCTGCAGATGCTATCAGGGCGTTGTTACCAATGAGTTTCCCAGTTTTTAGCTTAAGCACATTTGTTATCCATTTCAGGTTGAATATGCAATTCTAATTATATCTTTATAATAGTGCTAGTTTTGACTGCATATGGTAGTGGTTCTTGATATAGGGACACTTTATTGTGCAGTTTACACAAGAACCTCAACTTGAAATTAAGATTACATCATTATTTAATTAGGAGATATTTAGAATCTAGATGATTGTCGAATTTCCCATGCATTGAAGTTTCTGGTAATGGTTCTTCTGTATGGTCTGTGTTTGTGACTTTTATGCTAAATGAATTCTGTTTAGCTGTATTTACACAGGAAGAAAGTATCTTCAATTCAGAACTCTTGTAACCTTGTTGACTTATTAATGAAAAATCAATTGCAGTTTTATATTATTGCCAAGGAATCTTTCTTTGTTTTCTTTTCTTTTCACAAGGAATATTAATTAATTAATGATAAATCAATTGCATTGATGTATAATAAAGAAATCTCTCTTTTCTTTTTGGTAATTTCTCTTCACTGCAAGATTTTTTTTTTGTGCAGATGAAATGTCTTGCTTCCATGAAACCAAAACAGAGGTGTTGCTTGATAAGGAATCATTATAAACCTTTGTTATAGCTATCAATCTCTTGACAAACTTCTGTGCCATCTATTTTCCTGTCATACCTAAATTGAACCTCTTGATGGTCTAGAAACTTTGCTTCAACTTTGTTCAAATTTAATTTTATTCACGACAAAGTGCTTACACAGAGATTATATTCATGACAAAGTGCTTACACACAGATTATATTCATGACAAAGTGCATACCCAAAGACTGTCGTTTCTTGCCTTTTCCTTGACAGTTCTCATGAAGTTAGGAGCTAGAAACTGAATGGTTGTATATGGACTTGATATTGTCTGCAATTTGTTATGCGCAGAAACAACAGCCTGTATAATTAGGATGTAGCTGACAAAAGTAGAGGTGTACTTGTTCACTATAAACCTACACCTCCCAGCAGTTACATTGGTAGAAGCATGATAAGTGATCACCTTTTAAAAAATGCTTCCACATCTACCTTAATCAAAATTAAACTTCAATAGGTTGAGGTTGAGGTTACGATTTGTTCTTGAAGCAGTTTCAAGTAAATGACTTTAAGTAAAATCTCTTGGATTTTTTTGGATAGATGTGTTCAAGATGGCTGTTCTAGTCTACTAGCTTATGTAACACCTGATACAAGAAACATGGAAATCAAGTGATGTTACAATATATTAGAACATTCACTGTATCTTTGTTTGGTCCACCCATCTTGATCTGACAATGCAGTGCATTATAATTGGACCAAGCATGGTGATTCTATCCCTTCACTGACTTCCTCGATGGCATTGTTTTATATCCTAAACCATAGAGTTCAGATTTATGTGGCCTCTAAATTCTGCATTGCAAGTAGCCATTCTGTTGGCCAGGTCCATACTTTTACAAGGTGGAGAAATGACAACATTAGTGGGAGATTCTGAAAAAGAAAAGAAAGTCTCTACTTCCACTAGCCTAGGGTGGCCTCAAATTGAGCTTCCATCTGTATATGAGCAATGTTAGTATGCTAATAGAAACCAAATTTAAATAAAGCTTCTACAAACTAAACAAAATTCATAAACTTCAAGATAGACTAAGATGAGCTCTCAATTAAGAATATGAGCCATTAATGGGCTCTCTCAATAAGAAGCTCTCTTGTTGAGTGGCTTTGTCTAAATAGATAGGATGTATGCTCAAGCTTATGCTTCAAAAAGGGCTTCAAATGGAGTTGGAATTTGGGTGTGAGTGTATGGTTTTGATGTAAAATGGCTTCTTAAAATGGCATTATGACTTTACTTCATGGATTGTGTTATTTTGCAAAGGGGAAGGATCCAATTTATAGGCAAGAGGCTTGAGGGATTGAGGGCTAAGATGTAAGGATGGGAAAAAGCTCATGGAGGGCTCAGATTGCATGAGAGGAAAGCACATGGATTGTGCTTCCTTACAGCCAATCAGGAAGTGACACATGTCACAGGGTGAAAGGATGGAGGAAAGGGGAAGGATGAGTCAACAAAGGAGGCTCAAGGGATAAAATCTTCATAAAGACCCTCATAATGGCTTGTAAGAGCAATAAAAGGGCTTGGAAGAGTCATTTATGGCCTAGTGGGCTTCATAAAGTTTTATGGTTGGGATATTTTGAAGGAGATGAGAGGAATTTTGACTTGGGCTTGATTAGGAAGGTTTTAAGCTTGCTTAGGATGATGCAAATGATTAGAGGATGGATTAGGATGGTTTAGGATTAGCTTAGGGATAGGCAAGTGGATGGCATTTAATGAGGGTGGGTGAAGGAGGAGATATTTGTTAACTTTGGCTAGGGTTAGTAAGTCTTAACCCATTTTTAGGGAATGTGACAAGGTTAGGAGAGGATTAGGATTAAGTTTAAAGACATCTTCTAGAAGAGTCTAGACTTTGGATGAGGATAAAGACTTTCTAGAATAGTCTAGAATTTCCTAGGACGAGGATGAAGACTTTCTAGAAGAGTCTAGAACTTCTTAGGATGAGGATAAATTAAATTTTTAGGAAATAAATAAAGTTTTATTTATTTCAAGGGTTTGGGTTGAGGAGATATTTATTAAAACTTTTTTAATAAACATGAGGATTAATATTTAATCTTAATTAAATATTTTGAGTTGGGATTAGGGGTAGAAAATTATGGGATTAGCCTTTAATCAAAATTAAAGAAGGATTAGAAGATTTTTGAAGAGGTTAGTGGTCTTAAGGAAATTGGCCAAGTTTTGGGCAAAAAATAAATTTTTTATTTATTTTGGGTTTTTTGGTCAATTTATTAATTAAATAATTAATAAATAAGGAAATAATGTTTAAATAAGATTTAAACATTTTT
The DNA here is from genome assembly GCA_028749045.1 of Cupressus sempervirens. NCBI lineage: Eukaryota > Viridiplantae > Streptophyta > Pinopsida > Cupressales > Cupressaceae > Cupressus > Cupressus sempervirens. Next base: position 526,178,506 of record CM053788.1, read on the forward strand.
GGGAGGGATTCCTTAATTAAATATTTTTAATTAAGATAAAGGGATTTAATGGCATAAAAATAAATAAATAAATAAAATAAATAATTAATTAATAAATGATGATGTCATCAGGAATTTTTCAGAAAATAAAAATACTTTATTTTCTAAAGGTTTTTAGGTGTCTACACCATCTATCTCTTGCTTTCAGGTAATTATAAGTATCACAGTATCTTCAAGAAGATAAAATAATGATTCCTGCTGGTTGTACAAGGCGAATGTAGACATCAAAATTCCCAGAGTTTAAATAAGTTCATAATGGGGCATGAAGCTGAGGTGGGTGCAGGTGAATCATTGGTGATATCTAGTGTAGTGGATGTATGGGTACTGCCCATCCCAGAAGAGTAAACACTTCTTGTGTCTCTGCTTAGTGTTTGGCACTTGCTTAATTATGAATTTATGAGAAGAGAGGAATCAGGGCTTACTGTTGCATCACAAGTAAATAATCTGGTCAGGTATTGTGAGTCTTGACCATTTTATTCCTCAAAACAGTTCTTCGAAACAATTAGTAGACCTTGATTTCAAATGTGATATGATGATTTCTTGCTTTATTCCTTCCTTTATCTTTTGCAGTGTTTTAGTTAGTTGCTGTATTATTGATGTAGGATTGATTATTAGAAAAACTTGTGTGCCACAGAGACACGCCCCCTATCCCCAACTCTCCGCTCTTATTATCTTTTGTAGCATTCTTCTCTAGTTTCTTCTTGGAGGACGAGCTAACTACGAGGCAGCAAGAAGAGAGAAGGGTTGAAGTGGCAAAAAATAGAGTAGCTAGAAATGAAGGCAAAAGGGCTTGGTTGTTCAAGGGTAAATATGTTATTGCTCATTTTTGGCACCTTTCCAATGTAGAGCAGCAAGTGAGCAAAGATTTGACAGCAAACTCTTCAGTAAGCAACTATAGGACATGATCAACATGCATTCATAAGGATAAAAAATCAACTTTGAGTATTCCACATCAAAACAAGTAGCACTCAAGCTAAACCCAGGCGTCCTCAAGTCTAGTTTGTTGGAATTACAGATGCTACCCTTGAGACGTGGGCATGGGTTGGGGCCTATTTCTGAAGGTAATGACACAGTCTTACAGAGGCACATGAGCACAAAGTATGTAAGACTCCCTTATGCGAAGGTTATTGGAACGTGGTAGTGTGGAATGTGGCAGCGGGAAATGGTAAAGGTCACGGAGGCATAATCATTTTAGTAAAAGAAAAGGAAGGTTCACATGGCTCAGAATCATAGAAAACAATAGTCTTCTCAGGATTGCTGCTTGCTACTTTGCCCCACAGGTTTCTAAAGCATATAAAAATCATGATTTAGATCATAAAGATCCTTATGCAGCTTTAAATAAGGATGTTGCTGTGTTCTCGCAGCAAGAGGATTTCAATGGCAGAACAGCAAATGGACAAGCTAGTAATTTCAGATACAAAGATAACAACAATCCTATTTGGCTCACAGAAAAGGGAAAACATCAGTGGCAGAGAGTCTCAAAAGATGCTAAGAGCTTCAACCATTCTGGGGAAGAACTGACCACTATATGTGGAACTTTTGATTTAATATTTTGTAATCAGCCATTGCTAGATGGTCAAAGTCGGGCAATTTCACTTGCAACACTTACAATGGTGCAAGCATGGTAGATTATGCAATCTGTTCACATAATTTATATGAGAGAATTGAGGATTTTGTTATTGGGGAACAAATATGGGATCTTAAATCTGATCATAAACCACTGTACATAAATTTGTTGTGGGCAGAGAATAGGCAGCTGGGGGCAAAAGTGCAACACCCTGAGGGCCTACTTGCAACACTTACAATGGTGCAAGCATGGTAGATTATGCAATCTGTTCACATAATTTATATGAGAGAATTGAGGATTTTGTTATTGGGGAACAAATATGGGATCTTAAATCTGATCATAAACCACTGTACATAAATTTGTTGTGGGCAGAGAATAGGCAGCTGGGGGCAAAAGTGCAACACCCTGAGGGCCTCAACAATCACTTTCACAGGGCAAAATTCTTTTGACTTCAGAAAATGGTAACATATTTAGGGCTACACTTCAGAGGTTCTGTAAGGGGGAGAACATGCAAGCGCATGATGTTAGTAGCTATAAGTTAACAAATTTGATCCATGAGGCTCTTTCAAACTGAAAAAGAACAAAGAAAAGAGAATCTGAAACAAACTGTTTTCCAGTCAATGCATGGTTTGATAAGGAATGCAAAATGGCTAACAGAGCTCCAAGGGAGTCGAATAAAATGAACCTTGACATTAACGTTTACAAAGCAGATTCTAAAGATGAAAAAAGCTGATTTTATGGGCACAAGGAGAGGAGCTAATTTTCATTAGTAAAAGTAACCCCAAATTATTCACTTCAGCCAAGAAAGCAACAAACTGAAAATAATATTACAGTGGTTATATAATGTTAGGAAACTGTATGAACAAGAAGTTGAGGTGGACCTGCCACCCTTGGTTAACAATATGACATATCTTTTCACCATGCAAGAGGTCAAGATGGATATTAAAAAGTTAGGTGGTGGCAAGCTAAGAACTTCGTTGAACATCAAGATGAATTCCTCAAGTGGGGCATGAAGACCCTTGCACCACACATTACGGAAATCTTCAATAATATCAGTCAGCATGGGAGTCCTAAGGATTGGACAATTATCCTTGCAACGCCTCTTTTTGAGAGTGGTGATAGCAATAACCCCTCCAACTACAAGACACTATATATCAACCCTCTGTTTGCAAAAATATATGGCAGCATGATAAAAAATAAATTCAGTAAATGGGCTGAAGAAAAACATAAACATGCAAAAAGGGCAAGCTGGTTTGAGGTCTAAACTGTAAACACTTGACAGTTGATCACATTATTGGAAAGGGGTGGGATAAAACAGATGAGGTTTTCTGTTTCTTTGTTGACTTTAGAAAGGCTTTCGACACTGTCCCTAGGGACAAGTTTTGGCTCAGAATGGAAGAATTGGAGACCCCTATACATCTCAGAGCTGCTGTTCATAGGATTTACGAAGAGGTTAAATTCAAAATCAGAACTTAAGCAGGTATTTTAGAATGTTTTAGGAGTGATATTGGGGTCAAACAAGGTTGCTTGCTACCCAATCTGTTTGTTTTATATATTGACAAACTTGAAGAGTGGTTAAATGCGCAAAATGGTGAAGGTATTCAGTTGATAGAATATTTAACAAGTTCATTTTAATTGCCAAATCTGCCTATGGTTTGCATGCATACTTATTTTCCCTTGAGCACTTTTGTAGAATGGTTGGAATGCGAATCAATATCAGCAAGACTAAAGCCATAGATTTTATTTATTTATAGTAAATAACATCAGGCTTAGTTTTATTTTGAAGGAAACGTTCTTGAGGAAGTGGGTGAGTACAAATATCTTGGCATTAACTTCAACAAAAATCTATAGTGGGATGGCTGCAAAAAGAAAATAACGTTAGGAGGATGGAAGGCTGTTTATGCTCTTCGACATAGGTTTCGTGAGGGTGAGGCTTGGGATTGGAAAACTATTCAAACTTTGTTTGGTCTTTTAGTTTTGTCGGTTGTCCTCTATGGATGTGAATTATGGATCAACAACACTTAAGCTTCACAATGGAAGCAAATCAAGGGAGTCCAAAAGCGTTTGATCAACAAGCAGGTTTAAAATCAAAACCACAGTCCCACATGATATAATGTTAAGTGAAATGGGGGCTGCCCCCTATTGAGGCACTTGCTATGGTACGTCCCATAAGTTATCTAAAAGGAACCAAAAAAAATAGTGAAACTCAGGGATCCCCCCCAAAACCTCAAAGTACCCACCCCTTAGACATCCTTGCACCGAGTACTTGGAGTACCCCCACCTCTACAAGTTCGCAACCACATTGCCACCAGGATAGGTACTTCAATTTCTATTTGAATTTCGATTTCTAAATGTTACCATTGGGTATGTACTGTATTACTATGTTGAATTTTCAATGGTTTTGGTTTGTGTTGTAATTTTACTATGTTAAGGTATTTCAATTTGGTATGTTATATCACTAGCATTTCAAGTTTTATATGTATATATACAACACCCCTTTGCTACCCTGCACCCTTGCTGTTGTCTCTCCATTGTCCCAAAATTGAGGCCCTTTGTCCCCTTGCCCCCTTGTCCCGATGTAACATTGGAAAAAATGGAAGAAGATAGGTGGCCTAAATTTATCTTCAATGATATATTGTGCAAACATAAAAAAAATGGATGTAACACAACATAAAGTGGATGAGAAAATGGAATATCCATTTCAATATGTGCCTCACAAATAACACACAAATAAAGGTCTTTTCTATGGAAAAAATTCACAATAGAAGTTTCTCTTCAAAATAGGTGTCGTGAGGGTGAGGCATGGGATTGGAAAATTATTCAAACTTTGTTTGGTCTTTTAGTTTCGCCGGTTGTCCTCTATGGGTGTGATTTATGGGCCTACAACACTTCAGCCTCACAATGGAAGCAAATCAAGGGATTCCAAAAGCATTTGATCACAATTAGGTTTAAAATCAAAACCACAGTCCCACATGATATAATGTTAAGTGAAATGGGGGCTGCCCCTATTGAGGCACTTGCTATGGTACGTCCCATAAGTTATCTAAAAGGAACCAAAAAAATAGCGAAACCCATGGATCCCCCCCTCCCAAACCTCGAAGTACCCACCCCTCAAACATCCTCACACCGAGTACTTGGAGTAACCCCACCTCTACAAGTTTGCAACCACATTGCCACTAGGATGGGTTCTTGAATTTCTATTTGAATTTTGATATTTAAATGTTACCATTGGGTATGTACTGTGTTACTATGTTGAATGTTCAATGGTTTTGGTACGTGTTGTAATTTTGCTATGTTAAGGTATTTCAATGTGGTATGTTATATGACTACCATTTCAAGTTCTATATGTATAGTATACAACACCCCCTTGCTCCCTTGCCCCCTTGCTGTCATCTCTCCATTGTCCTAAAATTGAGGCACTTTGTCCCCTTGCCCCCTTGTCCCGACGTAACATTGGAAAAAATGGAAGAAGGTAGATGGCCTGAAGTTATCTTCAATGATATATTGTGCAAACATAAAAAAAAAGGATGTAACACAATATAAAGTGGATGAGAAAATGGAATATCCATTTCAATATGTGCACCACAAATAACACATAAATAAAGGTCTTTTCTATGGAAAAATTTCACAATAGAAATTGAAGAAATGGGTTTGGAAGAAAGAAATATATTATATCAACAAATTCAATCCCACATGTGATCAACTTCAAAAAGCCTCAGAGGGGCTAACGTTTCTTGGAGAGGTAAAACTCTTGTCCAACTAAGAACATATTCTCGTCAATTTCAATGTGAGATGGGGTGCTGAAAGATGCCAAAAGAGGCTTGGGAGGAGAGAGAGAGTTTGCACCTTTTGCAATTCTGGAAATGTAAAAACCAAACAACACTTTAATTTTGAATGTGATGCACATAAGAACAATAGAGACAAATTTGCAGGTATTTTATGTGTTACACCTGGCATAATTTATTCTACAAGGTTTGCATTAAGAAGTTGTGGGGTGCTCATCATCAATTTGCACAAGAAAAGAACCAAATTGATGAAGTTGGCCTAATTTGTTGGGCTGTCCCATAGGCTATGTTTAATGTTGCAGATGTTAAAACTGTCTATCTTGTGTACAAAGAGAAGCCAACAACATAATGGGATGTAGAGCAAGAGGAGCCAACATAGATTGATGAAGATGCTACAACTTTTGATGCAGGGGTGGTTGGTTAGTTTGGTGTAGCTTGACCATGAGGAGTCCAATAGTTCTAGTGACGAGGAGTTTGGGGGTGATTAGAGGCCTCCCCTCACTACATTTTAACATTCTATACTTATTTTGACATCATGCTACTCACAATAATCATCTTTATGATACATATGAGTATGCTTCTGGTTTTGATTGCATAAACAATTTTTAGCTTTAATGTTTTGGAACACACTTTGTGATGGATCATCAGGATCTAAGAGAATGCAAGAGATGCAAAATTATTGCAGGATGCAGACAAGGACCTACTCGAGAGATCCAAGAAGGGGAGAGCACACGGAGTGAGAAGGGCAGGGAAAGCAGAAGGCCGAAGAAAATAAAACCCAAGCCAATATAAAAGAAGAGAAATAAAATGAAAAGACCTTAAACAAAAGACACATAACTGAAAATAAAGACTAGAGAAGAAAAATAACTTAAATATCGAAATAGAAGATAACAAAAATGGAATGCCCACATGATAAAATAAAGGCTAAAACTTAAACATTAATATGCATGCATACATACGTACATACATATATATATATTTATATTATCATTTTCGATTATCTATATATTAATAGATGTATGCATTTTTTTTAGATATTTCTTTTTGCATATTTGTGTGTGGGTCTCTCTCTCTCTCTCTCTCTCTCTCTGTGTGTGTATATGTGTGTGTGTGTGTATAATAGCCAAGACTAATATTAAAAATGAAAGCAAGGATAAATAATTATAAATGTACACACACCTGTATACAGAACTTTTAAGTTTTAAACTTCATTTATTTATTGGGCATTCCCTTTTAAAAAAATAAATAAATTATTTTCTGTTTTTCTATATCTGTGAATTGTTTTTCTTGTCTTTTGTTTGAGGTATTTTTCTTTTTGTTTGTCATCTTTTATTTTTGTTTGGTTTTCTTTTCTTCAGCCTTCTACTTTGCCTAACCTTCTCACTTTGCGTGCTCCCCTTCTCTTCCCTTCCTTTCTTATATATCACGAGTAGGTCCTGATCTGCATTTTGCATTTTTTGCATCGTTTGCATCTTTTGCATTGTCTTACATCCTGATTTTGGATCACAGAGTGTGATCCAAAACGTTGATGCTAAAAATTGTTTCCAGTTCCACAATCAAAACCATAAGCATACTCGTGAATTGTAAATGGATTGTGGAAATCTGATAACATTGATCTTTCTGATATGATAGAAATCTCCAATTTAACATTTCCATTTGTCAAATTTTATTTGTTATTCATGTATTTAAAGTTTTAGTGTTTGGTATTTGCTATCTTACTAATTTGCCATAGTTTTGCTTGAAATATAATTTGCATACTTCTTTTTTTCATTAAGTATTTTTTCAAGTACTATTAGATTATACATCTTATTATGAGCCAGTGGATGGAAGACAAGAATCCCATTCTGCAGCCTGCGTCTAAATGTATGATTTTGGACTGACAAGGATATAGAAAATCAAGTACATTGGAACAAAACTTGGTGTTGTTAATTAGTAAGTTATTAAAGTAGTTTTTTATGCTTGTGCTAATAGGGTGATGCCAATAGGCTCTAAAAAGGGTCATGCTGGTGCTATTGTGGCCCTCATTTGCCTCTGTACTTTTATAGCACAAATACAACTCCTTCACAAGGCTTATCAGCCTCATTATCTTTCAAGATGCAAAAGCTAATACCTGAGTTCTCTCTGTTTTTAATTACACACTGATTATTTCCTGTAGCAGTTTACATGCAACTGGTTGACACGCACACCATAATTTTTACTGTTTGGAGAAAGAATCTCATGCATTAGATCGGTGATTGCAAGGTGTGCTTATTCCCATTACATGTTTCTGCATAACATCTTTGCAGATAAATGTTTTGCCAGACATGAAGGGAATCCTGACCATTCAAGCTGTAGTTCACACTGCCTTTACTGTTTTTCCCATTCCATCCTGGATAACCTATGTTTAGTTTGAATGCCAAAAACTCGTATTAAATTGGTTACTGTTTGTGGAACTGCCTTGTGGTATATGCGTTGTTGCAGATTGATGGCTGCTTCTGCATTTTATATTGTGATTACAATCCCATGTTTATTTTTTATTTTTTGAAGGCAGAATCTCAACTTCAAATGTAGCGGTCTCATCTGCATTTCACTTTTTCCGTCTTTATTAACCTTTTTTTGGATGTTATTTTTATTAATTTGGCATAAGCTTTCTTTTGTCCAGCTCGCTGTGTTTACATGTCAACATTAAATGACAGTCTACTTAAACCATTTCCACTTACTCTCTCTATATTTTTTTGAATTAAGGCAATATCTGCCATTCTGAGAGTGCTTCCTGTTCTTCTTTTTAAAGTTTGTAAAAGCATTGTCAATATGGTGTGACTCGGCTTTTTATTATATTTTAGTTTATTTTTATAATGTTCAATATGACAGATTTTTTTATTTTCTTTTCCGTTGATATTACAGAACTTCGATCCTCTGCTTCTTTGGCAGTCCTAAACTAGCAGCACTTCTTCTGAAAACTACTCAGTTTTAGTTACCCTGTTGTCATTCCTATCATATGAGCCATCTCACAAAGATCTGCAAGCCAAAAGAAATCCACATTTTCCCAAATTTCAAGGCCATCATTTTTTAAATTTGGTTAATCAAGGTTCTATTCGATCACCATTGTTCATAGTGTGGATGGATAAATTCCCAGTGCAGCATCTTTGTGTTTCTAATATCTATCCAATGTTATAGTTAATTCTTTATTGAGCAAGGGCTTTGTATGTAAAATCTAATAAATAATCAAACAAAACAAAGCGTTAGGAGAAATAGGTTACATTATAGAATATGATCTTTATACTATCTTTTTTCCTGTATTATTAAACCATGCAAGTTTTCAATAAATGCTGAGAAATGGTGTTTGCCTTACTTTGATCTTATATTGAACTGGAAGGAATTGTAGTTGTACAAGACAAAAATATATTTGTTCTAGGTGCATTACGATGGATAGTTTTTTAAAATCACTTTGGAGCTCTACAGTCATATCATTTAAAGGAGACTTGCACTGGAAAATGAGATCTAAGAAACACACAGCAAGCTATTGTTATATATGAGAATCCTTCATTTTTGTCAGCCATATTTTTCTTCTATGTAATTTTTTCATTTTAACATTACTTTGGTTTAGATCAAATTGTCTGCTTATTAGTGATCTTTTAATTTTCTTGAACACGCGTCTTCAAGAGACTTGCAATGTCAAATGAAATACATAAGCGTTATCCAGTTTGACTATCAAAGAATAAAATCTTTAATTGTCTGCTTATTGCATTTCAAAAATTCGTTAATTTAATTATATCATTCTTTGCATTGCTTTTTATGCCCAAACAAGCCTGCTCATGAAGCCGACAGATTGTCTTATTTCTCCTGTATTGGTTTTCTTTCTAAATTATATCCCTTTAACATGATTGCACATCCGACACTTTTGGGATCGTTTACACATTAGTAATTGCATTTTTATATTAAGACTACCTATTTCACACTGAAATAGATGCTATGAAACTTGCTTTTTTCAATCTATATTCTCTCTTTGTTATTTTCTAATAAACAATCTCATTTTGTTTATGATCATTGTCTTATATGCCATCAATCTTGGACTGTGTCTCTGCTGCTAATGATTTGTGCAGTTCTGAGAATTTGTCAGTATCAAAATTACATTGAAGAAGCTTTTCTGATCCTTTTTCATCTTAGTTAAATTTACACCATCCTTTGTTTATGATTCTTCTTCTTATTTTACAGGTCGTCACTTGTGGAAGTGTACCTTTAGAGACATCATATCAGAGAGTTAATCGCTGTATTTACACGTCCACAGGCCTTTATGAGTACAGAGGATGGAAATCAAAGCCTGCCAGGGTGGGGCACCACGTTTTTACATGGGGTTTGAGGTACCTCGAGGTAAACCATAAAACTGTAGTTGATTAATTTGTAACCTTAATTTTCTGTTAGAATAAGTATTCTGTATGATATAAAAACTTTTACCCACATATTCTAGAGGCAAAGGATTGCAGGTGAACTTCTTTTCTACTTTGTAAGTCTTGAAACATTATACACAGGTGAAATAAGCTTATTTGTCAACTTACCGAGTGTTGTCTGGTAATATAAGCTGTAGAATAAACTTTAACTGCCTTGATAAACTATCTTAGAATTATTCTGAAAACCGTGCGCACTCTAGTAAGGCTTTGATATTACTTTATGTAATATTAAATGTGAAGAGGCATTGCCTCTATCTTGCAATAGATCTTTACACTGCAAACATAGACAGTACATAGCAGCACCAATTCCAAGTAGTCTGGACAAACACAAAGCCTTGTAATAGTACTTGTAACAAACTTTGTAGTAATTTGCTTATGTCCTCTTGCTGAATTGGAATGGGGAAAGTGTCATGTTCTTTGGTTTATATTCCTGAAACCTTTCCTAGTGCTCATCAAGTTTTATATGTAAACTTTATCCACATTGCCTTTTGCAGTGACCTTTTCCCTATCAACAAGGAATCTCAAATATCCTTGGGAGGGGATATTATAAGAACCTAAGCTATATTACTTGTTAGAGTTTGGGTAGATTCACCACTTTGTACCATGATTGCATCCAATATTTGAAAAATATATTGAAGTGTAAAATGAATGGTATCTTTATACAATACAGACAATTGAAAATTAAAACATTGGCCATGTTTTCTTGATAGTGGTGTATGAGGGAACACCATTTCTGAATTGGATGATGTAAAAATTTGAACCAGAATGAATTATAGAGCAAAGAACTGAAATACGAAAACACAAATAACAACAGGAGCACAAAATCTTATCCTGGGAAAACTCTCCTCTTGAGGGTGAAAAATCCAGCCCACAAAAATGATGATCTTTAATTGAGTTCTCAAAACAATTACAAAAATTTCTTGTCTATGATTGAGAAACTAATTAGTCAATCAAAAGGCTTAATTTCTCTTTTAGGATAGAGCACTTTGTCTATGAATAGCAGCATATGCAATAGACACTACAATCTCACAGATACTGAGTAGTCTGTACAGAATAATGAAGCCGATCACATATATATTGCACACATAATAGTGATATCACACTTCTGCTAATGCACCTAGCAAGCAGACACATGCAATTGCATATGCAACAGCGAAATAGTTTCAAATACGCTCCGCAGGAAAACATATAAATATTGTCACACACACCAAATTGGCGATGCCGTACTCCATTACTAGGATCAATTGCTCGTTATAATGTGACTGATGAGACGCTTGTGGAAGGCTAAACAACAGCAGTCACAAATCATTGACTTGGTGGTAGATCATAACACCCACTGACAACACCTCATAAACTGTCGAATACATTACATGGAGAGCAAAACATGAACTGAACTGATGACCATGCATGATGCCCAGTCGTAGATATACATACACACGATGCCATCTGTCATGCCATATGTGATTCTTCTCAAAGGCTTTTCAATCGCAATGAATAGATGCAGTTTGAACTGGACCAAAATAAAGGAAACATGGGACAAACATGATATGAAGCACAGTGCTCATATCCAATACAAGAGCCACTTAATGGCAATGTGAACAGTTCTACAGCTCGAGTCCAACCAAATTCTTGGGGAACCAGTAAAAGAAGTATAGGAGCTTCTGAACCAGGTAGAGAATAGGAACAAGAAAGAGTACTAGATAAAGAAATTCACAGTCCATCATATCAGATTAGTTTCTAGAGAAACTCAAGGCAGATCATCATAGGTAAATAAACTCTCTTGCAGCTACAAAAACTGTAACAGATGAAGCATAGCCAAGGAGTGTTTTGTTATGTTAAAAATAAGGTCACTGCATTTAGTTCACTTTCTGACATATAAGAAGATACACATTATTGTTTTTGTTGCCACCACAAATAACTCCGACATTGTCTAGGAGCAGTGGATCTAGCTTTACTGTGCAATCCTTTTTAGGCTATATTTGTCATGGTTGTAAACCTACCTCGTAGGGTGTTTTATCTGATTGCATGGACACGGTTAAGTGCTTGAGAGTGCATCCAAATGCAGTCTAATTTTTGTTAACAGCCAACAATTAAATCTGACTCACTCCTGAAATAATTAAGCAATTGAACCACAGGCTCTCCAACCAACTAAAGTGGATCAGTGAATCACAAACTTGAAATACTAGCACATTTCAATTCATAATGATGATAGTCTCTTGAGGACTGTTTTTTAACTTTTTAATTGACAAACAAGTGATGCAAGAAATGAGAACTTTGCTGGAAAGCTTGATAGTGATCATAGAAGATTGTGGATATCTAAAGAAGATTATATGCTTACGCATTTGAGATTCAGTTACAAAGTTAACATGCCCGTGCTTATGAATGTATGATGTACAATTATAGCCCAGTCCTTTGGACAAATCTGTGAGTCACTGTCTTGCCATCTGTCTGCAATATTTATTTTGTTTGCCGCTTGACTTATGATATATCACAGTTTTACTTATGGTCTTGCTACTCCTGCCTAAACTTGAGATCACAGAATTGTCAGAGTGTGCAGAGCCTATGCGCGATCCTTATGAACTTCAAACTAAAGCTAAGTTGTTGCACAACAAGAGGCTAGAATGACCTATCTACTTCACTCCGAATCTGGATCCTTCTTTTTAAGCTGGAGAACTGTTGGTTTCCGTATCAAGGTGTGAATAATATATGCCCCAACAGATGGTGGCTGCATAGGTCTAATCAATTTTTTGATTCGAGTCTGCGACATATTTTTGTCCATACTGTGTTGATAATGACGGTATCTTGCACATCCAAATTTAATCTTGTTTAATCTTTTTGCAGTTGGATCCCCTGGCAAATTGTGAATAATATATCACTTACCCATATGCTAAGGCTATGCAGGTCTGATCATCCATTGATTTTACCTAAGTTGCCGGTTCAGAATCTGGTATGGATGCGGGTTCGAAATTCGTCCAAATATTTTTTGGGTTGGGTTTGGATTCGTTTTGGGTTCATCCGGACCAAAATATATCTTTAAAAAAATAAATGTGTGTGTATGCAACAAAAAATAAGTCCATACACCACTTTGCTAATAGTAAAGCAACATAGGAAAATACACTACCATAACTATGTTTCAATATAATAGGATATTAAATTTTAATTGCATCATTTAGCCATACATACAACAACATACACTTGCTTGGTCGCATGCAGGGGACATATTTCCATATCAAGGGACAGTTTAAGAATGAAAGGAATCATCAAAAGATAAGTGCAGTTATCTGAATTTGTTTAGTATTGGTTAGGGGATTTCTAACCAAGCTAAATCAGAAGTTGAGATTCAGATTTGAAGCCCTGGATTCAAAGAATATATCATAGTTTTTTAAAAGAAATTCTTCTATAATCGTCAGTTTGGACTTTGCCAATTGTCAATTTGGATTTCCTCTAAAAGCAAGTTTTTATTTTCCCTCACAAATGCATAGATGACATATAAACCATTTTTTTTGGCCTTGTTGGTGGTCACTTTTAGGGTTGGGAGGATCGAATAAACCAAATTAGGCAAAAACCACTTTAAAAAAGTAAAAACAATTTGTTACCAAATTCTAGTGTTACACCAGTACGGGGGTACTTCGGGACGGTGGGACATTGGGGCGAGTTTCCAGGACACAGGGAAAATGTGCCTCATTTTCGGGACGGCGGGGGGATGGCTAGGGGACGGCGACAAGGGGTGTTGTATAGTATACATATAGAACTTGAAATGCTGGTTATGAAATGATGTTTCAGTAGTTTACTAGAACATACCAAATTAAAATACATGAACATAGCAAAATTGCAACATGAATTAGAACCATTGACATTCAACATAGTAATAATGTATTACATACCCAATAGTAACATTAAAAAATCAAAATTCAAATAGAAATTCAAGTAACATCCCAGCGGCGGCATGGTTGTGGAATGACGGAGGTGGGGGTGCTTGGGTACTCAAGTACCCGGTTCGGGGACGTCTTGGGGATGGGTACTTCAAGGTTTGGGAGGGGGGTGCGAGTCTCCGGGTTACACTGCCGGGAAAATTCAGCTTGGGTTTGGCTGCTTGGCAGCAAATTCTTCAAAATTCACTCCGAGTTCTGCCCAGATTCCTCTGCCAGAATTTGCAGCGAATCTGTGGCTCTCCAGGAGAATTTGGGGAGAATTTGACAAGGACCAGACTTTGGACAGAATTGAACCAGAATTGAATTTGACAGGGTTGCTGGAGAGAATCTGGTAACTTAGGATTTTACTAATATTGCCACATGTTTTTGTGCATTCCTTACTGATAATGGAAATTTCAAAATAGCTTGCACATCTAAAAAACCATCTTCTTTAGGCTTCAGCTGAAATCTAATTGGGTGAATTAGATGAGCCGGAAGAAAATCAGAACAAGTTCATTCACACTTTTAAACGTCAAGTAATTTTGAACAAGAGGAACAGGCTGTATGCTACGAATTGCAGAGTCTTAATTATTTGAGATGAACTAATTAGTCATGACTCAACGATTTGAGAAATCAAGACACACTCACACCTTTGTACATATGCATGTATGTGAAGAGGTAAGATTAATTTCCAAATAAAGAAGAAAATAGGAGAATGGGTATTATTTGTAGACATAAACCTTTTCGTTGGTTGGATTTTGCAATTCCTTTGCATTTGTGGGTTGAAAAGTTTTATCCCGCTTGCATTTCCAGTCTATTGAAACTTTAAGGTTATGAACATAGTTTAGTTTTTGTAAAGGCAAACTTTAGTCAAGTTATCCTCTTTTGGACAAAACAGATAGATTAGTATGAGTGGACAAATTTTATATTCTCCACGCAAAAATGCCTGAACTGTGTGATATCAAATACACAAAGCAAAACCATGTTTGCTGATTATAGAAGGTTATGGCTTGCAACTTCTCCAATTACAGGTATTCTGCTAAGTTCAAACTTTTCACGGAGTTTGTAGCTCTGTTATGGTGCTTCCTTAGCTTTGCGATCTTCCAGACATCATCTTGTAACAGGAATTATGGTGTATATATTGGAACTTGCATGTGCTGAGTGTAGATTGATTATTTTATTCCCTGGTGTCATTTGTACTTCAAAATGTTTTCTTCAGAGGCATGTAGCAGAATTCTACATATCAGATTTTCAATCTGGTCTGAGAGCTTTGGTTAAGGCTGGTTATGGTGCACGGGTGACTCCCTGTGTTGAAGAAAGCTCAGTTGTTGATATCGGTCCAAGGAATAAAGATCTACCCAGTGATTTTGTCCGCTGGCTGGGCGAAAGAAATCTTTCAAGTGACGATCGTGAAATGCGACTGAAGGAGGGGTGAATATTTTGTGACCATATATATGTATTCAGTTTCCAGATTAATTTATTTTCTTATGTTGTCTGGGTGATTATTGGAGGGACATTTATGGAATATTTTTTTTATAACTTTGTACTAGAGAATAATATAAAAAATTGATCCCCTTTTCAGGTATATCAAGGAAGGAAGTGAAGTGACTGTCATGGGTATGGTTCAGCGCCATGAGAATGTTCTGATGATAGTTCCTCCTCGTGAACGGGTGTCTACTGGTTGCAGATGGGGAAAGTTCCTCTTGCCAGGAAATGTTGAAGGCTTAGTTATATCTTGTAATGAGACCTCAAAATTTGATGGAATTCCACTTTGATGAGTCAAATGTTGGAGAAAGATACATTTTGTTTTTGGTCTTGTAATTTTAAGTAGGCCTCCATTATTTTTTACTATTGACCAAAGAATTTAATCAGGATTCTTTTCCCATTTGTGAAGCTGGGTCTAGATGTATTCATGCATAATTTCAGGGATTGGAGAAGATATTCCATGACAATCAGAGCACAAAACCAAGCTTTGAAAGTACTAAATATCTATGGTTTGGAAGAACTAAAAATTCGACCATTAAATTCTACAAGAAGTGCTGCTTCCTCCAAAGTGTGCTCACTACTTTGTTGAGCATGGCATTGAGTGAAAGTCTCCTCTCCCCTAAAAGGTTTTTGGTTCATTTTATAAATTTGAATATAGCGATAGTGTATTGATTTAGTGGCTTGTTAGTCTCTAGACATATTAAAGAATTATGTATTTGTAATGATAATTTTGGTGAAATCATATGATTTCCAAGTTTGTAAAGGTTCTATCTTTCCATGTTCAGGTGTGTGCTATTGTTGCTAGGTATGTGAACTTTATGGCTTTAATGCCTAATGAGATAACATATGGAAATAGTACTACCATTTGAATTGTTTAACTATTCTTTATGGTGAATTTGTACCTTTCTTGATTAATTTGCAACTGTCTTAGATGATAATATCTTCTTTTAGATTTTAGAATCACTCATTTCGTTGAAGCTCTTGACAAGCACCTTAGGTACCAAAAAAAGGGAAAATAAAGTCTTACCTGGAACCCTTAATAAAAAATATGAAAAAGGAAAACAAACCTTTAATGTTGCATTCTACGGCAGGTTGAGGAATGTGATTTAGCTCTATGTCAGTGTGACTGCAGTTTTGCTGGGTAAATCTGCCTTTTGTTTGCATGAAAACATTATTTTCCTTTCAAAACAATTGACACAATTTAAATTTGGAAGAAGGAAATTTGGTATCAGACTTGCATTTAGTCCTTTAAATATATGTAACCTGCCACACCAATTTTAGTGCTGTGGAGTAGTATTTTTTCCGTAAGAGGTAATTCATCACATCTTTCAAGGGGCGTACTTCATATACTCTGAACATGTGTCTTTTTCAGGAGGGTCAGAGTATGACCAATTCATTTTTTTGGGAGCAATGCCAAATGACTTCCAAGCCGACGTCAAGGTCTTTGGGAAGCTAATGTGAACCATCAGTCAAAACACTTATATTTAACAGTACCTATAGTGCTAATAGAATTTGCCTATATTTTTGAAGGCGACATCTGGATGTAGTTGATAGGTATGTTGGAAATGAGAATATTAAAGCAGCTTTTTAAATGCAAGTTTGGGTGATAGATTCGTTTATCTAAAAACAACAATGTAAACATACAATAATTTCAACTTTTCCTGCTTCTGCTATCCCAATTTAAGGATTAGAGGGTATACTCCACATATTATGTTGGCTGTGTGATACAACATGATGAAGTCATGGGTGGATAATTACGTTCAATTAAACCAGATAATTTGCATCTAAAAAAGTCATGTGCTCTGTTTAAAACATCATCCGCCCTTTGTCCCTTAAGACATTCCCTTTTGATCAATTTTGAAACTTGGGCTAGGCATTCAATTTACAATAATTCTTTATTGGATAAAATTTGAAAGGTGTATAATATATTAAAATATTAAAATATTACAAAGATATATTATAGTATGTATATACTACTAATATCATGGAAAACAGGGAGCCACTATTTTGCAGTCATCGTTGGGGCCATTTGATGAAGTCAGCAACATGATCTAGTTGGAAAACTTAGATTTTTCAGCCTTTTAACATCTATTCAATAGGAAACATTTTCTTTGGGAAGTTTCAAAGATGTGTAGTCTAAGATAAGAAACATCCAAAAATTTGTTTTTTAAGTGCGCTGGTCTTCAGCCATAGAGAGTTGGATTGCAGATTTACCTGGAAATTATGTTTTCTTTATTCTCTTGAAGTCTCATCACCATCTCCAAGGACTCAAACTCTGAGGAGAGAACTTCTAGGCGACACCCCGGAAAGATACTTGATTTTATTTCAGAAATCGCAGGTCTGGATTAACTTTTAGCGCAACTCGTGGAGTTCAAACCACTCGCAGGCTGAGCCCATATTCCAGCTCAATATGGTAGAGAAGAATATCAGATTTTGCTAGGCGCCTAACTCAGGAGCTGCTGAAATAAGTGATAACACTCCATCGCCAAACATTGTATATGCACACGTTCTGGTTTCCATGGTTGTCATTCAGGCGTTGAGTTGGTTGAATTTATTTTTGTTATTAATACCCTAAAGCAGCATCAATGGAATCTTGTTTTATGCTTGTTTTCAGTGGAAATCATTTCATTCTAAATTGTTAATGTGTGTTCTATCTGTTTGAAGATAAAATGTCTTGAAATCTTTGTAACCAGTAGCTAGGATATTTTAGTCGTATAAGAGCTGAAGACCCTGCCAGCCTATGGGGTTTATTCTTCTTATTTGTGCATTTTGGTCGTATGTACTTGTGACATGTTTCTATGCACTCCATAAGGACTGAATCACACATGCAATACAAGGAGTAGGTGTGGCCTACAAAAAGAAGAGTAAATAAACCCATTTCCAAAACATGTGATGCAACTAAGGACTGATCATGCATAATCAAGGAGGTCAAGTAGTCATCACAGTAGAGGTGAGGATGGACATGGCAATCATGGATTGGCTGTTCCTCAAAAACATATAAGATTGGTATTGTTGAGGGTTTGTGTGTGGTTTCTCCTAGCTGGCATCTCACTTGACAAATCTTACTAAGAAAGGGGCTTTCCAGTGGTATCCAGAGGCATAAAATACATTTCACACGCTCAAAGACATCAAACACATGTCTAATATTAGCACTACTTGATTTCACAAATCCTTTTATTGTCAAATGTGATGTTTATGGACAAGGTCTTGTAGTTGTGCTAATGTAGGATAGACATCCCATTGTCTTTGAGAGCATGAAGCTCACATATCCAGAAAAGTTGTATTCTACTTGTCACAGAGATGTTAGTACCATGCATGCTTTAGCCAAGTTCAACCAATATTTGGTGGGTGCAAATTTACTGTCATGACTGATCATAATAGTCTAAAGTATCCTTAGAAGAAAAAGATCTCAATGAACACCAACAAAAGTGGGTAAGAAAAATCTAAGCAAGTGACTTTGATGTAGAATATCTTAAAAGGGATAAGAATGTGGTTGCCAACACGCTTTCTAGGAGACTTGTTCTTTTCTCACTTGCAACGAGTTCATTTGATTGGAAATCTCAACCTTTTTTCGAGTTTTCTAAGAATTTGTTGTTGTTTTAGTAGATGGGAGTACATGATGACATATTCTAATAGAGGATGTTATCTATTACAAAAGAAAAATTTACCTTGTACTTGAGTCTAAGTTGAAATACAATATTATGAGAGCATTACACGACACTCCTCTTGTTGGACATCTTGACTAATTTAAAACTTATAGGCGGGTAAGAGAGAGATTCTCTTGGAAGGGACTTAAGGATGATGTGTAGCAACATGTTCATGAATGAATGATATGTCAACAAATTAAATCAGAATACACCTTTCTTGTAGGTCTTATACAATCACTACCTATTCTAGAATTGAAGTAGGAAAACATGTCAATGGATATCATTAGAAGACTTCCATGAGTACAAGGAAAGAATTGTATATTTGTCATGATGGACATGTTGACTAAATATTTCCATTTCTACGCCATTACCACAGATTACTCAACTTCCTAGGTTATTGATTTTTTTTTTTTTGAAAGTGTTTAGATTGCATGGTCTTCCTAAGACGATTATTAGTGACTGGGACAATAGGTTTATCAACATGTTTTGGTAGGAATTGTTTTAGTTGGAAGGAACAAAATTGACACCCAATACCAGTTAATATCCTCTTAAGGGATGGGAAAGCTGAAATTGTGAACAAATAAGTTGAAGGTTACCTCAGAAGGGCAACAACAAGCTTGGTTCAAATGGTTGCATTTAGCTGAGTATAGTTATAACACTACTTATTATATGACTATTGCGATGTCCCCATTTAAGGTACTATAGAGATATGAAGCTTTGTCATTTATAGGTTTATCCTTTGATGATAGTAAGTTTCCTCATGTGAAAGAAACCATGTAGAATTACCATGATATCCTCAAAGCATTAAAAGATAGTATCTTGCAGACACAAAAACAACACAAAATGTATGCCAACAAGCATAGCACCGTGAGGACTTTTTGACACAACCAAGATGAGAGAATTCCCAAGAGAGATGTCTAACCTTGCAACTAGAGTAAGCAACAACATAAATGTACAAACTGAACAAGCATGAGACAATATGGAAGAATATCACTCGATTATAATCAAGTTGGCTTGCAAATGCATCTCATTACATCACCATTATTAATATGCAATTACTAAAAAAATTGCAACTAGTCATCCCTCAAAACTATAAGCCTACCCTTCCAATTGCTTTTAAACTACCTTTGACAATAGATAACTTTTTCTACACTTAATGCCACAACCTTACATTCTTAGGCTCTACCTTGCACTATTGCCTTCCACAGTTTGACTAAACTGATCAACAATCTCCAAGATAAAGGAAACATATTGCAAATAGATATGTTAGGACCCAAATCATAAGAATAACCACCATATGAATACATCATGCCTCTTGAACAATGTGTTACATCATAGAACAATGTACCAACATACATTGCATGTTGTGAGTCTTCATTGTACCCTGTATCTTTCCAACCTAACTGTTAGAACACGAATCTAAGAATAGGACCAAACTAATCTTAAGATAACTTCATCTGGAAATGTCAAATCATGATGCAAACCTAGACATAGGAATTCCATGATGCCCATATCATGCCATAAGGATCGCATAAGAAAACGAGTCAACTAGATTGATCACAAACTAAAACAATAGGAAATTGTCCCAGTGAACAATGAAACAAATAAACATAAAAGAATTTTTTTTGGGTGATGCAAGATTGCCAACAACTCAAGGATTATTCTTCACTAGACACCCTTGGTGAATAGAAGATGTTTCATCAAAGGAATTTTTGAACATTTGACGAGGTTTGTAATTTAGATACCATGAGCATTCTTCATCCACTCGGCTTGCTTAGTGCTCCAATTCTTCTTTCAATCACTCCTACAACAACTTATGCAAGTGTTAATCAATTCTCCATCATAATATCCTCCTCCATCAAGTATTACACCACTGCTTCTACTACAACAATCTCTGTTTTGATGAATTTTATTGATCCATTTATCTCCTCCTCTGTCATCACTACGATGGTCAAACAATATTTGCTTCATCTTCTAATATTTAACTCCAGTTATGAGATTATGAAACACATTAGATTTCGATCCATTCTCAAGATTCTACAACTCATATGATACCTTTTTTTTTTAAATTACCCCATTGAAACATTATTTTCTGGTCACTACCATTTCCCAAGTAAATAGGTTCATGTTTTATTATCAAATCCTTCAATAATTGTGCCACCTTAGAAATTCTTTCACGCACTTATTGCAGATGCATCACCTTCTGATATAAAACAAATTGATCATGTAAGGTGCAAGCCTTCATCATCCTCAAGTTCTTAGCCTTCATTCTTTCATCTCTCAAAGGAAGGAAAGTAAATCTTCTTCCATCTTTGATGATATAAACCACATTCCTTTAACACTCATGAATAACACCATCGTATCGCCAAGGTCTACCCAACACAAGATGACAGGTAATCGTGTTAACCACATCACATAATTGTTGGCATTGTGATGGATTTTGGTGAAGTGGTTAAAGGCAATAGTGTTTTTTGGTTGTCATTGATGGCAACACAGTCACAACAAATGATTGGATCAACTGATAAGTGAGTGATTAGTAAGCAACAAACCGAAACAACATGCATGAAAACAATTAAGTATAAGAAGACCAACAAAAGTAAACTTTGGTGATAGTCATCCCATCATTGGAATTAAGGAGTGGTAATAGATACAACATGGCTGTGGTTAGTAGAAGTATATAATGATGACCACAACTTATAATGATGACTTGAGAACAAGCATACTAGTTACAAGAGTAGTTATAGAATAAACAACTCATGTTCTTAAGCTACTAGTGGTGAATCTTTGGTTGATGATCCATATGAGTGTTATGGTGAGAGTCGAGGTTGTGGTGACATGGATTGATCAATGAAGATGAGTTGAAGTGGCATTTATGAGATCAAATTAAGTGTGAAGAGAATATTTAAGAAGGATGATAGAGTTGGTCAAACACATTTTGACCGCTCTTGAGTAAATCACATCTAAGCCCTAATATGGATTGAGGCGATGAAAGAAAACATATGAGATACACAAATTAAATATGGTGTTTGAGCTCCAAGGTTAAAATTTGGATGAATGGTGAGGATTAAGCGACAAAAAGTGATTTTCTTATAAGGAACTACTCTTAGTATTGAAGTCGTTAGATGAATTAGTGAAGTGAAATTCAATGTGCTAGGGTTGTGATCTAGGTTTTGAGTAGGGGTAGAGTAGAGAGAAGTATTACAGTGCAAAGAACATATTGGATATGATAGGCAACGAGTGCTACATCCTGATCATCCAACTTCTTGTTCCCTAACAATTGCACCAAGGATAATCCCTTAATTGGATGGAGTTTGACCAATCTTTTGGTGTAAATCCTTTAACATGGCCGACTCTCAGAAGAATTATTAAAATCCTCTAGCGAGGCAGACCTTAATAGATTTCATTGTACTGCTAATAGTGTACTAGTCACTCCTAACAGGGAAAATCTTTTTATTGTAGTGAAGGGCTCGTGAGTATCATCCTCATCGTGGTTTTCTCCCTCTAAGTTGAGGGTTTCAACTAGAAAAATTATTGCGTGATGTGTCATGAATGTGTGGGTGTTTGATATTGTTTACTTTTATTTCATTCCTGCAGTTATGTGTTGTGTGTTTTGGAGGGTGTTATTAATAACATTAGCAGTTGAATTGGTAGGCTACCTATTTGCACTAATTCACCCCCTCTTAGTCCTTCTGAATACTAACAAACCCTTGGACCTTTAGGAGACAAGCTTAACTAGTTGAGGAAGGAAACATGGAGAGATACATGTATGCAAAGCAACTTGAGGATGCAAGCAAAGTAATCAAGGGACTGAAGGAAAAACTAAAGAATACACTAGCAAAAAGAAGATAACTAATTCGACAATTGAGTGAAAGCCAAGATTACATAGAGCAACTGTCAGAAGCTAGTGAATTTGAAGAATTTGAGGAGGCAATTACAAATCTAATGAATGAGAATGAGAAATTGACTAAGGACATCAAATCTAAAGAAGGAACTTGAAAGCTAGGTAATCTGTATGTCTGAATGTCTTCAAGGAAAAAGAGCTATTGAGGATGCAAAGATGCATATTCAAGATGCCCTAAAAGAAAAAGATGGATTGACTAGTGCAATACAAGAAAATGCATTTCTTTAAAGGAAAACTCATGATGTTGGTGAAGAAAATTTGTAGGTTGTAAGTGAGAATGAAATACTAAAAGAAGAGGATAAGAAACTGAAGAGAGAATTACAAACTGAGAAAGAAGCCAATGAGAAATCAAAGAAGTACAATGATAGTTCGCAAAATCTTTTTGATCGACTAAATAGTCAAAGATAACACAGAGGCACAACCAATCTTAGATACACCAATCAAATCACATTTGAGGTTGGATAATCATCTAGATCCAAGGAGCCATAACAAAATCTGAAAGTACATTCAACCAATACTGGTAAGAAACTTACTAAACTTATCTGTTTTGGTTGTGGGAAAGCTGGCCATACAAAAAATGTTTGTAGGAGTCATCTAGTCATCATTAGGCCTTATACTTTTGATGTATATTTCTATAATTGTCACAAGTATGGTCATACTACATGAGCGCAAATCCAATATTAGCAATAGATCCAATAGTGGTAGATTTGATGGATACTATTATGCATGTTACAAATATGGTCATAAAGATGAGGATCGTAGGACTAAAGTGAATGTTCCTAGGTCACTAGTCAAATTGATAAACCCTTATAGAAGGGACAGATTTCAATGCCACATGTTCAATTTGTGGTAACTATGGTAATCTAGCTATGAATTGTAGAATGAGAACACAAAGAGGAAATGTTGGACCATAGAACTCAACTAGTATGGCATGTTTTCACTATCACAAGATTGGTCATCTTGCAAGAGATTGTAGGTTTAGTAACTACTCACCCAACTAGTTAGATGACAAGAAAACTAAGAAGATTGTTGATGTTGAGGAAGTCATAAATGAAATGAAGGAGACATGTATAAAGAAAGAGGGTAACAAGGAAGATGTCAACTCATCTAAGAGAATGCCATCATCCTTTGGTGCAGAGGATTCTTCATCAAATTAAGTCAACTTTTGGCTTAGGGGTAGGACTTAAAGTAAAACCTTTCACCGATCCCCTAAAGATAATATTGGTAAGATAAATCTGCATATTGAGATGCACATTGGTATTCTGGATAGAATATGTTGAGTCCATGTAAGCTCATGAGATGATAGTAGTAAAGTTTTAATGATCTAACCATTCATACATACCGTGCAATTGTTGAATAGTGTTAATCGCTAGAAAGTACTGTTTACCATTAAAAGGTGGAACAACTATTTTCCAAGGATAAATAAGGATGAGTGAGATCATTTGTCACTTAACTATCTTGTGAGTACTTGTGAGCTTCTATAAGTGATTGTTACTTAGAGGATTGTGTTTTGCAAACAAGAAAGTGTAAAAGTGTTCAAGAGCTCTAACCGATGAAGCATGGGGTATTTCTTTGCTTTGCGATAGGATTTTATTGGTATTCCCATATTGAATCATGACATAAGCTATAGATACCCCAATTTTGGTTGATGTTATGGGAGAACTTTGACCTATGTTAGAATTACATTTGATGAAGGTGAGCAAAAATGACAAACTGGGAGCCCTATCTTCCATTCCCCTAGGTGCTCTATTGGTTGAAGATACCTTGTCATATCTTCATTTCAAATTTGAATAATTTGGTGTGCAATCCATCAAAAAAGTGTACGATCAAAAGTTGTGTGAGGAAAATGTGTTGAAGGACAAGCACAAGCATTTGAAGATAGAGGGTTTGGATTACATAGTTGATATTCCTAATGAATTTCATGGAGAATGGATTTTATATGTGCTAAGTTGAGTTCATGGCCAATTTATATGCTTAGATAGACCACACATTATCACCAAGGAAATAATTTGTAGAGTTATAAGATTTTGGGCAACTAGTGAGATACCAACCCTGAAAATGATAGTTGCAAACTTGGTTACTCAGTTAACCAAATCTAAACTAAGCTCCCGAGACATGACCATTAATGATATAGTTGAAAAATAAGTTTGATTTAGATCTATGGTCATAGGATACAAAGTTTATCAACCAATTCATATAAGTAGTGGGCCCAGTGGAACAATTCATGTTGTTTATGGATTGTTGAAGGAGGATACAATGTATGACTTGTGTAAGATGTGAGGAGCCAATTCATGGTAAACATGGAAAAGATAAAGAGAGACAAGAAACGACTATTCAAGTATGGATCCATTGTTGTATGTATATTCTTCTAAATGAAAAATTTCTTTCTAGGTAGAGGAGCAATAGAATGGGAAATTGACAAGCCAATAATTGTGCAAATGACTAAATTTATTAGAGAATTAGGAGATAATTTTAGAAATGTAATGTGATATTAATTTAAAGATTTTCAATCTAGAAATCATAAGAGAAAGGCTATCATGTGATATTGTAAAGAAGTATAAAGATGATATCTATTTTCTTGTCGATATTAACACTTGTATTCTGCAAGCTGCACAACAAAGAACCTTTTGGCCACCTTCCATGTGTGATGAGTGAGATTATGAGATAGTGCATATGTATGAAGTTGTACTCTTGTCTAAATGGATAGATGCTACTGCACCTAGGTTTGGGAATTATGAATAAGCTTATTCAAAGATACAGATGGAATTTGTTGGTGTTTTGAAACATTATGGTTTCAAATTACCCCAATGAGAACAAGACACATCTAGGGGCAACTAACTCCCATCCTTAACATATCCTTTCAGACATCAGGCCAACTATAAGGCTAGACCCTTCTTCTACTCCAGGCTCTGCAAAACCTAGGTGGGTGGACCTCAAATTCAATTAATATGGTACCAGTGCTAAAATATATTCGTGAAACTATTAAATTAGATAAAACCCTTAATCTCCTATTGACTCATGCAATAACATAGATCTACGATAGCTAAATGCAAAGCTATGAAATTTACAAGTTGAGTGATGGCATCCTTTTTAGCTCTTCAACATGAAAGGGAAAGAATTTTGATTAATGATGTCGATTTCAACAAAACCTCAAATATGTAGTAGTATAAACAAGTGATCTTGTAACTGATCAATGCCTTATCTATTGGGAAATTCCATGAATTAAATACATACATTGTGATATCTAGGACATATTTCATACACCCAAACATCAGATCTATCCTATCACTTTGTGAATCAAACATTGATGTTCATAAAGACCTCATTCTTATGAAGTATCCTTCTCAAAACAACTAACAATCCTATCAAACACATCAAGCATTTACTTGGTCCTTTGTTCCAACAACAAAACATATTTGACATACAACCTTAAAGGGATGCACTTGAGTCTCAGTTCTTTGTTCCTAGACCACACAAGACTGCAGATTACTAAGATAGGAGATGAGAATCAAAATGAAACTAAAGAGATTTTGCTCATTTGTATTTATTTCCTTGAAACTATACATTTAGATGCATGAAATTAAGCCATAAAAACACCTAACAAATCTGAACTGTGTATTGTTAGGATTAAACTGTGGATAGAAATAACAATTACATGCAAATATAACCAATAACAAAAAATAATAGATCACACAGAAAAGAACACAAGGCACCAAGATTTAACGTGGTTCACCCAATACCTAGGCTATGTCCACCAAACAACAAGTTCGATATTATCACGATCCAGTGCTTACAACCTGATTACAATCTATAATCCCTTACAGCTCAATGCCGCTGCAAGAACTAATTTTTGCATCACCACTATGAAACAACCCCTAATCCTAAGCCCTTTTATATAAGTATTTTATGCCACTTTAGGGTTACAACATGTTAGCCATATGTCGGCCATACGTCGGCTACAATGTCCGCCACAACTCAATTTCTTTTTCAGGGCGATGCCTCGAACCCCAAAGAATTTATGAAGTATGTACAATACTTTCCTGATTAGTCACCACAAACTAACAATCTCGCACTTGGGGACTGATCAGACTCCACACTAGACAACAATCTCCCACTTGGAGACTGATCTTGTAGCAATACAGCTACCACATGTGGCTCCCACTAGATCAAACCACCCTAGACTCTACTGTTCTTGTATTCCTGTTCAGTCTAGAAGACCAACCAAAGTTGAAGAGGAATTCAGCTTCTCCCTTGTGACTACCTTTGTCAACATATCTGCTGGATTGTCATCTGTATGTATCTTGTCCAACTTTAACTGTCCATCCTTCAAAACTAACCAAATGAAATGGTACTGTAACTGTATGTGTTTGGTCTTTGAATGCAGAGTTGAATTCTTTGTAAGATGAATGGCACTTTGACTATTCGTAAACAAATAATTATCCTTCTAAGGGTGTCCCGATTCTTCCAAGAAGAATTGAAGCCATATCATCTTTTCACTGATTATGTCCAAGGGGATTTTGGGCTTGCTTATTTGGGGGATAATGAACCCTGTGAGAGTGTTGGAAAGGGAAAAATTAAGATTAAGTTGCAGAATGAGAATCATTGACTACTACATGAGGTAAGACATGTTCCAAGGCTAAGTAGGAATTTAATTTCAGTAGGGAAACTCAATGATGAGGGTCGTATAGTTACTTTTAATGATAAAAAGTGGAAGATTTCAAAAGGTTCCCTTGTAGTAGCAAAAGGTGTGAAAGTAGGCACCTTATATCTTTCTACAGGTCATATTGTTCCTTCTACTTTAACTGTTTCAGAGAAAAATGAATGTTCAGGAACAATTTGAGAAAGGTATGAAAGTACTTCATTCAAAGAAAGTTTTACCAGGTCTGAAATGTGTTAATATGGATTTCTGTGAAAGTTGTGTGTATGGAAAACAAAAGAGAGTGAGTTTTGTAAAGGCTGGGAAGCAAAACAAAAAGGAGAAATTAGAGCTTGTGCATATAGATGTATGGGGACCGGCTCAAGTATCTTCCCTTGGTGGCTCTCATTATTATGTTACATTTATTGATGATGCAACTATCAGCCTAAGATAGTGTCAATTTTCTATTTTTCCTATATTTGCAAATCTTCATACCAAGGATTTGTTTTGTTGCCCCTAAATCCTTCATAGCAAATGCATGTGCTAACTGGCGTTTCAACTCATTAATGTGATCTATGTTAGACCCAGCTACAAGCATATCATCAACATATAAACATAAAATAATGTAGCTTCCATCATCCAACCTCTTAAAATAAACACAATGATCTAAATGACACCTATTGTATCCATGCTCATGCATAAAACTATCATATGTCAAATACCATTGCCGAGGTGCTTGCTTCAAGCCATATAGACTTTTCTTCAATTTGCACACTAAGTTCTCCTTACCTTTGACCGCAAATCCCTGTGGCTGAGCCATATATATCTTTTCATCCAAAGCACCATGAAGGAAGGCTATTTTAATATCAAGTTGCTCTAAATGCAAATCTTCAGTACCCACAAGACTTAAAATAGTACAGATAGAAGTAATCTTAACAATAGGAGAAAATATTTAATCAAAATCAATGCCCTTTTTCTGTGCAAATCCTTTCACAACTAACCTGGCTTTAAATCTTTTCTTACTTCCTTTCTCTTCTTTCAACCTGTAAATCCATTTATTCTGTAAAGCTCTTTTACCTACAGGCAACTTGCATAAATCCCATGTCTGATTCTTCAACAAAGAGTCCATTTCGTCTTTCATTGTAGACTCCCACTGAATCTTAGTATCCACCTGCACAACTTCATCATAACATTTAGGTTCACCAACATCAGTAAGTAAAATTGAATACAAAGAGGGAAAGAATCTTTCTAGAGGTCTAATTTGCCTTGTTGATCATCTAACATTCACCAATGAGGATTAAACCATGGACATAAATAACAATTACATGCAAATATAACCAATTACAGAAAATAATAGATCACACATAAAAGAACACAAGACACCAAGATTTAATGTGGTTCACCCAATCCCTAGGCTACGTCCACCAAATAGCAAGTCTGATATTATCACGATTTAGTGATTACAACCTGATTACAATCTGTAATACCTTATAGCTCAATACTGCTGCAAGAACCAATTTTTGCATCACCACTATGAAACAATCCCTAACCCTAAGCCCTTCTATACAAGTATTTTATGCCGCTTTAGGTTTACAACATGTCGGCCATATGTATGTACAATACTTTCTTGATCAGTCACCACAAACTAACATCTATATTATCTTCACTATTGCTATCATACAAGAGAAAAATATGTTGAAGGAAATTGGTGTTAGAGTGATGAGAACACATCAAGACTGGAACTGTGGTTTCACAGATATGGGTAAACTATGAATTGGAACACACATGGTATCACAACAATGAGTCATTTTTTCTCCAAAATTGGAACCTCTACAAAGAATGAGAAAGAGAATAATATAGAGGAGACTAAATTCCCAGATTTGTTATGCATCTGACATGTGTCCACTTGGAAAAACATCTCCTAACAGTGAAAATAATCTCTCTAATCTCTCTCTGCAATTACATATCAAATCCTTAACCATTTTGGCTCTCAAAAGTATAAAGATATCTCAAATATTTGATGGAAAAATAACTGCTTTTGATGCCAGATCTCAAATCAAGGCAAAGGAAAAAATTAGTTAAATGGCCTCTAGAGGCAAGATAATCTTTTCAAAATTGTTTTTTCTACATTCAGGCTTCAACAAGCTTTCATATCTTCCTTCTAACCAATTTTGATGATCAATGACAAATTCTGCTCATTCTGTTGAGAATAAATTAAAAATCTTCTTATATCTCAAACTAGTGAGCACCTGTGAAAAATTTGACCTCATATTTGAAAAATTTGTCTCCTCCCAGTTCCAACGGTGTATTGAAGTGCCTATTTTGGACAAAAATTGCCCCTCTGGTAGCCGTTTGAAAAATTAGGTCCTGCTATAGCTTTGAAATTGCACTTGGGCAAATATTTATCCTTTTCAAAAGTTAAAACTATAGCTTTAAAAGAAATTTATTAAAAAAAATCTAACCATGTATGTGATTTCCAGAGAAAAACATAAAAAATTAATTTAATGACTTGATTTTTCCTTTATTTTCTCATCTGGGTCAAACCTAGTTTGACCACCCTCGCCACATGTCAGCACTAGATTGGTCAAATTTTTGCCACGTCATTAGTCCACCTTGCTGCCAGTTGGCCGATCGCCATGTCGCATGGTTAACCTTCTTGCAACTTTCCTTCGATGACATGGCGACCACCGTCGAATCTGCCACGTGTCACCATCCTATGCTTTAGTGAGATCTGAGCCACATCACTATCTGCTGGCTGTTATGCTTGTCCACCTCCTGCCACATGGCACTGTGAGGTTGGCTCCCCAGTCCACATCATCACTGAGTCATCCTGTCAAGCGGGTTCCACAATCTTGTCCGATCTCAATGGTTTTCCAGCAGGCCACCATGTTGCTTGCCGAAAAACCTCCCATTTTTCGATGGCAACATGGAAACCATTGGAATCTGGCATATTTTTTTGACATCTTTCCACGTCAGTGCACTTGACCAAAATTTATTGGTCTTCTCTGTTCGGTTGGCTAAATAGCGTATGAGCCTTTCCTTTTAAAAGGTAGTATCTTATAGACACAATGCAATGTGAGTGGAAAACTATTTAGGAATATGAAATTCTCCTAACACGGCCAATGTGGGATAAAATTTTGAAATCATTTCTTCTTTGCATTGTGATTCCCCCGTCTGATACACCATGCTCACAATTTGCTTCCCGAGATCAACCAAAATGGTCAAGACCTGAAGGCATTCTTTTTGGTTGTTAGACATATGATTACGTTTGGCCAATATAAGGCCCACTACAAAAATTTCTACCTTGAGCCAATGACTTCCTTGTGGCTTCTCTTTATGCCACTCTCTGCTCTTCAATTGACGCCTTCAAGCTCATTCCTATGGCATTCCTCTCAAAAGAGATTTCTCAAAAGATACATACAAGCACATCGACCTTCAATGAAATCTATTTTTGTTAAAAAATAAATATTACCCAAGGATTATTGATTGGGTCGTTGGCATACTTTATGTGCTCTGTAAGCTTTTTGATTTATGTTAGGTTACGTAATCAGAAGGATGTAAATCAATGGATGAAGTCTGAGCTTTGAACAAACAAACTTGCATATAATCAATTTTAGCTTCTATGTTATTTTCTTTTGTATCCTATTCACACACTTCCTCAATCCTCTGCTTCCTTTTTAATGTGAAGAAGTGAGGGTTTTTTACAGATAGCGAAAACTTATCCCCAACGTCAACATAGGTACTTTCTCCCTTTGCATTACCGACCCGTTCATATTCATGTTAATAGTTCCTGCATTATTCATAAGCTTCGAGACTCTAGTATAAGGCAACAGATCGACCCCATCCTGATGACAAATTCACCACTATCCCTCTTTTCTTTAATCGTGTGGGCTGCCTCCCCTTCTTAGCTGCCATGCCTCTCCACATGTTTTCCTTCTCTGAAGCGGCTTCCATGTTTTTGATTGCTATTCTAATTCATGCATATATTGGTCCCTTTGTTTATTTTGCTAGGTTACTACTCTCTTTCACGTGGTCAGTGGTGCTTTGTTTTTCTTTTGAGTGGTCTACCCTCTTTGACATCGTCCCTTCCTAACATGGTTTCTCCTTTGTATTAGCCTTGCTAATTAATTCATCATAATTCCAAATTGGGCATCGATCCTTATTTGTAAGAGGAGGATAATAGATGACCATAGTGTCAAAGAGTCATAAGACATGGGTATCTAAAAGATGTGGGTATGTATTGAATTCTAGATTATTTTGGTGAGCATTTGCAATAACATGATCACCGATCACACACCAAGCATCACAACATCATAAATGTTATGTGTACCATAAATAAAAAAATTCCTTACGTTATCCATACGGAACTATCCCAATCACTCAAGGTTCTTAATTTATTTTTGGGTACAAACACACAAAAATATGAACCTGTTACATAGCAATAGCCACGTGTTGAGTATGATTGTTGGTTTCAAGGTTGCCAATTCATAGAACTCTCCTTTTAACACTTGATAGATGTTTGATGTAGAAGTGGTTGGCCATGGGAGTAAACTCCCCATGTTTCATCTAAAGTCATATATATTTCTCCATTAATCTTTCATAACTTCCATAATAGCTGTTGTTCTAATGGAATCAATCGGGCCCCCAAAGTGGGCCCGGCTAAAAAAATTTCATTTTCAAACACCTGATCATTTAGACTTATCCATTCATCATCTAAATTGATTCGAAGAAAATTCAACCATTGGAAACAATTTTGAAAACTCATATGACAACATTCTACAATTTTTTGACTTAGTGCTAGGAAGTCCTTTGACTAGCCTTAAAAATTGACCCAAACACCTGACCGAGCTTTGGAATTGAACATACTGATTCTCTGTTCTGCATACTTTTACCCCGTCAAGACTCGTCTCATGAAAAATTCTCAATTAAAAGATATCAACTATCGAAGTTTCCCTCTCAGAACTACCTCCAAGAAAACATTTTAGAAAACAATAAATCATGTTCAGATTTGGCTTTGAAAACTGGGTAAATTGACATTTGGTCGCACAAAAAATGGGGTGTTCGTTCACTGTCCCAAGGAGAGTATAAATTTGCGATTAGGGCTCATGAAGAATAACAAGACGCAAGTGGCAAGTGGTCAAAGTGGGCTACTCTGAATTTGTAGATTGAAACAATGGCAGAAAAGCAATTTTTTCAAATGGAATTGACCTGGGAAAGTATGTAGATGTATTCGTCAAGTTTTGAAAATTGGCACACTTAAAGCATTTTTAGAGGAGAACATAGTAGTATGATCTATTTGATTTCATCTATCATGGATTTTGAGATATGACATCACAAATAGGGGTTCCAACTAATGTGCACTTTTTGACACTAGTAAAAAGTTAGAAATTGCATTTGGAATCACGTTTGAAAATTGATCAAACGGATTCGCCATAAGCTCAAAATTGAAATTTAGAAAGTCTCTGACCTCTACAATGCAATGCAAAAGGAATTTTCTCATTTTGGTCAATTGAGTCAATGTTATAACAAGTCAAACAGGGCTTCCTAGAATTCTAAACAATTTACATCAACATGACAACAATAAATGATCAACTTTGAGGGATTCAAAACCTAGTCAAATGGATTTTAAACGACTAAAAATATGAAACATAGGCTCTCTAGTATGGACACTAAACACTCCCAAAGTGAGGAGTCATGAAACATTACTGGGTGCGAGATATTCAATTACAAACACAACTTCATGTGTCTGTTTGACACTCAAGCAAAAATGCAAATTTGGAAATTGCTCAAAACTAGACTTCATGAAATAGCTTAGAATGGTAATTTATCTTCATGGAACACATAGACGCACTGAATACAAGGTGTTAGAAACATTAAACACCGCTTAAGCTTCAAATGGATAGTCAATACATATGCATGAAAAAGCGTTTAAGGGCTTGATTTTTTCAATGGTACTCAAAATTGGGGCTTCAATTTTGAGTCCCAACAGTGGCTCTATTTGGGGATGCATGTCCCTTGAAGGCATGGAAAAGATTCAGATCTTTGCAAGAGGTAGATCACACACCTTTCAACAAAACTTCTCTCTTGAACAACTTTATTGAAAGCAAAAACAACTACTACTATGTGCAAATGATGGCCCCGGGCCACTGGAAAGTTTTCAAAACTTCTTACCTCTATCATATACCTAATTCTCATTAACATTTTCTTGAGGTAAATTGGTATTCTCATTCTCTTTTGTTTCACTCAATACATCAACACTTTTAATCACTTCGTTCGAAAAAACAAAACTATTATCATCACTTTCATAATGCATATAAAAACCATACATACTTTCTTCATCTTGCTCACTATGAAAATAGGAATCAGCATGATCATAACTATTGATATCAAACTGAAATTGATCATCACTAACTGACTCATGGAAACTTTCAACCAGAAACTCAAAAGTTTGGTATTCTACTTCATTCAATGAGTTACATGAATCAATTTGTAACTCACCTTGTGCATCTAGATATGAAGGGAATGAAAAATCTGATTTCTCCTTGTTTGTAATATTAATACTCTATAAATTAGATTGAACATTCATGTAATTTCCTCACATTCCAACAAATGATTAGATACCAAATCACAAGAATTGTCATGAAATTGCATTTTCACAATATGCTGATCGAAATCAATGTTTTCCTCAAATAAATCACTAGAATAAACCACTTCATTAGTATTACTTACCTCATCACATGAGAAATTTGAATGTATCTTGGCCTCATGAAAAAAAGAAGATAATGAACCAACAACAGACCTTATCTCTACATTTTCATTTTCAACATAGTTGTCATGTGTATTGATATACAGATTACCATCACATACACCTCCCAAACTTGATAGAGCATACTCTGAAACTATATCTTCTTCAGCATCAAATTTAGGGGAAATGACTTCACCATATGAAAAGGCAAAATGTGGCAAAGCAAAAACATCTTTGGATAGATTTGCATACCTTTCAAAATAAGGAACCAACAAATTTGAAATCTCATCAACACTTAACAAGACCTCATCACTAGTTTCTTTTCCTTGGCTATGATTATTATCTGGATATCTTGACACATTTATAATAGCAGACTCATTAGTAATACATTCTAAAAAATTAGAATTCTGGTTATCATATACATCTTCTTCCTTAGACAATACCTCACCAACCGGCATCTTAGCACGTTCATATTCATCAATAGAAGAAAGACTCTTACTGCTGTTACACTTTTCCTCTTCTTTACAATAATCATCATAACAAGATGAATCCACATTATACATGTCATCAAATTGCTGATTACTGTCTTCTAATTCATAAAACTGAGACTCTTCATCTTCAATATCATTTTCAATGGATTCATTGCATTCATTATCATTTGCAGCATGTTCATTTTTATTATCATTAGATTCATTAGCATTCAAAGCACTTTCAATCTCCATGATAAAATCTTGGATTTCAAAAATCTTTTCTAACCTTAACTTTGCTCACCAATCAATTGAATGTGGCATAAAAAATTCTAAGAGTACCATTGGCCATGAAGACTCCTTAGGTCTGATATGCCCATCAAGATTCATAACTACTGATTTGAACTTCATGTAAATTTGAAATTCACTAAGATCGTTAATATCACCAATTGTATTTCTTATCATTATGATAGTCTTATCATGAATCTTTCTCTTCAACTCAACAATGTTTGCATGAACACTTTCAAGAGTTGGTACATCACTTTTAGACCTAGACTCTAAATCCATCTTATACAAAAAACTCCTACGTCTGTTTTCTTAGTGCTGAAAACAGATGGAGGCAACCATTTTGTTCATTCAAATTTCATGAAGGAAAAATACATGAAAAATGAAAATACCTTTATGTGTTGCTGCATGGAACCTCTGATCTGTTGATTGACATAAGTGTAAATATGAAATCCTTCACACTATAGATAAAATCCTTGTAGAGCCACCACCTCTTTACAAGAGGAATAAAATAATCATTGCTATGATTTACTTTTACACTTCACTTTCTTATAACAGCAGAATACAAACAACAATTAAAAAATTTATCAAGAATTTAAAACTTCCTTTTTCAAGACACTACCAACAGTTTATGATCTGCCCACACAACTAAAAGTTCTTCAATATATTGCAATGAAATCAACTAGGAACATACTGGTATAGAGATTTGAGAGTTGTGACTCACACTTTGTGAGAAATAAAACATAATTTTTCATTTGACAAATCTGAACTAGACCTTCTGATGTAGGATAAATGCAAACCATTAAACCACTCTTGTAGATTTACAAACTTGGAAAAGGGAACACAAACTTTATGTTCATTCTTGACTCTAATTTTTACAACATCACTTTGAAAACAAAATTTGACTAAATTGATTGAAGATGAATAATCTTATCAACACAATTTACACTCAACCTCAAAGTTATTGCTGCAAATGCATACAAACTTACTAGGGTGCATGATTTGGAGTAAGAAAACTAGAAAGAACATCAGAGAACTTACCGTTGCAACCTTTTTTATGCACTTCTTCTACTGTATTGAATCTCTTCTTTTAAATTCTCAAGGTTTGTCTACCATTCAGATTCAATACAGTCCCTAGTAGAGTCACCATTTTGTTGGTGACTCAGATGGGCAAAGCCGAAAATAGGACTGAAATATTCAATTAACACCAGAGATTCTTGTCCTTTTAACAAAATGTATTTCCATCTTATTTCTCCAGCAGAGTCACCATATTGTTGGTGTTTTGAAATGTTATGGTTTCAAATTACCTCGATGAGAACAAGACACATCTAGGGGTAGCTAACTCCCATCCTTAACATATCCTTTCAAACACTGGGCCAACTATAAGGCTAGACCCTTCTTCTACTTCAAGCTCTACAAAACCTAGGCAGGTGGACCTTAGATTCAATTAATATGGTACTAATGCTAAAACATATTTCTAAATCTATTAAAGCAGATAAAATTGTTGATCTCCTATTGACTCATGCAATAACATAGATCTATGATAGCTAAATGCAAATCTATGAAATTCACAAACTGAGCGAGGGCATCCTTTTTAGCTCTTCAACATGAAAGGGAAATAAGTTTGATTAATGATGTTGATTTCAACAAAACCTCAAATATGCAACAGTATAACCAAGTGATCCTATAACTGATCAGTGCCTTATCTATTGGGCAATTCCATGAATTAAATACATATATCTATGATATCCAGGACATATTTCATACACCCAGACATCAAATCTATCCTATCATTTTGTGAATTAGACATCAATGTTCACAAAGACCTCATTCTT
Organism: Cupressus sempervirens; assembly: GCA_028749045.1. Taxonomy (NCBI): domain Eukaryota; kingdom Viridiplantae; phylum Streptophyta; class Pinopsida; order Cupressales; family Cupressaceae; genus Cupressus; species Cupressus sempervirens. The sequence goes on from CM053788.1 coordinate 526,215,236, forward strand.
ATAAAGTATCCTTAAAGAAACTAGCAATCCTGTCAAACAAATCAAGTATTTAATTGGCCCTTTGTTCCAACAACAAAACATATCTGACATACAACCTTAAAGGGATGCACATGAGTCTTAGTTCTTTGTTCCTAGGCCACATAAGACTACACATTACTGAGATATGAGACAAGAATTGAAATGGAACTAAAGAGATTCTACTCATTTGTATTTATTTCTTTGAAACTATACATTCAAATGCATGAAATTGAGCCATAAAAACCCTAATAGATATGAATTGTCTATATTATCTTCACTACTACTGTCATACAAGAGAAAAATATGTTAAAGGAAATTGGTGTCATAGTGATGATAACACATCAAGATTGGAACCATGGTTTCACAGATCTGGGTAAACTATAGATTGGAACACACATTGTATGACATTAATGAGTCTTTTTTTCTCCAAAACTGAAACCTCTACAAAGAATGAGAAAGAGAATAATATAGAGGAGAGTGAATTCCCAGATCTATTATGCATCTGACATGTGTCCACTTGGAAAACATCCCCTAGCAGTGAAAATGATCTCTCTAATCTTTCTCTGCAATTACATATCAAATCCTCAACCATTTTGGCTCTCAAAAGCATAAAGATATCCCAAATATTTGATGAAACAATAACTGCTTTTGATGCCATATCTCAAATCAAGGCAAAGGAAAAAATCAATTAAATGGCCTTTAAAGGCAAGATAATCTTTTCAAAATTGTTTTTTCCACATTTAGGCTTCAACAAGGTTTCATATCTTCCTTCTAACCAATTTTGATGATCAATGACAAATTCTACCCATTTTGCCGAGAATACTTCAAAAATTACAAATATGCTTATAGCTTGAACTAGTGAGCACTTGTGCAAAATCTGACCTCATATTTGGAAAATTTGTTTCCTCCTAGTTCCAACGGTATATTGAAGTCCCTATTTCGGACAAAAATTGCCCCTTTGGTAGCTGTTTGAAAAATCAAGTCTTGCTATAGCTTTGAAATTGCACTTGGGCAAATATTTATCCTTTTCAAAAGTTGAAACTATAGCTTTAAAAGAAATTTATTAAAAAACATCTAACCATGTACATGATTTCCAGAAAAAAAACATAAAATAATAATTTTATGACTGTTAATTTTTCCTTTGTTTTCTCATTTGAGTCAAACTTGGTTTGACCAACCTCACCATATGTCAACACTGGATTGGTCAAATTTTCACCACATCATCAGTCCACCTTTTTTCCATTTGGCCGGTCACCATTTCACATGGTTAACCTCCTTGCAACTTTCCTTTGGCGAAATGGTGACCACTGTCGGATCTGCCACATGTTGCCATCCTATGCTTCCGTGAGATCTGAGCCACATCACTGTCTGTTGGCCATTATGCTTGTCCACCTCTTTCTACATGTCACTGTGAGGTTGGCTCCCCAATCCACATCATCACTGAGTCATCCTGTCAAGCGAGCTCCACAATCTCACTGGATCTTAATGGTTTTTTGGGGGCAACATGGCAACCACCAGAATTTGGCATGTTTTCTGGCATCTTTACACGTTAGTGCACTTGGCCAAAATTTATTGGTTTTCTCTGTCCAAATGGCTGACCACAAACCCCACAAAGCATGAGCCTTGCCTTTTAAAAGGCAGTGTCTTATACAAACAATGCAAAATGAGTGGAAAAGTATTTAAGAATATGAAATTGTCCTAACACGGCCAATGTCGCATAAAATTTTGAAATCGTTTCTTCTTTGCATTGTGATTCCCCTGTCTGATACACCTTGCTCCACGATTTGCTTCTCGAGATCAACCAAAATGGTAAAGACTTGAAGGCACTTTTTTTTGGTTTTTAGACGTATGATTACGTCTGGCCAATATAAGGCCCACCTAAAAAAAATGCTGCCTCGAGCCAATGACTTCCCTATGGCTTCTCTTTATGCCATTGTCTACTCTTCAATCAACACCTTTAAGCTCATTCCTATGGCATTCCTCTCTCAAAAGAGATTTCTCAAAAGATACATGCAAACACATCAACCTTCAATGAAATCTATTTTTGTTAAAAATTAAATATTACCCAAGGATTAGTGATTGGGTCGTTGGCATACTTTATGTGCTCTGTACACTTTTTGGTTTATGTTAGGTTACACTATCAGAAGGATGTAAATCAATGTCCGAAGTGTGAGCTTTGAACAAACAAAACTACATATAATTAGTTTTACCTTCTATGTTATTTTCTTTTGTATCTTATTCAAATGCTTCCTCAATCCTCTGCTTCCTTTTTAATGTGAAGAAGTGAGGGTTTTTTTTACAGATAGCGAAAACTTATCCCAACCTCAACATAGTTACTTTCTCCCTTTGCATACCGACCCATTCATCATTCATGTTAATGATGCCTGCATTATTCACAAGCATTGGGACTCTGGTATAAGGCAACAAATTGACCCCATCCTGATGAAAAATTCACCACTATCCCTCTTTTCTTCAATTGTGTGGGCTGCCTCCCCTTCTTAGCTGCTCTCTCCACACATTTTCCTTCTTTGAAGCAGCTTCCATGTTTTTGATTGCTATTCTAATTCATGAATATAGTGGTCCCTTTGTTTATGTTGCCAACTTGCTACTCTCTTTCACATGGTTAGTGGTGCTTTATTTTTCTTTTGAGTGGTCTACCCTCTTTGACACCATCCCTTCTTGACGTGGTCTCTCCTTTGTATTAGCTTTGTTAATTAATTCATCATAATTCCAAATTGGGCATTGATCCTTATTTGTAAGAGGATGCTTTTTAAGAGGAGGATAATAGATGACCATAGTGTTAGAGAGTCATAAGACATGGGTATCTGAAAGATGTGGGTATGTTTTGAATTCTAGATTATTTTGGTGAGCATTTGCAATAACATGATCACTGACCACACACCAAGCATCACAACATCATAAATGTTATACATACCATAAATAAAAGGATGCCTTATGTTATTCATACAAAAATGTCCCAATCACTCAAGGTTCTTAATTTATTTGTGGGTACAAAAACACAGAGATCTGAACCTGTTACATAGCAATAGCCACGTGTTGAGTATGATTGTTGGTTTCAAGGTTGCCAATTCAGAGAACTCTCCTTTTAACACTTGATAGACATTTGATGTAGAAATGGTTGGCCATGGGAGTAAACTCCCCATGTTTCATCTAAAGTCATATATTTCTCCACTAATTTTTTTCATAACTTCCATAGAAGTTGTTGTTCTAATGGAATCAGCCAGGCCCCCAAAGTGGGCCTGGCTAAATTTTTTTTATTTTCAAACACCTAATCATTTAGACTGATCCATTCATCATTTGATATTGATTTGAAACTAATTCAACCATTGGAAACAATGAAAACTCATCTAACACCATTCTAGAATTTGTTGACTTAGTGCCAGGAAGTCCTTTGACTGACCTTAAAAATTGACCCAAACACTTGACCGGGCTCTGGAATCAAACATATTGATTCTCTATTCTGCATACTTTTATCGCGTTGAATCTCGTCTCATGATGAATTCTTAGTCAAAAGATATCGACTGTCGAAGTTGCCCTCTTAGAACTACTTGCAAGAAAACATGTTAGAAAACAATAAATCATGTTCGAATTTGGCTTTGAAAATTGGGTAAATTGAAACTTGGGGCCAAAAAAATTGGGGCTTTCGTTCACTATCATGAGGAGAGTATAAATTTGTGATTAGGGTTCATGAAGAATAATGGGATGCAAGTGGCAAGCAGTCAAAGTGGGCTATTCAGAATTTGCAGATTGAAACAGTGGCATAAAAGCATTTTTTGTAAATGAAATTGACCTAGGAAAGTGTGCAAATGGATTCATCAAGTTTTTAAAATTGGCACACTTCAAGTATTTTCAGAGGAGAACATAGTAGTAAGATCTATTTGTTCTCATTTGACATGGATTTTGAGATATGACATCACAAATAGGGGTTTCAACTAATCTGCACTTTTTGACACTAGTAAAAAGTTAGAAATTGCATTTGGAATCGCATTTGAAAATTGATCAAATGGATTCGCCATAAGATTGAAATTGAAACGTAGAAAGTCTCTGACCTCTACAATGCAACATAAAAGGAATTTTCTTATTTTGGGCAACTGAGTCAAAGTTATAACAAGTCAAATGTAACGCCCCGCCAAGGGATCCAAAAGAATTAACCTAAAGTTTTACTAAGTTTGCTAAAATTTTTTTTTTTTTTTTAACAAGAAGTATAACGTACACATCAAACACATAGTAGCAGAAGCAATAACATGTAATCATTGACAACATACATTGTAAGTTACATTTCTTAAAGATCCCAAGACGTTGAGTCACGTTTAAATTTAATTAAATCTAAGTCTAACAACTATCACATACATATGAAAGAATAATCAAAAAGTCCCATGTCCATAATATACATTTGTTCCGAATGCCTCTCGGCAAATTAATTCGGAATGCTCAATCATCCACTGTACAAGTCACAGGGTATGAAAGGCTTAAAAGAATATACATATGTAATAATACAAATACATCAACCTCCATGAATCCATGATACAAAGTACAGTAAAGATATATACAAAACTATTCACCATACTTGATATGTCCATACATCCATAATGATAAAACATCTAACATAAAATCTAACCATCCATCATAATAATCAAAGGACATAGTGAAGGTAAATCCCAATCACGAAAACTCCAGCCACGGTGACCACGGAACGGATCTCAATGGTAAGAGTAAAAGCACTACCACCCGACCGCGTGGAACCTAAATGGTCCACTCCCACCGCGCTGAGGAGATAGTCTCAAGTCCCAAATAGGATAACAAAACACAAAACACAAGTACTCTCTAAGTCCAGGAAATCTTATAAGTATGCTAACTCAAGGGTTCCTAAAAAGATCGACATCTAAATCCCAGAGGTACCACAAAGACACGTAGGAAACCTAATATGAAAGCGGGAAAATGTCATCGCAAAAGTCACGTAGAAGTTACCCGAGCAATCCTTTAGGAATCCCGGGTCCCTACTGATCTCTGCGGCCATTAGTATCCTCTCGTACTGACGAGGCATACTATGGAATGCAAGGTCGTAACCAAGCATTCTCTCTACCCCATCCTAGTCTGTACTAGCACTCAAGGCATGGGAGAGAACATACAATTATCTTATTAGGTTCATTTTCCCTTATTTAGTGTAAATTTTTTTTCACTTATTAAATCAACTTACAATGGGTTACTCCAGGCAGCCTCTTAGGGCCCCGATCCCCATTGCAAGCCACTTCCCGACTCTACACATAGATAACCTACCCTAGGCTCATGAAATCACAAATCAAGAATCATAATAAAATCACCTCAGTCCTATACAAGCAACTGAAAAACATCATAAAAGATAAGCCACAAAATTACATCAGTTCTTCATGAGCAACAGATAAGCATCCAATAATAATCATATGATCACGACAGTTCTCTATCAGCAACTGAAGGCATCAATGATAAATCACAAAATCCAATGGTTCTCCAATGAGCAACCAAAAAGTATCCCAATAGTAAATTACAATACTGATCGAAGACTCCAAAATGGTCAAGTCAAAACATGACATCATCAAGAACATAACAAACACTTCAGTCCTCTCAAGCGACCGAAAAGCAAACCAAGTATAACTGATCGAGACTCAAAAAGGGTTATCAAAGATAACTGATCGAGACTCGAAAATGGTTAAGTCAAGTATCTCAAATACATACACCTCAGCTTCACACAAAGAAATTGGAAAGCAATAACAAACAGTAAATACATCCATCATAGAGCATACTATCACATTACCTTGGTTGGTTTGAAAAGATCGAGAACAAATCATCATAACATCACATTCACAACCCAGAGCCTCTGGGGACAACCTAAACTGGTCAACGCTAAACCAACCCCAAAACACTCAAACATAAACAATATATAGAAAACATCATAGTCTCACAATTGGTTTTGATTTGAAATATACAGTTGAGTTAAACAATAAGGTTTCAGTTTTCAGTGTTTATTTTCAAATAAAAAGTTTTATAGTTCAATTTAATTGATAATATACTATTGAGGTTTCCATTTCCAGTTGAACGTATGTTTTAAACAGATAGAACCCATAGTTCACCTTTACAAAGTAACCCGTTCCTAACTCCAAATGAAACACCTAATTACCCTTAATTGATCTTAAGTCAAAGTCCTAAAACAATCTAAGGTAATAATTAAATTATTAATAATCCTTGTTGATTATAATAATCTGAGCTTCCATTAAAATCGATGTTATAATATTAAACTTGCTTACACAAATATTCGATTTAATTAATCTTAATTAAGTCAAACTATAACTAAGATTAATTAATGATACATAAAGAATCATATTATATTTATTAATAATTTATTTATTTATAAAATTATTAATAAATAATAATAAAATTTCAATATAATTAAAAATTTAATAATTTTAAATTATCTAATAACAATATTAAATAAAGTAATTCTATTTAAAACATTTTTTTTTTTTTAAACGATTTATAAAAATTTAAATCGTAATATTTTTTTTTTAAAAAAAAATATAAAAAAAATCTCCATTTTCGATTTTAATAAAAGTATTAAATAATTAATTTTATTTTAAATAAGATTTATTTAATTTTATTAAAACAATATATATATATATATATATATATATATATATAATAAATAATGTTTATTTTAAATTTAGTTTGATTTAATTTTCATTAAGACAATATCCTCCAAGGAAAATATATATATATATATTTTTAAAACTTAGAACTTTCAGTTTTACATTCAAAATCCTTACCTAAATAAATCTTAATTTCTAAATCAAGAAAACAAGGGTTCTAATAATTCATCCAGTCTCCATGGATACAGAAATTATTGACGAACAATTAATAAATTCACAATATTGAAAGCTTAAAACTTTCATCACAGAGAATTCGGATTTACAAATCCCAGACACGAAGAAGACAGGAAAGGATAATTGCATATTTAATCGATAATCAACAACACAAGACCCTACCTGATCCTGATGCTATTATGAAATCCCCAGGAACTGCAAGAGAATTCGCTCCTCTCAATAACCTTCTTCCCAAAATCTTTCTTTGGTATTTGCCTTCTGAAAATCGCTTCCAAAAGATGTCTCCCCAAAATTTCCCGTCCAACTTCGTATATCCCAAAAATGAACTCCCAAAGTTGTGATAAGCAATTTCTCTTCAATTCGGGGCACTAATTGTGCATTTACCCGAGAAGACTCTTTGCACAACTCAGTTAACTCCAAATTAACCTTTATTATCTTTTCTTATTCTTTTGCATTCAACTTTCATGCACATTAAGTTGAATTATTAAATAACTTTATCTAATATTCCACTTGACTTCTATTTTTAATCTTTATTACTTTTAATCTCATGCGCACTTTATGAAATTAAAGTAACATTATTATTTTCACTTATTTTATCTTTTAATAAACTTCTTTTATTTAATCTTATGCATAAGTCATGCGAACTAGAATCTTTTATTAAATAATTATATTTTCACTTTTTAAATTATTTTAGAAACTAAATTGGTAAAAATATTTATTAACTCAAATAATAATAATATTTAGCATTTATTTAAAAATGAACTCTAAATATATTATTATTAAATTAACTAAATATTATCAAGTTCTAAATTTAGACTTAAAGCTTTTATCTCCAAATTTAATTCCTTTCATTTAATTAATTTCTCAATTTAAATAAAAAAATAAAAAAATATTAAAATGTCATAATAATCTTCTATTAAATTAAATCATTAATTAATCGTTTTAATTAATTTCTTTTATATTTAAACTCATGCTTAGATCATGCGATCTAGAAACCTTTAATAATTTAATATCTTTTCCACTTTTAATTTATTTAAGAAACTTTAATTGATAAAATATTTATTAATTCAATTAATAATAATATTTAGCATTTATTTAAAAATGAACTCTAAATATATATTATTATTAAATTAAATAAATATTATCACATTCTAAAATTATACTTAAAACTTTTATTTCCAAATTTAATTCTTTTTATTTAATTAATTTCTCAATTAATTAAATACAATTAAATATTAAAATATCATAATAATTTTCTATTAAATTAAATCATTAATTAATCCTTTTAATTAAACTTAATTAATAGAAAATACATCAAGGACTCATAAAGCAACATATGAAAACCCATCATAGAAGAACACATACTAAATCAAACAAAAAGGGTTATAATCACGAAATAACATCATTTGATGCATTCGGAGGGTACTTAACTCAGATACTTGTCCTAATTATCAATTAGGACAATTGGCTAAAGGGTTTAGGAAATGGACTTAAGAGTTTATCTCCCCTCTCTTACCATTGAGATAATGCGATAGGGTACGCTCATCCTGGCAATTCAGGGAAGTCGATACCCGGTACCTGCAACCTGCATAAAATCCACGCATGTACAGACACAATATTCTAAGCTAAACAGACAATGGCAGGAAGTGGTGCATCGTGTAGATCCCGACTAGCAGGTGACTACGACTCCCTTCCTTAACCACATCAGAAACACCATACATAAAGAAAACAACACGCACACCATACACATGCAGTATGGGGTAAGTATCCATAAGAAAGCACGTGTGATAATAAATCATATAACTAATCATCATTGATAATTGAAAACATTGAATAATCATCATACATGCATGAAATATAGAGTACCAAGTCATCTCATCATATAATAAATTGAGTGTAAAACAACATCTGATAATCTCTAAAATAATAATACTAATCATCAAACAGGAATTGGCCTAAAAGAGTTAAGTAATGATAGCAAAAAATGCAAACTAGGGGCAGGCACTACATCAAACAGGGCTTCCTAGAATTCTAACCAATTCGCATCAGCATGACAACAATAAATGACCAAGTTTGAGGGATTCAAAACCTAGTCAAACAGATTCGAAACGACTCAAAATATAAAACATAGGCTCTCTAGTATGGAAACTAAATACTCCCAAAGGGGCAAGTCATGAAACATTACTAAGTGCGAGATATTCAATTGCAAACACAACTTCCTGTCGTTGTTTGACACTCAGGAAAAAATGCAAATTTGGAAATTGCTCACAATGGGACTTCACGAAATAGCTCAAAATGGAAATTTATCTTCATGGAACACATAGACACACTGAATGCAAGTTGTTAGAAACATTAAACACCTCTAAGCCCAAATGGACAGCCAGGTACGTATCAAAAAGTGTTTAAGGGCTTGATTTTTTCAATGGTACTCAAAATCGGGGCTTCAATTTTGAGTCCCAAAAAAATTGAAGAAACATGTAATAGAAAGGAAAAAAAGAAGAGTGATCAATATGTTTTTGGATTTAAAAGTGAAGAATCTAGTATTCCCAATACAACTTTTGAAGAACCTACTTGTGAAACTCCTATTACATTTGCAAAAGTAAAAGAGATATTGACAATGAAGAAGATTTACAAGAGGAAAGGAAAGTGTAATGAGGAAAGTGATAAAAATGATACTACTGAAGAGGAGGAACCTAAGACCAAATTAGACAAGGAAGTTAAACAATTGAAAATGAGAGGTAAGAGGAAAGCACCTGTTGTTGGTTTTTTTTTTTTCAAAATTATGGAGAGTGGTAGATTTGGTGGCATTTCAAGAATGTACAAGTTTTGCATGATGAAGACAAGAAGAAGTTAGAAGATGTGATTGTATGGAGTCCACACAAACATTTTAGAACACCAACAAAATTGTTTAAAATGCTACCTCAAGAATTTTATTAGTGAATTAATGAAAGATGGAGAGCAACACTACAAATGGAAAAATAAATTATAGAGAGGTCACTTATGAAAGTGAATCCTAACTTGGATTTTGAAGCAGTAAGGATAATGGAAAATGCTTATAGACATGATTTCAAAAACATAAGTAGAGCTCCAAGAATTCTTTTTGGGGGAAAAAAAAGCATAGATGATGAGACTATAGATGCATGGAGAAGATAATGAAAATGATGGAGGAAGAAAAACATGAGCTCAAGGACCAAGAGGTCATTTCAAACAAAAGAAAGTGTAAGAGCCAATAGTTGCACAAGTTGATGAGACAACTAATCCTGAACAAGTAATTGGTGAGGTGATGTCAGATATCCCCAAGCAAGTCTATAGCATAGAAAAACAAGATGTTGGGCAAACCGATGGTGACGAGGTAACAGTTGAAGGAACTCAATGTGAAGAGGTTTGACATGCACCAAAGGAAAAAATGGTAACAAGAACAAAAGGACATAAGGTAGTTGAGGAAATAATCACAATACAAAGGAAATTGAGTTTAGGAGAAGTAATTGAAAAGGAGAGAATATCCATTGTTGAAGCTAGTCCAGTGAAAGACAAGGATGAAGAAGGAGAAGAGAAGACCCAAAGTACAATTGATTTAAAAAATTATCCCTAAGGAGTTACTAATATTTCTGAGAAGATGAAGAGAAATGCAGAAAGAGACAAGATTAGAGAAAAAAATGGTCATCATAATAAAATAAGCGAGAGACATTTTAACAAACCTAGTTCCAGATGTAGAGTATAATCTTTATGCAAACATGATTGATCATATGAATTCCTTGATCAAAGCTATTATAAGACAAGTTCGTAAATTGGAGACAACATCAATGAAGTTGGTAGAGAACAACTATGAGAAGAAGATAATTGCTAGGTTGATGGAAAAAATTGCTAGATCTTGGAAAATACTTGGTGAATGGGTAGATGAGACAAATGCAACACTAAAGGAAGTTGAAAAGTTATTGATAGTGTCAAAACTTGTAGACTTTACCGAGGACTTGGAGAAGAGTGCATATGTTGCTGAAAAAGAGTTTGATACTTTAGTTGAGAATTTTGATCCTATTTCAGATTTGTAACATCATATAGTGCAAAGATGAAGATGATCAAATAAGATGAGGTAATTTTAAGAAAAACAAGAAAAGAGGGTTATCAATTTTCTGGAATTGTAATCATACTTAGCCCCTATAGTGGAGTTGATGCAACAACATGTGAATAATGCATAAAGTCCACTTGGTCTACCTAATATGAGAACTTTGGACCTAATAAAAGAGTTAGAACATGGGTAAATAATTTCCATGGTTCACCCAAAGAGGTCAGGGATATGTCACTAGAGTTAGAAAAGACAAACTTCAAAGAGGTATATGACAAAATGCAAGTATGAGGTGATATGTACTGCAAATATTTGAGCTATTGTAACCTTTGTCATTGTTGACAAAAGGGGGAATACATGCATGTGAAAGTAAGTATCGTGAAAGGGGGAGACTATTAATTAGTAATGTATAGTGTTAGGGGGAGTCATGCAATATGGTTTATATTTTTCTTTGATTGGTGGTGAAGACAACTTTGGTGAAGTGTTGATAGGTTACTTAATTGGTTACCTATTTTCACTTAGATTTTTCCATTAATGCTAAAGGGGGATATTCTTAACATTATGATGGATTTTCGTGAAGTGGTCAAAGGAAGAAATTTTTTTGGGTTTTCATTGATGGAAACACAATCATGAAAAATCATTAGATCAACTGGTAAGATAAGTGAGTGACTAGTAAGTAAAAAACTAGACCTACATATAGGAAAAAATATTTAAGTATAAGAACTAGTGCATAGTGTACATGCCAGAATGTGCACTTCTCTAAGTCCTTCTATTTGAGAGATCTCATGGATTGAGATTCCCAAATGGTGACCTAGAGCTCCCTAGTCATGGAGTGTAGATGAATGCAAATAATAATAAAAGGGCTCTTAGCTAAGCCTAAAAAATACAACCCCTTGCAAATACACCATGAAATGTGAGGTTCAAAGATAAGAGCAAGGGTGATAGTTTTCAAGAACTACCATATAATTCTACGCAAAATTCCACTAGACTATATGAAATGCAAGGAATGCAAGTTAAGCTAACAAGATGAAAGTATTACAATCCCACTAATTAAGCTAAGTGTTTTATTCTAGTGCACAAATAAAAACTATGCTAATGCACTATGATACTAACTAGTATACTACACAAGAAATAAATTTGTAGCCAAAAATTCTCCAAGAGCTCCAGGAGTACCTATAGAAAAACTTGCAACATAACACTAATACAAAGAAGATGGATCTTAGATCAGGAGAGAGCTCTCCATTTTAAAGAAATACTGATGGTAGAGATCATGAGACAAGAAGATCTAATCAAGGGTGGGGAGTTGATCCTTGCATGATCCATATGCAATATCATTTCCACGAATAAGAAAGAGTTGACTTTTGCACCTCCATGTGAGACAAAAAGTCTTTTATTTTTTTCTAAATTGGGGAAAATAATTTATGCCTACAACTTAGGATTACATTTATGCCTGGTAAGTAAGCAATTTGTAGTGATGATAGAACATTCCTTCCCCCTTGGGATCGAAATTGAAATGAGGTATAGGGGATGAAGAAATGAGAAAAATATGATCAAATATAGATAAGTCAAGGTCTACAATGATAGATAAGTGATTAAAAACCAAGAGTAACCACTGGGAAGTGATGGAATGCCATAGTTTGACTAAATTTGACCTAGGAAGATAAATCATTAGAACTAGGTCAAATCCAGGAGAAAGATGATATGGAAGCAAAATGAAATGTGCAAGAAGTGTGTGAGAGAGTACAAATGAATAAATGATGATGCCCTAGCTATATTTGAAGATTGGGCCTCAAAGGGTCAGCTAATTGCATAGAATAAGGAAGAAATTTTAAAATGTGGTTTTGACCATCAAGATGAACTCAGATTTTGATTTTGATTGTGATCCCAAAAATTGATCTAGGATGTTGAAATTAGCTAGGGGTGCAATTTTGCACAATTATGAGAAGTTCAAAAATTAGGTCAAAATTGGGTTGGAAGACTATATAAGGGGTCCAACTATCATTTTCAATTCATTTTTCCTTTTGTGATTTTGAGAGATATGAGCCTTTTGAGAGAGAGAGAGAGAGAGAGAGAGAGAGAGAGAGAGAGAGAGAGAGAGAGAGAGAGAGAGAGAGAGAGAGAGAGATGATGATGATGACATAGGGCATTTTGATTGCATCACACCATTTTGAGTGTAGTCAATTGCATAACCGACCTCCATAGTATGATGCCTACTTGGCCAAATAATGGTATAAAAAACCTACAACAATGGACTGCCTATTCATGATTGGACACCCTAATTGGTTTCTAAATGAATTATTAAGTCTCATTTAATTATCAACTAGGGATGTAAACTTGGAATGGCATTCACAGAGTATATGCTTTAAACTCTCTCAATTTTAAGAATAACCTACGAAATTCAAATGCTTGAGCTTTAGGAAAACTATGCTAAAACTAGTAAATGAATTTAGTCTAACAAAGCATGTAATCAAGGGTAGGAGTTACTCTAATTGCCTATGCGAAAAGAACAATCTACCAATTCTGTTATCAGTTGCTATAGGAGCAACATAGTTCTACCTTACTTAGGAATGAATAGGAAAATGAATTCCACTCTAACAAAAAGTTCAGTCACCAAGTGGCCCCTATTGGATGAGTGAATAAAAAATACAATCAAGATAAGATATATAAACTTGAATTGCATTCTATTCATTCATGGAGAAATATTACACTTGATTGAAAAAAAATATCACAATATTTTTTTATGAAAATCAACTCATTCGACTCTTTTCACTTAACTTCTAAAAAGTTACAACAGTCATTTATTTGAAAGAAAACTTAAAACTACCTCCTAAATCTAAGATCACTCCATAAATGAGGATCAGTTACAAACTCATAAAGTTTCAAAATAGAAACAACATTAAACATGAATAAATCCTTTAGGAATATAGCATGTTGAGGGAACTACATCCGTGCATTACATGCAATAGAAAGTAATAATTGATTTTCCTCGCTTGTGAAGGTCTTGCAATCCATAGTTGGATTTGACTATTCCAGCACCACAATGTTGGTCCTTGAATGCTCGCAGTAAACACCTGCAAAATAATCAATGCACACACAACCTTCCATATACATATATATTCTTATCATCAATATTAGGAAAAATGTGAAAAGTTCCAATTAAAACTCTTGCAAGTCCTATGGCTATAGGAGGAAAACTACCCAAAACATATCATAGGTAGGGAAACATTTATCAACATGTATAGCTACTGCATTATACCATTCCTATTCATGAATTCAAGCAAATATCATGTCTTTAAACTATCCATATTTCTACTTCACCTCTTTACACACACACACGCCTCTTTATAAACCATAAGTTCATATGCTTGAAAACCATGAAAAATAATTGTTTGAAAGGAGATATAAAGAACTAAGAAGATGGCCTTTTGGAGGCCCATCAATGCTACTACATTATACCATTCCTATTCATTAATTCAAGAAAATATCATGTCTTTAAATAATCCATATTTCTACTTCATGTCTTCACACACACACACATGCACACACGCACGCACGCACGCACGCACGCACGCACGCACATGCATGCGCGCGCGCGCACACACACACACACAACATATACATAAAAATCTTGAGTTCATATGCTTGAAAACCATAAATTCGTGTTTTCTTTGAAAAATAACTATTTGAAAGGAGATAAAAAGAACTAAGAAAGATTGCCTTTTGGTTTTATAGGTTTTCCCCAAAATATTGTAGGATACCTCATGATAGTTCCATGAAATATCATATGATATTATGGTGTTTACAAAGTATCACACATGTGTTAAGCTAAGTATTGTATGAGACACACCCAACAGTCGTATGATACCATGCAAAGTATCATACACCTATTGGAGAAAGTATCATACAATACTTAGTCATCCAACTTTGGATTTGTGAGCTAGATTTTCATTGTGCTTTAGTTTGAGTGCTAGTTTTTGCACTTGGATAGAAAAGTACATATGTGTTTAGCTATGTTTTGGTCTTTATTGATGATGTGTACTAACGTTTAAGCTCTTTGTTTGTAGATGGTGTTTATGATGTTCCATATCAAGGCTCTTGAGGTGGTAGGTTTGAGATTAGTTCGTCATCTTGATGAGGATTAGAGGAGGACACTGAGGACCATGGGATTTGAGGGGTTGCTGCATTGGCCCCATATTTGGGAAAACCATGGCCTTCTTATCACACTAGTAGAGAGGTGGCACAATGAGCATAGCACCTTCCATCTTCCCACTAGAGAGGCTACTATCACACTAGAGGACACATATCACATCTTATGAATACCTTGTCATGGGGACTTACTAAGTGTAATGAGTAAACCTATATTTTCTTTGCATCATTGTGTGATTATGAGTGTTGACATGAGCTTTAGTGTGTCATAGGTGTATTATTATTAGGCCCCAACAAAGAGTAGGGAAGCACCTCAGGAATTGTTCAAGGATGTGACCATCCTAGATCATTATTTGACATGGAAGAGGTTGATATCAAAGTACAATGATTAATACCTGGTTATATGCATTATGTGTTCTTTGGTCATACATGCACTAGTCATAGATAGAAGCCAAAAGGGCTTCCCATGCAAATGGGGGAGATTGGTCATCTCATTATCTTTGTATGGTGCAACTTGGTGCTCCTTGTTTATTTCATTCTGTATCTAGGACATAACTACCCTTAATTGCACATCTCCTACATAAAGGAGTGAGTTCTATTCTATATCATTTGACACTACCAAGTTATGCAGGTATAGTTCACACAACAAATTTTTTAGGGTCATTGGAACAAATTGGACTGCACCATAAAATTCACGAGGAGCTGAAATAGAGGAAGTGAGTCCTTCTACAACTCTTGTCAAGTTAAAATTAACAAGTTGTTCCTTAAGGAATAATGCATATACTAGAGAAGGTGATCTACATGCCATAACCTTAGGAATCAACCCTATGATTTGTTCAATCTATCTCTTCAAAACCTCAATTTGGTCTAATTTTTGCTCTAGTTGATGACCTTGCTCATTAATGACACATTTCAATTTTTCTTTTTCTAATTTCTAATGTGCCCTTTCTGACGACAATTGTTGCTATAAATTTATCCCTATAGCTAGAGGTGTAGATAAATCAGGCGGTGGCAAGGGTTGTCACTATATTTCCTTTCTCACTAGATTCAACTACTATTTTAGGCAATGTCTCTAACCCATATTGATTAAGTTTTTCTAACACTTCCTCAACAATCTCTTTTCTAAATTTTTGATATTCTTCAGAATGGAGGTCTTTTGAATCCCTAGAAATGTCTAGCATAATAAATTTTTCTTCAAACCCTTCAAACTCCTTAGAATCCTCATCATTGTTAATAAATACATAGTTAACACTAGTGTTAACTTTTGTTTGTGGATTCTGGTTATTGAATTCAGTGTCATTGGGTACATTTTGTTGAAACTTTCCCTCTGAAGAGGACTTCTCCACAAATTTAGAGGATTCCAAATTAAAAATTAGAATAGAAGCCTCAACATCCCTATTACTTTAAAAAATCCTTGCACTTCTTCTTGTAGGGGGTGTGGATGAGCATGGAGGACTCTTTCATTTCCTCCTACTAGTGGTCATTCCTTCCATAATTGCTTCAGGGGATTTCTATGAAGTTTCTTCCCCATGCGAATGCAAGGTTCCATCAACATTATCATTATTACTACTAGGTTGCTGCTCTAATTTTCCCTCTTTTGGTTCTATAGTTTTACCCTTGTCTCCCCTAGTGGTGGACCTGGTCTTTACAGACAGTGGGGTTTAAGGGACATTAATAGTCTCTTTATTTTAACTTCTCTTCCTTTTAGAAGTGGAGGCACGAATTTCACAAATTCTTTTCCTAGATGCTCTAGAATTGGAAGGAGAAGCTTTAGGAATATTTTCTATCCTTGGGATGACTTTGCAAAATCTAGTGGATGTTCATTGTCTACAACTAACACCCTAGCCTCTAGGGCCGACCAACCTAGGTTCTACCTCATTCATTTGCATAAATTCTTCCCATGTTCCAATTGATTGTTTATTTAATTCTCTCTCTATAATTAACTTGATCAGACAATGATGCAAAATAGACTGGTCTTTTCTCGACTAAACTAAGGAAGCTTTCTTTTTCACAATATAGAATAGGAAGTTGGGAAGATTTACTAGTCTATAATTGTGTTGAAGATGACCCAAAGTTTTGAAATGTAAGCCATGCAAATACTTATAGCGCCCTTCATAGGTGAAATACTGGATGATGAATGTAGCCAACTGAATGAATTCCAAGGGCAAGGATACTTTGGAATATCTCTATTACTAGTGGAGGGTCATCGTGCAAAGTGAATTGAGCCCTAGCCAAATGTAAGTCAAGATCCTTCACCCAATTTTCACCTTCTTGTGGAAAATCACATACTTCAGCCACAAATTCCTCTATAAATTCAACTTTTAAGCCTTTGACCACTACAAATCCATCCTTCAAAGTGCTTAGAAATTGTAGAGCAACTTCTTCATCGAATTCCTTAAGACTCAAGCAATAGTCCAACCACCCATTTCTTCTAAACATTTCACAACTAGATACATCACCCAAAAAAACCTCATGATCCACCAACTCATGTCTCTAAAGGTCTCCTTCCATTGTTGAATAGAAAATTTAAACTTTTGTAAAAAATTGGTATTTTCATAGAGCACAACAATGGTAAATTAATAGAATTCATAGTGCTACGACATAAGACGTTGTAGATAAAAAAATGGCATACTAGATGCTACTTGCTTCATGTAATTAAAAGAGTTTAGTGCACAAAATCTAATGATATCTTCACTTGCATCAAATCTCATAATAATTTTCTTGTGTCAAGGCCTGTCACTCAGAACACATCACTAACATATCATTAAAAGTTAAACTTCAACTTTTAATATCTTTAATTTCCTTAAAGATATTATGATGCAATTACAGAAGGAAAAATCATCAAGCACATAACAAAAATCATCTCATAAAGACAAGAAACTCAAAGTTCACATGCTAATTTGATTTTTTTAAAAAAATAGAATATTCCCCCACAACTAAGTAAGAGCATGGGTCCCACTAGGCTAGGAAATGCAAGAGTAGAAAATTAGAACAACACAAATTCCTAATAAAGAATGAATAAAATTAAATATGTATGAGGGTATGTGGCACAAACCTGACAAGTGCTACAGGAAGAGTGCTTTGAAAAATATCACCTGTATTGATGGAGTGATGGGATGACATGGAAAGAGGTTGAGAGAGAAGGTGAGGTGGAGTTTATTTTAGAAAAATAATTTCACAAAATGTGAAATTTTTATTATGGAGATCTTGATTGGAATTAAGAATCAATAGAATTTTGGGTAGGAGACCTAGATGCCTTGACTATATGAACGAATGTGTCTTCACTGTGGTGGAACTACCATAGGAACTCCTCATGACTAACTAGTTTGTTGTATAATTTGAGTCTATGCCTGTTGACAAGTAGCTTGAGCTAAACAAGATTAATGGTTGAAAGTTGAATTGTGCCATTATCAAATATTGAGATTATCTCATAGGGCCCGAGCCATCTAGCTTGAAATTTACCTGGCGTGTGTTGGTTTCTAGAGTCATACAATAGTGCCCAATCTCCCAATTTTTTTTTATTTTCTTAGATGAATTTGTCATGCCATTTTTTTCTCTACTGCTGGATCAATTCAATGTTGTGGAGTGCAGATTTCATTTATTCATCTAATCCATTCAATTATAATAATCAATCTTCTTGGGCTCTAGTAAGATCAATGTCTAGGTCCCAGGCTATTTTGAGCTTCTTATGCTAAAACTCAATAGGCATTGATTCTAATTTTCCATACACTAGCTCAAAAGGGGTAAACCCAATCAAATTTTTCCATGTCGTATGGTAAGCCCAAATGGCTTTAGGAAGACGGGTAGCCCAATTTTTTTTGTGAACAACAACTATCATGGTTAAAATGGATTCTATCTTCTGTTTAGTTATCTAGCTTGACCATTAGCCTGAGGGTGATATGGTGAAGATTTACCATGGTGGAGAGTATATTTGTGTATCAACTCTGAGATAAGATTTGAGGTAAACCATGCTCCTTGATTTGTGACTATCTCCCATGGTACTCCAAATTTGGTAAATATATATTCATAGAGAGATTCAACAACTTTATGATCCCTAACATGCCTCATTGCTTTAGCTTTGACCCACTTTGTGACATAGTCAATACGTACTAAGATATATGATTTCCCATGAGAAGATGGTTCAATGGGTCCAACAAAGTTGATACCCCACTTGTCAAATGGCATGACCACTATCTAAAGCTATGAGGGCATTTCATCATACTTTGTTGGATGTCCCATTCGTTGACATCTATCAAAGTGCCTGATATGTTTTTTTGCAACTTTATGTAGAGTAGGCTAGTAATATCCAATTGTTAGAATTTTATAGGCTATCCTCTTCACTGCAAAATGGCCTCCACACAACTCATCATGACATGCCCATAAAATTTCATAAGTCTCATCCTCTTGAACACATCTTTGGATGACCTTTTCTAGACCTGTACAGAATCCTGAGATACATGAGAACTTAACACTCTTCTCAACCAAAAGTTGGTGTTTCTTAGGCTAAAAGTGAGGTGATGTTCTTCATATAGAAAGGTAATTGTCTATCATACAATGGATTGAAAGAATCAATAAAAAACAAGTGATCATTAGGGAAGCTGTCATTGATTGCTGTAGGATCATCTGGTACTTGTAATCTTGATAAAAAAATTGGCCACCACATTAGATTTTCTTGGTTTGTCAATTATCTTCACATAAAATTTCTACATGAGGAGTAACCAACATGCTAATATACTCTAATGGAATGTTTTTTCATCAAGTATTTTATGATGGAATGATCAGTGTAAAAAAATACTTCATAACTTGTGATGTAGTGCCTAAATTTTTTTAGTGCATAGATGAATGCTAATAGATCTTTTTTAGTAACAATATAATTTAGCTCAACATATTACAAGTTTTTACTAATATAGTATATAACATGTTCAACAATACCTTCCTTCTATCCTAGGACTACTCTAATGACATAGTTAGATACATCAATGTGGATGTGGAATGACAACTTCCAATCAGGTCCTTTGAGAATAGGTGTTTTTTCAAAACATCTTTCAGTTGCTAAAATGCTACTTCATAGTCTTTTATCCACTCAAATTTGACCTCCTTTTTCATTGTATAAAGGCATAGAAAGTTTGCTAAAATCCTTTATGAATCTTTTTTAGTAACCAACATGACCAATAAAACTCTTGACATATTTCTACTTCATCGATGTGGGGAGTGTGTTGATGACTGCAATTTTTGTAGGGTCTACGTGGATTTGAAAAGATGAAAGGTACTATCCTAAGACAATTCCTTCTTCCATCATCATGTAACACTTCTCACTATTAAGGGAGAGGATATATTCATGGCATCTCTTAAGAACCTTCTCCAAGTTAGCTCATGGCTCCTCAAATGTGGTTCCATGACTAGTGAAGTCATCCATGTATATTTCAACACAATCGACAATAATGTCAGAGAAAATACCAAGCACCGCTTACTAGACAGTAGCAGGCACATGGCACAATCCAAATGGTAAGATTGAGTAAGAAAATTTTCCCCATGGACAAGTGAATGTTGTCTTATCTTGATCTTTTGGTGATATTTGGATCTGGTTATATCCACTAAATCCATCTAGAAATGAAAAATACTTTTTACTGGAAAGATTATCAAGCACTTGGTCAATGAGATGTAGTGGAAAGTGATCCTTTTTAATGGCTTTATTAAGCTCTCTATAGTCCACACAAACTCGCCATTTCATCCCTTTCTTTGGGATAATTGCTAGAGGTGAAACCCATTCGCTATCAGAAATAGGATAAATTAAACCTACACTAAGAAGCTTTTGCAACTCTGTCTTCACTATATCTCTCAAGGCAAGATTAATTCTCCTTTGGGCTTGTCTTACTAGCTTGCACTAAGGGCTTATATAGATTCTAGGGTTGCAAAGTTTAGGGTCTAACCCCTTCATATCAATGTAGTCCTATGCAAAGGATTATTGACTTTCTTGCAAAAGTTTGAGAAGACTAGACATCTGAGATGTAGTGAGATTCTTATCAACATTCAACTCCTTCCCTAAGGCAATTTCAACTCTTTTGAACTTATCCATCATCAAATTTTTTTCCAATGACGGTGACTTTATTTCATGAGGCAATAAGGTGTGGAGATAATAAAATGCTGTAGGAGATTGAGGTGAGGTCTGCTTGGGCAATATTGTTTGGAGGGAACAATTAGGGACATCATGAGAAGATTCCTTAGAACTATATTGGTTGGTGAGGATTGCTGCTAGTATATGATCTTCTTCTTATGACACCAAAAATGAGTTTCTTTCAATGATCATGAGTTTTTGCACTAAGTTTTCTTTAAGGGAAACATCACCTAAATCTAACCAAACAACTTGGTCAAGTTCTAGTTGGGGTTTTGCTAGAGAATATAGAGTTAGCTTCTTGGTATTTATCCCATATGATATGGTCATTTTTCCTAAGTGACATGCAACACAAGCATCAACTATGGCTAATCAAGGTCATACTAGGATTAATGGATATCTTTCTATAGTGCCTTTTGGTGACATGACTATGAAATTTGAAGGGTAATCTAATGAATCCAATGTTACAAAAATGTCTTCAACCATGCCATCTAGCTTAACAGTAGAATTATCAGCTAATTGCAGTATTGTAGGCGTATCTCGCAAACCAATAATGCTAAGCCTCAACAAAACTTCCCCAATCATGACATTGATTGATGCCCTTAGGTCAATCAGGACATTTTGTATTTGGATGCCATTAATATGAATAGTGACTAATGGACTCCCTGGATTAGAGTACTTGGGCATTAAGACTTTACTTAGCATGAGATCAAAAATCTATCTCGAAACATGGACAATGTCAAGGTCTTTTTTCTTCCTTCTAGACTACTTAATACAGGCTTCTTTTATAGTTTTAAAATAAATAAATAAATTGGGACTTCGTTACAAGCATCCAACAAGGGAATTTGCATTGTCATTTTCTTGAACTGATCCATTAGATCCCCTACTATATGATTTTCTTTGGGTGGAGTTGATTGCACCAATCTTTGTAGATAAGGGGGATTTTTAAATATTGGTGTAGATTTAGGAATAGGTGGAACAATAGTAGGTTGGTTTATAGGTATGTCCTCAGTATCAAAAAATTTAGTTATTATAGGCTCTTTGGGTGTAGGCAATGTAGTTCCTAATTTGAGATGGATATCATTTACTTGCAGGAAATAAGTATGTTGCTTGTTATTAGGATTTGGAGTTGGTTGAATATGAAGTTGTGTTGGCTTTTGAGGATTATTATTGGCTACAAGAGGTGGAGGCATAAGAGCTTTTTGTTGAGGTGGAGGCATGAGAGCTTGCTATTGACTAGGTTGGTTAGGTCTCCACTGAGGTTGTTGCTACCAATCACCATGTGGTTGCCATTGGTTATTCTATTGTGGCTGCTAATAGGAATTAAACTTTTGTTCGTATGGGTTAAATGGTGGCTATTGCTAGTAGGATTGGTTATAATGTAGATGTTGATTAGACCAATTATAATTTCAATTCTGTCCTTGAGGGGCAAAATTTTGAGGGTTATGGCTTGGCCATTGACTACTATTATTATTATAACCAAAAGTATTCAAGGGGTTTGGAGGCATACCTTGTCTCTGAGCCCATTGACACCTTTAAGAAACATAAAAAACTTCTCCATTTTCCTCATCCATGGCTTTAAACTCAGTGGGCATTGGATTAGTGTCCATAGATGCAACTATCTTGCACCTATAATTTCTCTTCTTTTCTCTATAATGAGAGCAAAATTCAACTAGCATGGCATCTACCTCCTCCTTCTTTCTTCTAGCTGGCATACTATCCAATTGAGTGGTGATATCATTGATGATGTCTTGCTTGAAGTTAGATAGAAGATTGGATAGCTTCATCTTAGATACTCCTGAACCACCATTGGACTTATGTGGTAGGTCCCTAAGTCCCCTACCTTTCTTTACAATAGCCCTTGAATAATTCAAACATATATTCTTTATGTCAGCCAATTTTTTTGAGTAATGTCTCCTCCTTCCAATCCTAAATTAGGGTGTCCAATCCTAAATTAGGGTGTTCAATCCTTAAGTTGAACTTGAACCTTGAGACATAATCCTCCAAGGTTTCTTCTTCCTTTTGGAACATTTTGAATTTTTTTTCTCCTTTCAAATCTCTTCCCCTACAATACTCTTTATATGTTGAAAGGAACATATTTCTCATTGCAGGCCAATCTACTACAGTGTTGACACCCAATCCCATGAACCATCATAGAGAAACTTCCTTTAGAGTGGATGGAAACAACTATTGAAGTATGGATTCATATAAATTAATTCTAGTCATTTGAATCTGATCTTATGATAATCGAAAGAAAGGATTACGTGCACACACACACACACACACACACACACACACACACACACACACACACACACACACACACACACACACACACACACACACACACACACACACACACACACACATATTTATGTGTGAGAATTAATATCTCTGCCATCAATTTTTTTCAGGGCTTTCTTGTTATCATACAATGATCATTGATTCACATTGGGATTTAAACATTGATTTTTATATGAGTGTTGGATGTGATTACTACCACCAAATTTAACATTTTTGTTAAGTTATGTTAAGAGAAAATTATGCCACCATAAGGTCATGACCCTATGTTGCCCTTGGCCATGTAGAGTCATGCCCCTATGGGGACATGACTCCTCATCATATATAAATATTTTAATGAATCAATGGGAACAAACATATATCAATCCAAGTCATATATGTAGTCGAAACAATCTATTTATCTTACAGATTATTGAAGAACAAGTTTGCATTATTATTCAAGAAGATTCTCCAAGAAATGAAGACAGTCCTAAATTAAAGATCTACAATATAAAAGTCCGAGAGCACATAAGTTACATATTCTATTATAGTTATAAATACAATTTATTCTATTAGAGATCTTATTACATTAACAACTTCTTTAGCTTGTGCGCATTAGTTGTATAATCATAACTCTTGTAAAGGATGTCAAACTCAAAGAGGAATGTCTTTGAGTCTTCTGTTATGAGGCCATAGAATTTAGGTAATGTAGGGGCAAGTATGTTCTTCAAATTTTGGTTACTTTGTTGAGTGGGAATAGGAAAAGGAAATTTAGGCTAAAGTTGAGGCTAAGCCATTCTTGGAGGAGACCTAGTGGTGGTGGTTGATAGATAACTAGGGAAAGTGGGTTGTCTTGGTATTTAGGTTCAGAAAAAAGGTCAGTCAAATGCAACAATTCTTCAAAGGATGAGAGTATTTGTTCTTGAGCATCAACAAATAGATTTTCAAAAGGTTCTCCCTCTTCGTTCTCACTATGAGGTTCTTTAGGCTCAAGATTAAAAATATCAAACAGTTCTTATTGATTATTATGAGGAATAAATCTACCAAGGAGGTCTCTCCTTCTATGCATAAAATGCTTACCTAAGACTAAGTTCTAGATTGTTAGAATTGGAAATGTACCTACTAAGATAAGTTTAAATTAACACCATCCCTAAAAAATGACACCAAAAATGCTTGGCCAAATAATGGTAATAGAAACCTATAGAAATGGATTGCCTACTTAGGATTGGACACCCTAATTGGTTTCTAAATAAATTATTTAGTCTCATTTAATTATCGACTAGGGACATAAACTTGGAATGACATTTGCAAAGTATATGCTTTAAACTCTCTCAATCTTAAGACTAACCTACATAATTCAAATGCTTGACCTTTAGGAAAAATATGATAAAACCAGTAAATGATTTTACTTGAACAAATCATGTAATCATAGGTAGGAGTTACTCTAACTGCCTATGTTGTAGGAACAATCTACCAATTCTATTATCAGTGGCTTTAGGAGCAACAAAGTTCTACATTACTTAGAAATGAACAGGAAAATGAATTATACTTTAATAGAACAATTCACTTACCAAGTGTCCCCCCTTGGATGAGTGAACATAAAATACAATCAAGATAAGAGATATAAACTTGAACTGTGGATTCTATTCACTCATGGAGAAAAATTACACTTGATTGAAAAAAAATATCACAATAGTTCTATTATGAAAATCAACTCATTCAACTCTTTCAGCTTAACTTCTAAAAAGTTACAAAAATCATTTATTTGAAGAAAAACTTACAACTACCTCCTAAATTTAAGATCATTCCATAAATGAGGATCAATTATAGACTCGTAAAGTTTTAGAATAGAAACAACATTAAACATGAATAAATCCTCTAGGAATATAGCATTTTGAGGGAACTACATCCGCACATTGCATGCAACATAAAGTAATAATTGATTTTCCCTACTTGCGAAGGTCTTGCAATCTATGGTTGGATTTGACTATTCCAACGCCATAATGTTGGTCCTTGAATGCACATGATAAACACCTGCAAAATAATCAATGTGCACACAACCTTCCATATACATCTATATTCTTATCATCAATATTAGGAAAAATATGTAAAATTCTAATTAACACTCTTGCAAGTCCTATGGCTATAGGAGGAAAACTACCTAAAACATAGCATAGATGGGGAAACATTTATCAACATTTATAGCTACTACATTATACCATTCGTGTTCATGAATTCAAGAAAATATCATGTCTTTAAAATATCCATATTTTTCCTTCACCTCTTCACACACACACACACACACACACACACACTTTATCAACATGTATAGCTACTACATTATACCATTCATGTTCATGAATTAAAGAAAATATCATGTCTTTAAACTATCCATATTTTGACTTCACCTCTTCACACACACACACACACACACACACACACACACACACACACACACACACACACACACACACACACACACACACACACACACACACACACACACACACAAAAAAAAAAAAAAAATTACACTTTATCAACATGTATAGTTACTACATTATACCATTCATGTTCATGAATTCAAGAAAATATCATGTCTTTAAACTATCCATATTTTGCCTTCACCTCTTTACACACACACACACACACACACACACACACACACACACACACACACACACACACACACACACACACACACCATAAGTTCATATTCTTGAAAACTATAAAGTCATATCTTCTTTGAAAAATAACTGTTTGAAAGGAGATTAAAAGAACTAAGAAGATGGACTTTTGGAGGGCCATCGATGCCTCAATAATTTTTTGAGTTTTAGAGCTTTTTAGGTGATTTAATTCATTTTTGTATGGTTTTATAGGTTTTCCCCAAAAATTTTGTATGAGACTTTATAAAGTATGGCACAATAGTTTCATGAACTATTGTACGATATTATACTATTTGAAAAGTATCACATAGGTGTTAAGATAAGTATATTACAAGACACACCCAATAGTTGTATGATGTTGTGCAAAGTATCACATGAGGAGATGGTATTGGAAACCTATTGGAGAAAGTATCATATGATACTTCGTCATTCAACTTTAGATCTGTGAGCTAGATTTTTATTGTGCTTCAGTTTGAGTGCTAGTTTTTGCACTTGGATAGCAGAGTACATATGTATTTAGCCATGTTTTGGTCTTCATTGATGATGTGTACTAATTTTTGAGATCTTTGTTTGTAGATGGTGTTTATGATGTTGCATATCAGGGCTCCTGAGGTGGTGTGTTTGAGATTAGTGCATCATCTTGATGAGGATTAGAAGAAGATGCTGAGGACCATGGGTTTCAAGTGGTTGGTGCATATACCTTATATCTGAGAAAACCTTGTCCTTCTTACCACACTAGCAGAGAGGTAGCACAATAAGCATAACACCTTCCATATTCCCACTAGAGAGGCTACTAT
Source organism: Cupressus sempervirens (assembly GCA_028749045.1). Lineage (NCBI taxonomy): Eukaryota > Viridiplantae > Streptophyta > Pinopsida > Cupressales > Cupressaceae > Cupressus > Cupressus sempervirens. Next base: position 526,242,190 of record CM053788.1, read on the forward strand.
CACACTTAAGGATGTGCATCACATCCTATGAGTACCTTGTCATGGGGAGCCACTAAGTGTAATGGGTAAACCTACATTTTCTTTGCATCATTGTATGATTGTGAGTGCTAACATGAGATTTAGTGTGTCATGGGTGTATTATGATCATGCCCCAATAGAGGGTAGGGAAAAAATTTAAGCATTGTTCAATGATGTGACCATCTTAGATCATTATTTGACATGGGAGAGGTTGATAGAAAAGTATGAGGATTAGTACTAGGTTATATGCATCATGTGTTTTTTCATTGTATAGGCACTAGTCATAGATAGAAGCTATAAGGGCTTCCCATGCAGATGGGGGAGATTGGTAATGGATTTGATAGGGAGGCCACAATGGATGGCCTAGGGACCAGTGATACTAGCTGATATATATCACGAGTTGCACAAGATTCTCTAATATGAGGGGAAGACATGGACATGTGGTGTAGTGTTGGTTCAGATTTGTGCTTGGGACCATATAGAAATTATTTAGCCTTAGGTACAAACTTGAGAAAGATCTTACCCTTACATTTACAATTCTTGTGGCTTCATCTCCCAATCACATAGTGGAGATGTGACATAATACTAACATTTTTTTGATGTGTTGTCACCTTTTGAGTAGCGGCCCTATAGGGGATGTGAGGCACAATGTGAGGCCGTGGATAAGTTGGACTATATGTTTAGGAGTTGACCATTGGTAGGCCATCTTGCAGGCATCATAGAACAATTTGTTATCACAAAAGCGTGGTGATAGTTTGGATGACAACATAGGGTCCCTATCGAGTCTACCACCTATGCCTAGCTCTAGTGAAAGGAGGACTTCCTAGGTTGCTACCTATGTTTGATTATGCAACCACATTGTAGGAGACACATGAGTTGCAACAAGAGATGTGGGATTATTTTCCAATAGTACTAGAGGAAGGAGTGACACCTAACTATGCTCTACTGAGGAGGAAACCATTTCCATGGTTCATGATCTCTAATGCACAACCAGAGGATGTAGGGGCATGAGAAGATAATGGAGATGATGATAAAGGGGATGATGAAAGTGGAGCGAGAAAAGGGTTTAGAGGGAGAGGAGGCAGGGGGAGAGAGAAAGGGAGTAATTTTGGGGTTGTGTCTTGTAGCCAAACACACTCGAGGAGCCATGCATAGATGGAGGTGGAGGCAGAGGAGGAGGAGGAGGAGAGACCAACAAGATTAGTGAAATGCCCTTTGGTGGAGAGACAATAGTCAAGACACGAGGAGAGATAGGCACCGCCTACCCTAGTTCAAGGAGGGGATGATTTGAGAGATCAATGGTTCAAGGCTTTGGAGGGAGAGCTTCAATAGACATAGATCTCCATAGCAGTTTGAGATCAACATCTCATAGACGAGTGATCACAGAGTGAGGAGTTGAGAGAAGAGTGGGATTTAGCCAAATGAGAGTTTAAGAATCATGGTACATGGGCCACTTATTACTATGCAACTTATAAAGGTGTAGTGCCTCCATGTTAGGGATTACTATACTACTCACAGGGATCCAGTAGATTAGAGGGGGTAGTATAGCCACCAGATAGGATACATGTAGCACCATTATAGGCTCTTTCAACACAAGAGGGAGGCATACAATCCTAGGTTTAGGGTTAGGTCTAAATGTTTTGATGCCTTGTGGAACTTGATCTATATTTTTGAGACAACTATCCAGATTTTGGATCTCACATTGTACATGTGCTCAACTTATTATGAGATATTAGAGATATTGGATTCAATTTATGGCTTTGTGTACTTGTCTCTTTTCTTGCTCATGTTATAGATATTTCAACACTTAAGTTTCCATGTGATGTTTCTATGTATGCTCATGTTTATTTATGCTCGTATTTACATTTCTATGCTCATGGATGTATCTCTCTCATAGATGTTTTAGCTCTCATGTAGACTCATGATTTGAGAATGCAATACTTGGATAGATTAGATATGATGATGAGATTAACCCCTTTTGATGATAGGAATGGAAGTGTTAAGTTGAAATGACCAAGAAGAAGTGAAAGATGTGATCGAGAGGAAGTGAGCAAAGGTGAATGTAATTAGTTGACGTGTATATGAAAGATAAAGAGAGATCTCTCTCAACATGAAAGATGCAAAAGATAAACTTAAAAACGAATCCTAAAATGCAAACTAGTATGCAAAAAGGTGTGTTTGCAAGGGACACATAATTGGACTCTAATTCTCATCATTAAGCATTATTTAGGGACATTGAAAGATCATAAAATTATCACTAGTATAACTATGAAGATATATATATATATATATATATATATATATATATATATATATATATATATATATATATATATATATATATATATATATATATATATATATATATATATATATATATATATATATATATGATCTATATTGGATAAGATGTGGGAACACAACCTAGGCATCAAAGACATATAGATCGAGATGACAAATGCAATGAGGTTCCCTATGTTTAGTATAGTTGTATCATCTTAAAATGGAACCACGTCCATCTTGGTAGATTTAGCACCCTATTTTAGTACATTTATCATGATATATTTATATTTAGGATGCATTCTACACTTGATTCCTTTGTTTTAGGTAAAATTAGGATTAGGATCTCAAAGATTCTCCTTAATTTCCCTCTTCTATAGCTCTATTTTCTGGGTAGGATTTATCAATAGGTCCTCCTAGCCTTCATCATATTCATTATAGGATTTTGTGCCTATTCTTGGCATTCATTCATATTTTAACATCATTTCTAGGTTTCTGGGTATCCTCAAGACTTTTTGCTTTCTGCTTTGGTTGGGTTTTGACAGCAAGGTTGACCTTGACCTAGGGAAGGGTCAACTAGGTCAACCCTAACCTAGGGTAAGGTCAAGGTCAACCCTAACCTAGGGTAGGGTTGAGGTCATCCTTGACCTAGGTCAAGGTTGAGGTCAACTTTGACCCTCTTTGGGATTTAATCCCCCCTTTTAGATTTTGGTCTTGGAGGGTCCCAAGATCAATGTCATGCTTTTGGATTCAAATGTGAAAAGGGTTTAATTTGATATTCATTTAATAATTTTCCATCCTTAGTTCATTATTGTGGTTGGACCATAATTCAAGGCAAAATTTGAATTATGTGTCCTCACATTACTCTAGGAGCCTCACCTTGAAGCCTCTATATAAAGACTCTCATTTTCATCTTTCTACAACTAGAGAGAACATGAATGCAATAACTAGAAGGACAACTAGAATCAAGAGATGATGCTATGAAGATGCAAGATTTCAAGAGAATAATATAGAAAATAAAACTATTGTGGATATTAAGAATTTTTATACCATTGTGAACATCTATTTGGAGCAAGAGAGATCCAATCTTCCTTGATTTGCCATTATCAATATTTAAGCATTTAAAGATACAATCCTGGGGTAGCAATTATAGACTATGAGTTTGGTAGGAGTACTTTAGCCTTGGGGGCTTGGTATGCTTTCTTATCTTATTCAAGTCTATGCATTTCTTTCTCATACATATATATTCATGCTAGGGTTTTAATCGAGTAGATTAGATCTTGGCATTACACATTCAATACACGCACACATCTTATCATATTTGGATATTCATAGAGGTGAGAATCACCAAAATGGGGGTTTGACTAAGGAATAACCCTATATAGCCACCCCAAAACCCTATTTTTAGATATATGCAAGTCCCATTTCGAAGATTGGAGTATAGATTTGGATACCCTTTTTGGAAAACTTTTGAGATCCATGAACATAATTTTCATCAGAGCAGTACATGTCAAGGCTGACTTTTTAGGGCACAATTGTGCCACGAGGTAAGATTGTGCCCCACCAATTGGGTCAAGGTTGACCTACTCTCAAAAGGATAAAATTTTTCTGAGTTTTCCCCACCTCGACATAAAATTGAGCACAAACATTAGAAAATAGGTATTTTTGGATTGGTTCTATTTCGAGTTATGTACTTTATCTTGTTTAATTTCAAGAATTTCCATTACTTATTCCATATCGACTCTAAAACAATACAAAAAATAAATGAATAGTGGTGAATGTCTTACACATTGTTAATAGATCCATTTTTACCCTATTCAATAACAAGATTACACCTGTACCAAGTTATAACCACCAAGATAACCCTCGAGTGTGATCATGCAAAACTGTTAAGGATGATACATTATAGATCCAAAGTGTCAAGTGGGACAAGCATGAATGCTCACAACACTTTTAGATGAAGAAAGTATACCCACGAGCATCAAACAAGTAAAACATGCCCCATGCCCCTAGTCTTCTAGTCCATGACATCCTTGAAAGACTATTAGGGAGGAAACACTCAACAAAGAAATTGTCATAGACAACACACAAAGAAAATAAAGTCAATCAAACCTCAACAAGTTTAATGTTTAAGTCCGTGTGTGTAAATTTCATGACCATCTCTTTAGGACTCAAATCTGGTAGTGAGAAGTATTATAGCATAGCTAAATTATCTAACAAGTGTTGAAAAAAACTCGATGTCAAGGGGGAAGTATCAAGAAACATTGTTTAGACAAGTTGCCAAAGAAAAACCAATGCACAAGAACACCCTAATAAGGGATAAAATTTGTGCCCCCTAGACCTAGATGTGAGAGTAAGTTCCCAACTAGGTGAGGCAAAGTGAGAATGAAGTGAATGAGCACCAAGAAAAACTAATAGACATAGGTGCAAGGGTCTCAAGTAGTGCCTTTTTCTAGGTTTTCACCACTTGGAAAATTTTTCAAGTCCTTTTATGATTTAAAATTTTTTTTTTTGTATTTTTTTGGTGATACATCAAAGTGTCTATTGCTAGGTTTCAGTAAGATGATCATTTTTTTCAAGACATTTTATATTTTTTAGGTTTTTTTCTACATCATATATGATTTTTTAGGATTTTTTCAAGATCATAGAATATTTACAAATTACTGAGCCATAAGAGCCTTAGACAAAGAATTTCTTCAAATGTAGAATCTTGATAGGTTCAGGGAGCTATTCACCCTTAGGTGTAGAAATATGATAAGCACCAGATCCAGATGCAGGAGTGGTGATGTATGGACCCAACTAGTTAGGCTCAAACTTACCCTTTTGTTCTCTATTTTTCTAATTATTTGGGTTTTCTCTAAGGAAAAGTTCACCCATGTGGAATCCATGAAGATGGACTTTCTTATTATAACTAGTAGACATTCTTTTTCTAATAAGCTTTCATATGGTTAAAGGTGACCTTTCAATGTTCATCTAGAGCTTCAAGCTCATAGATCCTCATGGCCTTATGGTCCTCATCAATGATAAATCCATGCAAAGAGACTTGTAGAGAAGGAATCTCAACTTCTAAAGGTATGGCACCTCAAAATTATAGACTAGTGTAAAGGGCATAGCTCTAGTGGGAGTTTGTATGGTGGTTCTATAAGCCCATCATGTTGGATTAATTTACAGGTACCAATGCCTTCCTAACTTATGAATCGTTCTATGCAAAATTTTAAACAATGTTTTTTTTGAGGCCTCAACTTGGTCATTCCCTTGGGGATAATATATTGAGGACTAGTGTTGCTTGATTTTAATTTTTTTGCAAATTTGTCTTAAGTCCTTATTCTTAAATTGTTGCCCATTATTAGTGACAATGGAAGAAGGCATACCATAGCAATGGATGATATGACTTAATATGAATAGGGCAACATGTTTTCTTGTAGCTACAAAAAGACGAATGAATTCAACTCATTTTGTGAAATAATCAGCTCCTGTGATTATGAACTTGTGTTTGCTAGAGGAGCTTGGATGAATCTTACCAACCAAGTCAAATTCCCCTTGCCAGAAAGGCCACTGTGTAATAGAAGGGATGAGTTTACACTTAGGAGAAGGAATAAAATTGCCATGTAACTGACACTTCTTGTAGGATTTAGTATATCTGATAGCATCATCTTGCATAGTTGGCCAATAGTAACCCAACCTAAGAAATTTCCAAGAAAGTGAAAGGCTATTAAAATGTGAACCATCAATGCCATTGTGGACTTCGGCTAACATCGTTTTAGACTCAACTCTCTCTAGACACCTAAGGAGTGCTCAATCTAAGCTCTTTCTATACAGGTCAACAGAAACGAGAGTGTAATGAGAGGTGTAATAGATGGGATGGTGTTTTTCATTGCATATAAGGTTTTTAGGAATGATTTGGTCATGCAAATAAGAGAAAATGGTAGAATAGTAGGAGGAATCATAATTGACAATAGTGCAGATTACTCAGTCATCAAGGGAGTCATAAGAAATATAGTGTAGTTCTTCCACCAGGAACTCATGACAAGATTCATGTTCTTGTACTTACAGGATAGACACCAAAGTTTCCATAACATCAACAACCTTGTTTTCTACACTAGGAATTCACTAGAAAGTAACAATTGTGAAGTAATTCCTTAAGGCATCAACTAATTTTTTGTAAGGTATTATCTTGTCATCCTTAGTTTGATACTCATTATTTACTTGATTAATGACAAGTTAGGAATCTCAATAGACATGTAGTTATATTATTCTCCATTCTAGGGTTAGCTAGATTCCATTAAGAAAAGCTTCATATTTAGCCATATTATTTGTGGATGGAAATAGTAGTTTGTTATATTTTGGGATGGTTTAATCATGAGGTGTAACAAAAAAAATTCTAGCACCAACACTATTTTGAGTATATGACCCATCAAAGAACATCTTCCAAGTTCTTTCTATAATAGACATGATAGAAGCATTTGGGAAGTTGATCTTCATAGGAGCACTATCTATGATGGGGAATTCAACCATTTGATTAGTAATAGCTTGTCCTTTGATGGCCTTATGTTTTCCATATTGAATGTCAATTTCAGAAAGAATCATCATCCATTTTGCTAGTCTACCTGTAAGTGCAACCTTACTTAGGAGATACTTCAAAGGGTCAATTTTGGCAACCAATTGTGTGGTATGAGTGAGTATGTAGTGACAAAGTTTTTGTGACCCCAATAATACATCTAGACAAGATTTCTCAATGATGTTATAGTTAAGCTCATAAGAAACCAATGTGTAATTGATGTAGTACATGGATTTTTCTTTCCCATTCTCATCATGTTGTGCTAAAAGAGTTCTTAGGAAATTTGCAATAGCTAATATGTAGAGAATCAATGGCTTCCCTTGAATTGGAGGCATGAGACTATGTGGCTTTGATACATACTCTTTGATTTGAACCAAGCTTTTCTCACATTCTTCATTCCATATGCATGTTGATCCTTTGTGTAGATTTTGTTAAATGGTTGTGAACTATCAACTAACTATGAGATAAATCTTCTAATAAATTCAAGGCATTGTTCTATACTCCTTAGCTGATTGATATTCTTGGGAGGTGGCATCTCCATAATTTCTTGCACCTTTTTTGGATCAACCTTTATGCCCTTAGCTGAGATGATGTACCCTAACAATTTTCTAGATGTGACACCAAAGGAACATTTTTAGGATTAAGCCTAAGTTGAAACTGTTCCATACACTCTAGTATCAAACTCAGGTAAGATAAGTGAGTACTTCATTATTTATATTTCATGAGGGTATCATCAACATAATCTTCCATGTTTTTATGCATCATATAATGAAATATTATAATCATAGCTCTTTGGTATGTAGCTCTTAAAATTTTGAGACCAAAAGGCTCCCCATGCACATGTGAAAGCCATTTTTTCTTGATCCTAGGGAGCCATCTTAATCTAATTATATCTTGAGAAGTCATTCATAAGTGAATAAATTTCACAACCCACAGTCATGTCCACTATCATATATATATATATATTTGGTGGTAGAAAATCATCTTTTGGACATGCTTTGCTTAAGTCCCTAAAATCACTAAAAACATGAATGAACTTCTCATGTTTGGAAACTAGGACTATGTTTGAGATCCATTCTGCATAGTCCATAGCTCTAATAAACTTGACACTTAGAAAATTATCTAATTAATCTTTGATAGGTAAGCCAATGCAAGGATGCATCTTTCTCAACTTTTGTTTGATAGGTTTCATGCTAGGTGCTATGGAAAGATAATGCATAATAAGCTCTGTATCTAAGCCAAGAATATCAATGTAGGTCCATGAAAAGTTGATATTTTTATTCATAAAGAAATGTGTGAATTGTTCTTTTTCCTTTGGTGACAAAGATTGAGCTACATGTATGATCTTGGGTGGTTCTTTTGTACCCAAGTTGATTGGTTGTGTCAGTTCTATCAAAATTGATGATCTATCCTAGAAGGAGCTTGGAAGACTATGCAATACCTCATCCTTATGCACCTTGAAGAGGTTTTCACCTTTAGATATGTCTTTGTTTTTATGCTTTTTTAGTGCATTTACCACCACAATGTGGTTTTTTCCATTTGAACACTTATTTTCATTTTTCTCTTTAATTTGTAACTGAGCTATTATTAGATGTTTATTTAGGTCATATTGATTGCCAATTTATTGGTGGAAGATACCATGGGTTCAATGGAATTAAGGTAACACACAATCTCATAATCATTTTGGAATGAGGGTAGCTCTGGTCTTTGAGTTTGAACAAATAATCTATGAGATCTGGGTGCATGAGAGAAAGTGTGGAGGAGGCTTCAAGGTTGTTGATATGAGAGGAATTGTCTCTAGTAATGAGAGCAGTTGATCCTATAGAGGAGGCTCCAAAGGAGTCCAAATCTATGTGGTCCACTAAGGAAAGTTGTGGGTCCAACTCATTTGATCCTACATGAGACTCATTAACTACATTTGGTTGGGTAACATAGGTGTATATCACATCCACACCCAATTCACAATAAGTGTTAGAAAGATACTCCCACTCATATTCCTGAGAGTTAGTTCTTTGATCATGAGCCACAAGTTGGGCTATGTTTCTTTGAATTTTCTCTATATTAGGATTTTCAACATATGACTCTCCAAATTCTGGTTTCCTAGATGTGAATGCTTCAATAATGTTATCATAAAACATCACATCTTCTCCCCAAAGAGGGGAGGTTGAAGGGGTGTAATCCTTCTCATGTGTCAAAGTAGTGGATTGGATATCATCTTTGGACTAACTAGCTATAGGGACCTCTCTATGAAATCATGGCAAGTCATTTTCAACACCGTACCCTAAGCCTATAGTATCTTTTCTTTTTCATTCATTGGTATGAATTAGGGGTTTTGCAAGAGCATTATTATTGTCATTTAGAGGTGCTTGACCATAATAACCCATTTTATAAAGAAGTTGGTAGCCCTTTCTGCATCTTTTAGGAGAAGTGGGGGTAGTTAAAATGACCTCGTTATTATCCTCTTCCTCTCTATAGATCTAATCTCTAACAACTTGATCTTCTTTTTTAGCTTCTAAAGGAATTGATGATTGGAAAAAAGTGCCAAAAATAGTTATGGTAGAAGCCAAAGGATTTTTTTTCTTAGAGGGTTTCCCATAGGACCATGGGGAAATAGGAAGCACTACAATGGATTCTAAAATTTACTCCCCCATCCTAATACTCATCACTTTTAGTTTCCTTTCACATTCTATAAGAGATGGTCTAATGTTTCTAGATGGTTGATTGTGTGGTGCTAGTGACTCCACGGCCATAAGCATGTTGATGGATATAGAATTGTCTCCTTAGATTACTATTTTTGAACATTTGAATGAAAATTTGAGTGTTTGTTAGTTCCTTATCCTATTGGTAATACAAAAACCTTTTTGTGTCCATGTTTTTCTTTTATGAGTATTGTTTGGTTAAGTTAGCCTTGTGCGATAGGTGATAAGTGACTTAATATTTTGAGATTTTTGTTCTTTCAAAATCATATTCCCATAGATACTGGGTGACAAATCAAAGGTTACAAAACTAGTGTCAAAGTGTAGTTTGAAGAAATAGTACTCGGGCATATGTTAGGAAAAATCCTAAAGTATATCTCCAAGCAGAACTTCCTCCTAGAGTAAAAAAGGGTTGATTAGCAAAGAAGAATGAATTACCAAAAGAATTAGACCCTCAGGAACAAGCTACTACTAGTAGACAGTTTCATCATTCTGTCAGTGAAAAGGAGTCTTCCTGCAAAAGTTTCAAGTCTATTATTGAGCTTTCTGATGACAATTTTATGACACCCTAGAATTCATAGGTCAGGAGAAGATAATATACCAAGATCCAATGAATGTGGAACAAAGGATGAACAATAATTTGTCCCATACCCATCAAGACCCTATCCTTTCAAACCATTCCCATAAGGAGAGTCAACACATGTATACCTTGCAGAAACTTAAAAATGACTTCTAATTTTGAGGAGATGAGGCCAAATCTAGATGATTTGAGCATGTTGAGAATGCAATTTTATGAGCAATTGTTAATATAAAGACATCTTCATAAGGAAAGGGAAGAAGAGATAATGAAAGTGATAGAAGAAAGAGAAGATTTACTCAAAAGTATTGCTACTCTAAAACAAAAAAATGAAAAGGCTGCTCCTCCTTGGAATCTAGTGATATTAGATGATGTTTCTGACCTAAGAAAGGAGCAAGAGCATTTTTTGATTAGCCAAGAATTTAAAAAGGAAGGCCTTGTTGTTAGACAAGTGCAATGTTACAAGGCTATAATAGTTGAGCCTCATGAAGACAAAAATAAAGAGCCCTCTATAACTAAGAAGGACAAAGGAAAGAAGAAGATGAATAGTTTTACAATAACAGAATGAATGAGAGTAACTATAATTCAAGTTGGTATGTTTGTATCTATTATAGAGTTAGAAAATAAAAGAAAAGAGATGACATATTTGGAAAAAGAATTGGAAAGAGTGGAGAATGAGGCTACTATTGTAGATTTCAAAAGGAGAATCCACTTTATTAATAACACTTCAAATGTTCAAACTTTAGTTACTCCTGAAATAGGTATACCTTCTAGCTCAATGCCAAATACTTGTACTTATAAGATTGTTACTTTTAGTGTTCCTCTTTCATATTCTCATAAAATGGAAGCTAGTGTTAAGTTAGTTGCAAATAATAGTATAAATAACACATCTATCTCTAGTGGTCAAGTTGAGGTAGGATCACAAAGGAGGCCAATCCAATTAAAAGGATATAGGAAGCTATTTTTTAATAGGATCCTTAGATATCCAAATGCTATTGTGCAATAATTAAGAAATAAGTTGGTAAAGTTTTATGGAAAAAATGCCATTTCTTGTGAAGATCATTTATGATTTTTCTTGGACTTGATAAATGATTACGAGGTTGAGCATGAAGATGTGGTTATGAAGTTATTTGTACAATTATTAATTGAGGATGCCAGGGAATGGTTCAAGAGATTACCTGTTGGATCTATATCACCATGGAAAGATTTGGAGTATAATTTAAGGAACAATATGGTGAAAAACTAAATGCTAGCTATATATAGAATGAATTCAACAATATAAAAAAAACTCCGAAATGAATCTGTCCCGAAGTTTAATGCTAGATTTTAGAAAGGTATGTATAAATTATTTTAGGTTATGAGACTTGATGATAAGGTTTGTATTACTACTTATTTCAATACTTTTTAGGGTAAGATGGGATATTAATTAAGGGATAGAGGACTAATAACTCTTAGAGATGCTTTTAGGATTGCAGTAAATATTAAAAATAATATGAGGATCTCTAATAAGTTGGGGGGTAAAAGAGATGACTTTAGGTTGTTTAGAGGAATAAATAATAAGAAGGATGATCATAAGCCTCTAGGAAACTAGAAGCAAGAAGTTGATAAGATAGATCAGGCCCTTAGTGCCATTAAAGACCTTAAAATTCCCATGAACATGAATGATAAGGGTCAAAATGTAGATAGGTCTCAATTCCAAGGGAATTTCAATAGACAAAATAGGTTGCAAAATTATCCTTATAATACCCAATGGAAAGATGGAAATCCTATAGTTCCTCACAAAAATGCAAATGAGAAGACTTCCCTTGATTCTTTACAAAAGGTCTCTGTCAACATGATAGTTGATTCTCAATGGTGTATGGTATGTCAATTACCCCATTCATCACAACATTGTGTTGTTGCAATGCTCTTTTCCACATGTCTGAGTGAAAATAAAGAGCAATCTGATAATGAAGATGATACTAATGATATAAGATGTAATATGGTTGAATATTATTATGACAATGTATCTAATTGTGAGGATGTTGATAGTGACATGTATGAGAAGAGGTAGATTCATGATGTAACACATCAATAGATATTTTTGGATAAAGAAGAAGGTAATGATGGAACTTGAAATATGATGTCATCAGTGGATGAGGTAATTTTGAGGAAACCTACTAAAGAAGAGATTGACAAGATTACTACCAATATGGTTGAACAAGTGAAAACAAGAGGTATGATAGCTAGAATGAAGGGGGTAAAGCAACTAATATTTTTATCAAGAAAATAGATCTTAAGGAGCCTAAAGAAAATAAACTCAAGGATGGATATGATATTAAGATCAAAAGTGCGAGAAAAAAATGGGAACCTAAGAAAAAAAATGCTTCAAATATTCCCAAGGCTCAAAATAAAGATGGAAAAAAGGAGGCAAAGAAAATTTATTTGATACTATTGAAAATAAAGAGCAGAAAAATCATGATGCTACTATTATCTCCGATCAACACAAAGAGACAAGAGGTATGCAAATAGATACTCTTCCCACCCCTCCTATTGATATGTTATCTTGTTGGAAATATAAGAGGAGTAACTAAGAGGGAAGGGGTGAATCAGCTACTACAAAAATAAATCATAGATCCCTTAGATGTCAGTATAAAATCCAAATAGATAACTGAGTATTGTTGAAGCTTGGTAAACACACAAAATACTATAACTCGGTAGTAATTCAATTAGCTCAATAAATGATTAGCATATAAATCTTTAGATGTTATCTATGATTATCATTACTTTAACTTAGTTGCAAAAAATAAAGAAAATAGCATTAACACATTTGACACCAGAATTTAATGAGGAAACCCAATTTGGGGAAAACCACCAATAGCAACTAGTTATTGTTTTTCACTCTTTTGAAGTGAGCCTTGTTAGGAGCCAACTTTAGTAAAGGTTACAAAACAAACTATGAGGTGTAACCTTGTTAAAGGATTTAATCACCTTGTTAGGAGTGGCCTTCTTAGAGGATTTGCAGATAGCTATTAAGCCAACTCTATTAGGAGATTTAGATTATCACTGCAATGGTTAGAGAGTAACAATGAGATGACCTGATTTGAATGCAACTGATTTTTTGATTACAAATCTCTATTCTGGCTTGTACTTGATCCTTCTTGATCAAATATGACTTTGCTGCTCCACAAGGATATTATGCTTATCCTTAAAATTCACTTCCTTTGCTCGTTAATAGATCTTCAATCACATCTTCATACTTGCATACTTTGAAATCACAACTTGACTTATATCTTCCACTTTGTCAAGTTAGCTCAAATACAACTTAGAATAATTAATATTCATCACCTTGGTTGGAATCAATAGATAAGTCAATTAAGCTTAATATGCCAAAATAAGAAAATCCTTCGTTAGCCGACCCAGCTCAGTAGGAACTAACTAAAAAATGATTTCCTTTGTTAACCAAAAAAAGCTCAATTAGCACTACAAACTTGCAAAAATCCTTTGGCACCCAACTGAGCTTGGTTAGCATTGGTTCCATCCAACTTTCCTTCATTAACTGAGTGAGCTCAGTTAACACTTGCTTTATGCAACTTTTCCTTTGACACTCGAGTGAACTCAGTAGACATTGCCTTTTGAACTAGGCAAACACATGAATGCTCAGTAGACATTGAAGACTATCTTCACTGCCCGAGTGAGCTTGACATATATTGACTGATAATGATATGACATTTGTGTAACATCAAAGAAAACACTCAATTGTATCCAACAATCTCCCTCTTTGGCATTGATGACAACACAACATGTCATAGCATAATGAAAATTTGAATTTAGACTTGAGAACTCCCTCTTTCAGTATGAGCTCTTCCTTTCACTAGATTTTGTTTGCAATAGCTATCAAGTTTATTCATAACATTCTCCCTCTTTCAACAAACTAATTCTTTTAGAAGACTTCTCCCTTTTTGGTTTCTAACTTTATTCTGGTTCCAAAAATTTATCAGAGATATGACAGTAAACTTCTACCTCTTTGACAACACATTCCAAAAATAATAACTTTTTAAATACCAATGTACCTTGAGTACTAATTCATTTGCACTATGTCCTTGCCAATTCTACACCAACTAATTGGTCTTCAATAGGTTCTGGTTGATGCATTCACTAAACTTCATTTAGCAAATTTTAGATAAGGGAATGACCCCTAGCTTACCTCTTAGATACATAAATGCATCCTTAGGTAATGGCTTGGTGAATATGTCTACAATCTATTCCTTTATATTCACATATTCCAATCTAACTTCTTTATCTTGCACCAACTCTCTTAAGAAGTGATACTTTATAGCAATATGCTTTGTTTTGGAATCCATTACTGGATTCTTTGATATGTTGATTGCATTGGTGTTACCACAATATTTGACAATTGGATCCTTGATTTCTACCTTCATTCCTTCCAATAGTTATTTGAACCAAACAATGTTAGAACAATTGATTGCTACTACTACATATTCTGCCTCTACTGTGGATTGAGATGTACAATTTTGCTTCTTGCTTGTCCAAGATACTAGTCATTTACCAATAAAGAATGCTCCACCACTAGTGCTTTTTTTGTCATCAATACTTCCTACCCAATCAACATCAGTAAATATTTTTAAGTCTAGATTGCCTCCAATTTTGTACCATAAACCATAGTCTTCAGTACCTTTTAGATACCTCATGATTCTCTTGATTTCCATCGTGTGATTTTCCTTAGAATTTGTTGAGAATCTTGCCACTATTCCAACTGCTAGAGCAATATTAGGCCTTGTGTGTACTAAATATTACAATTTTCCAATCATTGATTTGTAAGTGGTCTTATCTACTTCTTTGGAATCATCATTTTTGGAAATCTTATGTCCAATAGACATAGGTGTTTCAACTGGTCTTGAATCTTCCATTCCAAACTTCTTCAGTATCTCCTTGATATACTTAGATTGAGTGATGTAGATACCATTCTTATTCTATTGTATTTTCAATCCAACAAGGAATTTTATTTCACCAAACATGGACATCTCAAACTCTTTACTCATTTCTTCTGAGAATGCTTCACATAAATCATCATTTCTTGTGAATAGAGTATCAAAAACAAATATTTCTGCAAACAACATCTTCTTATCTAATCCTTCCTTGATATAAAGACTACTATTATCATTAGTTCTTTAGAAACCAATCTATACCAAGTAATTATGGAGTCTTTCATACCAAGCTCTAGGAGCTTGCTTAAGACCATTTAATACTTTGTGTAGTTTTCAAATCGTGTCTCTTTTTCTAGGATCTACAAAACCTTCTAGTTGCTCAATGCAAACTTATTCATCAAGAATTCTATTGAAGAATGCATATTTAACATCCATCTAATATACTTTAAATCCTCTATGTGCTACATATGCTAGTAAGGTTCTAACACCTTCAAGTCTTGCCATAGGAGAAAAAGTCTTACCATAGTCAATAACTTCTTCTTGAGAATAAAATTTACATACAAATCTTGCTTTATTTCTTGATACCTTTCCATCTTCATTTAGATTATTTCTAAATACCCATTTTGTACTAATTACATTTTTATCCTCAGGTCTAGGAAAAGAGTCCAAGTTTTGTTCTTTTCTATCTGTTCTATCTCTTCATTTATTACTTCAATCCAAGTTTCATTATCCAAAGAATATTTAACACTTCTAGGTTCAAATTCAACAAGTAAACATGTAACTTTTAATTTTCTTCTTGTCATTGTTCCATTTGATTTGTCTTCAATAATCCGATCAAGTGCATGATGTCTTCTGACATATCTTTCCAACACTGGCTCCTTGGTTTTTGAATGAGTTCCACGATCTTCTTTTTGAATTTTAGTTTCAAGCTTGGTTCCTTTTGTTTGTGACTTGAGTCCATCAAGCTCAATTTGAACTAGCTTGATAGCCTTTGATTGTAACTTGGGTCCTTGCAACTCAGGTTGCACTGCCTGCAACTCGGTAACTATTGGAGTTTCTGGGGAGTCAAAAGTTGAAGCTTCTTTTCTATTAGATAGATTTGGAAAAGTATTAGGTTTGTAGTAAATGAATCTTTGGTAGTCTTTAGGTTCCTTGTTGCTTTCTTCTTCACTCTTTTCTACAAATTCATCAATTTTGACATGTTCACTTTATAATTTTGTGAGTAGACAAATTAAAAAATCTATATGTTTTACTTCTGTAGGAGTATCCTAGAAATATACCTTCATCACCTTTTACATCAAATTTTCCTTTTCTAGATTCTTTCAGTATGTAACATTTTCTACCAAATACTTCTCAAGTAACTTACATTAGGTTTGTAGCCATACCATAGCTGATAAGGTGTCTTGTTCAAATCTTTCTTCAACTAAACTTTGTTCAAGGTATTAACTGTAGTGCTAATGGCTTCCTTCTAGTATTTGAGAGCAACATTCTTTTCAATCATCAAGGTTCTTGCATAGTCCATGACAGATCTATTTCTTCTTTCCGCTATACCATTTTGCTGTGGTGTGCTAGGGGTAGATACTTGTCTTTTGATTCCTCTTTCAATGCAAAAATTGTTGAATTCATGGGAGATGAATTCACCACCTCTATTTGATCTTAGACATTTCAATTTCTTTCTAGTTTCTTTTTATACTCTTGCTAGATACCACTTGAATTTTTGAAAGGCTTCTGATTTTTCTTTTAGGTACATTACTGTCATCATTCTAGAGTAGTCATCAACAAAGAGAATGAAAATTTTTCTCCACTATAACTATCTATTCCAATAGTTCCACATAATTCTATATGAACAATTTCTAAGACTTCTTTTGACTGATAGTCTTTACTTTTGAAGCTTGTCTTTTTCGTCTTACCAATTTGGCAATTCTTGCATAGACCCATGTGAGGTTTCTTCAAACTAGAAATACCTCTTAGTGTTTTATGTTTTCCTATCTTAACTAGATTATTAAAGTTCACATGACATAGCCTTTTGTTCCATAACCAACTTTCCTCTACTTGAACAATAAAGCATGAACAATCACTAAGATCAAGATAAAATAGATTACCTTTTGTTTGATTGCCAGAACCAACCAAATTTCCTTTCCCATTCAATAGTTTGGCATGTCCATTCATGAATTATACCTTGAATCCAATGTTATTTAGTTGTGCCATGCTTAGTAGATTATGATTTAGTCCTTCAACCCAATAATCACACACAAGTTCTTTAGTCAACAAGATACATCCTTTTCCTTTTATGTTACAAGGCTCATTGTTTCCAAATCTTACACTACCTCCATCATAATATTCCATATGCTCAAATTTTCTTGTCACCAGTCATATGATGTGAGTAGCCATTGTCAATAATCCATATATCATTTTTGCTAACATGAGAGATAAGTGCCATCTTATCTTCTTCATCATCAGATTCATCTTTCATAGCTATATATACCATTTTATCTTCACCGTTATCAGAATCTTTAGCTATGAAACACAATTTCTTACCTTTTTCCTTGAAGCTCTTGTAGTTCTTGGAGTCCTTCTTACCTTTATGCTTATTTGTTTTCTTCTCATCCTTAATTTCCTTATTTGGACACCTAGTAGCAATGTGACCAATTTCTTCATAGGAAAAGCAGATCAGAGGAACTTTATCTTTGTACTTCCCTCTTCCTTTGGAATACTTCATTGCAAGTAGGGCTTCAACAACTTCAAGATCACTATCTAAACTTTCTTTTGATGATCCATCTTCTTCACTTCCTGATTGACTGGATTTTGAATTTTTACCATTTTCTTTGAGTGAAAGCTTAGCTTTAAATGTAGATTCAATATTCTTTGAAGTAGGAACATAGTTATCATAATTGTCTAATTCAAAAGCTATTAATCTTCCAACTAGAGCATCCAAACCTATCTTGTTATTTGGATCACATCTCATTTCTTGAATAGCAGATACTCTAATTGCATAAATGCGAAGAAGAGGTCTTAGTACTTTACTTACAATAGTTTCCTCCTTGATGTCTCCTCCAAATGCTTTGATTGCACTTACACTGGCCTTGATCCTTTCCACATATTTTTCAATGTTTTCATCATCTCTCATTTTCATTTGATCAAACTGTCCTCTAAGGCTTTTTGCTTTGGCTCTTCTTACATTGTCATCTCCTCCATGAATATCTTTCAGTTTGCTCCACATTGCAAAAACATTTTTGCAATCTTTTACCTCATCAAATTCAACATAACTGAATGTAGATGCAATATCAATCATCATGATATTATGATTCTTCTTTTCAGTAGTGTCTTCAACTGATAATGTTATAGTGAGAGTTTTGTATTTAGGATCAAGATACTTGCAACCTGAATCACTAATGGTAGCTAGATGCAACCTCATTAGTCCTTTCCATGCTACAAAATTGTCTCTATTTAGGTTCCAAATCTCTCTTTTGTAAGACATCCTGATCTTTTGCTTAGGTCCTTGAAACCTTTTCTACAAGCACCAAAAGCTCTGATATGAATTGTTGGAAATATAAGAGGAGTAACTAAGAGGGAAGGGGTGAATCAGTTACTACAATAATAAATCCTAGATCCCTTAGATGTTAGTATAAAATCCAAATAGATAACTGAGTACTATTGAAGCTCAGTAAACACATAGAATACTATAACTCAATAGTAACTGGATTAGCTTGGTAAATGATTTGCATATAAATCTTTAGATGTTACTATGATTATCATTACTTTAACTTAGTTGCAAACACATAAAAAAAATAGCATGAACACATTTGACACCAGGATTTAATGTGGAAACCCAATTTGGGAAAAACCATCAATAGCAACTAGTTATTGATTTTCACTGTTTTGAAGTGATCCCTATTAGGATCCAACCCTATTAAAGGTTACAAAACACACTATTAGGTGTGACCCTATTAAAGGATTTAATCACCCTATTAGGAGTGGCCTTATTAGAGGTCTTGAGAATAATTCAATAGAATTGCCACCTTGTTAGAGGATTTGCAAATAGCTATTAAGCTAACTGTGTTAGGAGATTTAGATCACTACTACAATGGTTAGAGAATAATAATGAGATGACCTGATTTGAATGCAACTAATTTTCTAATCATAGATCTTTGTTTTGGCTTGTACTTGATCCTTCCTAATCAAATATGACTTTGATGCTCCACAAGGATATTCTGCTTATCCTTTAAATTTGCTTCCTTTGCTCATTAATAGATCTTTAATCACATCTTCATACTTGCATACTCTAAAATCACAACTTGACCTTACACTTATATCTTCCACTTTGTCAAGATGACTGAAATACAAGTTATAATAATTAATATTCATTACCTTAGTTGGTTGGAATCAATAGACAATTCAATTAAGCTTAATATGCCAAAATAAGAAAATCCTTCATTAGTCAACCCAACTCAGTAGAAACTAACTCAAAAATGATTTCTTTTATTAACCAACAGAAGCTCAGTTAACACTGCAAACTTGTGAAAATCCTTTGGCAACTGAGTGACTATAGTTAGCACTAGTTCCATCCAACTTTCCTTCATTAACCAAGAGAGCTTAGTTAACACTTGGTTTCTGCAACTTTTCTTTCGATGCCCAAGTGAACTCGGCAAACATTGCCTTCTGAACTAGGCAAACATAGAAACACTCAGTAGACACTAAGGACTATCTTCACTACACAAGTGAGCTTGACATATACTGACTGATAATGATATGACATTTTTGTAACATCAAAGACAACACTTAATTGTATCCAACATATCTATGCTATCACAAATCACAATAAAAGTTATACTCTCATAATTATTAAGAATCCTAGAACATAGGGATAAAGCTATGGCATGGGTTGGGAATGTTAAAGAAAATGTTGACCTAAATTTTAATTCAAGTGAGTAATCTAAAGAAAAGAAAGAGTTAGTAGGAATGGGAGTTGTGCCTCAAATTCCACCCATGTATTTAGATGATTTAGTGAATCGATATTTAAAAAATGTTGACTCATTCTTTTTAAGCATTATAGCAAATGGGAAATCTTAAAAAATTGAATGATAGATTTAGGTGCATCTAATACAATAATGGCTTTTGAAGTTATGAAGGGATTGGGGTTAAAGGTAGATACTAGACAAGGTAGATGTTGTTAAATGGATCAAGTGAAAGTTACTGTTATAGGGACAATAAGTTCACTACATTATAGATTATTCGCCTACCCCAATAAAGAGCTAAAATTGAGTATTTTAGTGGTTGATATCCCACCACAATATGGCATGTCATTGTTTAGGAAAGGAGTGCAACTATGGGTGGAAGCCTACACTGTGATTTATCCCATGCAACCTTTCACATTGATGACAAATTGGTTAAGATTAATAGATAACCAAAAATTATCTACATGATTGAGAAAAAGGTTGATGATGATATGACATGCTTTGTGGATACTGACATAAATGTTTTAGGGCAAAAGTCTTGGTTTTAGAAAAATAATCTGTCAAACCATCTATTGTAGTGGGTGATTGAAAATAAAATAAGGGAGATGTCTGGACCATGTACTTTGATGGAGCATGTTGCAAGGATGGATTTGGTGCATGTATTCTCCTAATATCTCTTGAACAAAATACTCATTATTTTAATTTGAGTTTTCCTTGTATAGATAATATTGCAGATAATGAGGTATTGCTACTAGGTTTGAGATTAGCCTATAAGCATGGGATTAAATGTTTATATGTGATTGGTGATTCTGATTTGGTAGTTTTGCAAGTAAAATTAGTGTATATCTCTAAAAATAAAAGATTAAAGTAGTAGTTAAATGTTGTATGGGATATTCTAGAAGGTTTTGATGCATTTGGTATAGCTTTGATGGAAAGAAACAATAATAAGATGGCTTATCTATTAGAAAATATTTCTATAAAGCCCAATGATATCACGTTTACTGGCATAACAAAGGTAGAAGTAAAAGTTAAACCATTTGTACTTGATAACATCTAGAGTTGGCAAGTTTTTGAAAATGATAGTGATATTATAAGATTCCTAAATTGTGAAGATAAATTCTTTGGTCAAGAGATTGATTGTGCAACATTGGTTGAGATTGTAGAAGATAAGGATACCATTTTTGGCAAGGAAGTTGTTTAGCTCAAAGCAAACAAAATCCCAATGGGGTTGGTTGTACTGGAAACCATTTTTGACAACCATGATAGATACAAACTAAACATTAAGGATCAAGATGCAAAATATTTGGAAGAGGTAAATCTTTGGATTGAGGATGCACCTAAGAAAGTGTATATTGGTAAGAAATTATCTCTTGAGATAAGAAGAGCTTTACTTGATTTGTTGAGAAAATATAGGCATGTATTTTCTTGGTCTTATGATGAAATTAAAGTTATAGAGAGGACATTTTACAACATGAAGTTCCATTAAAAGAAGGAGCTAAGCCTTTTAGTTAGAAACAAAGACCTATTAATCCTAATTTGGAACAAAAAATGCAGGAATAACTGATGAAATTAAGGGATGCTGGAATAATTAAGCTAATAAGATATTCTTCTTGGGTGTCTAACTTAGTTCTTGTTAGAAAGAAGAATAGAGACATAAGGCTATGTGTTGATTTCATAAATTTAAATATTTCTTCACTGAAATACAATTATGGTTTGCCAAATATGGATGCCATGTTGCATAGAGTCACTAAACTAGAGTAAATGTCAATGATGGATGGATTCTTAGGATATAACCAAGTGGTTGTAAAAGAATTTTAACACTACAAAATTGCCTTATAACACCTTGGGGAACATATGTTTATAGCAGGATGCCATTTGTCTTGACTAATGTTGGTGATATGTTTCAAATAGATATGGATGTGGCCTTTGCAGACATCATAGATAAATTTTTAGTGGTATATCAGGATGTTCTAGCAACATATTCAAAGAAGAAAGAATATCATTGCGTGCATCTAGAGAAGGTATTTATTAGAGCCTTGAAGTATGGAATTTTATTAAACCCAAGAAACTATTCTTTTTGAGTTGTTCAAGGTAAACATTTAGACATCTAGTTGAAAAAGAAGGACTGAGAATAGATCGAGAGAGGGTATATGCCATTGATAAGATTCAAAAGCATAAAAATATAAAAGGGATCTAGTCTTTCTTTTGATAGATAATTTTTTTGAGTAGGTTTGTTACTAATTTTGCAGAAGTAAGAAGACCTATTTCTAAGATGCTCAAGAAGAGTTCTAAGATTAAATGGGATGGTGAGCTAACAAGTGCCTTTTAGAAAATAAAACAAGCAATTAAAGATGCCCCTATTTTGAGAGCCCCTGACTATGCCAAGCCCATGCATATATTCTCATTTTCTTCTTTCCACATTGTTGTAGTAGTCCCATCACAAAAAAATGAAGAAGGATTCGAGCAACGCATAGTTTTCTTTAGAAAATCCCTGCAAGCTATAGAATTGAAATATGAAATAAATAAAAAATAAGCTTATGCATGAGTTAAAGATGTAAAGGCATTCAGATGATATCTCATGGGAGCTAATGCAATTTTATTTATTCCAAGTGCTGTAGTAAAAGATATATTTTCTTAGCAAGAAGTTTTAGGAAGAAGATGTAGATGGATCAATAGGATCCAAGAGTTCAATATAGACATCCAAATTACTAAGTCAGTAAGAGGACAAGGACTTGCAAATTTAATGACAAATGCAAACTTAGAAGCAAATTAGATAAACTAACTTGATGATGATTACAAAAGTTACATGTGTGATATGGATGCCTATGAATGGTAAAAAGATGTAATCTATTTCCTACAATACATATAAAGTCCACCATAAATGAGTGATAACTAGAGAAGGGCATTGAAGTTACAAGCCATAAAATATGTGATTATCAATGGGGAATTATGGTGGATAAATACAGAAGGTATATTATTGAAATATGTTGATGAGAAACATTCATCAAAAATCTTGGATGAAATGCATAGTTGATGTGTGGAGGCTACTATATGTCGAAGAAAACAACTCATAAGGTGATCAGAGTTGGATTTTAGTGGCCTATGTTGCTTAAACATGCATAAGAACTTGTAAAGAAGTGTGATGCTTGTTAGAGATTCACTAATAAGTTGAAATTTTTTGGTAATTTTCCATTAAGAATAGTTGAGGTGCAAGCACACTTCCAACAATGGGGAATTGACTTTATAGGAGAGATTGCAAACAAATCAAGTGGGAGACATTCATAGATCCTAGTAGCAATTGAATATTTTACAAAATGGGTTGAAGCAATTCCTACTAAGGGGGCAACAAGTAAAGTGGTAATGGATTTTATTCTAAACAAAATTATTATTAGGTTTGGATGTTCTAATAAGATTGTTATAGAAAATGCTATGTGTCTTATATCTAAAGAATACAAGGCCTTTTGTGAGAGATATGGTATCACTAGATCTACATCATCTCCATATCATCCCCAAGGGAATGAACAAGAAGAATCCAGAAATAAAATTCTATTAAAGATTATAAGAGGATATTAAATGAAAACAAGAGGGCTTGAGACTCAAAGCTACCCTTAGCATTATAGGTTGATAGAGTTATAGTCAAGAAGGCAATAGCTTATGCACCTTTTGACCTAGTTTATGGGATACAAGCTAGAATGCCCCAAAATAACTTGTGTGGAATGGACAAGTTCATCCAAAAATATGATGATGAAATAATAGATGAAATGAAAGTTAGGATGGATGATATTATGTAGCTAGATGAAACCAGGAGAAAAGCCTATGCTTGAAATACTAAATTGCAATTGCAGATAAATCACTTGTATGATAAAAAAGTACTTGCAAGCAATTTTGAGTCAAAAGATTTAGTATTACTGTGGAATTCCAGAATAGAAGACAAGGGTAAACATGGGAAATTTGACCCTATTTGGTTAGGCCCATATATGATCCATGAGAAATAGAGGGAGGATTCTTATTTTATCAAAGAATTGGTAGGAGATATTCTAGAATTGCCAGTTCATGGATGATTCCTGAAGAAGTACTTCTATTGAAGGTACTTCTTTTTCCATGAATAATAGCTTAGGTCTCTATACAGTTGCAAGCCTTGTAAATCCTTGTAAATATGTTGTATTTTCCTTTTTTTTTTGGGCATTTCTCTCTAAAAAAGTTGTCATTGCATCAAGTATATGGTTTACTCTCCCAAAAATGTTGAATTCTTATATGGATGCAAGCTATCCATTATCCCCAGATAGAGCCACCAATGGCTTGCATTTTCACCATTTTTAAAACTTTGAATACATAGAGTAAAAATTTAAGTTGATGATTTCAGGGTTTTCATTTTCATATTGCAAAGATCTTGTTAGAAAAATCATAATTTTATGTTTGTATGCATATTTTTCATGTCTTAACCCTTTTATTTTAAATAAGTGTGCTAAGGTTTTGCGTGCTTTAAAATAAATAGTTGATTACAAGGTGTTTACAAGTTCTCCATAGCTCATTATAAAAGGTTTTCTTGAGTAGCAAAGTTGTGACACAACTAAATGGACTTTGCGGCTTCTCCATAGTTAGGCATGAGGGCATGGTTTGATTAATGATAATATGAAAGGCATTCATAGCAGATCTTCAGCCTCATAATAACATATGAATATGACAAGTGGGAGCATTTGGAGATGATGCGTTATGATAAAACAAGAAGGATCAACTAGTGGTGAAGTGGAGATCAATGTTAGAGAACACCTTCACACCACTTTGCAACTTAAAGTCTTAAGATTTAGCATTTCAAAGAGATGTGGAAACTAGCCCTGATCATGGGTTTGCATGTCTAAAGAATGTAGTTTAATAGAAAATTGTGAACTGGCGAAATAGTTAATGTGTTATAAAGGTTTGGCTAATGCTGAGTCTCATGGTTTAAATTGTAAAGGAAAAGAGTAGCCGCAAAGAAGAGATTGAACATAAGTTAGCAATGTTCATTGTTTCACTAACCATTTTGAAAGTTCTAAAGATTAAGTGGTAAAGCAATGATCATTCAAGCATTAAATTATAATGCTCTGTTGCGAGTTAAAAATGCCAATGTTACCATTGAGTGAAGAATGAGAGACCAAAGTGTTCACAACTTCACAATGAAAGGAATGTGGTTAGAACGAATGGTTGAGAATTGGTGATGATGTTAAAAGATGGTGAGATTGTTGTCAACACTTGGTCACATGGTTAAAAATACAACGCAAAAGGGAAGCCTCAGAGCAATGATGAGGTAATGCCAACATTGTTCATTGTTTTGTGCAATCTAAGGATTGTGTGAAGAATGAATGCAAACTAGAGATTAAGGGTTTTGCATGGTCATAGGCAAGAAAAATGGGTTAGATAGTAGACCTAGAGATGTTGCAAACAATTCAAAGTGCTATGGGTTTGCCTAGTCATGGCTTAACATAAAACATTGTAAATGGTTGGCAAGAAACAAAGATAAGGAGGTAAAAGGCTATTTTTATTTCATAATGGCTAAAAACATAAAGTACTATCTAAAAAGGGTAAAAATTTAAACACTGGTGGTACGAGCACCATAAAATATGAATATGATAGTTTTCTAAGAATTAAAAAGACTTGATGCATGTTATTTTTGTAAGAATTTCGTAGAGCTCTAATACCATGTAAGAATTTTCCTAAGGCAATAATTCAACACCAAGATCAAGAAGCTCAATAGATAGCACAAGAGAGAATAATGATGATCAAATGAAAATATCAATAATGATCAAGATAATAATGGATATAAGATGATTAGATACCAGATAATTGAATGAATACACACTAGAAGTGCTTGTATATAAAGGCAACTAGAATGACTAGGAGTCAACAAAGAGATAAGGATTACAACTCAACACATGTCCATGAAAGGTGGATTATCCTCCACTGAGCACAGGAGTTTGTGCGATGATGAGAGGATAAGTTTACATAGGTGTAGCTCATAAAGAGATTTTGTAGACACCATGTGCTCAAATAAGTTGCTAACTCCTATGTTGTCAACAAGAAAACTCATATGTCTATGCATATTCCTAAGTGTCTACATGAAAACTAATATAAAAATGCATTATCCTAAATAAACTTAAGTAAAGTTTAATAATAATTAATTATTTACACTAACACCCCCCCTTAAGTGTAATTTAGGGGAATGCACTTAAGCTCACAAAACTAAATGCAAGATGCAATGTTGGTCCCGACTACTAGGCCATGCTAGGTACCCATGTAAAAATGCAATGCTCTACATATAATGCTATGCAATGCAATGCAATCTCTTTGAAAATGGAGAAAGAGGGAAAAATTACTCCAAAAAGAGAGATGAAGAAACACAAGACACATGCAAGGATGGAGTAATCAAGACCCCCCTAGTATGACATACATCATGCATGTACAATCATATATCCCCCCATATTGAATAATCTCCTACAAGGATGTCATGAAGACAAAAAAGTATCCAATGCCTACAAACAATAATTCTCCATTTAGGAAGAAGATACACCAAGTATAGGTACAAGTATACTTCCCAAATTGGATAGGAAGATGGATGAGGAATCCATATGTAGTATGCTATAGATTCTACCTCTTGTCCTTGGTGAATGTAGATGCCACAAGCCAATCTGGTGGATGCCCAAAAGAATGTGGCAAACAAGGTAACATGTACATGTATGAAAGAGAATCAACCTCTAAAGAGAAGGAATCATCCTTATAGGAATTTTTGGGAAGAGAAGCAATGTAGCCTCCCATCGATGATGAATGCACACCCATAAAAGAAGCTCCTTGATGACTAAAGAAGTTGCACCATGAAAATTGAATGATGTTCCTCCTTGTAGGAAGAAGTGGTGCCATAGGTGTAGTAGAGAATGCTCCACAACTAGTAGGAAGAATCCTCAAATGATATGATGTTTGAGGAAACTAGAATACAATATCCAAAGACTAATATGTCTCCTTTGAAGTAATAGAGTCCTCCTCCAACTCCTAAAAAGAAGTGTCCACAATCATGTTAGTCTCAAAAGAAAGATCAAGTGGTTGAGGGTTAGAGTGTTCCCTCGCAACAAGTGAAGAATAATTCTCCTCAACAAAGCGAAGATGGATGTCATCAATAATGTCTCACACATATTCAATGTAAGAATCCATAAACAACACTACAATGTCTGGAAGCAAGTCATCCCAAGAAGCTAAAATAGGAAGACATGGTGTTTCTTGCTGCATTGAATCATGAGCATTTGTGGCTGGAACTAGACCAATAGAAGCAATAGGAGCATCAAGAATTATGATCTCAACTAGAGTTGTAGGTACCACAACTAGAGTGACTGGAGGTAGAATATCCTCTAGTAATGGAGGGACTCGTGGATCTCCATATGCTTCCCAAAGACACATCCAAATGTTAGGAGGAATACTTGCCTTACTAAGAGGAGCAAAAGATTCCTTACTCATACTGTTATACATAAAGTGAAGAAGAAGATAAAGATGTCCCCAATTATTATTAGGTGGAAATATATTCAAATATAGATAAGAAAACACTTCCTTATGTTCTCTTAGATGATCAATCATCAAAGCACTCCATTTTTGATAGTTTCTTTTTGTCAATTTGAATCTTAAACCAAAGTGACACTTTTGACATGAATCCATGAGATCAAATAATGTATGCACCCCCAACATGCAAAATAAAATCAAAGAAACCCCCGCAATGCATGATTTGGCACTTTATATTTAGTGCGATTACAATGGCAACTTGCCAATTTAGGGCATAAGTGGACTTCTAATTTTGATGTTTACAACAACAAATATGAAGCTATATTGGACTCAACAAGATAAGAAACAAGACCTCTCAAGGATCGAATTAATTACAAGTGCTAATAGGCCAAAATGAGACCAAAATTTGAAAGTACTAAGTCTACTCAAAATTACTCCAAACTGATACCAGATCTAGAAAGCAGACAAAAAATTATGCACTTTAAAAAAAAAAAAAAGCACTTGAATATGTGTCCAGATGAGCCCAAACTAAGCCTTTGAAGTTGCAAAAATTGGGATTTTTGATTTTTAGAAAAATCCAAGAACAAATATCTCAAACAACCTACACATATGTGGATCACAAAATTCTACCCCAAAACAAAAAAAATTGCTCGAAAAAAGGAGTCTATACGAGGGAGATATCACTATTTGAAAATCACCTCTATAATTATTTTTCCTAAATCGTTGCTATCGCACCTCCAAAAATTAATTGAATCTAGATTTCACCTTAGATGTTCAATTTTGCTGAAACAAAAGTTGATTTTGGGGGTTTTTTGACCTTCTGAAAATGATGCCAATATCTGATTTGCATCAGCAAACTCCAATCTTGACCTGCAAAAAAAATCTCCCCAATGACTATGTAATGAAACTCCTATGGCTCTGATACCATGTAAGAATTTGGTATAGCTCTGATACCATGTAAAAATTTTCATAAGGCAATAATTCAACACCAAGATCAAGAAGCTCAATAGATAGCATAAGAGAGACTAATGATGATCAAACAAGAATATAAAAAATGATCAAGATGATACTGGATATTAGATGATTAGATACTAGATAATTGGATGAATGCACACTAGAAGTTCCTATATATAAAGGCAACTTGAATGACTAGGAGTCAACAAAGAGATAAGGATTACAACTCAACACTTGTCCACGAAAGGTGGATTATCCTCCACTAAGCACAAGGGTTTGTGTGATGATGAGAGGATAAGTTTACATAGGTGTATCTCATAAAGAGATGTTGTAGACACCATGTGCTCAAATAAGTTTCTAACTCCTATGTTGTCTATAAGACAACTCATATGTCTATGCATATTCCTAAGTGTCTACATGACAACTAATATAAAAATGCATTATCCTAAGTAAACTTAAGTAAAGTGTAATATTAATTAATTATTTACACTAAGAGTTTTAAAAAGTAACTCCCATGCTCAAGCACTATTAATAGGGTGATGTAATAGAATTTTGGCACCAACATTCATATATTTCAGTGCTAGGAAGAAGTTTGTGCGAAGAATTGTCTAGAGAAGCTGAATTGTAGAAGAATTTGAAGTCTTGAATTAAGAAAACATGGCACAGGAAGAAGCCAAGCTGATTTCTTAGGTGACTATTGAAGAAGCTTCTCCAAGTATTGAGTAGGGAAAAAAAAAAATAGAAAGTGTATTTGTTGATGAGTGGGTCTACTTTCTGCTAGGGTCATCAAATGCCTAGTCAACTAATTCACACATACCGAGAGATCCGTATAGCTTCTGCAGAGATGTGAAGGTACCATAAACTAATGGTAATGATTTATTTTGGTATTTCTATAATAATAGATTGTGCAAGACACCCATTTCAAATCCATGGAATAGGAATTTGGCCAAATTAATCATGCTAAAAGTCACTGTGGATGTAGAATTGGTAAAATCCTTGATTAAGGAATACAATCTTCTGACACATATTTCACAAGAAGGATAAAAGTGTCTTATATACACTAGAGAGGGAGACATTCATATAATTATTTGACCTTAGAGGACCTATGACTAAGGTTATTGAATAGGAAAAACTTGATAAAAATTTCAAAAGTCAAAAGAGTTTCTTTATTGGTAAATTCATGAGGAGACACATTCCCAGGTCTACAAAAGAAAAGGGTGAAATACCTAAAAAGGTAGGAGAACTCATGCTCCTAGATTTTTTCAGTAGATACTTTCAGTATATCATTTTGGAGTGAATAAGGTGATAGGGTTAGATGGAACTATGAATGCTCTTAGTAATGCATACATCACGACTTTGGATATAAAGGACTTACATACCAATGTAGGGTATGAATTTTTTACCCACATAATAAATGTTATCCATAATGAGATCATAGCTACACAAAATGGGGAATTTGGGAATTTTAAGTTCCACCATTATTCATTGTTAATGCACATAATCTCATACAGTAATATAGGATACATTAACCCAAATTTCATTGAAGGAACAAAGGATATGGGAGAAAGTCTACTAGTACAACAATGGACTAGGGTATGGAAAATATTCTACCCTTATTCTAATTCATTATCTTTCTATAATGATTTTGTATATCCAATTTCAAACATGTTAGGAGATATTATAGAGTGAGTGCTAAGGAATGTTAGAAAGCTAATTAAACCATCTAGGTGTTATGATGCTGGTAGGAAAATGGAACATGATTGGGGAGTATTTTAATTTTTGAGAAATGTTCCAAAATTAGGGTTAATGGGTGCCCTCAACCACCTCATATTCTACCCAAACACATTCTAGAAAGAATGAGAATTGTTGAATTCTTTTGGAAATTAATTCTAATGTACTAGGAATACCTAGGATCAACCATTAGAAATGTATCTTTCATGGGTAGGAATGTCAAGGTGGGTGATTTCAATATAGGTAAGGATGCAATAGAAGAGTTAGATGAATTAATAAGAGAATTTATATTTCCTACTGCTCCTATCAGAATCTATGATCCAAATGATGTAGTTAGGCATGCTCTGAGGTAGATGAGAAAATACAATTTGCCTAATAATAAACTGGTCTGGGAGGAAGATGTGATCATAGAATGCTTGGAGACTAAGGAATGTAGAGACAAAACTTTGAAGTGGAAGGAAATAATGAGCATTGAAGAAGAGATGAAAAGAACAAATCCTTCTTTCAAGGGCTTCTATCATGAGGAGAGATATTGGGATATATACAATAAATGTATCCAAAACTATCAAGATATAATATCTTTGGTGCCCCTAGAAATTAGAAACAAAATGGAGCTTGAACCTCTTTAGAAAGATATTGTGATTGAAATTGATGGAGAAGAGGAACAACCAAAAAGCTCATCTTAGGCTCAAGGTGGTAGGAAGAGACATAAATGAATTGAAATTCCAAATAAGGCAAGAGAGAAGGCCCTCCAAATTTTTCCAAGGGGAAGAAAATATTTTGATGACATAAGACATAATTTTCTAATAAAGCAAGCCACTAAAAATGAAATAATCCCAAATAAACTTGAGCTTGAGGCTAGAATGATGGATGAAAGAATTATACAAGCTCAAGAGTTTATGAAGGGTGATGAATTCATTAATTCTAAGGAGTTTAAAATATTTATTTTTAAAATAAATAAAAATGAATTATCATTGTAATTTCAACTAGGGGATTCGAATGAAAAGGTGGTAGAATTGGTGAAGAAGCTACAAGAATATGAACGAAACAGTGAAACACTTACTATGGATGAAGCAAAAGAACTCATAAAAAGAAGTGGAATGATGCTATTCCCTAGTTGGGAGATGATCTCATCTTTCTAGTTGGATCAAATAAATGAGGAAAGACAAATATATCTCATTTATGGAGATCAATATGACTAGATAATTGCAAGGGGCTTATATTAATATCGATGCTTAGATAATGACAATTTGAAATTTGGCCCTTGAATCAGATAAGCCAACACTGATGGAGGTTAGAGATACTCCACAAGGAATTGTGATATTTTGGAATGTTAATACAACATCCAGTGATAAGATTTTTAACATGATGAATACAATGTCACTCATGGGGAAGAGCAAGATGGGCCTGTTAGAGGAACAATTATTTTAGACTTACAATAGGTACATTGAAGCAAGGAAGCATTATGTAGAAGAAATGAAGAAAACATATGTGCTGGAACAAAAAATGGATGTTCTAAAGAATGAGGTTGAAAATTTTAAGAATGTAATGAGGCCAATTATTGAGGTGAAAGATGAAGAGACCCAAAAAAACATTGATAAATCAAATGTGGGTATGGATAAAAAAATGGAAACAAAATAATTGGAAGCAAATAAAGGTATAGAAATAAGGATGATGGAAAACATGTTGTCACATAAGATAAACATCCTAAACCAAGCTTCACAAAGTATCCATAGTAGTTACATTTTTTACAAGATGCAGAATACTAATGTTTAGAAGCATTATCTTTTCTCTCTCCATTGTTTACCAAGTGGGGCTCATACATTTCATTCTTCAATAGGCTTGTCCCAATTTTGACACAAAAGAAAGAATTAACTAAGGAAGTTATGATTTCCACAAGGAAGATAAAAAAAGTCAAGGAGCTAAATGGTTTCTTTTTGGGAAAAATGTAGTTGATAAACAAGAAGATGAAGACCATTACTAATGGGACGCCTGGCTTCATTCCAAAAATTGTTGATGATGATTATAAATTAAGGGAATGATACGAATGGTATGATTCCTTTGACAATATATTGAGGCATAATAGATTCATTTCTTATTGCAATGGTGAAACTGATATTGTTACAGTATTTGATATTATTGACATTATGTATAAAATTGAAGCAAATATCAACAAGAAAGTTGCAGAGTTTCAAGCCATAATAGATGAAAAGTGGAACAAGTGTTTGAATGAGTTAAATACTGTTAGAGAAGCCACTTGGCTAGATAAGAACTCTAATATTACCATCTGGGAGGTTGTGGCTAATATCAAAGCAATAACATATGGAGGTAGTGACTAAGAAAGCTAGAAGAAGTTAAAATAACAAGAAGGAAGGGAAGCTATCTCAATGATATACCTTATCTTTGTGGTTCACCTGTTATGGGTATTCTCTTGTTTCAAGAAATGAAGTTGGTCCTGAACATATAGAATGATAGCTATTTAATTTTGGCTATCTCTAGAATTCTCTCATGTAACTACCTTGTCTTATGTGAAACAATATTGTTACATTTGATTTTGAACATGTGTCCTCCCATCTGACGCTTGTTGCAATCCTTGTTCTATAAAAGGATTTCCAAGATGTGGAGTGAGGGTCCAAATTTTGAGTCATGTTTTGATGATAGTATCATTTTGAGTCAATCCATGTTTTACACATAGTTTTTGATGTTTTATCTTGTATTCTCAGAGTTTACAAGAATCTAATGAGAATGTGTTCTTTAGTTCTTGGTTATATTTCAGAGTCTTATATCAGAGAAATGTATCATTCTCAAGAAAGATAAATACAAAGAACAGTTGCATGATATTTGTGCATTCTAAAATTTTGTCTACATGTTATGTGTCTATGAATTTGAAAATAAATGAACAAAGTTCAATTTATTTGAATGTAATTTGGATGAGTTGTATATTACTTCATTGCTTCTTTTAATATTAATGAATTAAGTAAATGCTTCTATGAAGTAATAGGGTTATTGATGTATGGAGAGAATATTATAAGTATGGAATTAGGGTTAAACAAATGATATATTTAATTACAAGATAATTAAACAAATCTAGTTTAGTGATATGACTCTATTGTAATAATGGATTAAGGTACTAGACAAGATTTTCAAATCATGCAAGATAGTCTTAAATGACATTAAATCAATCATTTTAAAATCAAAATCAATTTATAAGTGTTTATGGAATGAGATCCAATGTTGGCCATCACTTATTGTAAGAGTTTAGAAAGTTTTTATTGGCTACTATGAGCTTGTTGTCGATTTGCAATTTCAAGAAGTTTTAGAGACCAAGTCTATTGCCAGGGACTTATAGTGTGATAATGCTCATAAATAGTTAAAATCCCTAGGTAAATCCACCTTGGTTACCAAAACCTAAAGTGTAGAAGGCATCATTTTCCTTGTTAGTTGGTCTAGATCTAGAATAACATGTGCCAATGAAGGGATGTAGCTAAACCCTAGGTATCATCTTTTGTTGTTGTGCTCTGGTATTGTTAAATCAGAACTTCATCAAGTATCATAATTGGGCACCTCATCAAATTTGGGACCCATCATGTAGATTTTTTCACTTATGGGATCAATAATTTTGATCACATTATCCATGTTGGTATAGGCATAGCTAACCTTGGTGTCATTACCATTTTTGTTGGCTTTGGACATTTCTCCTTTTTTCATATTTAGGTAATGGTTTCTTGAAAGCTTTGTGATTAGAGTTTTCATCTAAGCCATATGTTTTGAATTTTCCTTGATCAATGAGATTTTGGATGGTATCTTTAGGTTTGAAGAAATTCTTCATATTATGACCCTCGTTCCTATGATAATTATAATAATGGTCATCTCTCCACTAATTAGGTTGGACAAGTAGGTCATAGGGATGAGAATTATTAGACAATGTGATAAGCTTATTGACAAGAAAATGTTTTCAAAACCACTTTGTATGAGTGAACCATCAGTTTTTAAGTGTGTCTTGGTTTAGAGGACTTCTTAGGTTTTTCAATATATTTTTACTTTGAGATCTCTTGTTATTTTGTAGAATATAATGCGCTAGACAAGTTAAAGACTAATTCCTTAGTCTTAGGAGCTTCTACAACTCCATCATTGACTACATATTTTTTTGTGTTTCAAGGTTTACCTTTGTCTTTCCCATTTCCATTATCATTTTTCTCCTTGTTAAGAATAATGTCACCCTTTTTGACAACAACATCCTCAATTCAATAAGCACTCTCAATTATGTCACTGAATGAGGTAAATGGTTTCTTCCTAAGATTGTAATATAGTTTGGGCACAAGCGTGTTGAGAAAGATGTCAATTTTCTCAATTTTAGGAATTTGTTGAGGATACCTAGAGTGCAATGATCTCCATTATTGTAAATATGTAGAAAATGGTTCCCCTTGTTTTTTTTAATGTTGCACAGGTACAACATAGTAATGAGATGTATGTTGTAGGAGTACTGTTGGATAAACTATTGTGCAAGTTCATCAAATGTCTTAAGGGGGGTGGCGGGGGGGGGGTGTGAAAATTTACTAAACCATTCCATATCTTGTCCCCTTAAGCTTCTAGGAAATAATATCATGAGGTATGTGTCATCATGCATAAATTCCATGCTAAGAGCATAAAAGTGAAGTACATGGTCATGGGGGTCACCATTTCCATCGTATTTATCATACTTGGGAACTTCAATATGCCTAAGAAATGGTACCATGTAGAGACTCCTATTAAATGAGAGAGCACATATAGATTCCAAAAAAGATATTTTGGGCTTCTCTTTTTCCATCTATAATTGTGCAAGTTGACTTCTTAACTCTTGCAATTCTTTTCTTAGGATCTCATCCTTAGTTGGTTCTCTTTCTTGTATGGTCCTTTAAATGTCATAGTCATGAGGGAGTTTCCACCTCCTAGAGGTCATGTATTGGAAGTAAAAATCTCTAAGGCCTTTAGCATGAGTTTTTGGAGGATTTTATATTGTTTAAATCTTATAAAGTCCTCACTAGTAACTTCATTATCTACCTAACTCTCATGGTGTGATTGTGAAGGTCTAGGTGGTGAGGAATGCCCCATAATGTGTGTTCTTGGAGATCTAGGTGGCATGTTATTGTTGACCATTTTAGCCTCCTTTCTAAAATTCCAATGTTGCCACCTTTATGAAACACCTAGGGTGATAGCCATACTCTATGTCCTTTGAATTATTCATAGATATTCATGCAAGCATAATAAGGATATGTAAAAACTTTGGTTATATGTTCTTTTCTTTTATATTCCTAAGTCTTAAATTTTTTTCATATTGTATGTCAATATTCCTTATGAATATTTTGAGTTGCGATAATGCAAAATCTCTTGTTTGCCTTGTCACTATAGTTTGTCTTAACTGTTAGATGGGTTGCAAAGGTGTGAAATAATTAAATTCACTATTAGCACATCTTCGCTACTGTTTGGGTTAACATTCAATTTTAGGTTGTGAACATGAAAAAAAAATAGCCACATGATTGTAGGCTAGTTATGTCAACAAGGATTTCAAGTTGTGAGGTTACAATGAAGGATAAAAGTATTTAGTTTGATGGTTTTTACATCTTCACACATATTCAAGGGTAAACCAAAGTTAAGGTTGCGATGGAATGAGATCCTTTGTTCACACCATCACAAGGTTAATTACTGAGTTAAGAACTTAAGTTGTCATGGTGTGATGATAGTTAGTTTGAAGGTTGGTTGTAGTGTCACACATATTTTAGGTTAACCTGTGATTAGGGATGTGATGAAGCAAAATTCTTTGTACGCATCTTCACAGAGTTAGAACTGAGGTTAGGATTTGAAGCTATGAGATTGGGAACAAAGATGTTATAGTTAAGGGCTAGCTACAACTTCACACAATTAAACATCAGTTAGGCCTTAACCATTGCGATGGTGTGAGACAGTCCATTTTATGCTCATTGCAGGGTCACCATAGTTAGTGTTCCTCAATGATTTCAAGCTACAAATCAGTGATAAGATTAACATGAGGATGTTTTAGTTTCATAAGGCCAAATAGTCAATGAGGAAAATGAGTTGTGAAGTTATGAGGAGAACCAATCAGTAGGTCGACATAATAGTTGAAATATGTGTAAGGTGGTAGAGTGCTTTAAATATATAGGGACACGTGGTGAAGTTGGATGGTTAAATGTAGTTGACTTGATGACGTAGCTGATCTGGCATGGTTGTGAACATGAAATAGAAACTTGTTGATGGAAATTAGATCCTTTTGGTGTTCTCTATTCCTGGTAAATGCAATTTTTTTAGCCTTCTGCCACCATGGCTATCCATCTACCCAACCAAGAGAAATTATGGTTGTCATTCTTGTCTCTTCAGAGCTAGATTTGTATGCAAAGATTGGATTTTCTATATGGGGATGTGCATCTGATTAGATTTCTTCTCATCCTTAGATATTACTCTCCTCTACAATCCAAATCCACCTAGTTGGAGTTTGAACTCAATGCAAACATCAGAGTAATCCATGAACTCTATAAAAGGTAGTTGTAAATATGTTTTAAGGGTTCCTCCCTACTTGTATTTTGTAGCAGCATTATGCTCTACAACTTTTTCCCTCCATTAATGAAATAGCTTATTTCTTTACCTCTTCTTGCCATTCATTATTTGTGCATATGTCTTGCCTTGCTTTGAATGTTTCTTTCCCAAATTTTGAAGGTTATATGTTTTTTTCAAACTGTTAATGATTGTTGTACTATGAAGATGTCTTTCCTTTCAACATTTGATTAGTTTTGAACCTGCATATGTTTCCTTAGAAGGTAGAATAGAGTCAAGACTTGTGTTTATGGGTGTTTCATCAATGTGTTATGAATCCTTGAGTAGAGTTGTAACCATTTCAATTAGGTGCATCAACCCCCTTTCCCTTTTAGTAATTTTCTTTCTTGCATCTCGTTCTCCCTTTTCCTCTCAAGTAGTAGTTAGGTGCATCTTAATTGTAAGGAAGGTGACCTTCTCTAGAGAATCAACCTCACAGTTCAAGTCCCACATCTTGGAGATTATTTCCATGTTACACAAGGTCACTTGAGGGTCATACCTCAAGCAAGGGTGCAGATTTTTGTGTCAATAGTTATTTCCATTTTTTACATAGAACAAGTTTCTATAGCTAGCATGACTGTGTTGGTTATAAAAATTATGCATGTGAGCACTAGTTTCAGCATGTGTATGAGACATCTCTCTAGTGGCTATGTGTCAAACTTCTTCTAGTTTCTCTCTATCTAAATGAGCTTGTTCTTCTCTATGTGCAAAAAGATCCTCTAGGAAGAAATTCCTCTCTTCGAGATTCATGGTGAGTGAAATGTTATCTATAGCACTAGGGATGTCAAAGGGGGTATCAATTTTTTTTCCAAGTGGTATAGTAGATTATTCCAAGTTGTAGTGTTAGCCTCTTCATGTTTATCAAGGACAAGTTCTTCCTCATAAGTTTTCTTACAAGCATGTCTAGTTGGAGTAGTCAATTGCACAAAGGTAAATGAGGGTCAACTTCCTTGATTGAATTAAAGCCTAGTCACAACCAACATTAAAGGATACGTCTTTAGCATAGTGAGACAAAATAGAGCCTTTCAAGGTAAAAAAATTGTATAGTCACAATGATCACTTGTCAAAAGATAGAATGGAGAAAATGGGTTGTCAAGAGTGGCCAAGAATTGATAGCACTACTGATTCCAACTAAGAATTGATCAAGAAGCTCAATAGCAAGTATCCAAGGAATAAAGTAACCAAGTTTTTGACAAGTGAACAAAAGAGACATCAAGTTTGTTTGTGAGATACTAAACCCATCATTTCAGCTTTGGCAATACCAAACATGGAGATTTTAGACCAGATTATGGCAAGACAAGGTAAAAATACCCCTAATTTGACTAAAACACAGTCTAGACTCAACTCTACAAGAAATAGGAATCATGAAACATTTCACAACACAAAAGGGATAGAAGTTCAACAGATATTATGGTCCAATAGTTCCTACATAGTCATGCAATACTTCCTAAGAAGACAATACTTCTTGGTAGGTAGTATTATAGAACATAGAATAGAAAGGCAATAAACTTAGTGAAGAAGTGTGATATGTTATCATATACAAAGTATCGTATGATATCTCTCAAAATAGATGTGTGATAAAGAGCCAATAAATTTTGTAGTATGTGACTTTTTTCCTAAAATGTCTATGTGTTAGATCAATTTTTTGAATCTTTCAAGCCATAATACTATCACAATAGAATAAAACACTGGTTTGCAATAACATAAACAATATTTTGAGAAGAATCAGGGATATAAACATGTCTTCAAAGAATTGAACAATGGGCAAAGAAACCTTTCCAATACAAGAACTTGTGATATCAACAATAAAATCTTATGAACACTAACATCATGTGTATGTTCAAAATATTTCCTTGGATTTATCACATTCAAAAAGACATCAAGCATAATTACCTAAAGGTCACAACTCATTACTCAACAACTTGGCCCACTTTTGATGCCCCCTCACCTTACACAAAGTGGTTTCCCACGATAGATGTTGGCTTTTCATGGAGGTGCCATTGGCACAATCAAAGGGACACAAATAGTGAGTGTAAAATCATGGGGTGATTCAGGTAGTCCACTAGGATTGATCCTTGTACCGAGATATTGAGTAGATAATAAGGGTAGCTTCTAATCTTAAGATGTTTAGAAAGGGTCCTATTTGCAACACTCCTCTTGTACCTAATAACAAGACACCTTGTTAGAGACAAGTAACAGACCTCACAACCACAAGAGTACCTTAAGAATTCTTTCTTAATATTTTCCTCATGTTATCAATCTGACAAGTACTTATACTAAACAAAGACAAGTGCTACAACCCCTAAGGATTTTTCCTTTGCCAAGGGGTTTGTGATTATAATGGGTTAGGTTAGTTGGGCTATGCTCATTCACACTTTGGGTTGTTCCTATTGGTATCTTTTCACCAATAGCATGCACTGTAAAGGTAGTATCTCACTAGGAGATAGAAACAAAATGGATCCACACCTAGAGGTCAAGATTTCTAATTCACCCAAAGGGTGAAGAGAGTACTCTCCTATTCTAAGTGCTTCCCCCAAGCACACCAAGAAAAGTTAATTAAGATCACTAAAGAGTGGAATATGCTACTCAATTTTGAGACTCAATGGAGGGTCAAGATTTTTGATTCACCTCAAAGGTGAAGATAATACTCTCCTACCAACAAAGAAACTTACTCACAATTTTATGTGCCAAAGAAAAGAATAACAACAAGTTCATGCCACACATGTAAATGAAATAAAAAGCAAGCACAATTGGCTTGTTTGTTTTTTCTTTTCTTAGGAAGCCCTTCAAAAACATTAGTAGTCCCTTTAAGCAATTTATCTTTGAAAAGCATTCTTTTCATAATTTTTTTTGCAAGAGACCTAGGAAACCCTACAAAACAAATAAGTTGGTAGATCAACAAGGGTTAGAAAAAAATTGTAATAAACCTAAAAAACTCACTAATAAGACAATAAATAATCCAAAAACCCAAAAATAGAATGCTTCAACAACTTGAAATGTTGAGAAAAAACCTAAACAACCTATTACAGACTAGGTGATACTTTCTTCTACAGAAGTATCGTATGATACTTCACTGTATAGAAGGGCAATACATTATGCCC
Organism: Cupressus sempervirens; assembly: GCA_028749045.1. Lineage (NCBI taxonomy): Eukaryota > Viridiplantae > Streptophyta > Pinopsida > Cupressales > Cupressaceae > Cupressus > Cupressus sempervirens. The sequence goes on from CM053788.1 coordinate 526,282,091, forward strand.
ATGAGATACTCTATATAAATCCATATAATAGAATCTATAAAATTGTGTGATAGAATGTTAATATGTGTGCGATACTTTTGACTGAAAGGTATCACACAACAATTATAGAAACTGTCATATGATAATGGAAAAGTTTTATATGATAATTTGACTGGAAAATTAAAAAAACACATAACAAAAAGTAGCAAAATGCACAAAAGAAGGAAAACATGATTGTTTTGCCCCATAATGGGCACCAAAAATGTACACACCAGAATGTGCACTTCTCTAAGTCCTATTTGAGGGATCTTGTGGAGTGAGAGTCCCAAATGGAATCCTAGAGCTCCCTAGTCATGGAGTGAAAAATAATGAAAATAACAATAGAAGGTCTCTTAGTTAAGCCCAAGAAATGCATCCCCTTACAAGTACACCATGAAATGGGAGGTTCAAAGAAAAGAGCAAGGATGCTAGTGTCCAAGAACTACCATAGAATGCTATGCAAAATGCCACTAGACTATATGAAATGTAAGGAATGCAAGTTATGATAATAAGATGAAAGAATTAAAATCCCACTAATTAAGCTAAGTGTGTTATTTTAATGCAAAAAGGAAAATTATGCTAATGCACTATGAGAATAACTAGTATTCTATCCAAGAAATGAGAGTGTATCCACAAAGTCTCTGAGAACTCCAAGAGTACTTATAGAAAAACTTGTAGCATAACACTAATGCAAAGAAGATGGATCCATATATGAGGAGAGAGCTCTCCATTTTAAAGAAATACAAATGATAGAGATCATGAGACAAGAAGATATAATCAAGGGTGAGGAGTTGACTTTTGCATGAGCCATATGCAAGATCATTTTCACCAATAAGAAAGAGTTGACTTTTGCATCTCCATGTGAGACAAAAAGTCTTTTATTTTATTTCTAAATTGGGGAAAATGCTTTATGTGTGAAACTTAGGATAAGAGGTGAAAGGGGTATTTTTATTTAATTAAAGGGGGAACATGTTCCTTTTAATTTAATGTGAACTTAGGATATAGCTGTCAAACTATAGGATAAAATCAAATAAATTAAATTTTTAAAGATTTGATCTAGGCAAATGATTTAATAATTTAGCAAAGATGACAAGAAGGGAGATAATAGTCTAGATGACCTTTTTTGGTTGATTACATATAAGAAGAACACCAAAATAAGGCTATTTTAGTGGAAACCATGCTAGAGTTGTAATTAAGAGGAATGATCATTAATACAACATGAATATGGTTAGTAGAAGTATATCATGATAGTCACAACATATAATGATGTCATGATGTTAGAGTTGTGTTGTTGTTTCACAACACACACCCTATTTTTGAATAAAAAAATAGAGAACCCCTTTCTTTATGGTTTGTAGACAAGAGAATCTATTCCCTAGAATAGGGCACATCTCTATGTGCTTCGGATGGTAGGACTCTTGTAGTCCTTGGTCATAGTCAAGTTAGTCATCACTATTTAGAATCAAACTATCAAGGAGGTTAGTTTTGTCACCAAGGCCTAAGTGCACCTGCACATCTTCATGAGGTGTACAAGGTGTGCTCATCCATCAAATTCTTGAGAGGTGTAGATGTGGAATTGTGTTCATTGTGCACTCTCAAGTGTGTGCTAGGTGAGCAATTCTCAAACCCACATACCTATAAATAGGTGAACCTCCCTCTCAATTTTCCATTTGTATTCATCAACCTCTAGGAGACCATGTTAGAAATTTGGATAGGTAGATTAAGTTGGAATAATATTAGAGTTGTCATTTATGGAAACATACATTTTTTATAAAGAAGACATTATGTATAGGTGAAGTTTCTACAATTAGACATGGAAATTTGTCTAAGTACAAATAGTTTATCTAGTAGAATAGAGACAATTTTGGTATGCACAGTTGACATAAGAATTATTGGCATGTGTACACTTGGGTATGGATAGTACAAAACATCAAGATGATGTATGTTGGAGCACAAGACAGTACAAGCAATACAACAGGAGTTATGGTAGTTTTACCAGTTATGGCAGTGCACATGCAGAACAAAGTATAATAAAGAAGTGTGAATTATGGGTTAAGGAATTATTTTTTTTACAAAATAATTACTTGAATAATTAGGGATGACATCCTAGATTTTAACCCTAAGAGAGCAAGAGTTAGTATTTCATTTTTCAAAGCATGTGAAAGCTTGAAGGCAAACTAGACAATTTTTGTATAGTGCAAAGGTATAAAGTTGCAAGTGATATGAGAACTTATGTGAAAGTTATATGTATGATATGAAAAATATATCTAATGTGAATTTTGAGTATGATCAGAGATATGCAAAGGGCAGCAAATGAAAGATTAGATATTGAAGATATCAACAATGAAAAGAGGTTTTTTTATCTGTCTCTTTTGTATCAAGGAACTATAATACATAATGCATGTTTGGGAAGTGGGATCATGTTGGATAAATTTTGTAACTATACATAACAACTCATAATAGGGTTGAGGGTTCTAATAGGGACTAGTCCTCTACCAAGGACTAGACAGTATATGCATGTAATAGACTCCTAACGGGGTCAATATCCTTAATTAGATACTTTTGTTTAGTGGATCATTTTGTGGGTACCATCCCAACTGAGGCTTTCCCTTGGCTAGGGTTTCCTTAATTTAAAAAAATGGTGTTATGAGTTCTTTTAATGCATGATTATGTTTACTGTTCAACATTGTTATTTTACTTTCATATACAAGTTATAAGACAATCAATAATATCCAGTTTTGGGCTAAAGTTTGTAGAATATAGATTCACCTTTGCTTAGTATTCCCTATTTCTAACAATTGGTATCAAAGATAAGTTACTTAAATGATGCTTAAAAACTTAAGTAAGATGCCTACAGATATGGAACAATTGCAAAAGAATCTTGAAGAAGCTCTCGAGTAGATTGATATTCATACTGAAGAATAAGATTATTTGAAAGAAACATATGAAGATGAAAAAGACTACATTAGGAAATTGAAAGACAAGATTTATCATATCAAATCTAGAAAGGAACATAAAGGAAAGAAAAAAGATAGTGATGAAGTATCAAATTGAAGAAAGAAAATTAGATTTTGAAACATGAGTTGAAGATCATTGAACTAAAGCTAAGTTTGAAGAAAGATGATAGCAAAGTTAAATTAGATCTGAAATTTGAAAATGCAGATCTAAGACCCCGTCTTACAAAAGTGACATGTGAACTTGAATCCATCAAGTTAGAGCATGCATAACTTGAGAAGTAGAAAAATATTCAAAAATGAGAGCTAACCTAGATTGAGAAAAGTTATATTCTAGTAGTGAGAAAATTGATGAGCAACTATATTTTCACAAACCTTCCTATGATAAGACTGGTCTTGGATATTTTATTAGAGAAAAGTCAACAAAGAAATTTGAAACTAGAAAAGAACCAGATCTAATTGTTGAACCTCTTGAACATAAGAAGGATGATCAAAATAAGATTGAATCAAGTCATTCCAAAGATGCACCAAAAGAAGTTGAGCAAGAAAGTCAACATGAGGAAAGTGATGAACCTAAGAAGATAGAGCAAGTTGAATCACCTAAAGAAGCAAGGTATGGATATAAAGGTAGATTCTTTATATGTAATGAAGTTGGTCATATTAAGATGAACTAAATAGGTAAGTCATTCAAACCTATTACTAATTGTTATAATTGTCATGGTTTTGGTCATAAAAAAGTTGATTGTAAGAAACCTAAATTTGATAATAACAATAGAAATAATAGAATGTTTAGAGATATTAACCCTACAGGTAATGAGAGAAGAATATTTAGTGAAAGGACACCTAGTAGATCCAATGAAGGAGAAATATTAATGAAACAAGGAGTAACATCATGTGTTACAAGTGTAACAACTTTGGACACATTGCTAGAAATTGCAAAGCACCAGTTAACCAATTTAGACCTAATCAAAGAAGAAGTCCACCAGTATGTCAGCTACGCAACAACTTTGGTCATATAGAAATATTTTACAAAATGAACATGAGGACCATCAATAGGAATCCAAATTTTAGAAGGAACAATAACAAAAGTGTCAAAAGGAATGATAGCAACAACAACAATCAAAAGTATGAGTTGAGGGAACATGTGGAAGGATTGAAAGAGGTATTTGTCAAAGCAAAAGATTCATCAAGTTCACAGGTAGTATTGGAAGAATAGTACTTTGATGAACCTAATTAAATATTAAAGTTAACCATTATTTGTGATTCATCCTACTTTATTTAAGCACTTTTCATTAAAGATGGAGTACTAGAGAGATAAAAATGAAGTTAGAGGATTGAGTTAAGGGTTGCAAAGTTAATATGAAGTAGAAGAAGACAAGAGGAAGCTATGGTTAAGACCAAATATTATTTAAAGATCACACATGTGTTCACAAATAAAAAGATATTTACTAGTAATCAAAACAACTTTTTGTGAATTATGTACTTGTGCAATTAATGTAAAGATCCATTTGGTGAGATATAAGACATGTGAGCAAGATTGTATGTATCATTCAATTGTGTGAAGAGTTAAGGCACAGTAAAGAATGAAGTAAACATGATTTGAAAGCTAATTCAAGGCAATTTATAGTGCGAAGATCATAAAGCCCTAAGTTACATGTCTAAGTGAGGTATTTTACTCTTAATAAAAGATTTGAGCAATAAATTATGTAAAAAACTTAAGTTTTGAAATGGACAAGTCATTGATTCACAATATTGAGGAAGTAGCAAGACCTAAGATGAAGATAAACCCTCTAAAACAATTAGTTGATGACCCTAGCATTGCATTGTCAAAAATGCCTGGGAATGTCATTCACTTAGAGGATGTGAGTAGTTACTCAAGAAGTGGATTTGAAACTATAGGAGAAGAACACATTTCTAAGGAATTCAACCAGATTTACAGCCAGGACATGAGTTACCAACAAGGATTTGAGTACTTAAAGAACAATGACCTAGTTAAGTTTTTGTTTTACTTCATGTTTGATAATGAGGAATGGACTAAAGTGATATTGAGCAGAATCCATGATGGGAAATTTTGGTTAGGAAACAATGTGATTAAAATCTTAGCTAACCTTATTCATGAACTTAGTGGATTATGCAATGAAGGCAGTATACAAGTCAATGAAAAGAATGTTAAGAAAACTATTTTGGACAACAAAAAGTTAGTATACAATGGTAGAGGAATATTTATCAGCAAAATCAAGCAAGATGATGTTAGATTCTTGAGAAAAATTATTGGAACAAGGATACGATATAGATCTAGAGAGGATGATATGGCAATATGATATATACAAGCAACTTACAAGATTTTCAGTGATAGAGAAAAGCTCAATTTGTGTGAGATCCTTAGAGTATAATTGATAGCGAACTTGGAAAGAATAAAGAAAGTAAAAAATAACCAGTTTATATTTTAGTCCTTGATCATACATATGTTCTTCCACATGATCAAGAAATTTCCATTTATGCAAGTTTAAACATTAATGAGCAGTGATAGATGCACCATGAAAAAGATCTCAAAGATATATTACATACACCTTATTGATAAAGTCAATGATAGTATTGATTTGATTGTGAAGACATTTAAAAATGAGATGAGGGAAAGATTTAGAATCCCACTCTTCATAATAGAAAAGTATAAGAATGATATATGTTTTATGGTAGATAGAAATTATTCATATATTGAAGATGTTGTACCCATAATACTATGTGTTGAGACATTAAGATATGAAATCATTGAGGAAGAAATTGAGGAATATGCTAAGATAATGCTTGAATCTGACAAGGATGAGGAGTTTGATAGATTTGGAACCTATGAAGAATTGATTCAATCAAATAGCCTATGTTAGCATGAATTTTTATGGTACTACATTGGGGGAGTATCCTAAGCATTAGAGAGTATTGACATGTTGCATTCATGACTATGTTTTTCATTGATGTCAACATAGTAGTAAGTCTATGAAAACTAGTAAAGTAAAAGACAAAGATATTAGTTGTACGAACAATGTTTTGATTGTCAAGTGATGCACATTCATAGACATGTTCGATACCCATATCCTGATGTGAAGGTTCAATGCACAATACCTGAGTTGAAGATGTACAAAAGATATACCTAATTTATAGAGATAAATATAGAGACTGAGTACCTGAGAAGCAATTTCTGATGTTTGTATTATATCGTCTGACAAAGATTTAATTTGGAGATATGTGGTCAGCTAGTGATATACAATAGTCTGATGATGACATCAACAAATGTGTAAGCCCTAGTGTCACACATGTGAGAAGTTGTATAGACTATGAGTTGATAGTGTTATTGCAATTATGAAGTAATTAATTATCTTATAATTAATTGGGAAATCCTCAAGGCCAAATCAAGGAATTTTTTTAAAGATATGGTATAAAAGAAAGATGTTTTCCTTGTTTGTAATATGGAAATAGAAGTAGAGATCATTTTATTAAGTGGGAAGTGTGCAATGTTAGTTTGTGGTGACTGATTAGGGAAGTATTGTACATGCTCCATAATTTATTGGTATTTTATGGCCAACATGTTGTAAGTAATTTTAACCATAAAGTGAAAAAATACTTGTATAAAAGGGCTTAGGATTAGGGATTTTTTGATAAGGTGTGATGAAAAATTGCTTCTTACAATGGTATTGAGTTGTAAGGGATTACAAATTGTAATAATATTGGACTTGCTATTTGGTGGATTCAGCCCAGGGATTGGGTGAACCATGCTAAATCTTGGTATCTTGTGTTCTCTTCTATGCAATTCAATATTTTATGATATTGTTTATATTTGCATTTAATTTTTATTTCTATCTTTGTTTAATCCTAACAAGTGGTATTTGAGCCTAGTTTTTTTCCGGTTATCCTCTATAGGAAAGTCAGAGTTGAGTGGGAGTCTCATGGTTGAGTGGGAGCAATGATAAATGAGGGTAAGCTAAGGGTTGAAAACTTTAATGGGTAGAACTTTCAGTTATGAAAGATTAAAATGGAGGACTATCTTTATTACAAGGATTTATAGAAGTTGTTGGAAGAAAAAACTAAGAACCAGGGAACTATGACAAATGAGGGTTGGGATATTTTAGATAGAAAGGCATTTGGAAGTATTCAATTATGCCTAGCACTATCGCTGACATTTAGCATTAAAAAAGTGACGACATTAGAAGAGTTGATGGAAACCTTAGAAAAAATGTATGAAAAGCCCTCCACTTCAAATAGGGTATTTCTCATGAAGCATTTATTTAATATGAAAGTGGTAGAAGGTGGATCTGTTGTAGATCATTTAAATGAGTTTAATACTGTTACTAGTCAGTTATCTTCTATGGGTATTAGTTTTGATGAATAAATTAGGGCTCTCTTGATTTTTTGTTCCTTACTTGAAAGCTAGAATGGCTTGGTAATTGCTGTGAGTAATTCTATTTTTGGATCTAATGCCCTAAAATATGATGATGTGATCGGTGTTATTTTGAGTTAGGAAACTCATAGGAAAACCTTAGGTGGATCTACATTAAGAAGTTCTTTGAATGCACAAAGCAGAGGTAGAACAACTAAGAGAGGAAATAATTATGGAAATCATGGAAAATTAAGAGGAAAGTCAAAGGGGAAAAGGTCTCAATCCAGAGGACTAAGAGGTTGCTGGTACTATGAGAAACTAGGGAATAAGAAGAAATATTGTTGGACTTGAAAGAACAATGAAAGAGATAAACTAGAAGGGAACAAGGAGGTAAATGTGGCAAGTAACAAATCCAAAGATGATGCTTTGCTTTTGTCTTTAGAAAGTGTTGATGATTCATGGGTTTTAGATTTTGGTGCTTCATTTCATGCTACACCTCATAGAGGTTATTTTATTAAATATGTCCAAGGGGATTTTGGGCCTATTTCTTTGGGGGATAATGAACCCTTTCAGATTGTTGGAAATGAAAAAATTAAGATTAAGTTGCAGAATGGGAATCATTGGCTGCTACATGAGGTAAGACATGTTCCAAGCTTGAGTACAAATTTAATTTCAATAGGGAAACTCAATGATGAGGGTTGTGTAGTTACTTTTAATGATAAAAATTAGAAGGTTTCAAAAGGCTCACTTGTAGTAGAAAAAGGTGTGAAAGTAGGCACCTTATATCTTTGTATAGGTCATATTGTTCCTTCTACTTTGATTGTTTTAGAGAAAAATGAATGTTTAGGAATAATTGCTTCAGTTGAGCAAGGAGAATAACTAGCTATTGTAGTTTTTGATACAATGTTGTAGCACAACATACTTGGGCACATGAGTGAGAAAGGTATGACATTACTTCATTCAAAGAAAGTTTTACCAAGTATGAAATGAGTTAATATGGAGTTCAGTGAAAGTTGAGTGTATGGAAAACAAAAGAGAGCAATTTTTGTGAAGATTGGGAAGGAAAAGAAAAGTGAAAAATTAGAGCTTGTGCATATAAATGTATGTGGACTAGATCAAGTATCTTCCCTTGGTGGCTCTCAATATTATGTTATATTTATTAATGATGCATCTGGAAAAGTATGGGTTTATTTCCTTAGATAGAAATCTGATGTATTTCAAACTTTTAAGAAATGGAAATGTTTGGTTGAAAATGAGACTACTAAGAAATTAAAATGTCTCAAATTTGATAATTATGGTGAGTATTACACTCATAAATTTGAAGATTATTGGTCCACTAATGGTATTCATAGATATAAAACTGTTCCAAGGACTCCACAGGAAAATGGAGTGGCTGAATGCATGAATAGGACTATAATGGCACATGAAAGGAGCATGATGTTACATGTTAGGTTGCCCTAAAATATTTGTACAAAGGCTATTAATACAACTATATATTGTATTCTATGGTATTCCAGAGGAACCATGGACTCGTAAGAAGGTGAGTTATTCTTTTCTCAAAACCTTTGGTTGTGAAGTATTTTCTCATATAGATTCTTAAAATAGAACCAAGCTAGAAGCTAAGTCAAAGAAATGTGTATTTTTTGGATATGGCATTGATGAATTTGGTTATAGGCTTTAAGATTTTGAAAATCATAAAATTGTAAGAAGCAGGGATACCATATTTAATGATAAAGTGTTGTACAAAGATTTGTTGTAGCAACATGAGAAGAAAGAAGATGATTATGTAGTGTTGGATGATACTCCAAAAGATGATGTTCCAAAAATTTCTCATGATGTGTAGCAACCACAACAACAAATACCACACAGCCTAGTGAATGTTAGATAGTCAACAAGGCTAAGTAGACTTCTAGAAAGATTTTCTCCTTCTTTGTAATTTATTTTACTAATAGATGCTAGTGAAACTAAATGTTATGATGAAGCTATGTAGGTAGATACTAAGATTTAGTGGGAGTCTACAATGAAAGAAAAAAATGGAATCTTTGCTGAAAAATAAGACTTGGGATTTATGCAAGTTGCCTGTAGGTAAATGGGCTTTAGAAAATAAGTGAGTTTATAGGTTGAATGAAGAGGATGGAGGTAAGAAAATATTTAAATCAAGGTTAGTGGTAAAATGATTTGCACAGAAAAAAGACATTGATTTTGATGAGATATTCTCTCCTATTGTTAAAATGACTTCTATTCATACTGTTTTAAGTATTGTGGCTATTGAAGATTTGCATTTGGAGTAGATTGATGTTAAAAAAACCTTCCTTCATGTTGATTTGGATGAAGAGATATATATGGCTCAACCACATGGATTTGAGGTCATAGGTAAGGAGAACTTAGTGTACAGATTGAAGAAAAGTTTATATGGCTTAAAGAAAGCATCTTGACAATGGTATCTGAAATTTGATAGTTTTATACATGAACATAGATATAGTAGGTATCATTCAAATCATTGTGTTTATTTTAAGAGATTGGATGATGATAGCTACATTATTTTATGTTTATATATTAATGATATGCTTGTACCTGGGTCTAACATGGATCACATTAAGGGATTGAAACACTAGTTAGCACATGCATTTTCTATGAAAGATTTGGGGGTAGAAAAACAAATTCTTGGTATGAAGATTTATAGAGATAGAAAGAACAAGAAATTAACATTATCTCAAGTTGATTATATTGCAAAGGTGTTGCAACATTTCTCTATGAAGAATGCTAAAGTTGTCAGCACACATTTACTTGGTCATTTGAAGTTGACTAAGGAGATGTGTCCAAAGGCACAAGAAGAGGTGGATAAGATTTCCAAGGTACCTTATGCTTCAGCTATAAGAAGCTTGATGTATGCTATGATATGTACGACGCTAGATATTGCACATGCAGTGGGAGTCCTTAATAGGTATATGAGTCATCCAAGAATTGTGCATTGGAATGTAGTTAAATGTATTCTCAAATATTTGAGAGGAACATCCAATAAGTATTTACATTTTATGAGCTCTACTACCAATTTAAAGGGATATGTTGACTTAGATTTGGCAAGGGATATTGATACCAGGTAGAGTACTACAAGTTATGTATTTATTTGTGGTGGGACAACTGTAAGCTAGGTTTCTAGGTTATAGAAGGTTAATTCTTTATCCACTATAGAGGCAGAGTATGTTGCTGCTATAGAGGAAGCCAAGGAGATGATATGGCTTCAGTTCTTCTTGGAAGAATCAAGACACCCACATAGGGATACTTATTTGTTTGTAGATAGCTAGAGTGCCATTCATCTTGCAAAGAATTCAGCTCTACATTCATAGACAAAAAATGTTTAGTTGCAATACCATTTCATTTGATCAATTTTGGATGATGAAAAGTTAAAGATGAACAAGATACATATAGATGAAAATCCAATAGATATGTTTACAAAGGTAGTGACAAGGGAGAAGCTAAACTCCTCTTCAACTTTGGTTTGTCTTCTAGATTGAACAAGAATAATAGAACAACAATTTCTAGGGTGGTTTGATCTAGTGGGAGCCTCATGGAGTATCAACATCACTACTAGAGCAGCCTCCAAGTGGGAGATTGTTGTTTAGTATGGAGCTTGATTAGTCCCCAAGTGGGAGATTGTTAGTTTGTAGTGATTGATCAAGGAAGTACTATACATGCTCCATAATTTTGACATGTTGTAACTAATTTTAACCCTAAAGTGGCAAAATACTTGTAAAAAAGGGCTTACAATTAGGGATTTTTTGATAAGGTGTGATGTGAAATTGATTCTTGTAGTGATATTGAGCTGTAAGGGATTACATATTATAATTAGGTTGTAAGCACTAGATCATAATAATATTAGACTCACTATTTGGTGGATGTAGCCTAGGGATTGGGTGAACCACATTAAATCTTGGTGTCTTGTGTTCACTTTTGTGTGATTCAATTTTTTCTAATATTGTTTATATTTGTATGTAATTGTTATTTCTATCCTTATTTAATCCTAACATAAAAATGAGAAGAGTGTTTGGTGAATGTGAGTAACCGATCCGAGGGATTATTCGATGCAAGATTTATTATCTAGTTACAAGATCAAAAGCAACATAAGCCTAATTGACAAGACAGAGAAAGAGGAAGGAGAAGTACTATCCATTTCTATTATTCAGCAAGGAATAATATATAGATCATTCAGACAATGGGTTCATTGGTCTTGCCTTGAAGCTATTTGGATAGTGGGTCCATCTGTCTTCCATAGCTCCTAACAGGGTTGGAATCTCCTAAAAGGGATTCAAAGTCTCCTAACAAGGACTGATATATATTGAATGTAGTTATAGACTCCTAACAAGGTCCATCCTCTAACAAGGAATATTTATATTAGTACATCATCTTGTGGGTACCATCTCCACTGGGGTTTTCTCTCTGATGAAGGGTTTCCCCGATTAACATATCTAGTGTTATTATGTATGAGTATCTTTTTGTGGTTTCTTATTATATTTTTCATATGGTTAAAATTCAATAAGGTCACTAATTGTGATATTACTTGGATAACTGATTCACACCCCCCCCCCCCCCCTTTTAGTTATATTGGTGGACTATATATTCTAACAATTGGTATCAGAGCATCAAGTCCTTGAAGGAAAATCTTAACAACTTTGGGAGATCAATGATGAATCTTTTTAGAAAGGATAGTCCTAGATTTGATGGGACCAACTATGAAAGTTGGAAGGAAAAAATGAAGACTCATTTTCTATGTATGGGTCTGGGTAATTGGTTTCTAAATAAAAGAAAAAAGACAAGTGTCAAAGAAGAGAAGATTGAAGAATGTAGTGAAGCAGAGAGAGATTTATTCATGTGCAACATGAGAAGTAGAGAACCTTTACTATTAACTCTTTTGAAGAATGATTAGAGTCAGGTAAAGTCACTAGAAACATCTCATAAGACTTCAACAACATTAGAATCTATTTTTGAAGGTGATACAAATACAAAAAGAGTAATTTTACAAAATTAGATATGTGCAGTTCAAGATTCTAACATAATGGAAGATGAATCTATAAGAAGCTATATTGGTAGGATATCAGATATTGTTGTAGGAATCAAGAAATATTGTGGAATGAAGGAATAAGATGAGGTTATATGGAAGATCTTGAAGATTTTGACACCACCATTCAGGTAAGTAGCTTAGATGATTCAACTACTTATACCCTATACTAAGGAGTTTACCATGGAAACATTTCTTAGAAGATAGGAAGCAACAAAAGTAGGTTTGAGCCAATTAGGAGAACTAATGAGAGTGGAGACAACTTTTAGTTCCCTAAATATTCAACCAAGTCTTTCTAGAAGTGCAAGTACACATGGAGATTTTTCTAGTAGTAGCAAAACTAGATTTGATGAAGATAAGAAGATTGAAGAAGGTATAGCCCATCGTGTGAGCCATCTTGTGAGAAGAGAAAAAGATGGAAAGAATATCCTTAATTATTGGCCTTGTAATGAGTTTGGTCATTATGCATCTAAATGTCCTAAAAGAGAGAAATAGTGTAAGGGAAAGTTTGATCCAAGAAGACCTAGGAAATGTCTGTATGCTAACAAAGAAGATGAATCTGATGAAAAAGGTCGGAGTGAAAGTGATAATGAGATAGAATTTGTAGCTATTAAGGAAGATGATCTTGAAAAAGAAATTAGAGAAGAAAAGGCTCTAGTTTCTCAAGTTGAAAAGAAATCTGATTAGATAATATACAATGGATGTTCACATTACATGACTAGTGATATGAATAAGTTTGTTAAACTCAGGAACTATGATGGAGGTATTGTTAGAGTTCATAAAAATGCAACCCATCACATTACAAGAATATGATACATTACTTTAGATGGAAATATTAAGACTGATGATGCTTACTTTTTTGATGGATTAAAACATTATGTGTTGAGTGTTGGACAATTGGTGGACAAAGGGTATCAATTGCAATTCACAGAAAAGACTTGCACTATCAAGGATAAAGATGGTAAGATGCTTGGAACTGGAACAAGGTCAGAAGGTAATGTATTTCAATTTAATCCCAATGAAATGACATGTTTGGTTGCAAAAGTTGATAACACTTGGTTATGGCATAGGAGATTTTGTCATATAAAATTTGATAATATTGTGAAAGCTAGTAGAACATTTGCAGTTAGATATTTTCCTAAGATAATAAAACATACTAATGTTGTTTGTAAAGAATATATTTTGGAAAAGTAGAAGAAGGTATCATTTCCTAGCAAGATTTTCACAACCACAGAAAAGCTGGAGATTGTTCATGCATATCTAAGTGGTCCCTCTAGAACAAGAGGATTCTATGGTGAAAGGTATTTCATGATTTTTGTTGATTATTTCACTAGAATGAGGTGGGTAGCATTTCTTAAAGAGAAGTCCAAAGCTTTTGAGAAGTTTAAGATATTTAAGAATAGAGTTGAGAATGAGTTTGGTGTTAAGATAAAATGTTTGAGATCCGATAGAGGATGAGAATTCACCTCTAGAGAGTTTAATATTTTTGTGAAGAGGATGGAATCAAGAGAAAATTATCTTCACCTAGGACACCTAAACCAAATGGGATTGCAAAAAGAAGAAACATATCAGTAGCATAGGCAACAAGAGAAATGTTGTTTGAGAATGTCATTTCCAAGACATTTTGGAGAGAAGCAGTCAATATGATATTATACACTATGAACATAATATAGATTAGAAAAGGTATGAATAAGATACCTTATTAATTATAATTTGGTCATTCTCCATCAGTTAAGTATTTTAGAATATTTCAAAGCAAGTTTTATATTAAGAGAGATGATGATATTGGTAAGTTTGATCATAGAACAAAGATAATAGTTGAATGTATAAATGTAAAGATTGATGAAAATTTTGGAACTAAGGAAAAGATGTTTGATTACAATTCAAATGAAGAAGCTTTCTTTGAGATTAATAATGATTTGTAGAATAATTTACAAACTATTAAGGAAAGAGGAGAAGAAATATTTGAACCAAGAGATGAGATAAGAGTTCAGTGGGCAACTCCTACCTCTAACAGAAACATGACAAAGAATCATCCTCCAGAGAAGATAATTGGAAGCATAGACAAAAGAGTGATGAAAAAAAATAGAGTTAATGAAGAGATATGTTTGATTTCTCAAGTTGAACCTAAGAGTGTATATGAAGCCTATAAGTATGATCATTGGATTTAAACAATGAAGGAAGAACTAGATCAGATTGTGAAGAATAAAATATTGGAACTAGTTCCTAGACCTAAAGACAAGAATGTCATAGGAACCTAATGGGTATTTAGAAATAAGATGAATGAGCAAGGCCAAGTTGTAAGAAACAAGGCTAGACTTGTATGCAAAGTATATTCATAGAAAGAAGGAATAGACTATGATGACACGTATGCCCCTGTAGCTAGAATGAAAGTAGTAAGAATGTTCTTGTCTTATGCAACAAATAAGAAGTTCAAAGTATATCAGATGGATGTTAAATAAACTTTCTTGAATGGAGAACTTGAAGAAGAGGTTTACATTGAGAAGCATAAGGGTTTCTCTCTAAAAAAAGACAAAGATATAGTATGCAGACTAAAGAAATCTCTGTATGGACTAAACCAAACAACTATAACATGGTGTGCAAGGTTGGAAAAATATTTGACAAAACTTGGATTTGCTGAAGGTACTATAGATAGTAACTTGTATTTGAAAGAAATTGAGAATGCTTTGTTGATAATAGTAATATTTTTTGATGATATAATATTTGGAGGTAATAATGAAGCAAGTGATAAGTTGTTGAACTAATGAAGAATGAGTTTGAGATAAGCATGATAGGAGAAATGAAGTTTTTCTTAGGGTTGCAGATTATGCAAAATAGTGATGATATTTTTTATTTCACAAGCTAACTACTTGAAAGATTTGTTGAAAAGGTTTGGATGAGAAATTTGTAAGCTTGTTGGTACTCCTATGATAACTAGTCACAAGTTATCTAGTAAAGATGAGACATCTATAGTTGAGTAGAAGAAGTATAGATAAATGATTGGAGGTTTGCAATATATGACTCACACCAAACCAAATACTGTAGCTAGATGTTGAGTTGATCCTAAGGAGTATCATTATGCAACAGTAAAGAGGATATTTAGATATTTGAAATGAACATCTGATTATGGAATATGGTGTGACAAATTGAGAAATTTCACTCTATGTGCATATACTAATGCAAATTGGGTAGACAATATGGATGACAAAAAGAGCACCTGTGGTGGAGCATTTTTTCTTAGAGGAAGATTGGTTTCTTGGCTAAGAAAGAAACAAGATTGTATTTCATAGAGTACAACTAAGGCAGAGTATGTAGCCACAACAAATAATTGTGATAAATTTATGTGGATGAAATAGATGCTAAAGGATATCAATATTGAGTTTACAAAACATGTTATCATATACTGTGATAACACAAGTACAATAAGTATTCCTAAGAATCATGTGTTACATTCTAAGACTAAGCATATATCTATTAAGTATCATGTCTTGAGAGAGAAGGTAACACAAAAATAGATTAGATTGGAAAATGTGAGTACTAAAGATTAGATTCTAGATATATTTACAAAGCCCTTAATTAAGGATACATTTGAGTGCTTGAGAGGTATGCTTGGGGTTACACCCCTCTCTACTTCTGAGTAGATGATGTAGAGATTACATTGGTCTAGTGGTACAAAGCACTATTGTTACACTAAACTAAATGTTGATGCTTCTTGTATGGGGGAGTATCTATTATGAGCTAAGTCATTGACAAATCTTGGTATTTGGTCTTGAACAATGTCTTTGGGCATTTGAGCTGGTTAAAGACTTGGATCAATAAATTGACATAATGAGGCCTTTGTCATTGATGTCAATGGGGGATAATATGCAAGAAAAACATCTCCTAAGTATGTATGGGGAGAAGAGTGCATGAAAATCTCTAATTTATTAGGGAGATTTAGAAAGATTCATATAAGAAATAAGGAGGAATATCTTTATGGGGGAGATATGCAACATGAGGAATTCTGATGTATGGTGAGTTTTTTATTGTGAACAACTATTACCAATCCTAAGAAGATGAAGAAAAAAGTAGTTTTCCAAAGTATTTCAGATTTGATTGATGAAAAGAATTTGAAAAGATGAGAATAAGAACAACAACAACAACATAGTACTATTTGGTATTCTTAGAACTTAGATGTTTTCATCTACATTGCCATCAATTCCAAAGGGGGAGATTTTTAGAATGAATTTTGATGATACTACATTGAGGGAGTATCCTAAGCATCAAAGAGTATTGACATGTTAAATTAAGGAATGTGTTTTTCATTGATGTCAATATAGTAGTAAGTCTATGAAGATTGGTGAAGTAGCAGACAGAGATATTAGTTGTACGGATAATGTTTTGATTATTTAGTGATGCATGTTCATGGACATGTTAGATATAGTATCCTGATGTGAAGGTTCAATGCATAGTACCTATGTCAAAGACGTACAAAAGATATGTTCAATTTACAAAGAGTAGTACAAAGAAAAAGTACCTAAGAAGTAATTTGTAATTTTTGTATTATATTGTCTGATGTAGATATAATTTGGATATGCATAGTTAGTTGGTGATATATGAAAGTTTGATGATGATGTCAAAAAATACACAAACCCTCATATCACACGTGTGATAAGTTGTATAGAATATGAGCCACAATTATTATTGTAATTATGAATGAATTAATTATCTTATTATAATTAATTGGGAAAGCCTCAAGAATGACTCAAGGAATTATTTTGAAGATATGGTATAAAGGAAAGATGTTTTCTTTGTTTTTAATATGGGAATGGAAGTAGAGATCATTGTATTAAGTGAAAAGTGTGCAAATGAGCAGAGTGTTTACTAAATGTGAGTAATCGATCCAAGGGATTATTGGATGTGAGATTTGTGATACTATCCTAGATCAAAATAACTTTACAAAAATGTAAACATGAAATACCATAAGAACATTCACACAATTTGACACAAGGATTTTATGTGGAAATCCAATTTAGAAAAAAAAACCACCAATAACATCTACCAATTCTCACTCTTTTGAAGTGATGCCCTGTGAAAGGTCAACCTTGTTAATGGTTACAATACACACCGTTAAATGTAACTTGGTTAAAGAATTTCAATCACCCTATTAGGAGTGAGCCTTGTTAGAGTACTTTAGAACATTCCATTAGAATGTCACCCAATTAAAGGATTTACGATGACTATTAGGTCAACCTTATCCAAATGATTTTGTCCACACTGATATAGTTGTTAGAAAGAAAAAGTAGGACTTTCTCTAATAAAAAATTACAACTCACTTGTAGATTATAGACCTCTATTTTAGTCCTCCATTCTACTTGAAATTCATACTCTTCAGCTCTAATAGATTATTCACCCTTCAGGCATTCATCCCCTTAAGCCTTCTTGCTTTCTATACCAACTGTAGTCTCTTTTGTTTGGCCACTAGGTAAAGCAATACCCTAGACTCCTTGACTTCCTTAGGTTCTTACACATGAAAACCTTTTGTTTTAGCCATCTATCTCTATAAATAGAGAATTTACACCTTTTGTTTCTTAATCACAATCATCCATTCTAGGGTTAGGTAAAATTCAATGAATCTACCCACTTTTTCATTTTCGTAAGGTCTGGCATTACATGAGCTAATGTAGACTCCCTTATTTCTTTCTCCATTTTGAGATAGTAATGCCATTTATTTTCAACTAATGAACTTAGCTCCTTGGGCATTGAATTATCTAGTTCAAGTGGGGTGGTCTTGAACTTAGCCATCATAGTGTAGATGGACTCTTCCACTATGTTTTGTTATTCCTTTGACAACTTATTAAAATCTTTGGTCTTCAAGATAGTTAAATCAACATTGTCTCTAATTTTATTACAAATGCTTTCCAATTTAGATGTGTTAGAATGGCTTACCAATTTGAATTGATCTTCATCAGACTCTATTCTTTCTTCATCTGATTTAGGAGGTGCAACATACTTTCTTCTTTTCTTCTACTCTATAGTCCCTCCTTGTTCTATTGCCTTCTTATTCTCCTATTCTTTTGCTACTTGAGTTGTAGCCTTGGTATCAACCCTTGTAGTTGGCTTGGCTGGGCTTGGCATTGTAGCCTTCTTCTTTCCCTTAGGCGATGCAGTTGGCTGTTTTTGAGCTTTTCTTTTCTTTGCCTCAACCTTGGTTGCTTCTTGCTCGACACCTTCCTCCTCTTCAACATCCTTCTCCATACCTTGGGTTAAGTAAAGTTGTCCTTGACCTTGCTCCTCCTCATCATCCTTGGCTTCTTCACCTTCTTCCTTTGCTGCTTCTGCAGTGCCTTCACCAAATTTTGCTTTTAACTTCTTCACAAGTTTATCCTTCTTTTTCAATGTGGAGGTAGTTTCCATCTCCATATCCACTTTTGATCTTACCACATCATAGGTTCCAAAATGTGGTGCATCCTTGTCTATTTCCTCTACTAGTAATGCAATTATTGCTATTGATGCTTCATCTATGTTAATTTCATAGCCAAGAGGTCTTAGCCATCTCACTCTTAGTATGATAGCTTGAATGTATGTATAGTCAATATCTACAAGAAAACATACATCATTTACATGTTTCTCTACTAAGTAAATTGGAATTCTTAGCCTTTTCTTCATTGATTTCTTAAAGTCTTCAAAATAGCTAGTCATTAAGGTCTCAAAATTAGCTCCCATCTTCTCAATATATTCATTAACCTGAGCTATGATTGACCTGTTAGTTCTCCATGCAACTTTTCAAAAAGAAGGAAACTCATTTTGAACATAAAAGAATATACAAATCAAAATAGGAACAAACTTGCATTGGGCTCCCTTGGTTCTCCTGATTGCTGCTAGATTCTCATTAATCTATTGCAGTTGCAATTCTACAAGATCATAGGTCTGATTCTTTTTCACCAATTTATAGCCTACATCTACTACAATGCAAGGCACACTATTGAGTCTACTAGATTGATAAAACTTGTGTGCAATCACTTTGACAACAAAATCAACAAGAAGGTCTTGAATGGCATCAATTGTCATTCCTCTATTATTCCACTTAATAATAGTATTCTTCTCAATTGCTTCCTTTGCATAAATCCTAAGTGTCTTCGACCGATCTAGGGTTGGGTACCCTGTCACTCTATGCATAATTTTCTTTGTGATTTTTATGAGGCCATCCTCCAACCATAAGCTACCATCATGCATTCTGCTCAGCACTAGTCTAATCCATTTAGTCTTGAATTCTATGGGAAGTTCTAAGGCACATGTTAAACTCTTCCTCTCAATAATCTAGTATTCTTCCTTTAACACTCCATTTTCACATAGTCTCTCATAGGCTTCCCTCATTTCCATGTCACCTATGGCCCCAATCTTGCAATTATAGCATCTTCTTACATCTTGAACCATAACAACCTTAGGGGGTATGATGGATAGGGCTCCAGCTGGGTCATTCTTATATGCCACTTCAGGGATTGGGTGAAATTCAGGTTGTTTCACTTTATTAGACACTAGTTGGACCTTGAAAGGTTCCTTCTCCTAAGTTTCTCTAGAACTAGAAGCCATTTTATACAATCTAGGGTTTGAACACAAAGAAAATGTTAAACTGGGTAACTTGGCATAGATGCAAATACCTCAAGATCAATGAAATCATACTAAAATGTTGTTGAATTCTACTTAATCACTAGATTTTTTGGTTTGAACTTGCTTTGTGCTCTTTCTCATCTTTTCTCTTTGTTCATGATGAGGAAAAATGATTCAAAACATGATAATAAACCCTATTTTCACTGCATTTAATGCTTAGTGTAGTTACATCTATCCACTTGACTTCTGAAGGATTCTACATTACTCGGCTTCCATTGCATTTTCACCACTCAGCTTCCACAAGAGTATTACTTACTTGGCTTCAACTAAATTTCCTCTTTACTTGGCTTCCACTACCAGCTCAACTCCAACTAATCATTTAGCTCCTACTAGTTTTGACAGTTAACTTGGCATGCACTGGTATTTTACTTGGCTTCTAAGGGCAACTCGACAACATTGCACAATCTTGAAAATTTAAATTTGTATCTTTTTTCATGCTGATCTCTTCTTTTTAGTACTTACTTATTTAGGAATTGAGGTATGAAAAAGCTTTGTAAATTAGTCCCTCATGCCTTCTTTTTGCTTAGTTTGATGAAGTGTGACCACTTGACCTTTTAGGTGAAGTGATCCCTTCATTTGATGTGCTACACTCATCTTTCTTCTTCCATGTCTTATTCATTACTCCTTTGATGTGTTCAACATCTACCTTCTATTTACCCTTGTTGTTCTTTGAGTTGGGTGTCCTTGACCTTGTTGGGCAATTCCTACTGATATGACCAATATTCAAGCAACTAAAACATGTGGTTTAGCTCAACAATTTTTTTTAGTTTCCTCTGAAATGTGTTCTCATGTAATTTTTAGGAATGTGTCCATATTCCTAATAGTAATGATAGCTATACCTGGTGTTGTAGTCCCAATTGTAGTGATGTCCATGGTTACCTTCCCTTGCTATCTGATTTGGTGACCACATAGGCTTTGATCTACACTCAAAGGCTCTATGTCCATACCTCTTGCAATTGTAGTAGTGACCTTCAATTTTTTTTTGTTTTGATGGTCCTAGTCCTACAGTTGTGTGCTTGATGACCTTACTTTTTGCACTTATGACAATGACTTGCATCCTTAGGTTTTTCATGCTGACGGGAATTCTTGCTCCTACATACATTAGAGGTATGTCCCTTTCTACCACAAAAATGACAAGTAGGTTTAGTGTTCTTACCTTTGTTACTCCTTTCTTCTGTAGTCTTGGATGACTCTCCTTGTTTAGTGCTGATGTAACCTAGTCTTGAAGTATCATTGCTTGCCCTTGGTGATTTCAGTAGCTATTCAAAGTACTTGATGGCCTCATTAGGTTTGTCAAAGCTATCTGCAATCTCCTTTTCTCTTTTCAGGTCATTTTGCCTCTTCAATGTAGAGATCTCAATATCCTTGACATTCAGTTCATGATGTGCATTCATCATCTGACTTAGGGTGTCCAACTACATATTTGATATTCTTACAAGTTCAATTGACTTTTCTTCCAGTTTGTTGGCAAGATTTCTCTTGTCTCTTCTAGTATTGCCTTGTCTTCAATGGCTCTTTTCTTTTATTCAGTCACCTCACAAAGCATCATAGCTTGTGATTCTTGTTCAAGCTTGACTGCTTTGATTTCTTCTGCTTGAGCTCTATTCTTCTCCATCAGGTCTACTATTGCTACATCAAACTCCTTGGAATATCTATTTAAAAATAGGTTTGAGGTGTCAATCTCCTTGTATTGTGTATCATTCTTAGCTATGGCAATCTCTCTTCTTCTCTTTAAGGATTTTCTTAGTTCTCTTTTGGTTTCTTCCAAAGCATGTAAAGCAAGTTGTATATCAATTGCTTGATTCTTTATGATTGTCCCAAGTTTATAGACTTTCATTTGTAGATCTTTTCTCCAAGCTGTAAGGCTCCTCCTTGTGAGAACTTGGCTCTGATACCAATTATTAGAATTTACAAGTGGGAAGATTTACTTCTGGTGGGGGGGGGGGGTGGTGAATTAGAAGTAACTAACTTTAATCTTTTCAAATCCTTTTAATTGATAACATTCACATGCATCTAATTCATCTAATAAGAATAAAAGTAAAGACATGCATAAAATTACATAACACAAGATTTGGTAACCCAGATACCCTCCAAAATGAGAAGGTAAAATTGGGGTGGGGATGATACCCACAAAGTATCACTACAACAATATGTAACTATTGAAGGTTATAATGTTTAACCACTTCCAATGGTCTACCCTATGAAAGGCCTGTCCTGTTAAAAACTTTATGCCTTGTTAAAAGTGACCCAGTTAAAGGATTTAACTACTCTGCTAAAAATATGCTTGGTTAAATAATTTTAGTACATTCACTTGGAATGCCACCCTGTTAAAGGATTTACAAATGGCTGTTAGGCCAACCTAAGTCCATAGGATTTTTATATCTAATAGAATTGCTAGAGAGTATTAGAAATTCTTGACCTAATGACTTACAATCCTCAATTGTTGATTATAGATCCTTTTTCTACTTTGATTGCTCTGATCCTTGCTTGATTTGATATGTCACTTTTCAAAGTTTTAATTCTCTATTCTTGATCAACTGGATTTTGCAATGTTGCTCTACTATTCACTGAGTCTTTTCACCCTTCTGCACTTCACTATAATTCACCCATACACTTCTCTCTCACACATCCTCTCTCTTGTATAATGGGTTCTCGTCCTCCTTTTAAGGATCTCAAAGACTTAGGGTTAGGTATGAATCTACAATCAATATTAAATTTTTATTTTTTGCTCATTTCTTGCACTTTTCCTATTAGTTGCATGCCTTCTCCATTTTTTTTATTGGCTGCATGCTGATTACATAGGTAATGCAAAAGATTTGATCTTATCTTCAAGATCCTTCAAGATTCATCCCATGTCAGCTCCAAAAATGGTTTACATTTGAGTTTGTGAAAGCACAAACTCATATGTTGATTCTGTGTTACTCGACACTTACTAGTTGCTGATGCTTGACACATATAGTAATTCTATCTCACTCAGCTCCTCTGACATTTTTGTTCACTCGAATCCTATAGAATTTCTATTCACTCAGCATCTATACTTTGCTCGGCACCTATGTAACTTGGCATCACTTATCACTCGGCACTTGAACTTTGCTTGCAACTTGAAGATCACTTGGTACCTAAAGTTCACTCAGCACCTATTGAATTCTTTGGCTTGACACACACTATAGCTCAGCTTCTGTATTATACTTGGCATTAACTTGAGAATTGGTTAAGTGTGTTGACACTCAAATTTCAAAACCAATTTGTGACCAACACCTTCTCTAATGCATCTTTTACTAACTTAGGCTCACACATTCTTAACAACCATGTATCACTCTTCAACTTATTCCTTGTCATTGGTCTAGCTTCTTTATCTCTAATAATTTTTTCAATAGGGTGATGTCTTATGACATACTTTGACAATATTGGTTCTTCTCTTCTTACTTCAATGGGTTTGTCATCTTCAAAATCACTATGTACTTCTCTATCAAGTAGATCAAAATTCCTTTCATGTACACTTATCTCAGAATCAAAATGTACCTCAACTATTGTTTGCAACTCAACTCCTGAATGCAACTCGATTCCTAAATGCAACTTGGCATCCATTGTATGTGACTTGGAAGTCACTAATACTTGTTGCTGTTGATTTACAACTTGGTTCACAATGCCTTCATCAGTAGGCATACATTCATAAAAGCATGCAAAAGACTTGAACTCTTTAGGTTCCTCCATAGGTTCAGCTTCATGTACCTTTGTATATTCATCAAACGTCACATTTGCACTTCCCACAACTTTGTTAGTGATTGTATTCAAACTCTTGTAGGCTTTACTTCTTGTGGAATTTCCTAGAAATATACCTTCTTCACTTTTATCATCAAATTTACCATTCCTATTGTCTTTGAGAATATAGAACTTGCTTCCAAATACCTTAAAATATTTTACATTGGGTGAGTATCCATACTATAATTCAAAAGGTTTTGAATGAGTACCTTTCTTTACTTTTAGGGTATAGACAATTGTATTTATAGCTTCTTTCCAGTATTTTAAAGCAACATTCTTCTCCATCATGAGTGTTCTAGCACAATCCATTACTAATATGTTCCTCCTTTCAGCAATCCCATTTTGTGGAGGGGTCCTAGGTGCTGAATTTTGTCTCTTTATTCCTAATATGTTCCTCCTTTCAGAAATCCCCTTTTGTGGAGGGGTCCTAGGTGCATAAGTCTTTGTCTTGATTCCTCCATCAATACATAAAATGTCAAATTCATTTGATGTAAATTCTCCACCTCTGTCAGATCTCCAACATTTCAAGATTTTTCTAGTCTCCTTTTCAACTCTAGCCAAGCACCCCTTAAACATTTGAAAAGCATTAGATTTTTGTTTCAAAAACATAAATGTCATCATCCTAGAATAATCATCAACAAATAGGATAATTTACTTATCACCTTTGTAGATTTTCACATCAATTGGTCCACACAAATCAGTATTAACTAATTCAAGAATTTCTTTAGAGGAGTGAGTCTTACTTTTGAAATTAGATTTTGTCATCTTGCCTAACTAACATTGTTTGCAAACCATATTTTTAGGTTTCTTCAATTTAGGATTTTCATGTTCTTGATACTCACTAAGTTGTCAAAGTTAACATGACATAAACTCTTGTGCTATAGCCACACATCATTAAATTCTATAACAAGACAAGTAGCATCATTCATGTCAAGATAAAATAAATTACCTCTAGCCTAATTACCTTTTCCAATTAGTTTCCTATAGTATCATAGATCTTTGCTTTCTTATTCTCAAATTCAACTTTGCAACTTGCACTATTCAATTGTGACACACTCGACAAGTTATAGCTAAGTCCTTCTAGATAATAAGCATTGTCACACATGATCCTTTCTATCAGTTTGATTAATCCTTTACCTTTTTTCATACATGGCGCATCATTACCAAATCTTACACTATGACCATTTTAATAATCAAGAGTAATGAACTTACTTTTATCTCCACTCATTTGATGTGAACATCCACTATCAATGATCCATCTATCACTCTTGTTCACATAATATACTAGTGTAGTTGCTTCATCCTTATCAAAATCATCCTTCATAGAAACATACACAACTTCATCATCATGGTCATTAGATTCATCTTTAGTTTCCTCTTCAGCAATGTAGCAAGATTGCATTCCTTTATCTTATAATCTTTGTTGTCCTCATCTCTTTTACTTTTGTATTTGTCTCCACTTCTATTTTTCTTCTTCTCTGGACATCTAGCAACAATATGATCAACCTCATTATAATTATATCAATCTAATTTACAAAATTACAAAGTTAGCCAATATACAAGTTAACACCAATATTACAAAGTCGGCTCGAATGAAGACACTCGGGTTCTAAAGACTGACTTGGTGAAGTTCTAATACACGATGTCCACTATCATTATTCGGCATCATCATGCATTCAGTAGAAGTAGAAGCTCGGTCCATACTAATCGTCTCAGAGTAGTCTCAAACTCAATCTACACTACAAACTTGGTAGATACTGTGTAACTTGGTAGAAACTAAATTACACATTTACCATGACTGTGCTTGGTATACACTGATCATCACATAGCTTGGTTAGCACTATCTTCACTTCACATGAACTACTGGCTTGGTTTGAACTATGAAGCTTGGTAACCACTGAACTACTTGGGTTGAACTGTTGGACTTCACACTGCTTGACTTCACTTGGTAACCACTGGGATGCTCGGTAGGAACTATAAAGCTTGGTGACTACTGAATTACATGGAAAACACTGTAGACTATTCAATGAGCTCGATAACCATAAAAAAAATGAATAAGTTTTGTCACTAAAAACAAACTCAACTTAATGTCAACAATCTCCCCCTTTGGCATTAGTGATAAAAACACTTATTAGCCAAAAATTATATGCATCACAGTGAGATACTGGCTCAGTACTATTTTTGAGATTTTTCAAAATTTGTTTTTGTAAGTATATACAATATACTTTCCTTTCCTTTTCATGATTCTCTCCCATACAATATACATACTCTCTCCCCCTTTTTGAAAATAATTCCAAAGATTTATTCAAAGCTTATTTACACAGAGACACCAATATAACAAAGAAACTCAAAATGTACCTTAAGTATGAGTGCTAAAGTTTTATCCCAATTCTCTTGCAAAAATTTGCATGTATGTAGAGCAACTTGGACTTCTGCAGAGAGTTCTATCATGTGATCTACAGTTGAGAAGTTGTTGTCATGGATCAATGATTTTGAGTAAATAATGTGCTTTTGCATTATGTCCATGATGGGAAGGATTATATTTTGAATATCTATCAATGAAGACTGGATCCTTGCTTCTTCTCTCAACAATTTTTCCTGCATATTTGACAAGAATTTGATTTTCATATGATGTGTAGAGCTCAAACTAGGGTCAAATTACAACTGTTGTGCACTAGCCTTCAGATCTTCATCAATCTTTGTCAATTTTCTCTTTATTTCCTTTGTGAACTTGGTAATATTACATAGTTTCCCAAAAAGTGATGTTACATTTGTGGAAGAGTTTTCAAGATTGGTCAAAATTGAGGAAAGCTCTACTTGCTGGATGATAATTTATTGAGCAATGTGCTCAAGCACTTTGTTATCAAATTTCTCCTCTACTTTCTCAATCAATTTGTCTTGACCACTGGAGTCCTCATTAAACTTTTGGACTGCCTCTTCTAATTGAGACAAAATGTGTTGAGAAGTATCAACTTGAACACCTATTACCTCAGTCAAAATATTCTTAGCACTTTCTATGATTTTATATTCTTTATCTCTTTCTTCTCTCAATTTCTTCTACTTTTCTTTCTTTTGGATGAGTTGACTAGCTAATTGCATTTGATCTACAGTGGCATTATCAAAATTTCACTTTGGAATCTCAATTTCCTCATCTAGATCAATATCCTCCTTTATCTCCTTTCCACTCAAAATTCTTTTACATGGTTGAGCCTTGGGTTCAACTACCTTTGTACATAATGCCTTAGAATCCATAATGGAAATAATAGTAGAGATAGTAGGACTAGCTGTAAAAATTGATATAGTACCAACAGATGGAACACTGACTAGTATGCTTACTAAATCCAAAATTGATATACTTACAAAAGTATCTAGAGCTATAGAAAACAAAACTGTAGAATCCAAAATTGTAGAACTCAAAATTGTACTTACTGTTGAAGAACACAAAATTGTAGAACATGCTATATTCACAGTTGATGAACCTGACTTGGGAACTAAAGAAGAGGGAGGCTATAGCTTAGTAGATGAAGTGGTAGATACTTCCATTAGTGATGTGCTAAGGTGTAAAGGAGCAAAGAGTGATTGGAAATTTGATGTATCTGTTGTGGTCATAATCAAACTTGCTAAAGCTATTTCAAAACTTGATGTAGCTGTTGATTTGCTTGGAGAATGAGGAAGCGAGGCAATGACTATAGTTGCTATCTTCATAGGATCAGTCTCCTCCTCATCTTCTTTTTCTTCCTTGGTAGCTTCTTCCTCTTTATCTTCTTCAACTTCTTCATTGTCAAACTGTATTGTCTCAAAGTATGTTCCTTCTTCCTCATCATCACTGTCATCATCCTTGATTTCTACTGGAAAGTCACTCTGTTTATGCAAGAGATAAATGTTCTTCCACATACACATAGCACACTTGACTACATGCTCTATATCTTTTAACAAAATTAAACAAGTATTAAATCTAAGAGTCATCTTGTCTTCATTTTTCTTC
This sequence comes from Cupressus sempervirens, assembly GCA_028749045.1. Lineage (NCBI taxonomy): Eukaryota > Viridiplantae > Streptophyta > Pinopsida > Cupressales > Cupressaceae > Cupressus > Cupressus sempervirens. The sequence continues at coordinate 526,309,885 of CM053788.1, forward strand.
ATAGACTCTTTTACCTCAGCATTGGTAATGCTTGGTAATAATTACCTTAGGGTTTGTTCATAGATATCTTTTGCTATCTATGTAGCTAAATCCCATCTTGGATTCAATCTCTCTAATAGTTCATTAGAAATCTGGGAGGCTATCTAATCAGGGGAATACTTCCATTTACCCATCTTGGTTAGCACCAATTCTTCAATCTACTTCTTCTCAGCCTCTTTCTTAATCTCATACTTTAGTTATTTGAAGTTGGTTATGCCTACACATTCTTCCAATTGTTTTAGTTTTTACTAGAAGGTGAGAGGAGGCTTGCTAAATAGAACTTCACTACCTTTCTTCTTGGATCTCTTGGCAAACACTACAGTGGATGGCTTGGGTGGCTTGGTGATGATCACCTTGCCTTTCTTCTTTACTGTCTCTTCTTCCTTTTCTAACTCTTCTTCATCCTCTACATCATCATCATCTTCTCCCTTACCCTCAATCAACATAAGAGGTGTGCTAGATTTGAGTTTTTTTATTCTCCTCTTACCTTTGTTAACCACCTATGGAAGCTTGATTTCAAGCTCTATTCTTGCCTTGGCCTCATCATATGTTCCAAATTGTGGTGCCTTTGGATTAATAGGTTCATTTATCAAGGATTCAATTATGTCCTTGGATTCATCAATTTTCACCTCATAGGGAAGAGGTTTTACCCATACAACTCTTTGTTTTACTACCTGAATGTAGACTTTGTCACTGTCTACCATGAAACAAACATTATCTCTATAATCTTCAACCAATTTTTTGGGAATCCTAAATTTGTTATTCATTTTCTCCTTGAAGACTTTAAAGTAGTTATCTATTATGCTAACAAAATTCTCAAGCATTTTTGCAATATATTCGTTAATTTGATACAAAACTGGCACATCCTTTCTCCATATGACAATACCTTTTGAAGGGAAAAACTTTTGAACATAGAAAAATAGACATGTCAATAATGAACTAAATTTTCAATGATTGTTCTTGCATGTCCTTATACTTTTCATGTTTTGTTAAACTATTTCAACAACAAATCTACAAGATCATATGATAGATTGTTCTTCATGACCTTGAATGCCAAGTCTACTACTTCACACGAGACACTATTTGGATGACTAGAATTGTACATCTTGTGTGTTATCACATGTATGAAATTTTTTAGTTCTGCATCTATTATACTACTAATCTTCATACCTTTGCCATCCGACTCGACTAGGGTTTTCTTCTCTAATTCCACTCGACCTAGGGTTTTAGTAGTTTTGGCTTTGGAGAGCATTGGAAGGCTAGTGATATGATGAATCATCTTCTTAGTGATCAAAACTAGTTTCTCAACTCATAACTGACCGTTGTAAACTTGGTTTAGGATGTATCTAATCCATTTTTTTGGAAACTTTGAGGCAAGTGGGGAATATTGGTTAAACCCTTATCTTCCAAGTGCTTATGTTCAGGTTTAAGAACACCATTCACACACAATTCACCTAGGGCATCATCCATCTCTAGGGTTCCAATTTCTTGAATTAAGCACTTAAAATGAGTTTGAATATCATTAATGAGTAGTACCTTAGGAGGGATTTACGATTGCACTCCATCTAGATCGAGGGTTTCTATAATTGCTGGTACAAGTTTGAAATTTGGTGGTTTCCATTCGACTCCTTAGACCAACATTTCTAACCCTTTATTTGCCTTGCTACTACTACTTGATGCTTCCATGACTACTCAATAGGTTATGAAAAACTTTGAAAAATTTCACTACAAATTTTGCTTGAAATCACTTGATTCCTCTGCAATTCTCTTGATTGCAACAATACTTTAAAATTTTTGGTGAAAAATGAATTCAATCTCCTACCTTTTTGATAAAATTTTGCCATTAATTCTTGGTATGAAAGTATCATTATGCACAACATGCTATCATCCACTATCTATTTAGATTGCTTCGAATATGCTTCATAATTCGATAATCAAGCATGTGTGATTAGTTACTCCCAACCTTGCTCAGTAGAGTCCATGACCCAACCTTACTTGGTAGATTAAGTAACTCAGTGATAACTGATGTTGATCTTCTATGATCCCTTGGTATCTTAAATACTAATTTGGATCTTTGCTTCCTTTCAATTTTGGAACTGTTTAAATGTGATCATGATAATACAGTTCCAATTCTTACTTAAGAACTTAGTTGGAAATGGTGGAGTCACCCACTTCTTGAGTGACATAACCATCATTGCTTGGACTAGCTTCTTTAATGGATTTAGGAATCCATTACTACCTCATCTGCTTTCTGATGTTGTCTACCTTAGCTTTCTTTTCATCTTCAATTCTACCAATATTCATGCAATTCTTGGCTAGATGACCAAGTTCTATACAAGTGAAACATCTTATGGTGGTATCTCTCTTGTGTGATGTTTAACACAATTCATGCCAATGTGTCCATACTCTCCACATTAATGACATCTACACTAGATGTTCTAGTCCCAATCAAATATTGCTTTCACAATTTGCTTTACTGGATTGAATGACTTGGTTCTACAGTTTGATGCTTTGTGACCTTGTTTCTTGCATTTGTGACATTTGCCTTCAAATTTTGGTTTCTTTATACATTCATTAGCCTTGTGGCCATGCTAATTGCAATTGTAACATTTATCATTGAATTTTTCTTTACCATTACTCCAACATTTGTTTGATGTATGAATTATCTTACCATAGTGATTGCAAGTAGGTCTTAATTTTTTTAAGCACCTTGTTTAGAGGATTCACCTTCTTCTTCTTTGTATCCAATTCCTTCTTTACCTTTTTGTCTATATAGATTCTGTTCATTCAGTTGATTCAATTGATTCATGTTTGCTTGGGATTTCATCATTCTCTCATTGATTTTCTTTTCAGCATTTAGGTCATTTTTCAATCTTTCATTGATTTTCTTTTCAGATATCAGCTCACTTCTTAATCTTTCATTGATTTGTCTTTTTGAATTTAGATCATTCCTTAATCTTTCATTGATCTATCTTTGAATCATGATTTCTTCATTTTCATTGGAGATTTGATCTATAATATCTTCATGCTAAATGGATTGGTTCTAGATCTCATTATTTTTTCCATCTATTTTTTCTTTCATCTTGTTCCTTTGTTCCAAGATTTCACATAACCTTACTAACTGAATTTCTTGTTCTCTTTTGAGCTTTCTTATTTCTTCTTGTAGTGAACCATTCTTCTCTAAGAGTTCTTTGATTGCATCATTTTCTTCATTTGAACTACTTCAATCTTTTCTTCAATGTACTGGCGATCATTCATCTAATTTGCAAGTTCCTTCCTTCTTTTCAGAGATTGGGAAAGTTGCTCCTTGGCTTTCTTGAGTTGTACAATGGCCATTTCTAAATCTAACTTTTCATTTTCAATTTCCTTATCAAGTCTGAATATATCCATTGTCCTTGATCTTTGCTCGAGCTACTAAGCTTTACCCTGAGAACCACAAATGCTTTGATACCAACTATTAGAAATATTCAAGACTATGCTAGGTTACTGAGAGGTGAGGGGTGAATCAGTAACCTTAAAACTTTGTCAAATTCTTATCTTAATTGCAATAATCCAATAATCATTTAATTCATTAAATCAGATCTAGCTACATGCATGAGGAACTAAAAACATAAACATTCATGGCACATGAACAAAATAATTTGGTGACCTAGAAACCTTCCAAATAGAAAGTAAAACTAGGGTGGGGGTGATACCCACAAAAATTCAATATTGCAACATAAAGTTGGCCTATTAAGGCTTACAATGATCACTTCTAATGATCTACCCTATTAGGAGCAATTAGGACTGCTAGGTCAACCTTGTTAGAGGTTTTACAAACATACAATGAAGTATGCACTCCGTAAAGAGATTTGACAAAAAATTGTTAAGTTTACCTTGTTAGAGTATTTGAACTAGTTCACCTGTTAGAATGAAACAATAGATCTTTGATTTATAACTGATTTGCTAAAAGAGATTCTTTGAAGTACTGATCACCTTTATGTGATAGATATGACTCTGTTGCTCCTTGTTACAATTAAATCATGGATATAAATAAAAATTACATGCAAATATAACCAATAACAAAAAATAATAGATCACACAGAAAAGAACACAAGGCACCAATATTTAATGTGGTTCACCCAATCCGTGGGCTATATCCACCAAACAACAAGTTTGATCTTATTACAATCCAGTGATTACAACTTGATTACAATCCGTAATCCCTTGCAACTCAATACCACCACAAGAACCAATTTTGCATCACAAGATAACATAGTAATGAAAAATACCTAACCCTAAGTCCTTTTATACAAGCATTTTATGTCATTTTAGGGTTACAACATGTTGGCTATATGTTGGCCACAACATCAGCCACACATTGGGTAACATCAGCCACACGTTGGCCACACATTAGCCCGAACCCCAAAGAATTTATGAAGTATGTATAGTACTTTCCTGATTAGTCACCATAAACTAAGACTCCTTTGCTGATATGGCCTTACAATATACTTTGTTGTTGTTTCACATTCACATATTCTTCTCACTTATTTTCCACACATGCATTCAACTATATGTCTATATGGATATGATACAATACATTACATATATATCAATCCAATTTACAAAACTACAAAGTTGGCCAATATACAAGTTAACACCAATATTACAAAGTCAGCTCGAATGAAGACACTTGGTTTTGAAGACTGACTTGGTGAAGTTTTATACACAACATCCACTATCATTACTCAACATCATCATGCATTCAGAAGAAGTAGAAGCTCGATCCATACTAATCATCTCAGAGTCATCTCGAACTTGGTCTACACTGGTGACTCGGTAGATACTGTGTAACTTGGTAGAAAGTGAATTACACATTTACCATGACTGCACTTGGTAAATGCTGATCATCACAGAGCTCGGTTAACACTATCTTCACTTCACATGAACTATTGGCTCAGTTTGAATTGCGAAGCTTGGTAACCATTGAACTACTCAGGTTAAATAGTTGGACTTCACACTGCCTAGCTTCACTTGGTAACCACTAGGATGCTCAGTAGGAACTGAGAAAACTTGGTAACTATTGAATTACATGGAAAATACTGTAGACTTTTCAATGAGCTTGGTAACCATATAAAATATAAATAAGTGTTGTCACTAATAAAAAATTTGACTTAATGTCAAAAATTGTTGAACTATATGTTGTTGGAGAACTAAATATATGTACTATTGTTGTTATAGATTTATATGCTGCTACTATTATGGATCTAAGTTCATATATTTTTGATGATCGGGTTTGTGATTTGGATGTCATTGCTAATCTGGTTTTCATGCATGAGGATGATGTTATGGATGATGGTGATGATAAGTTTCAAATGGAGCATTATGATTTTCAATTGAGTGAGTATCTTGATTGGTTGGATGATTCTAATTTTTGGGTGGATGAAGCACATATGGTTCATTTTTAGATTTGATCTTTTATCCATGATGGAGTGGAAACTTTTTGTGAAGATGAAGCTGAGTGTAGAATTTTCTTTTGGACACAAAATGTGGGACACATTTTTCTATTTACCTGGGGAGTTTCATGTAGGAGCATTTGATGTCTTTTCTATTTACCCTGGTAGTCTGATGTAGGAGTGCCCTGGCCATCTTATTATCCCACTAATTCTGTTGGTTGCTGCCAAGTTACAAACATTGCTAAGTGCCAATAATTATTCAATCATTGTCAAGTTAAAGTTTTTTGACTTTGTGTTAGCCCTCGGGTTAGCATGTTATCCCATTTCACTCTGTAGTATGTTCCAAGCTCTATAGTGTGTGTTGAGTTCTTTAGTGTGTGTCAACTTATTCACTATTTGCTAAGTGTTCCTTCATGTTCCAAGTGAACCTATTGATGTCGAGCATCATGATTTTTGTTCTTGCATTTGCCAAGTTTTCTATGTCTGGTTCTAGTTTGGGCTGACCTTGTGTGTATTTAATTTTGTGATGGGTATTTAATATTTGTTGAGAGCTGACTTGTGGCTTGGTTATGCATTTAATGTAAGGGTTTATTTAGTTGGGAATTTGTAACAGGCTAACTTGTGGCCTTGCAAGTATTTAAGTGGATCTTGAGTAAAGTCTTAATCATAATTGGGGGGCTCAAGGATAATTTTGAGAGTGTGGAGTCTTAGCATAGAGTAGCTTGAGGATAAAAGTTTGCATTTGAGTCTAAAGATTTGTTCTTCTTTGAAAGATGTATTCTTCTTTGTAATCGTCATAACCTAGAAGGCCATACAACTGGGCATGTTGGATGTAAAGTTCTTGATTCAAATATATGAAATATTGTCTCTCTGGATCTGAATCTTGTTCCACTTGTTCATTTTTTGTTGTGTGTTTATATGTTGGTTTTTGGATCAACTCATTTTGGGGTACATCCAAATTCATGCTATGTCATACACACCTTAGTTCTTGTATGGAAGAAAATCTAATAACATAGATAGGTAGTATTGTTCTCAATACATTGTTGATTATAGTCTCATTGACCATTAGCTCCTCTAATAGAATTCACAACATCCTTAGTTCTTGTCCAATATTAGACAATGTTCTCACCTTCTTTTATTCTCATGCCATCAAACTTTCCCATTAGACATTTATCTTTGGCTCTCAAAAAATTCTAATCTCCTCCATAGATCATCTCAATAGCATCCCACATCATCTTTGCAATGTCACATTCTTTGATTTCATCAAAATCTAAGTAACTTAGGGCAGAGGCAATCTCTAATGTAGCCTGATTGTGTTCTTTCTTCTTTTTCAAATCATTTGTAGTTAGGGCTCTAGCAGGATCAACATGCTTAGTAGTGATGGTAGATTGTGCATAGTCTCCAAGACCTCCTAGATGTGGCTTCATCAAAATTTTCCATGCAGGAAAGTTTTCATTATTCAGTTTGGGCACCTCCTTTTTATACATCTTGATCTTTAGCTTTTAGTACCTTCAAACTATTTCCTCTCAAGCACCGTGGCTCTGATACCAATTGTTGGAATTCTTTAGAATAAATGAGAGGGAGGTGAACTAGTTATCTAATGTGCATATGTAAAAATAATTTTTTAGTGATAATTGGATCCATATCCATAAAACCTTAACATGCATGTATCCATTAGATCATACAATACTTAGTAGGTTACTGTCCTAGATCAAAATAACTTGTAGAAATGTAAACATGAAATACCATAAGTACATTTACACAATTTGACACAAGGATTTTACGTGGAAACCTAACTTGGGAAATAACACTAGTAACATGCTACCAATTCTCACTCTTCTGAAGTGATGCCTTATGAAAGGCCAACCCTATTAAAGGTTACAATACGTACTGTTAAATGTGACCTAGTTAAAGGATTTCAATCACCCTATTAGGAGTGATCCTTGTTAGAGGACTTTAGAACATTCCATTAGAATGTCACCTAGTTAAAGGATTTACAAATGACTATTAGATCAACCTTAATCCAAATGATTTTATCCACACCAATACAGTTGTTAGAAAGAAATAGTAGGAGTTGATCTGTTAAAAACTTACAGCTCACTTGTAGATTATAGATCTCTATTTCAGTCCTCCATTCTGCTTGACATTCATACTCTTAAGGTCTGATATCTTTTTTTCCCTTCAAGCATTCATACCCTTAATCCTTCTTGCTTTGTATGCCAACTACAATCTCTTTTGTTTGGCTACTAGATGAAGAAATACCTTAGACTCCTTGTCTTCCTTAGGTTCTTGCACATGACAACCTTTTCTTCTAGCCAACTATCTCTATAAATAGAGAATTTAGATCTTTTGTTTCTTAACCACTATCATCCATTCTAGGGTTAGTTAAGGTTCAATAAATCTACCCACTTTTCCATTTTGGTTCCTCTAGAAACTTCCTCTACAATCTTCCTTAAATTTTCCTCAAAATGGGTTACCTTGAATTTTATGCCTCTAGCTCATCATAGTTATCTTCCACATGCTTTACATAATTTAAGAAATCAAATTAGTCAGCTTAGATTCATCCAATCTTCGATTTAACATTGTTTGATGCCACTCGACATTTATGCTATTTTGTCACTTGGCCAACACTAGTTCATTTGGAAAGCACTAAAGTTTACTGATGCTCGAAACCAACTAAACTTTACTCGACATATACTAACTTTCACTCAACTTGCATTGTTTACCTTCTTTGCTCGGCACCTATTGAGTTTCACTCAACTTCTAGTGATTTCTTCTTGGCTTGCACTGACTGCTTGGCAAACATTTTTATCATTTGATTTTCTTCTTGTGTTTTCTTGAGTAATATTTCATTATAAACAATACACTATAGTATCAATGTCTTTCTTGGTCTTAGTGCTCCTCTTATACACCAAATAACTCAACCTTTTTCTAGGTACTCTTTTTATCTCCTCTTTTCAAATCCTCTTCATCTATCATCCACATGATTGTCTCATCAACAAGTAGCAAGATTGACATCATTGACAAAATAATGATTGTTTCATTACAGGTTCTTCACTTCCAAACAATCTCTTTTCAACAATTTTCACTTTCAACCATCTTGTTAGTAGCTTTGCTCAAACATTTATAAGCTTTACACTTAGATGAATAACTAATGAATATATCTTCATATCCTTTAACATCAAGTTTACCATTTCTACCATCCTTTTGAATGTAGCATCTACTTCCAAATATTTTTTAAAAACTCACATTTAGTGTATGACCATACGATGGTTCATAGGAAGTCTTGTTTGTTCCTTTCTTCAATTCAACTTAGTTGAGTGCATAAACATAAGCAATAATTAATTATATCTAGAATATATGAGAAATTTCCTTCTCAATTACTAGTTTCCTTGCATAATCCATGATAGATCCATTCCTCCTTTGATCAATGTCATTCTATTGTGGTGTCCTCAATACAAATAATTGTTTTTTATACTAATCTAAACACAAAAGTTAGTGAGTTTAGTAGACATAAACTCACCACCTCTATCCAATCATAAGAATTTCAAATATTTACGAGTTTCCTTTTCAACTCTAGATTTATACCACTTGAACATATCAAAAGCATTTAATTCCACTTTCATGAACATTACAATCATCATCCTTGAGTAATCATCCACAAACAATATGAAATATCTATCACTACAGTAGTTGTCAATTCCAATTGGACCATATAAATATGTATGTACTTATTCTATATTATCATTTGAAGTGTGTTTCATGCTAGAAAAACTATACTTCGTCATCTTACCAAGATGCCATTCTTTATAGATAGCATTCTCAAGTTTTTGCAGATTCGGTAACCCTCTTACTCTTTTCTTTCTACTATTTTTCATCATGTTATTAAAGTTTACACAACACAACATCTTATGCCATAACCAAAAATATTCAATTCGAGCAAATAAGCATGTCTCAATTGTAGGATCAAGATACAATAAGTTACCTTTTGTTTGATTCCTATTCCAATCGGATTTCCTTCATTATCAAAGATCTTGACCTTCCTTTTCTCAAATTCTAGTTTGTGAATTGAGTCATTCAACTGAGTAACACTCAAGAGATTATATTTAAGTCCTTGAACCTAATATGCATCATCACATTAGATCTTTTCATTTATCATTAGTAATTCTTTACCTTTCATCGAGTATGGAACATCATTACCAAACTTAATAGTTCTACCATCATCAATTTCTTCAATTTTATCAAACTTTCTTAGATCACTAGTCATGTGATGTGAGAAACCACTATCAATAATCCATGAACAACTCTTAGTAACATGTGAAATAAGCACAATTTCATTCTCATACCTTTTACCATTTGGATCTTCCTTGATTTCAACATAAACCATTTCAACTACTTCTTTGTCATCATCAAAACTTGATTAGGTATACTCTTCTTCAACAATGTAGCATGACTTCTTACCTTTGTCTTTGTAATCCATGTTCTTCCTATACTTGAAATATTTCTTGTCATTTTTATTATTCTAATAGACCTACCTATATTAGGATATCTTGTAGAAAAGTGACCAACCTCATTAAATTTGAAACAGATCAAGTGATGTTTACCTTTGTATTTACCTTTACCTCTTGATAACATTCTTTCAAGCAATACTTCAAGCTCATCTAGGTCATCTTTAGTTTCAGACTCACTTACTTCTTTATGTTTCTTTTCTTTCTTTGAATTGTTAATGGTTACTAAAGACTTAAATGTATTTCCCAATGTAACCATATTGTTGTCATAATTTCTCAACTCAAATGCGATCGACCGACAAACTAGACTATCAAGTGTTAGATCATTTCTAGGCATAACTCTTACTTCTTGAATTATAGAAACTTTAATAGCATAAATAGGTAGAAGAGTTATGAGAGCTTTACTTACAATTTTATGATCCATGATAGTTCCTCTAACAGCTCCAATTACACTCACAACATCCTTTATTATGTTCAAAAATTGTGTATTATTCTCAACTTCTTTCATTCTCGTATCATCGGACTTACCTCTAAGACTTTCAACTTTGGCTCTTCTGACATTATCATCTCCTCCATGTACAATTTTTAGTTTATCCCATATTTATTTAGCATTGACACAATTCTTGATATCATCAAACTCAACATCGTTGAGAGTAGATGCAATCTCAATTATTAAACTATTATGATTCTTTTTCTGATTCATTTGTTCCATAGTTAGGGGACTAGTAAGTGTAGTATATTCATTCTCCAACTAGTATGGGACATCATCTCTAATACCAAAATATGTAGCCTTGCTTTGTCTTTCCATGATGAGAAGTTATCCTTGTTAATATTTGGTACCTCTCTCTTATACATGTCTGATATTTAGCTCAAAATCCTTTAAACCTCTTTTTCCAAGCACTTAGCTCTGATACCGAATTATTAGATAACTAAGAAGTGGGGTGAATAATTTATGTCTAGTTATCATACAATCCCTTCAAACTATTTCAATGCCAATAGAACATCTTAAACTTCAACATAAATCACTCATTGTAAATATTAATCAACTCTATCAACCACTTCAATTCAAACTTTCAACTTACTATTCTTTTCATTATCGAGTATTAGTAAACTTCTATTTATTACCTAGTTGTAAGTTAGTTATTATTGAGTTGCTGTATAAAGAAAAAACATGTAAACCAACTTGAAACACAAATAACATTCACACAATTGACACCATGATTTAACCTAGAAACCCCATGAAGGAAGAAAAACACTTGGGCTTGGCAACCCAAAAAATTTCATTCTTTTGAAGTGAGCTCTACTAGGAGCCAACCTTGTTAAAGGTTACATACACATTTCTAATGTGACCTTTTTAGAGGAATTCACCAAAAGATCATTTAGACCTCTTCACTTCTTGTTCCTAACTAAAAAGTGGCCTAACTTAAAGGACTTACAAACACTACTAATTGATGTAACCATATATGATATCACAAACTTGTTAAGTTCGCTCGGTACTTCCAAGATTTTTTGCTACAATGGTTTAACTTGCTTGGGAAATACTATGTTTCTCCTTTGCTTTGTGAATCACTTAGAAAATACTATAGTCACTCAGTAAATACAATCTCCCTCCATTAACCTTGTAACTTAGTTAACCTTGTACTTTTCAATACTTTGCAACAATACATAGTTTTGAAATAATCAAATCAATAATACATTATCACTATCCAACTCAATCAAGTACCTGTTCAATACCTTACATATCACTTATGTCTTCATCATATTTTCTTTAAATCCTCTTCATCAATCAAATGATATTGTACTCTACTAAGTTAGCATAATGTCTAGCCAACTAAGACTTTGACATTATCAGTTGGTACTAACAGTAAGGTGCATAATGATCCTAAATCTCTTGTAATCAATGGTAATACATCTATAGAAGAAGAAATAAATTTTATACCCAAAAAAAATTGTGAAGCCAACTACGAGAATGGTAGAGGTTATTGGAAGGAATTTTTCTATAGGAATTGGCAATAGAATTGCAAGGTGTGTGGATGTAGACTCTAGTAATGGAAATGATGGGAATGAAATTGTAGGTGGTTCCCAAGAGAAGGAAGAAGATAAATTATTATTGGGGTTTGTTTCAAGAAAGTGTGGGGATGCTGACTTTCAAAAGTCCAATCCTCTGTCCTCTATCATTTCTTCTTCAAGGGACCCACTTAAGAAAATTAGGGGGTGAGATTCCTTTGTGGGTTTTCAAGATATTGAAGATTCACATGATCTAGATCATAAGGAGAATATAGATAAAGTTGGAGGATGGAAGTGGTCTTCCTTTTTAGAAAAAGTCCAGTAGGCAAGTCATCTTTTCTCCTGTTACATCTAAATCTTGATGGGAGAAAGGTGAGTTCCAAATATTTGTTCTAGACGCAATCATTTATTTCTCTATATCATCAATGGATTTAATCCTAGTTGGGTAATTTTTAGGGGCCTGGCTAGATATTGATTCCTTAAAGAAAATGGTAAAAGGGAAATGGGCCCTTTGGGGTCAAGTTGACATTGCTATTATGACTAGAGGTTTTTTTTTTCCCCCTATTTATTCACTTATACAGATGATTTGAATATGGTATTATATGGGGTCCCATGGTACTTTGGAAGAAGTTCCATTATGGTCAAAAAATAGGAACCAATTCTAGACCTACCAGATGCTTTCTTTCTCACTACTTATGTTTGGGTTAGACTCTTGGGTAATGGAGTCTTGGCATGAAGATATTTTTAAAGGGATTATTGGATTCTTTTGTGAACTTATTGCAATTGACAATATGACTTCTTTGAGGTCGAGGATTATGTTTGCTAGGATTTATGTTAAGGTTGCTCAATTGAAGGATTTACCTTAGAAGGTGGATATAATCTCTAAAGTGGGGAAATAGACTCAAGAAGTTTTTTTAAAGATCTTTTGAATGCCTATTTCTTCCATAAGAAGATGGGTCACTAGGAAAACAATTTCCCATATAGAAATAAAAAATGACAAAAAGGATGGCTCAAAAACTAGTATGGAAACCTAAATTAACAAAAGGTGAGTCAATATCTAAGGTGATACAACCTGGGGAAATTCTAAACAATCAAGATAAGGCTGATGAGAGTGGGATGTAGTCTTAGGATGGTAGTAAGGTCCTAGGAGTGGAGGAAATTCTTCCCTCTATCCCACAGGTAAATGAGGAAATAGTGAGGACATAGGAGCAAATGGTTACTGATCTAAATAGGGGTGAGCAACTGGGAAATGATGAAGAGGAAGGGGATTTTGAGGATGGTGAAATCCAAGAGGAAGATAAAGGAGATCAAGATGACATCCTGAATGATTATGTGGAAGATTCCCTTGATGAAGGAAACCTTTCATTATTAAAAATTTTACTTGAGGATACAATTTTGACAAATTTTGTCCCTAGTTTTAACCTTGAGAATCTAATCTTGCTAAGGGAAAAAAAAGTTGGTAAAGAAGAAATTAAAATAGAGAACTGGACAAAGGATGAAGGTTGAGAAGGAGGCTTCCTCAACAATCTCATCATTAGGAGTTATAAATAGAACAAATAAATTGGAGATATCATCACCAAAAGTTGAGGCTGATGTTGGATCTCTAGGAAAAGTGGGTAGAAAGACTACTAAAATAGGAGAGAGAAATAAAGTTTTTAGAATATAGTTGATGGGAAACAAGCTACTATTCTTGATTTTACCCCTAAAAAGTAATGAAGATCATATCTTGGAACATATGGGGGATGAATAACATCCATAAATTAGATGTAGTTAGGAATTTTGTTTAGAATCACAAGATGGATATCATGGTGATTTAGGAAATGAAAATGGAGAAAGGAAGGGTAGAAAATTTAAAATCTTTCAATAACTATGGTCTTTTGGCTAGTAGTTTTGAAGGGGCCTTAGGTGGCACTCTGATCACATGGAAAAATTATGTGTTCTCTAGGACTTTGACGGATTCAAGGAAACACTTTACTACGGCGAAGATCTAACATTTAAGTTTCAAAACCTATTGGGATGTGGTAAATATATATGCTCATAATAAAAGTGTGAGGAAAAAGTTCTATAATTCTTTATCTAAGCTTAAAATTTTAGATTATAATGGTAGATGGATTATGCTAGGGGACTTTAAGGTTCCTCTTTATGAAAATGAAAAAAAGGGAGGTAAACTAAGTCATTTGGAAGGAAGATTGGATTTAATGGATTTTATTAATAGGGAGGGATTAATGGATATGGACCTCTAAGGTATATATTTCACTTGAGTAATAAAAGAACTGGAGATAGTTGTTTTCAAGCCCATCTAGATAGGGTCCTTATATCCCCCGATTGGACCCAAGATTTTGCATGTACCCTTTCTTTTATCCAGAAGGTTGCTTCTAACCACTTTCCACTACTATTTGAAGTGGATCCTCTCCAAGTAAGGATGAATTTTCCTTTTAGGTTTGAGAAAATGTGGATGCAACATCCTAAATTTTTTACATTTTTTAAAGGATGATGGAATATCAATATTGATGGTGCAACCCTTTTCCATGTTGCTAAAAAACTTGAGAATGTGAAAAATAGGGTAAAAGAGTAGAACAAGAGCTCTTTTGGAGACATCTTTAAAGTTAAATCTAATTTGAAAATGGAATTAAAGAACATTCAAGATAGAATTCAATCTAATGGTTACTCAGTGGATTTTTCAAAGGAAGAGAATGAGAAGCTGGTTAGTTACCATGATCTTGTATCAAGAGAAGAAACCTTTTGGAGGCAGAGATCTAGATCAATATTGATTAAGGAAGGTGACCAAAATAGTAAATTTTTTCATCTAACTACCATGAAGCACAAAGCTAGGAATCAAATTTCTAGCTTAAAAAAGGGAAGGGAAAAAATAACTAATGAAAATGAAATCAGAAGGGAGATGGTTTCTTTCTTCTCCCCTCTTCTTTCTGCTAATTCAAGTGTTGATTCTGCTAGATAGAATGAGCTTCTTGAAACTATTCCTCTTATTATTACTAATGAGAATAAAAAAATGTTGAAGGCTATTCCTTATGGGGAGGAAATATATAATGTTGTTTGCTCCTTTGAAGGAGATAAATCCCCTAGTTTAGATGGCTTTCCCATGTTTTTCTTCTAGAAGCTTTGGGAAGTTGTTGGTAAAGATGACTATAATGCGGTGAATAAATTCTTTGGGGCTAGAAGATTGCTAAAGGAAATAAATTCTACCTTTCCTTGTCTAATTCCTAAAAAGTAGGGTGTTGAGTCTCTGGAACATTTTAGGCCTATAAGTCTATGTAATTTGATCTACAAAATTATTTCAAAAGTTCTTACTCAGCGTATTCTGACTCTCCTCCTAATTTGATCTTTGATCAATGGAATGTCTTCATTCAAGGAAGGAAAATCTTGAATTCTATTATTGTGGTTCATGAAAACATACATTCTTTATCACTATCTAACTTTCAAGGTTTTTTGATGAAGCTGCATATACCAAAAGGTTATGATTCTTCAAAAGGTAATGTAGGATTTTGGTTTTAGTGAGCAATGCTTAAAGATTATTATACAGATTGTTTCTACTTCCTCCTTATCTGTCTTACTTAATGGGGTATCACTAGGTTTTTTTAAACCTTTACGGGGCTTGAAGCAAGGTGTTTTCTTTACTATTATGGTTGATTGTCTTGGAAGGTATATTGGTAAACTTGTCTTGAAAGGGGGAATTCAAGGTGTTAGACCCACATACCAATCTCTTTTATGTTCTCATGAAAAATTTGTGGATGATACTATTTTTATGGGAAAGGCAGATGTTAGGGAGGCTAAGATTCTTAAAAGGGCTCTTAATCTATATTATGCAGTTACATGACAATTGGTCAATTATGATAAGATCTCTCTACTCTTTATTAACACCCCTATACCTAGGCAAAGGAATATAGCTAATATCTTGGGATGTTCTATTGGTACCTTTCCAGGTATTTATCTTGGTCTCCCCTTGGGGGAAAAGTCCTTCAGGTTCCTTTTGGGATGATCTTGTGGAGAAATTAGATAAGAAATTAGTTGGATGGAAAGGGCATATGATGAGTCAAGCTGGTAAAATGACTATTCTTAAGGCATGTCTTCAAAGTCTCCCTACCTATGCTCTTGGTCTCTTCAAGATTCTAACAATATTTGTAGATGTTATTGATAGAATACAAAGGAACTTTTTATGGTCTAGCTCTAAAGAAAGAAAGAGGATGGCACTGATTGCTTGGGAGAATGTATGTAAACCTAAAATTAAAGGTGGGTTGGGTATCAGATCTATAAGAAGTATGCATAAATCTCTCCTTTCTAAACAAGCTAGATGGAGAGTGTACCAAGATCATAAGGAATGGAGTTCTATTTGGAAGTATAAGTATCTTTATAATGTTCCTTCTTTATCTGATTTTCTATCTTATCCAAATATCTCCAATTCTTCATCTATATAGGGTGCAGTGTAGGGTACGAAAGACATTCTGAATAAAGGATGTATGTTGAAAGTTGGGGATGGAAGAAAGATCAAGTTTTGGGAAGATGTGTGGTTATTGGATGGATCATCCACTGTTGAATGATATTAATGATATCACTCCCATTGATAGATGCAAATAGGTTTTTAGGGTTTTTGTATGCAACCATTGGAGAAATAATGGATGGGTTAATCTTGAAGCGGTTTGTCATAATTTTAACAACATTCAAATATCTCTCAATTCCTTTAGTCTTACTCCTAATATGGAGGATTTCATGGTGTGGCCTATAGAACCAAGTGGTATATTTAAGGTGGCCTCTATGTTTAGATTTGATTTAAATGGCAATCCTCCCCCTTGGGCTAATTCTTGGAAAAAGGGTCTTATTTGTAAAATTAATATTTTCTTCTAGATTTACCTTCAAAACAAAATACTAACTTTGGATAATCTTCAAAAAAGGGGTATTTACATTATGAATAGATGTAGTTTATGTAAAATGGAAGGCGAAGATATAAACCACCTTTTCATTCACTATACATACAACTAGAATGTTTGGGACATTCTCCTCCAATACTGGAATATCTTTTGGGTCCAGCCTAGGAATCTTGTAGAGTGTGATAGCTCCTTTTTCTACTAATGATAAAATTTATAAATTCTGTGGTGAAAGTATTTAAATTATTTGATAGGGTTATGTTTATATTATTTCGATTCACAGTTTAACCCTAGAAAATTTGCATGGTCTCCATTTTTTTGATCTCTAACCCTAGGCTATACAAGTGAGCAAGTTTTTATTGTTATCTAAGAACATTGTTTCTTACAATGTTATGAGGGAGGGTTAGTGAAATATCATAAACAAGGGTTGTAGCCTTTCCTAATATCAAAATTATTGTTGTGTTATGATATCGTAGAATTTTTTTGAGTTTCCTCTATCATATGATATCCTTTGTATCATATGATTGTATAATGTTTTAAGTGACTTACATTATTGTCTTCTTTGATGTTATGATGAAAGGTTTAATGTGGTATTAGGAACAGTAAAAGGGGCAGCTACGATCTTGTGACAAGGTGTTTTTCGTAGGATTGGAAAGGAATAAAGAGGGCATTGTGATGATGTGATACTGTGTTATTGTAGGATTGTGAAGATATTAAAGGTGAAGAGGGAGATGAGCTATCAAACAAGTGAATGCTTCTTGATTGGATAGAGCAAGTGTACTAGTGCCAGGTGTGTTTGATGTCAGAATTAGTGGGACTAGAAAAGGTTTAAGTTGAGCGACAAATTATGGTCTTCGATCTTACGATGAATCCTTCATTGTGAGATCTTAGGGTTATAAAGGAGGCTCTTTGATGTCATGACTAGGGCTTAATTGTAAAATTGCACAAGAAAAATGATAAATTTCTGATGATATGATATAAAGTTTCAAGGTTGTTCTAATATCATAGAAGCAAAAAGGAATCTAACACAATGTTACAAGAAGTGAGCTTAACTACGATCATATGATCATAGGTTAAAGAAAAGTGACCTGTGATGTTACGAAACTCCTTATCATGAGATTGTATAAGGAGATGATGTTGATGCCAATGCTACAACAATAGGGAGGTTGTAAGATCATAAGGGGCCTTTCCTTTGTGTTCTACTGGTCAATGATAGTTTGTCAAAATGTGTTCATAAGATTAGAAAGCCAATGTTGCAATAAAGTGATGTTATGAAGGGTTTTTTCAGCTACCTTTGTCATAATATCATAGGATCTTATTTTGACAAAAAAATAATGTCATGAAATGAATAATAAGCTTCTCGACCAGTAGGATTTGAGTGCAGTACAAAAAGTGCATAGTTGAATATTAATGAAGACGCTTAATGAAGTTGATAGAATAGATTGATATTGTATTTCTAGCATGCTGAAATCAACGCAAAATAAATATTAGTCTACATATATCAACTTATAAATATTTTCTCTTGTCATAATCATAGTTCACCATTTGCAAAGAAAGAGAATTTGAGCATTTCTTGTGCTTTCTGAGCATTTTGAATTGATGTTTCTAGAGCTTATTAAGAACAGAGTAGTATCTTTTGTAGGTGTTTTATCTACACATTTTCAAAATGTTTGACCAAGAAGTAGAAGAAATCTAGGCCATAGATATGGCAGTTCTAGAGACCTCAACTTCTAAGGGAGGCAAATCCAGATAGAGGAAGCCTAGCAGATTTGCGAATGAATGGATAAAACTCTTCCCTAGTTCTACTAATGCAAACTCTACATATGATCATGCTTTCTTCGACCCATATGCTAGATGTAGAGATTCCATATGCCCTGATGTTATAGGTTCTAAGCTTTTCTATTTCTTTTATTATAATAGGGAAAAGAAAATTCCTATGTGTAATCCATCAAAGAAGAACCTTGCTAAATTGATTTTCCCAGAAGTTTTTGTGGTTGTAGATTTGATGAAGGCTCTATTTCAATGTTATAACCCAACCACTAGGTCTTTTCACAAGAAGGATGAGACTGTTCTCTGTACTTTGGACCATGAATCTTTCATTGAGGTCTTTGGTTTAAGTGGTGCTATGGGTTAGCTTGTAGATTTAAAGGATTTATAGAGAAGATTTGAAGCAAACTCCAATTCTTTCACAGAAGCCTCATTACTGCAACACATTCCTATGAATTCGAAGAAAGTAGGGGACTACCCTAAGAAGATTGAGAAGAAGATGCTATTGGACAAATTCAAAAATTATTTTGTCAAAACTATATATGTTGTCCATAAGGTAGTAGGAAAGGACGGGTCTGATGAGGTATGGGGAGTAGAATACATAATCGCAAGGGATGTATAGGATTCCTACCATGCCTATGAATATGACTATGTTAGTCATATTTTGGATATAATGAAGGAGAACATTGCTAGGGCTCAAACTAGAAATATGAGAGATTTCACTTTCCCCTTTTAACTTCATTGATCAAACTTCTGACTTGAATGGAGATCTGCCTATATAGTTGTGGACACGGGTATGGGATAATACTTACCATTTTTCTAATTTTGTGTTATTGTTCAATAATTTTAGTGCTATAGTAATGAAGATGTTAGACCCAGGGTACGTTAGAGCACCTAAGATTTTGAAAGGTCTTTTAAGACTAACCCTACTACTTGAAGGGAAGAGACTAGATCATAACTGGGGAGATATTTTCTTATTTCCCACTTTTTTTTTAATGAGATTCTATGGTTGTCCTCAACCACCCCATATATTACCAAAATTCATCCCTCCTAGGCTTGGAACAATTGAGTTCATTTGGAAATTATTCATGGTGAATAGGGAATATCTAGGGCCTAAGGTGCACAGGGGAACCTTTTTGTGTAGGTGCTTTACGATTGGTGATTTCACCATTGGAAAAGAGGCTCTAGATCCAATTCATTCCTATTTGCACCACTATAATTTGTGCATAGGCCCATACATAATGTATGATCTTGAGGGTTGGATAAAGACAACACTCAAGGAAATGAGAAATTATGTGTTGCCAAATTCCAAAGAACTACCCCATGAAGACATCATCTTAAATATAGTAGCAAAAGAGGAGGTAGTTGATAAGCTTGCAAAGCTTGATGATGTGCTGAGGGTAGAGAGAAAATTAAAAATAATTGATCCTTAGTTTGTAGGATTCTATATGGAAATCCCTTACCCCTATAGAATTAGGAATATTTTCATGGACCATGAAGAGATTATGGCCAAGTTTCCAGAAGGTCCAATGGGGGAAGAAGATAGAGTTCATCCTGATAGCCCTGCATTAGATGTAACTCTTGAAGTAGGAGAGGATTATGCACCTTAGGCATCATGGATGGCCAAAGGAATAAGAGGTAGAAGATTATTCATATCACTCCTCAGGTTAGACAAAGGACCCTGTAGATTTTTCCATGAAATAGTTAGTATTTTACTGACATGAGACAAAATTATTTACAAACTAGGGCTACTGTAGCTGAGAATACTCTCACTGAGTTGGAATTAGTTACAGCCAAATTAGATGACAAGATCATCCAAGCTCAACAATTCTTAGAGGATGATGAATTCATTAAGTCCAATGAATTCAAGAGTTTTTTATATAAAATTAAACAAAGTGAGCTTGTCTTAAAGATGAAACCAAATGAATTTGATGAGAAAATAATGGAATTGATAGAAAAGCTACAAACCTATGATCCTGAAAGTAAAGTAATGACTTTAGAGGAGGTTAGAGATCTAGTACAAAGGAGTGGCATCTTATTGGTGACTGGATGGGACTTGGAGCAATCTTTTATGCTTGATCAGATCAGGAGGTAGGAAAGTACCATTTCCTATGAGGCAATTGGTGCAGATGGATTGAAGAGAGGGATTGGTTTCTACATTGATACCAAATCCCTAACAGTCTGGATCATGGCCCCTACTTCCAACAAGCCAAAATTGATGGATGTACAGAGCACTGAGCAAGGTAATATGATTATATGGACTTTATAGGGCACCTTTGGCACAAAAATATCCAAGACACTAAAACATTTCTCATTTATGAATGAGGCCAAGGTGGAGGAAATGGAAACAAGGTTAGCCCAGTCCATACATGATTACTTTGATGTTAGAAAGCTCTATGAAGATGAGCTTAGAAGTAACCGTGTATACAAGGAGAAAATTGCTGAGCTTGAGGCCAAGATCCAAGGGCTTGAGGATGAGATTACATCTCTTAAAGAGCAACTAGCACAAGAAAAACAAATAATGGTCCCAGCTCAGAGAGAAGAGGGACAAGAAACATCATTACCCATTAAGGACACTACTGAGGCCCTGGTTCAAATAGAGGATATAGAGGAGGGTGAAGCATCACAACAAAGAAGAATGAGTATTGATACTCAATAAATTCAACATGGGTGTGTTAGTGTAGGTTTTTTTTCCTTATGTTAGGGGGTATTTATTTTCCTACACATATTATTTAAGCTTGCTTAGGTTTATTTTATGTGGTTACTATGAGGACACATGGTGAAATACATAAGCCACATGTGTAACTTTTTCCCACACATGGGTAGTTGAGTTACACATCCTCTTTTGGCTTTTTGTACCACCTCTCATAACCACTTTTTTGACCTTACCTAGGTAGGTCATGGGGTAGTTAGATTTCTCACATTTTTTTTGACATTTTACCAAGTAGGTACAACCTCCCACCTTTTATGAGGTATGGGAGTTAATGCACCTCTTGGATGTATATGCCCCATTTTTTTCTATATATATAGCCCTCGCCTCTCAGCTTCATTAGTTAAGTGATAGCTCGATGAGAGTATTGAGTCTTCTCAAAATTCTCTTTCTTTGTCTCTATTTTTCTCTCATTTCAGATATCTCTTCATTCTTCTATTTTGATCTTCAATCATCTGTTGAGTGGAGGTGCATATGATCTACGACCGACATCAGATCTTGGCTCAGTTTTTACTTCTTGCATAATCTAACAGGGAGAGATGCAAGGAAAAAGATCCTTAGAGAAATGATGAGCCACAAGGTTGAAGTTTTAAAGGACATATCACAACAGGCTCATAATTTATACGTTTCTTTACAAAGTGCTCAGCAATTTTGCAATGAAGCACTTCATGGATAACACCTACTTTCAGCCTATGGGGGCCCTATATTCAATTTTTGGATAGATTTATTGTATTGATGGCTAAAAAGTCAGACTTGCCATACAAGATTTTCACTGTAAAGGAGAGCCTAGAAATGTAAGAGTATTAAGTGGCTTCTTTACTAGTAAGCTACAAATTATACAAGGAAAATTGAAAGTTTTATCTAAGGGAGTGGAGCCCTACATACCATCAATACTAGATGCTAGCAATGTAGTAAGAGATTGGCTAGGGTGGTCAACATCTTTTGGCAACATTTTGACCAAAGAGACTACAGTAGCAATTTTTGAAGATGTTTTTATTTCCCCATTCCACGCTTTAGTTGATTCTCTTTTTAAGGTAGAAATAAATTTAAATAAGTTTATTGTTGAATCGAAGGCAATCATGGATGCTAGGTGGACCAAGGCCACTCAAGATTTACAGGAGTAAAGAATATTGACTGGCCCACTAAAAGGGAAATTTGTGTTTGGGAAATAGTAGGAGAAATAAAGGCTTTACCAGTAGGAGGTAGCTGAGATATTTTGCAAATAGGGTAGATAAAGTACATGGAGAAGAAAATATCAAAGATTCAACATTAATGCTTTTCTGTCATCTTAGCCACTTATCTTTTAGATCGATATTTTTGGAAGAATGTTTTGTGTATTTATTATATACATCTTCCAAAATTTTGGTGTATCTATTAAGTTTTTGACATGTGTCCTCCTCTCATATGTAGCTTGTTGCAATCCTATATATGGATTTCTAGGATGAGAAGGAGAAGTTGGTTGTCTATAGAATTTTTATATGTGTCATGTATTATTTTGTAGTCTGTCCATTTTGTTATGTAATGATCTGAATGAGTTCACATGTATGCATACTTGAATACAAAAGGAATATTTGGTACCAATGGTTTCATCTCTATGTCATACTATGAGTTTTATTTGCAGTGTTAAGATTCAAATTGAAGGATTTATCCTTAAATATCATTATCTTTGAAGTTTTATCTCTTTTTCATATATCTATAGCTTTGGGACTGAATAGACAAGTTTCTCTTCAGTTTAATGCAATCCAAAAGTTTTTATGTCTCTTATTGATTGTTGCTGATTTGAAGAATTGGGTAATTGCTTTCTATAATTGATAAGGTTTAGGGTTTATGGAAAGGATGAGAATTAGAATGAAATTTAAAGTTTAATGTTGACATTTTCAATCACAAGTTGATTAAAAAAGGTCTAAAACTGCTAATCTTTGACTCTATATCTCACTAGATAAACATTCTAAAGTTTAAGAGTACATTGTTGATTCACCTTTTTACATAACAATCACAACAATGAATCAATTTACTTTCATGCATTGAAGAGATAGAAGTGTCAGTCATGGCTTATTTGTTGTGCTTTCTTTAAATTATAATTGGCTATTACAGTTGGAAGGTTTTTTAGCAAATAATAGAAGATATTGACCATTTTTGCTATGGGGGATATTTCTTGTAGAGAAAAAATATCAAGATAATAAAATAAATCCCTTAGGTTTTCCCACCTTGGCTTAACAGAGCCTAAAGTGAAGTGATTCCTGATAACTCTGTTAATGTTGGTTCAGAATTGAGATTTAGCCTTGCTGAATATAGGATTTAGCTCATCCTTCAGCTTGTCCCTGTCTTTGTTTCCTAGTATCAGGTTTAAATCCTCCTGATATGTTCTTTACAAGAAAGTGTAGAACAATATTTAGTATGCAAAGAACATTAATAATAAAGTAAACATTCACAAACTAAAACTAAATTCACATATATGTTTAGACAAAGAAAAGCAAACAAGAAGTGCAAACCTCAAAAGAGAAAACACTCCATGCTTTCTTGATTTTGTAGATGTATCCTTTGATGTGGATGTATGCTCAATTGCTTGCCCAATTGCTTCAATGGTGGAGATGGGTAATGGCAAATTGGTAGCCTTGTGAGCTCTCAATTTGGCATTATAAGGTTAAGATTGATGACTTTGGTTCTCAAAATAGCATGGTAACTTTAGCTCAAAGATTGTTGTTGAATGGCTTGGGATGGGATTCAATTTATAGGCTAAGGGCTTGAGGGATGGAGAGCTAAGATGCAAGGAGAGATGAAGGCTTAAGGAGGGCTAGGATGCACTCAAAGGAGAGCACATGGATTGTGCTTGTTTAGCACCAATGGGAAGGTGACACTTGTCACAAGGAGGATGAGTGTGAGAGGGTAGGGTAAAGGGTTGGTTAAAGGCATGATGAGTGGGGTTGAGTATGTAAGAGAGATGTAAGAGGAATGAGTGTGGAAGAGGGAAGAGTGTGGAAGATGGATGTAAGAGTCATGAGTGGGCTTGTAAGAGTCTTTTATAGTTTATAAGAGCACTCATGACTTGGTGGTTGGGATTTTTGAGGAGACTTTGATTTGGTTTAGGAAAGTCTTAAACATGTTTAGGGAACGTGACAACATTAGAGGGTGGATTAGGCTTGGGTTTAGGATTAGATTAGGGATGTTAGAGATGTGCAAGCGGATGGCATTAATGAGGGTGGGTGATTTAGTGGCTAAGCTTGGTTAGTATGGGTGGATGGGGTGGATTAGGCTAAATGGAGGATTAGGGATAAGTTAGGGGTTTTTAGATTTGAGGCTTTTATTTATCAAATAGATTTATTTAATAAATGGGGATTTTTAGAATTAGATAGAAGAATAGAATTTAATTGATAAATAATAAGTTATTTGATTTATCAATTGGGACTATAGATGATTAATTAAATTAATCAGCTAGGGGATGGCAAAGGATTAATTAAATAGGAATTTAATTAATGATGCCTTTAGAGATAACTAAATAGGATTACCAAAGTGGTGTAATCAAATTTAGGTGTCTACATTTTGCCCCTCTTTGACATAGTGTTGAGACAACACTATTTCAAAGAAGTTCGAGTGAAGATGACATGAGGAAGATGTTTTAGCAACAAGGTTGCCCCAGTCTCGAATAAGAAGAAGAGAGACTAGAATTAGATGATGCCCCCTCAAGAAGGCGGCAGGGAGAGAAATGAGGCTCGACAACTGCTTGAAAAGTACAAGAAATTGAGATGAGCTAAGACACAGGTTGGCAAAGAGAAATGGTTGAATTAGCTCAAACTCTCACTACGAGAGAATGATAAAGGGAAATTAGGGGCACTAGAGTAAAACAAGCTTAAGACTTTCCAAGATTGGGGGGGAGGATGGAGGAGCGGAGCACTATAAAAGGAATCCATGGTAGGGAGATGGATGATGGGATGATAAAGCTGATGTAACAGGATTTCAAAGAGTCAAATTGATGAAAGATGGGTTTTGGAGATCCCTAGGACTAGGATTGTGGATCTCGAAAGATGAGGCTTGGTGGATTGATTTGATTAGTGGATCCCTAAGACTAGGATTGTGGATCCCTAAAGCTAAGCATGAGGATTCATTCAAAGAGATACTGATGCATAAGCTAGGATAGGTGCTGGATATGGATGGGGGATAATGGAGATGAAGGTAATCTATTGAAGCTTTTTGAGCAGGGGGATACTTCAAAGAGAAGTACCACCATGTAGTTGAGCACTAGATTTGCTATAGGACTATTGGTTAATTTCCAAGGTTACCAAAAACATCAAGGCCTTTTCACCAATCGTCCAGAGGACTGACAAACTGACTCGAAACAAACACACAAGGATTGCCCCAGTATCACACATGAATCCTAGAGGAAACAGTGTGGAAATGACACAAGGTAACCCACAAGCAGAAAAAGAAAACAAGCAAAAGACATGATCAAGACCTTACGCTCTGATTGCCCCATTCGCAGCATACCATAATATGGAAGATCGTGGCAACCTTGAGGAGGGAACAAGGAGATTGCTTGGAAAAGATATTTCAAGACCCAAAAGGGAAGATCCCAAATCAAAAGAAAGTAAAAATCCAAAAGAGAACCGTTTGCCAACAAGATGGGTAGGATGAGGTACTAACGGACCAAGATCAGACATGAGGAAAGCTATATCCTGCAAGGATCTATCAAAGAGCACCTAAGCTGGTGGATTTGGATGAGAGATGTGTCTAGCAAGGTGAACTAAGAAGGATAACACTTTAGTGATGAGAAATCTAGCTAAAGGATGCATTGGAATAGCTAACCAAGATGTGCGATGTGTGCAAGATGCTGATCAAGGACGAACTGACATGAAAGCTAGATAGATACAATGGTACTAAGCTAAAGAGGATGTACAAGCTGACAGACCAAGATATGTTACAAATGTACAAGTTTGTTCATGTTTTGTTTTTGTGAGATGGAAATGTTTGTGAAGGATGGGATGTCTATAATAGTTGATAGGTGGATAGGTAGATGGTTTGCGAAAAGCTTAAGTGAAAATGGGGTTCTTTGTGTGCATGTGATAGGATACAAGCTAGGATACAAGATTGTTTACAAGCTAGAATATGGTACAAGCTTTGGACAAGATTCAAATATACAAGGTATGCTACAAGATTTACAAGGTATAATACAAGCTTTGGTACAAGATTTTACAAGTTGAGGTACAAGATTTTACAAGCTGAGGTACAAGATTTTACAAGCTGTACAGGATTTACAAGCTGTACAGGATGTATTTACAAGCTTCATCAGATTTTGGATATTTGGTTGGAACACCAAGGGAACAAGCAGATGTTGTTATGAGATGGTGGGTGGATGGATGAGGGATAGGATAGTGATAGATAATGGATTAGTCTTTAGTGCACAAGGCACCTGAATTGCCATTTTTTCACCAAGGTAGCTATCCAAGATGCCTGAATTGCCAAGTTTTTTCCATTGGACACTTATTTTTCTTTACTATTTTTTTGTATTTTTCAAAAGTTGGGTATACCAAGGATCTTCAAGCATAGAACTTCTTGAGATGGATGATTTTAGTAGGATCATTCAAGAGTTCTCCTTTCGGTGTAGATAGCTGATAGGCTCTAGAGCCAAAGGATGTTGTGACAACACAAGGACTAAGCCAGGTAGGTTCAAACTTGCCTTTCTTTTCTCAATTTGCTTGGACTTTCATGTTTTCTTTGAGGACCATGTCACCTGGCTGAAATTGTCGTGGAAGCACCTTTTTGTTGAAATTTATTTTGAGACGAGTTTGATAGACTGTGAGATGGTCATAGGCTTGTTGTCTCTTCTCGTCTAAGATATCTAGCTGGGTGAGCCGAGCTACTCTATATTCGTCATCTGAGATTTGCCCTCACAAAGACATGCGCAATGAGGGAAGTTCAACCTCTATGGGTAGTACCACTTCAACACCATAGACTAAGGAGTCTGGAGTTGTTCCTGTGGATATACGAAAGGAGGTTCAATAGGCCCATAGAGCTAGATTTATTTGTAGGTGCCAATCGCGGCCGAAATCATTGACAACTTTCTTTAGGATTTTGAGGAGGGTTTTGTTAGTTGCCTCTGCCTGGCCGTTACCTTGTGGGAAATATGGGCTAGAAAAGTAGTGATGGATACGGAGGGAAGTGCATAATTCTTCCATGTTGAGATTTTCAAATTTACCTCTGTGGTCGGTGAAGATGGTGGATGGGATGTCGAAGCGACAAACAATGTGGTATAAGATGAACTTGGAGACCTGAACTCTTGTAGCTGAGACTAGGGGGATTGCTTCCACCCATTTAGTGAAATAGTCTGTAGCTGTTATTATCCATTTATGTCCATCAGATAAGAGAGGTGTGATAGTTCCAACTAGATCAAGGCCCCAACAAGCGAAAGGCCAAGGTGGTGCAATAGGCTGTAGATCTTGTGCTGGAGCGTGCACAAGATTTGTGTGCTACTGACATGGGAGACACTTTCTGACAAAGTCACAGGAGTCTTCTTCAACGGTAGGCCAATAGTAGCCTGCTCTAAGGATTTGTCATGCTAGGACAATACCACTTGTGTGGGCACCGCAAAGTCTGGAGTGTACTTCTTTTAATGCCATTACAGCCTCATTTTCATCTAAACATCAAGAGAGAGTATCGTGATAACCCCGACGATATAGGGTATTGGCTATGATAACATAGCGGGATGATTTTCGAATGAGGTTCTGGCATTGGGTACGTGTGAGGTGAGGGGATATGATACCATTATTAAGGTAAGCGTGAATTTCATGGTACCAAGGGGATTGGGGACCAACCAAGATACAAACACAGTTTGAATCCTCATTCGCATAGGTGGGTGTGAGGAGCTGCCCGACTAAAAACTCATACTGTGTAGTGGCTTGGGGAATTTCCAAGAGCGAGCCGATAGTAGCCATAGCATCTTCTACTTTGTTCTACATTCGAGGTACTTGTGTAAACTGAAGCATTGTAAAATGTTGGGTTAGCTGATCAACTAGCTCTTTGTAGGGTAATAGTTTTTCATCTTTGGTTTGATATTCATTTAGGGCTTGCTTGATGATGAGCTTAGAATCACCAAAGATTTGTAACTCACTAATATTCCATTCTGTAGCTATCTTTAATCCTGCTACAAGAGCTTCATATTCTACTATATTGTTGGTGCTAGGGAATTGTAGCTTGAAGGCTTTTGGAATATAATCTCCTTGAGGTGTGACCAACAATATTTTTGCTCCTGATCCATGAGATGTGTATGAGCCATCAAAATAGAGCTTCCATGGGGGTTGT
Source organism: Cupressus sempervirens (assembly GCA_028749045.1). Classification (NCBI taxonomy): domain Eukaryota; kingdom Viridiplantae; phylum Streptophyta; class Pinopsida; order Cupressales; family Cupressaceae; genus Cupressus; species Cupressus sempervirens. The sequence continues at coordinate 526,338,524 of CM053788.1, forward strand.
TCTTCAATTAGGCAGATATGCTCGTCTGGAAATTCGGTGAGCAAAGGATATGCATCTACTAGAGGTGCATCAGCTAGGTGATCTGTTATAGCTTGCCCTTTGATTGCCTTTCTGTCCACATACTGGATGTCAAACTCACTTAGTAGCATAACCCATTTTGCTAGCCAACCTGTGAGTGTTGTTCTAGAGAGCATATACTTGAGAGGATCAATTTTGGAGACTAGTTGGATAGTATGACTTAGCATGTAGTGGCGAAGCTTTTGAATTGAGAAAACAACTGCCAAACAAGCTTTTTCCATAGGAGTATAATTGAGTTTATAACCAACTAGGGTTCTACTAATATAGTAGATGGTTCTTTCTCTGCCGTAGTCATCAAGCTGTGCTAGAAGTGCCCCTAGAGCAGTAGGCATTGCTGATATGAACAAAATCAAGGGACGACCAGGAACTAGTGGAACCAAGATAGGGGGATTGGTAAGATACTGCTTGAGCTGGTCAAAGCTGCACTGACATAAAGGATCCCACTTGAAGTTCTCATTCTTCTTTAGTAAATGTGAAAATGGTGTACACTTATCTACAAGCTGGGAGATGAAGCACCAGATGGATTGAAGCTTTCCCTAAAGAGAGCAAAGCTTTCGCAGTGTCTAGGGAGGAGGCATGTCTAAGATAGCCTTGACCATTTAGAAACTATGAAGCCTAGAAGCTTGCTAGATGTGACCCCAAAGACACACTTCTTGGGATTTAGCATGAGATGGTATTGGGCTAACCTATCAAAGACTTTCTCCAGGTCAGCGAGATGATCCATGAAGGTGTGAGATTTGACTAGGATATCATCCACATAATCCTCTTAAATGCTATGGATAAGATGATGGAAAATGGTTGTCATATCTCTTTGATAGGTAGCCCCAACATTCTTTAGGCCAAAAGGCATCATGGTGTAGCAAAAGGTTCCCCAAGGGGTAGCGAATGTTGTCTTATGCTGATCCTCTTCTGTAATCTTGATCTGATTATACCCGAAAAATCCATCCATAAGGGATAGAATTTCATGTCCAACTATAAGATCTACAATCATATCTATGTTGGGCAAGGGAAAATCATCCTTTGGACAAGCTTTGTTTAGATCTCTAAAATCAGTGCAGATTCTGATGTCACCGGAAGGCTTAGTGATAGGGACCATGTTGGAGATCCACTCTGAGTAGTCGATAGGTCAGATAACCTTAGCAGCTAACATTCTCTCTAATTCATCTTTGACCAATAATGCCACCTTGGGGTGCATTTTTCTAAGCTTTTGTCTGACGGACTTGATCTTTGGATCGACTGCAAGATGGTGAACTACAAGCTTTGGATCCAACCCTGGAATATCCTGATATGACCATGCAAATCGACCAATGTTTTCTCTTAAGACCTCAAAGAGGAGATCAGCTTGGTCTTTTGATAGGGATGCAGCAATGTGAACAAATCTGGGGATCTTTGAAGAACCGATGTTGACTTCTCTAGTATCCTCAATTAGAATAGAAGACACCTCTGGTCGATTATCTTGAGGAGGAAATACTAAATCCTCATGTTATGCTTGTGGCTCTGGATGTTCCAGCTAAGGGGTTCTCTTCACTACCTTAGCTAGTCCTAAATTCACCTTAGTTCCAGTTTTGGGTGTATCAGAACTAGGTTGGGGATTTTCTCCAAAATATCAATTGGGATCTACCTTATAGATATAGGCAGAATCTGGCTTTGTCTTCTTGTGAGGTGTTTCAGCTCCCATGAATCTTAGAAGTGCTTCCTCTGATGTGAACTCATCAATGTGTATGACGCTTGGTTGGTCCCAATCTATGAGTTGTGGATGAGCAAGTGGTAGGTCAATGAGATGGATGGATAGTTCTCAGAGAATAGAGTCTCCTAGGAAGATATTGTCGTAGGCTCTCTTTTCAACTTCCTCAAGAATGTCTTCGATTTCGACAAGGTTGCGGTGGATGTTCGAAAAAGCATGACCATTCTTGTCGGTGCCCCTAGTTGTGGGTATGCCAAAGCCAAGACTTGACTTCATTTTCCACTTATGTGCTTTGATGGGACATTGCATGCCCCTTTCTTCTAGTCCTAGACCACCTCCTTGATAGTTCCATTTTTCATTGATGAGCTTATATTCTTGGGGATACTTTTGGCTAAAGTGGTCAAGGCGTGCTTGATTTCTTGGAGGTGCATCCTTATGAAACCAATTGTTGATATCTGGAATGAGCTCCTCATGAAGAGGGGTTTTTAAGGATACAAAGGTTGTTGGGCCAAACTATTTGTATCGAGGAGGTGGAATCTCCTTAGCTTTGTGATATGTGGGCCATCCATGGGTATGTGGATCAAGTGGGATTGCTCCGATAGCAAATGCATCTGATAGACTATACTCTCCACAGCCTTTGTTATTGATCTTTATAGTAGATAGGGTGGAGGTGAGGATGGTTTCTGCGTCATTACAAGTGTGGGATGAGCTGGCGAAGGTTGTGCCGATGTCTATTCCAGGAAAATGATTTGTATATGAGGCTTCAACCGCATTGCAGTAAGCAAAGGGTTTTGGATCAGCATGGATGGTTACCTCAGTGCCCTGATGCAAAAACTTGATGCACTAATGGTAGGTGGATGGAACGGCCTTCATACCATGAATCCATGGGCGACCGAGGAGGATGTTAAATGGCAGGTTTAGATCAACAACATGGCAAACTATCTCTTGCATGATTGGCCCAACCTTGATGGGCAACAAAATAGTTCCTTCTGTGGTTCTTTCCAAGTTGTCATAAGCTTTGATGGTGATAACTTCACTGATCATATCTACCTCAGTATACCCAACTTGTTTTACGAATTTTAGGGTGCAAATGTTCAAGGCTGATCCATTATCTATCATTACTCTTTTCACGACAAAATTGGATACCATGATGGCTATGCAAAGCGGAAGGGTGTGATCTGGCTCAACCATGGGTATGTCGGTGGGTTTGAATGATAGGGGGCATGAGGAGGATAGGTGTCTGACAAGATTACGAATATTAGTAGCATTACTATTAGAAGGGACACGGGATTCTATGAGAGCACTGTCAAGGATGTCTTTGTACATAGGACTAGTGCGGAGAAGGTCTAAAATGGAGATTTGGGTTGGCATGTTCCCAAGGTGTTCCAGGATATTATACTAGCTTTTTGATGGAGCTGATGGTGCTGATGAAACTGGTGGGCCTGCAATGTTAAATTGCGCTCTTTGAGTGGTAACTGCACACTCATTGTCTGGTCCTCGGATATTGATAACATTGACAGAAGGCTCTTTCTCAGATATACAACCTATAAGGCTACCATAGTCTATATAGGATGAAGTGTGGTCATTGTTCTTCCCATGCTGTTGGTTTGGTTGGTGGTTGTTGGTGTTGTTTTGGATAGGTGCTTTTCCAAGATTTTGGTTGTTGTGTGGAGGAAAAGCATTTTGATAAATCTGTAAGCCTACATTGGGAGAGGTTTGGGCACCAACAGTGATTTCTTTTCGATCAATGAGGTCTTGCACATAATCTTTCAGTTTCATGCATCTGAGGGTGGTGTGACCGTTTACCCTATGGAACTTGCAATACTCATTGTCCTTGTACCATGCAGCTTTGGATTGGCTTGGATCAATTTGCTGGGTAGGAGGAAATTTGATGAGGTTTTACTTAGCTAATTTCTCAAAAATGACATCCAATGGCTCACCAAGGGGTGTATAGTTTCTAGGTGCAGGTTGGAATCTGGGTTTTTTCCTTGTAGCTACATTGATGGCATTAGCTTGATTGTTAGACCCTTGAAAGTTGGGTCTTGGATTGTGGTTTTGATAGCTTTGGTTATTTCGTTGTTGGTAGTTGATAGCTTGTTGATTATTTGTTTGATATGGTGGGTTAGATTGATTTTGGGAAGGACCAACAATATTCACATGTCTCGTGTCAGTTACGCCATCTGTTGCAACGTGCTTGTTTTTGTTCCAATACCTAGACTTGTCATTGGAATGTGATTGATTTTGGTTGGTTTCCTTGTAGATCTTGACCACACCATCTTTGATGAGTCCTTGCTCAAGGATCATTCCTTTCTCTTTGATATCCTTATAGGTCTGCAAACAGTTCATGGTCATGTGGTGAGCCAAGCTAGGATGTGCATTATAAATAAACATTTTCACCACATGGCATTTTGGCAAGGTGTAGGATATGTGGGTGGTAAGGGTTTGCCATCTTTGTAGGTATTCAGCAAGGCTTTCTCCACCTTTTTGCTTAGTGTGGACAAGGTCAACTATTGATAGCTCTGTTTCAACAAGATGGGCATATTGGGCTACGAATGCCTCAGATAATTCAGCAAAGTTTTTAATTGTGCCATAGGGGATTCTGTAAAACCATTCAAGAACTGGTCTAGCCAAGCTTTTGGGAAAAAGGCGCAAGAGGAAGACATCATTGTATGCCACGTCTTGGCAGTACATGTAAAATTCTTTAATATGTGTGACAGGGTCTCCTTTTCCTCTGAATTTGTCAAATTTGGGTACCTCAAAGTGTTTGGGAAATGGTGTCATGGTAATGGCTCTGTCAAATGGGTAGGGACACACATTCTCAAACTTGAATGTCTTCAGGTCATTCCCTTCTTGGATGGCTTTCAGAGCTGTCTTCATTTGCTCCCATTCTGAATTGATAGGTGATGGCTGGAGTGCCCCCAATGTAGGATTTCCTTGAGGTAGGTATGCACTAGATGGGGCCACTGAATATGGATGGCTATGAGGGATTTGCTGATAGGTATTGTACATTGTTTGGGTAGCTGCATGGTGGATGACAGGTTGCTGAGGGGGAGGTGGCGCATACTGCTGCATGTGTTGCGAGGCTTGCTGTTGATATGGGATTTGAGGTTGGGATTGAGGAACATAAGCTGGCTGTGGGATAAATGAATGGCTTTGTGGAGGTAAGGTATAAGATGGTTGTGAAGCTTGGAGAAAGGATCGGGGGGCTTGTGGGGTTTGACCAAGGTATGTGGGATGCACCCCCATTTGGGATGGTACTTGCAAATAATTGGTGGTTGACTGGATTGGTGGATTACCTCCTAGAAGTGGCACTAAAAAGTAGTTGGTAATAGGATGTAATGGATTAGTTGGTGGTGGAGGTGGTGGGAATTGAAAGCTTGGGAATGGAACTAGTGGGGTTTGATAGCTTTGTGGCTTTATTTGGAAGCTTGGTAGAGTGGCGGCAGGAGCTGGGGTCACTTGGGAGCTTGGCAAAAAATTGGCAGTAGCTTGTGGGATTTGATAGCTTTGTGGAGTGAGGGTAATAGCTTGTGGATTTGTGGCTGATGGTATTGAGCTCCCAAGACCTAATGGAAATGATGGGATTGTGCTTTGGTCTGTGGTGAACAAGCTGGGGGTGATGAAAGGTTGACTACTTGGTCCCATGGGTGGCATCCCTGTTGTATATTGTTGAGGTTGGCCAAAGATTCTAGCACTGATTTGGGAGATGGGTGGATTTGGAAGGTTGGGTTGGAGAGCAGCAGCAACAATAGTGAAGGGGGTGAACGGTGAGGTGTTTTGGGTAAATGGGGTTTGGAGTGGAGAGGTATGAACCAAGGATGGAGTGGTGGTGGCTGGGTTGGCTTGCGGCATGAAGATTTCAACTTGGGTGGAGGATGGTATGTTTTGGTCTGTTGGATCATATGGATTGGTTGGAGGCTCTTCTTTTGGCATATATTGAGGATAATTTGGATCATAAGAGCCGATGGGTGGCAAAAGCTGCCCAAACAATGGGTGAGATGGATCTGATAATGGAGGGGGTCTTCCAAAGTCAAAGGTTCCTACAATGTCCCTTTGAAAATTAGCCATGATTGTCTCTTTGTTCTTGTCTATAATGGAGTTTACCAATACTGCATTTCCTGGTTGGTTCATGAAAGCTTCAATGTCAGTAGGTGATGGAATAGCTTTCTCTGGGCTGAAGGATGGCTGAGTGCTCAAGGGGGGTGAGGCTTTTCGATCCAAATGATAGGGATCCATTGTTTCTTTCTTCTTGACTAAGCGAGTGACGGGTGGCATGAAAAATGCTCCTAGGGATGAGATGCAATAAATGCTGGTGGATGCAAAAGGGGGGAAGGCTTTTCTATGCAAATGATTTCCTACGTTGAGGCAAAGTTGTATGACAAAAATTAAGGAGGATTGGGTTGGGGATTCTAACTTCAAAGATATGTTGCCAAAGCACAAAAGGTCTGCTTTCCTATGTGCAAGCTTGGTGGTGATTGTGTCAACTTAAGGATAGACTGATGATCCTTTAGGAAGAACACGAGATTGACCACTTGTGGATCCCAACCTTTAGCTCAAGGTAATGAGGGATAAAAAGTGACAAAGCTAGATTACCCTAGACAAAGCTCTGTCAAAGGGATAACCTTGGTGAGATTGGTGGATTTGAAAGATTTTAGGAATGGCAAACTTTTGGCAAGGTGACAACAATTTTGAAGGCTTGGATGTGAATGTTTTTGGATTGCTGGCTAGATGGTTTGGTTCTAAATGAGATGGATGAGCTAATAATGCTTAAGGGGATAACCTAAGATGGTTGGCTTTTCTACAAAGATGACTCTAAAGTGAAGCTTATCCAAGAAGATGTGGAGAAACAAGGGTGTTTAATCATAGAAATCATGCCTAGTTGGTAAGGCATAAGCAGGATTAACTCCTGGATATTGACTAAATTTGATGGTGCGCTCTAACTAGGCCTCTTGAAGTGCTTCGTTGGCAGCTTTGTCCTCTGCTTTGTGGAGTTTGGCAATTCGTAGGCTTGGTGATATTTCTTTTCTCTTGGCTGAAAGTTCTTGGTATTCCAGAGATGGCTTGATTTTGACTTTGTGAAACTTCTATTTGGGTTTGGGTTGTTCCGACATAAATTTTTGAATCTGCTTGGCTTTGAGAGATCTTAGTTGTTTTTCTTCGACTCGTTCAACTTCTAAAATAGGCAGTGACTGCGCTAAGTGTGACCTAAACTAGGATTGACCGAGTTTGGCAAACATTCATTCAACAAGATAAAATAAAATCAAGCAATAGATAGAAACACCCAGATAGAAGTTTGTGGTTCTCAGAATGTGATGCTTGCACCGAGGAGTGTGTATGTTCTACAAATGTTTCAATCAATTACTTCAAATACATTAACATCCTAGATGGTTGTCTGCAAGGTTGACAGTTGGTTTAGCTAGGGAGTCCTCGATATACCCAAGGTACACGAGACCCAAATCCGTAGATGAGACCAAAAAGATGTCACACAACCAAGAGGAGCGGTAACCCACTTCTCCTCTTTCACTTCTCAAGGGTATAAAGTTCCTTGAGGCTTAGCCCGACTGACAAAATCTTGATCCCAAGAGAGGTGTCTTTAAATTCACCTCCCGATTCTTATACTCCGCTGGAACGCTGGAGTTGAGGTCATCCAAGGGGTGATGAAATCCCCAAGCAGGCCTCCTAAAAAGAAACAAGGTTTTGGATCCTAATCTTATGCACCCAAGATAGCCTCAAAAGGCGACAAGGGGAGAGAAGACTTGGATGACCTTGGGCTAAAAAACATGCTTGTCCTTTTACCAACTAACTCTTATGTGTGCTAATCTAGACTTTGCAAGTACTCATGTTTAATAGACAATGTTCAATTCCAACTTGAAGCGCCAAAAAAAGTAAATTGATCGAAGAATGCAAACAAGAAGAAGAGTTAGGGTCAACAAAAGCAAACTCGCGCGCTTGGAGGCCCTCCATGTCAAGTATCGATTAATTTTCTTTAAGGCATTCAAGATTGAGTGTGAGTTTGTTTTAAGCCCAAAACAAAAGTGTGTGAGATTCGATTTCAAGCACGCGCTTGGAAGCTCTCTACGTCAATTGTTGTTCAATTTTAGTGCCCAAACTTGAAGTGTGATCGATTTAATCTAGAGTTTTGGTCATTTAAGAATTTTGATAAAATTAAAGCAAACGTTCAAAGACCAAGTGAGTTAGTTAGATTGTGGAACATTTAACACCTTTTTCAAGTAGACCCATCCCCATAAATGGCACTGAGATTGCAACCAATGGTTGAATTGATGGGTGATTAGAAAAGAGGTGAGTCCAAGGAACTACTCAAATTGATTTTTGCAAATTTGTATTTAACTTAACAAAGTTTCTTAATTGTCCAAAAATCAAACTTTTCTTAAATTGCATGCAAAAGAGAGATTTGTTTGTTCTTTTTAATGCACCAAAAATTGAAGTGTGAGATATTGCATTGATTCATTGATCCTTTGCATTCAAAATTGAGTTTGTTTGTTTTAAGCATGCATTCTAAGAAAAAATGATTTTAATCCATTGCATTCAAGAGTGTGTTTTGAGCAACATTCATTCAATGGAAAATGTGTTTAACTATTCAAGTTCATTTTAGCAACATGCATTCAAAGACAAAAGATTAAACATTCAAGTTCATTTTAGCAACATGCATTCAAAGACAAATGATTAAACATTCAAGTTCATTTTAACAACATACATTCAAAGATAAAAGATTAAACATTCAGGTTCATTTTAGCAACATGCATTCAAAGACAAATGATTAAACATTCAAGTTCATTTTAGCAACATGCATTCAAAGACAAATGATTAAACATTTAAATTCATTTTTTAGCAACATGAGAACCTGCAAGAAACATGGTTAGTGGTTTCATATATGCTCCAACTTGCAATGAGACAAAAAAAAGCAATTTAGTTAGTCACCTAAAATCTTCAAAAATGAAAGCTTAACTATGGAAAAAAAATTTAAAACTTTTTTTGTTGTTTTTCCTACGCGTAAAAATTCTTAGAATGGTCTAAATCCTACGGAACCACTAAAACGAAAATGCAACATAAACAGGCAGAGACGACAGTTTATCAGGCAGAGATGCCAAACTGCGGAGACACCAAAACTTGCAGACGACAGTTTGATGAAGAAGGCAGTTGGCGGGGTCGGAGACGACAGTTGACTACTGGCGGCGGTGGAGATGACAGTTGACTGCTGACGGCGACAGAGACGATAGTTGACTACTAGCAGCGGCAGAGATGATAATTGATTGCTGGCGGCGACAGAGACGACAGTTTGAGCTTTTGAAGGCACCGCAGATGACAGAAGCTAGGCGGAGACGCTAAAACTTGCAGACGCTAATCTACGCAGACGTCAAAATTTGCAGACGATAGTTCAAGTTTCGGTGCAGACTACCAAAAAATAGACAAAGATGCCAAAACTTGCAGACGACATTTTGAGTGTGCGGAGACTACAGTTGAGCTATCCTAGATGACGTTCTGTGTAGACGACAGGCGGAGATGTCAGTTTGTGAAGACGACACTGCGCGTAATGAATCAACTTTTTTTTTTTTGGTTATTTTTGGATTTTAAAAGGTACATCCTTCTCTTTAGTGCATCCTTTAACCTACAAAAACAAGCAAACACACCTTGCAACAACTCAAACAACAACAAACCATTAGATTGTTGGTTTTTAAAAGCAACATGTAGATTGAAATGGATGAAAAAAATGACCCATAGCGGGGTCCCACCGGGCGTGCCAAAATGTAGAACAAGATTTAGTATGCAAAGAACATTAATAATAAAGTAAACATTCACAAACTAAAACTAAATTCACATATATGTTTAGACAAAGAAAAGCAAACAAAAAGTGCAAACCTCAAAAGAGAAAACACTCCATGCTTTCTTGATTTTGTAGATGTGTCCTTTGATGTGGATGTATGCTCAATTGCTTGCCCAATTGCTTCAATAGTGGAGATGGGTAATGGCAAATTGGTAGCCTTGTGAGCTCTCAATTTGGCATTATAAGATTAAGATTGATGATTTTGGTTCTCAAAATAGCATGGTAACTTTAGCTCAAAGATTTTTGTTGAATGGCTTGGGATGGGATTCAATTTATAGGCTAAGGGCTTGAGGGATGGAGGGCTAAGATGCAAGGAGAGATGAAGGCTTAAGGAGGGCTAGGATGCACTCAAAAGAGAGCACATGGATTGTGCTTGTTTAGCACCAATGGGAAGGTGACACTTGTCACAAGGAGGATGAGTGTGAGAGGGTAGGGTAAAGGGTTGGTTAAAGGCATGATGAGTGGGGTTGAGTATGTAAGAGAGATGTAAGAGGGAAGAGTGTGGAAGATGGATGTAAGAGTCATGAGTGGGCTTGTAAGAGTCTTTTATAGTTTATAAGAGCACTCATGACTTGGTGGTTGGGATTTTTGAGGGGAGACTTTGATTTGGTTTAGGAAAGTCTTAAACTTGTTTAGGGAATGTGACAACATTAGGGGGTGGATTAGGCTCGGGTTTAGGATTAGATTAGGGATGTTAGAGATGTGCAAGTAGATGGCATTAATGGGGGTGGGTGATTTAGTGGCTAAGCTTGGTTAGTATGGGTGGATGGGGTGGATTAGGCTAAATGGAGGATTAGGGATAAGTTAGGGGTTTTTAGATTTGAGGATTTTATTTATCAAATAGATTTATTTAACAAATGAGAATTTTTGGAATTAGATAGAAGAATAGGATTTAATTGATAAATAATAAATTATTTGATTTATCAATTGGGACTATAGATGATTAATTAAATTAATCAGCTAGGGGATGGCAAAGGATTAATTAAATAGGAATTTAATTAATGATGCCTTTAGAGATAACTAAATAGGATTACCAAAGCGGTGTAATCAAATTTAGGTGTCTAAAGAAAGAACTCTAATAAAGTGTTTCCATAATTGGAAATAACCTATTAGATGCCCTGATATTTGTTTTCTTCAAAGTATTTCTCTTCCTCAAATTTGTTGGGGTCTCTGGAAGGAAAGAAATAATAGGATTTTTAGAAACAAAGAAATACTTGATTAATTTGTGGGTCAAAACATTCTCAGGGTGATAAAATAGAACTTCATCTCTCAAAATAATAATATTGATTATTTGACAATATGTGACCCCTTGAAAATTAAAGAAAATTTAAAAATTAAACAATAGAGATTGTGTCATATGGAAATCCCCTCTTGTGGGATGGCTGAAGGAAAACTTTGATGGGTTTACTAAAGGAAACCCTAGAAGAGCTAAAGTGGTGGAGTCTTGAGGGATCATAATAGTAGGATTCTGGATGTTGTGGTGATCCCTATTTATTTCTCTAGTAATCATATAGAGGAAACCTTTGCTTCTCTTTATACTATTAGAATGGTACTGGCAATTGGTTATAAAAAATTATGGCTGGAAGGGGACTTCTTAAATATTATTAATATGTTGAATAATAGAAACATAGTGATGTGGAATATTGAAGGGGGTATTTTGGAAATTAAAAATCTTCTCAATAAGTTTGATAATGTCATCATATCTCATAATTATGAGGAGGGAAACAAAGTGGTTGATTGGATTTCCAACAAAGCAATGAATGTGAATAGTAAGATGATGTGAGCCGAAAACCTTAGCAATGAAAAAGAGTTAAAGGTGATCATTAATTACGATTTGACAGATGTAGTCAAAGGAAATATTTATTTGAGATTTTGAGGATTAAGATGGAAAGGGATGGTATTAATAAATGACATTATCATTTTAGGAGGGAGTACCTCCTCATTATTGCTAATAGTACAGGAAACATTATACTTTATGGGAAAAATGTTTCTTTGAGTTAAAAGAAAACTATTATATTGTGCTTTTTATCAGTTGTTGTAGAGTTATCAGAGATGGATGAATTATGGGTGGTGAGTTGAGCAAGAAACTATAACGAATGCAAGGAAAAGGGCACGGTGTGGGAAATTATTCAAAGGGTCAAAGTGACTATGTATCTTGAGAAGTTGCATGGTTTTAAACCACATATTACTAGATTTTTTTAAGAATGGTCTGGAGAGAGGGTGTTTCTTCATGGGGTCACAATGGACTTGACAAAGGATTTTATTGCTAAAGTCACTTGCCTTCCTATGGAGGGTATGAAGTTCAAAAAGGAAACTAGTATATCTAATGTACTGGTAGCCCTAGTTTTGAGTCATCATTGTTGTTTTTCATTTTCATCCTTCACTCTAAAAATCTATGTCAATAATTTTTTGTATTTCCTTCTGCTCGGGTGTCATCTTATCTTTCCTCTGAAAGTCAAGCCTTGTGATGCCTCTTCATGAATTTTCCTTTGAACCTCTTTAAACTTGGATTCAAAGTAGTCCAAAGAAGTTCAACCAAATTTTTGAGACTAATTCTTGATCTTGCATGTGGTACCCATCGAGCGTGATGACCATGTTCTTTTGAACCACTTTGAACCTTGATTCAAAATAGTTCAAAGTAGTTTTGATACTAAGGATTTACACCCATGAGTATTATTAATTCTTGAAAAGACGATAGTTCCAAAGTGTTAGATACGACATCAGAATAATGATTAAGATATTCATTCTGATTTATCATCACTTGATGTGGATAGGGAGTTAGCGTCACGAGTGATAAAAAGGAAAAATTTTCACTTAGAAGATAGATCAGTTGCTAGGGGGTTCATAATGAATGTAAGGATGTATCCCTTAAGGTGATCATTTAATGAAGATGTACCATCACTCTTTTTAAGTGTGTGTCTTGGGCCAGAATGATCTCATCATAAATACCTCATTATGAAGCAATACTCTCACTAGTAAGTTAGCCTACTTTTCAAATGCCAAGTCTACAACTTATTTGTTTTATCCTACACTGAGGTGAATTGAAGGTGAAGAAATAATGGAAGAAGGGAATTTATATGATTTTCATTTAGGGGATTATAGGTTAGAATGTGAAAAATTGCTTATTTCTCCTTTTGTTTTGTTGTTTGAAAAGATAGGGCAGTTTGGGGTGTTTGTTTCCTTTTTGTTAAAATGAAGTCTGTTATGCATTTCTTCGAGAATGTTTCCAGTCTTGAGTGTAGAAAATCCATAATTTTCAATACCAACTTGATGGGATTCAGGGTTGATAAGTGCAAGAGAATTTCCTTGAGTAGGAAAAAGAAGTAAAAGGGTGTCTAGATGTTTTGACAAGTGGTTTGCTTGAAGCCATCACTTTCCCTCCTTCCCTTTTAAGCCTAGAATTACTTCAGCTATGTATTGACTATTATGATGCAAAGACCAAAAGTATTATGAATAGGAATGGAGAACCAATGTTTTCCATCACCAGGGAAACCATTTCATCCATCTTACAATTGCTAGAATGCACCTTTGTCACTTATGGTCCTACCCAATCCTTGATTCAGTACCAAGAGAACCCTGTAAAGTATCACAACATTATGGCCCATAAGTGGACGAAAACATACTATAAAGGAGGTTCAAGACCACCCAAGATAGTTACCAAAGACCATATGAAACCTCATATTTGTGACTTGATGGTTTTGTTGCACTGAGTTAAGGGGTTTGTTGATGTCTTACTTTTTAAGGATTAGATGTATCATTACATAGATATTATCCTAACTAGGAAGCAGTTTCTAGATTAGGCAGATTTGATAGCTAGCTCACTTAGCAATCAACTCAAACACTTAAAGGTCTCAAGAGAATAATTTTATATGTCCTCTTACTTGACTTATTGCATTTCATGTGCCAATGATATTACCTCCATCCCCCATGAGCCTTGGAGTGAGCATACAATTGTCTATCAATATTTCCCCTTGTTACAGAAGGATAGATTGTTAGAGGAGTTCAAAAAGGTGCATGATGTTTTAATGGGGAATGTGGACTTAAGTCTCAGAAAAACCCTAATGCTGAGGATATCCCCAAAAGCTAAAAAATTGATCCAAACCTATGGGGGCTTTTACATTCGATTTCCAAAGTTCACCTACTTGAGAGTAGGGGGATTCAAGGAAGAGCCTGTTAAATTTCCAAGGTATGCACTAGATTGCTTTGTCATCGCGGAGAATTATAGGAAGTTATTTTTTGTAATTAAAGATAACCTTCTTGAGGAAAGATGGGAGTCTATTTTCCCCATCAAACTTGGCCCTTTGGCTTGTAACACCATGAATAATGCTTCTGTAATCGAAAGTAACCTACTCAATTTTAACTTTATTTTTTATCAAGGGAGGAGGAATTTTGACAGTACAGGTTTCACAACATTAGTGTTTGGGATAAATTATTAGCCTCAGTTAGCTCCTCACCTAGAGGATTTGTGGGAAAATTGTGGTGATGAGTGCAAATTGGTTAGGAGAGATCATTTGATGTTGACGATCCCCTAGATTACCTCATTGAAACTAAAGTTCAAGTTGGTTGGGATGACTGAAGATGGTTCTGAAATCATTGAACTAGGTTGGAAGGAAGAAAATGAGAAAATTCAACTTGACATAGATTCGAGTAGACCTAAGGAAGATGATATAAACCTTAGAAAAAGATCTCTTTTGGCTTGTATAGACAACTGGTTGGGGAGGAAAAGTATGAGATCAGTTAGTGAGAAATAGATTGTGAAATCTCCTAAAGCATTTTCTTTCTCTAAACCTCTAACTTCTGATATCCCAATATTATCCCATTCCACAAGTGATATTTCAATGGCTAAAAAGAAGAAGGAAGAAACATCTCTGAGATGGCTTACGACTCCCAGGACAAAGTCTAAATCCAAGTCTGTGACACTTTCTTAGGAAATAGTTCAAAAAGGGGTTACCATGGATAAAGGATAGAGAAAAGAGGAAAGACTTTCTTTATTAGATAACCAAGATGATGATGTGGAATTGATAGAAGTTTCAAGTGTGGTTCAATATGGTTTCGTGACCCCTCCTAAAACCATTCATGCAGTAGCATCCACTTATACCATCTCACCCTAGCTATCCAATTTAGTAAGTAAAAAATATAGTCTCTAGCTCGTGACTATGCTAGTTAAGGACATAGTCACAAAGTATGTTGTTGGCATCCCAAAGAGTAAGAAGATGAAAAATGATGCACAACTGATCAAGGATCTTGTAATGGGTAAGGTTATAGTAGAAGTGGCTACTTACAAGAAGAAAGAAGGATTGGGGGAAATTGATGCTAAGGACTTCAAGGTTACTACCATGGACTTGGGAGTCATTTCTAGAGACACTGGGAATCACTTTTTCAAGTTTTTCATGGATCATATGTTAACTCAATCCGAAAAGGAAAGTAAGGAAAAGAGAGAACTGAAGAAGATGATAATCACCACGACTAAATATATAGATTCCTTGATGAATGTTGGTGCCCTGCAATGTTTTGATCCTAACTCATCAGACAACCAACAACTAGTCAAACAAATAAAGAGAGGAAAGTTTCTTTTGAAAGCAATGAATGAATAGGTGGAGTCCATTATGAAAGAAGGAAGAAAATTTATCTTGGACTTCACCATGACATACACGGAAGGAGAAGTGTTGTTTGGAGAAGTTCAGACCCTCGTTCCAGTGTGGGAAGTGGATTAAAGTTGGTGCCAAGCAGTCATATTTCAAGTACATGAAGTGGAGAAATATGTCGTATTGAAGTTCCTGAGAGAAATCCCTATGAAAGCCATGGACTCCTACATGCTATTCATCTTTAAAAGTAATATAAATTGGAAGGGCTCTATCTATAGGGCAGCCATAGAAGAAATGCGAGTGGTTGAACTTGAAGTCATTGGGATGCATAAGGAAATATTGAAAGATATGAAGATCATAAACCCCACCGTTATCCTGCAATTTGATGATGGTAGCATGGATTCTAATATCTTGACTAAAAGCTTCAATGATACTATGTCTAGGATTAGAGATAGCGACAACCCCTCCTCTCAAGATTTCACCACAATAGCTAACATCAAATTGATTTTATACCTAAACAAAGAGCTCATGCCTAGGTAGAGTTAGAGGATCAAGGAACTAAAATAGCAAAATGATGTGTGCAGATCAAAGTTCCTTAGTTTGAAGAACCCCCATTCTCATGCAATCTAGGAGTTTACAAGCGCCTTCAAGAGTTGGAAGCTTGTCAAACAAACTAAGGTAGATGGGGAGAAGCCCAATGATTTTTTTTAGTTATGATTAGTTATCTCTTGGTTTCTAGTTTTGGAAAAATTGTCTTAAACTATTTTCATTTGTAGTCGTTTGTAACCAAAAGGCTGGGTTTTGATGGAGGCCTTTTCAGGTTTTTGAAAAACTATAAATGTTGGAGCATTAAACTAGGAAAGGGTTAGATTTTAGTAAGATAGATAATATTTGTAGCATATAGTATCTTTTTCAAAATCTTTTTCTGACATAGTAATAGAAAGAAGTTGGTGATATATGCAATTGTTATTTCTTTAAGACTTTGTGCTTGAGAAGTTTACTTATATATATATTTTCCGTGGTTTGAAACTTGGATTTTGAACTCAATCATTTATAGCTACTTTGAGGATTGTTACGAATGGGCGTGGATAATATCTATTACTATTTCTTGTGATTTTTGTACTTGCTTCTTCCTTGGTATCAATCAGTTTCATGTTGTTGTAGAATTTAAATTATTTCTTAAATCTTTCTTTGTTGTGGAAACTGTGCACTTTCTAGTTATCTTTAATTTCCAAATCTTGTGAACTCTACCTCCATACCTAAGAGTACGTGAGAGATCCTTAGACACTTTTAGGAAAATGTGTGCATTTATGTTATTCTTTAGTTAGTTTAAATTCATTGATAATCAATTGGAGAGGGACTTGTACTTCATTGATAATCAATTGGAAAGGGAGTTGTACTTCATTAATAATCAGTTGGAAATAGAGTTCTACCTGTAAATATTCAAAGGGAAATGAATAACATAACATTTACCCAACTGTTGTGAGCATCATCGATTTCCTACCCTGGGCATAGATTGAATTATTGAATTTCATAAGGAAAGATAATATGTTCACCAACATGCGGCTATCAAGAAGTTTTCCAAAACTGAAGAGGAGGAAAAGAAACTAGTTAAGGAAAGGGATTTCTATGATCTAGATTAGATTTAGGAAATCTAACAAGATATTTTATCTTGAGTTTGCGAGTACTTTATTTTGGATGGTAGGTTGAAAAGGGTTCATAAATTTCACTTGTTTTTCTAAACCATTTTAGATATAAGGATAGGTTATCTTTTCCTTTTTATTTCAAGTATTTGCTGCTTAACAACCTCAATGCCCATAGAAATAAAGATAGTAGGCATGTACTTCATGAAGGTCTTATCTTGTTAATTGAAAAATATTGTAGAAAGAATGTCGTGAAACCCTCGCTTGTGTTGGGGAAGAAGAGGAAGTCCTCAAGGAAAGAGTCTTTGGATAAAATGAGAGCCAAAAAAAACAAAAAGCCATAATGTGAAAATCAAAGAGGTTTGTATTGGGAATATTGTCATTGAGTTGATGTCAATTTTGGAGGTTGAGAAGAAAGTTTAAAAGAAAACTATTGAGAAGGGTAAAAAGAAGGACATTGAAGTCGAAGATATTCTAGAGGTAAACAAGGATGCAATGGAATTTAATAGTGAAGAAGAAGAGAAGGGTGAGATGGGGATTGGTGATCTCAGCTCCAACTTTGATGGGTACTCTAGTAGTCGAGGAGCCTCTTTGACTAAAGATGATGGGGCAAGTAGCAATGATGGGTCTTTGGAAAATGGGGATTAAGACTCATTCTGATCCTTTGAGGCCTACTATGGATAAAGATATCATGACTCAATGGAAAAGGCCTACCCATACAGAGACTCAAGAGGAGAGGCTCTTGGTTGACTTAGAAAAGGAAGAGGCAGATGATAAAAATTCCCTTGTGATTAATAAACATAAATTGAATAAGGATAACCAGGAAGAAGAAATTGGTCAAGGTGGTTTGAACAAGGAAAAAGATTTAAAGTCAAATGATATCCATGATGCTACTTTCAATCCTCAGAATTAGGTTGATGAAGAGGGCAATGAATATTTGAAGAACAGTGAGAAGTTGACTTTCCTCCATAAAGATAAATTGAAAGTTGACACTTCTCTTCTAGTTGATTCTTGTCTCTATGATGAGATTATTATCCTCAATAAAAAGATAGGGGAGCTTCAGAGTAACCTGGATGAAGAGAGAGTAAAAATAATTCAACTGGAGAGTAGGGTGGGAAATATCCCAGATAAACTAAAGGCTTGTGAAATTGAGTTGCATCAACTAGTAAAGGGTAGTGGTCAAAGGATGGGTATGGTTACCTCGAGTTTGTGTGTTGCTGATGCGAGCATTGGTAGAAGGAGCAATGAGGAAATTATTTCCCCTATTGTAGTTTAGCTGATTGGTGGCCCTAGTAAGAGAATCAAACAAAGTACAAAGAAAGTTGTTGAAGCTACTCCTGGGTCAGCAGTGGAGGATATCCTTTAAGGGACTGTGATTGTTGGTAAGGAGATAGCTAAGGAGATTAAAGAGCTAGCTTAACTATTGGTCCTAGTTGTTGGATTGGTTGATGGTCCTAGTCCTTTGTGCGTTTGTTTCCTTTTTCCAACTTTTTTTTATCTGATAAACTATTTTTAGGTTCTAGGTCCTTGTAAAAATTGGATTTTGCTCTTTTCCTGATTATTTTATAGGTTCTAGGTTCTTGTAAAACCTAGTCTTTTAGTTTCTAAAATAACTTTTTAGGTTCTAGGTCCTTTTAAAACCTAGGGGACTTTTATCGTTATACCTATTTTTTGATGATGTAAGGGATTTTGGGTCCCCTCAAAACCTACTTTTACCGTAATCTAAAATAGTGAGGTACACAAAAATTTCCTATCTTTGTGCAAAGACCATTCTTGTGACCTTACATTACTAAAGCTCCATCTACCAATATTTTGGAAATTGTCATGTCATTTATACCTCCGTGTTCAATTAGAGATTTCTTTACTAGTTCAAATATACTTTATGTTGTTGTATCATCCTTCATTTTAACAATTGTCCATAGATGGAGTTGGCAGACAAAATTATATAGAGTATAAACATTCATGCATACTCAAGAATTATTATCTATTGTTGTAACCCAGTCTAAAGACAATGCAATATATTTTGAGTCTTTATTTTTCTCCTTTACATCTTCATTTTCAACCTTGGCAAGACAACTTGCCCATTCCCATCTACTATTTACTAACTAGTGACTCTTAAGATAGTTATTAACTTTTAGAAAGTGTAATAAAGCACTCAATAATGGGTAGTCTATCATAGCACACTGTTTTCTCAAAATGTAAAAGACAACATTTAATAGAAGAGCTTTTCCTATCTGTTCTACTTCCTTTTCTTTTTCAAGAAAATCTTTAATTGAGCCTTTTATTTCAATAGGCTTTGTTTTTATTTTCTCCTCTCAAATAATTCTACATTCCTAACATGTTGAGATTTCTCCTTGGTTTTCCATCTTGTCATTTATTGTTCGACTCCATCTATGATTTTATTCTCATAAACTTCATCCATATGCTTCTGTATGGTGCCAATTTTTAGCTACGACCTCTTTTCCTTTTTTTATCCTTGTGCATATCTTACATCTTCATTCTACTAGATGCTTACCTTGAATTTGATTCTTCACAAGTTCAATGAATGGATACTTTGAGGCCTATTCTATTTGAAAATTCTTTATTGACATATCCTACTTTCGATCTTTTTATATTTTGTATCATTTTTTTATTTGTATTTCCTTTTTCCCATATGTGGTCATGCATCATCATCGTATTTGGCATTCTCATCCAAGTTGAATTTATCATTCTAGCTACTCTAGGTATTTACCTAAAAATCTTCTTCAAGTTCATCATGATCAGAGATATTAGATTCACCAAATTCTTCAATATATGGTAGTGGTGTACTAACACTTGTAGATTGAGAATCTTGTAAATGTACTTGTGATGATGTAGGTTCATGATTTTGACCCCAAATATTTCCACCAATAAAGTACAATGATAAGGTTCTACATTTGGTTAGCCTTTCTTATCTTTCTACACATGCAAGACTAGACATTATTCATGTTTGACATCTCCAATGAAATAAGGATTGCCAAAAAAAAAAACTTGTTGAAGAAGCAACAATAGACTATCACATATATTTATCTAAATATGATTCATCTATTGGACAACCTACAATATAAAATATAGATGTCATCATGTCTGAGGTCTCCCGTGTGACCACTAACCACTAACTTGTACCCACTAAATAAGAATAAACTCAAAATTAGAGATAGATAGAGGTGTAGCTTCTAGTGAATTCTAAATAATATTGTAACAAAGTACACAATAAACTTCAAAAATTAACCACTCACCAATGTGTCAATTGCAGTCGCCAATGCTCTTGATAGTCCAAGACTTTGCTATAGAACATGACTAAGAGGACCAACTAAACTAAATTGTGTAAAATAACACTAATCTATGAATGCATTTATACAAATCTTTTTTTGGTGAATTTGATAGGAAGCTTATAGGATATACAAATATTTGGTGAAGCCCACATAGTAATAACACATCTTATGTCATTTTCAAGGTGATTATGGTCTATCTAGTATATTTCCATGAATAATAGAGTTGGAAAAAATAGCATTAGTTTTTGACATACATCTGCAAAATGATAGGCAAATTTTGAACCTCTAAATAAATCTTTGTAAAACCATGGGAAAATTTAGGTCATCCAAAAAAATTATTTGAAAGTTGTAGGTGAATGTTTTCAATTTGTTGTATCCAAGAAATACATTCAATTGGCTATATCATCTTTAAAAATTTAGAAAATTGTATAAATCATTGGGTGATGAGTGGTGTGCATGTGCCCCAATTTTTATAAAGTTCAAGTGACACACCCTGTCTCATTTATCCTAGTTCAAGTGACACACCCTGTCTCATTTATCCTCGTTTGCCAACACACAAATTCACCAATTGGCAAATATTCGCCACTAAAATTTTCCCTGATTATATTTCCTATAAATAATTTGTGTGAGATGTAGGGTGTGTGTAGTGTGTAACTTACCATTGGATCTCTAGTTGGTGATATTTCTCAAAGAAGCTTTCAAGTATATATGTAATCTATTCAATTGATTTTTGAATAATACATTAGGCAACTTTTGGAGTGTGTAGTTTTTTCTCTTGAAAGGATTTTTCCCTTGTAAATCATTGTGTTGTGGTATGCATTTTATTAATCTTTATTTGTATTAAGATTTTGTTGTTGTGGATAAGATCAAAGAATTTTTTTTACATAACCCTCCTCTCAACATCAGTGAGGGAAATTATTCTAGTACTTAACTTCCTTACATATGCAAACACACTATTTTTAGATGACATTCTTGGTCACACTTCATATCTTATGCTACTACTTGCCTCAAGTGACTAAGTATAGAAACACATTACACTTGTCAACTGCCTTTCAATGTCCCTTAAGGTGTTAAAAAGTTTTATAAGTTATTGGATGGCTTCAATGGGAAGCTCAAAGGTCTTCAAGATTTCAAATGCTCCAACACACTTTGTCTCCACTTGTTCTATATTATGATACTATTTGGAATGGCTTTGTTAGTAGATGAAACCATCTTGTAAATGCAAATGAGCCAATTAAATTTTTAACAACCAAAAGTAATATTTAGGGTTGAGTGTTATAGATGATTATTTTTCATTATTCTAACAATCTATTACATGTCTAATCACTTATGATACTTTTAGTATTCCAACTCAACTTGCTAAGTTCTTTGCAACCCTTGAATATTTTTCCTTGAGGAAATGAGTTCTATGAATGGTATATGATTGGAAAATTCTAAAGGTATATATTTTGATGTTATATCACCAATGATCCATTTTGAACCAAAGTGTGAGAACATATTTGAGCCTTAGATGAATTCTCTATAAGTTGGAGAAGGTTAAGCATATACATTTTGGTCTTAGGGTAAAGAGGATTGATTATTCAATATGAAAGTTTCATAGATACTTAAGTTTATTTTAAATCAAGGAAAATTGATTATATACACTATGTACCACACATACTTATTTAATATTTTCAATTTAAAATATCACTTTGACAATAAATTTGAATTCTTTGATTTGACAAATTTAAAATAATTAATATGTTAAATAATTATAGTTCAATTAGCGAGAATAATGGTGTGTTCCTTGATAGACCCATCCATAAAGGATCAAACCTTGAGAAATACAATCACTATAATTTTGATCCTAGAATCTCTCCTTACAAGTTTGATCGAAATTATTTTACTTATAAATTATGAAAATACAAGAACAATATCTATCATACACTTACAATGCACTAAGAAATCAATATCTCTCATACATTATAAACACATTATAATAAATATTTGTTGCATTTTAGATGTTTTTGAATTATAAGCAGCCAAAACTAGGGGGATGGGCACCCTTAACTAGTCAAACTAGTCAACTACCAGCAAATTACCAACAACCAAAACTACCCCCTACCACTTAGAAAACAAAAACATATAGTTCATAAACATAACTAAAAGAGTATCAACAGGCCTAACATACAAAATGCTTGTATTAAAACTAGAAAAGCTACATAAATACATAAACAAAGGCATAACAACCTTAAACCCAGCCAAGTTCAACAACCAACAAAAAAAACTAGAAGGAGAGAGTCATTAAGGTTGCTTGGCCTCTTTCCTCCCCAGGAGGATGTTTTCCCAATCTTCTACAAGGAAGTCAAACAACATTTTGGAGTCCTCCTTTGGAAAATCTCCCTCCATATCTTTAAGCAGGTGAAGTGTGGTGGCAGCTACACGTGTCACTTTGACTATGAACTTTGTCAAAAGATGCATCCTTTCTTCCAGCACATGAATTCTTTGCCACACCTTAGTGTCAACCATCTTCTCGATCTCCGCGTTGACCTCCTGCATGTCGCTAGGAACATCGTCTACCTGCACTATAGTAACATCCTACACATTCAAGGGACTAGCGTTGTCCTTGGGAGAAACCCTAACAGGGGAGGAAATCGTTATGGGGGAGGGCACTCTATCCACCATATCAGGTAACTGGTCCCGAGTTAAGTCAACACACCCCAACCCAATGGTGGCCGAGACATGCGACATCTCCTTCTTCTCCTTCATCCCTCCTCTCGAGCCAGACCATGAGGAATCTCAAACCTCCTCTTCCTCCTCCTCCATTCTCCCCTCCCCAAAATTTGATGCCTTCTCTTTCATCCTTCATTTGGGATGACCCGTGTCCTTCAAATCTGAATCCTCCTCTTGCAAGGCCCCAGCTTTTAGCTTCCTCTTAGCAGTGGACTTTCCTAACCTCCCCAACCTCCTCCTACCCCCTCTCCCCTCCTCCTCTGACTCCTTTGGTTCCTTCTCTTTCCCTTTATCTTGTCTCCCTTTCTTTCCTAAGGGGGTGGGCTTTAATTCAATAGGGGACCCACTAGGTGAAGGCTATGGAATAGGGGCTCTGCGACTTGTGATCCTAAGGGGAACCAATTGGGGCTGAGGGTTTGGATGGGAAAGAATATCAATCTCCATGATTCTAGGGGGGACTAGGGCCAGGTGAAATTGATACAACTGGAACATTAACCATTGGTGTAAAATGGTAAAATTAACACCCTTCTTCATTTTTTCCTTTACATCAATTACCATATCCACTAAATCATGCAACAAAAGGAACGAAATGGAAATAATATCATGGTGGCAAAAATGGTTTAGGAGAGGAAAGTGGTAGTAATAACAGACACCATACCTCCCTTCCAAAGTTAAGTACTTCATCAACGTCAAAAAAACTTCATTCCATAGCTCATGGAGCTTCTCCCACATAAAACCACCTTTGTGTTGAAATGGTTCCTCCCCATCTTAAAAGAAGCTTTGTAGACTCGCTTCGTTAGCCACCTTAGTCACCTTTTTCCATTTCCTTCCCTTCATTGCCAAACTCATTGCTAGGGAGATGACTTCCTCAGAGATGTGGAACGAGATTCCATTATCATAACTCTTTGGTCCTCCCAGGAATTAACAAATTGTAAATAACAGTTTTTGTCATGCCCATTTAGCGCGTCCATAAATGGAATGGAGCCACCTTCCTTCAGCATGTACCACACCAACAACTTCCTGACATTCTCCTCTATCATGGATGACTCAATTCGCATAAGGTCACCACCCATCTCTACAATTTTCCCTAAACCTCTCTTCCCCTTCAAACTTAGAAACACTTACTAAGAATGATTTCACACTTAGGTAGAAAAATAATATCTCTTAAGTGAACATAATGACCATTATTGATAGTAATTATAGTAGCGTCCCTTGTAGAAATTAATGTCACATGTCGACCGCCTCTATCTTTTTCACAATCTTTTCCATCATTCCCAATATTTACTAACCATTTTAAATTTGAATCTTTTCTCATCCCAACGTATGAGAACACGCATAAGAAAATCATTGAAAACCCTTTCATCTCAAACTTCAAAATTCTTTCTTTTTTAGGCCATGCAAACTTATTATTACCAATACCACTTCCATCACTCCTTGCCATCTGTCCTTCATAACTTTGTCCTATCCGCCAACTCAGCAGCAGGTCACAAAAATTTAAAATAATTCTCCAGCTAGGATTCATCATACTTAATTTCTTGAATCACTAAATCTCTTACCCAATTTGGCAAGGCATTTAATTCCCTCCAATATCTTAGTCCCTTCGCCTTTAGGCCTAACACCACCATTCCATCTGCTACACTATTTGCCTCCCGAAAAATATGATTCAAATCAAACCTGTTTAAAATAACTAAAAGTGTCTGATGTCTTCTATTACACGTTTATTGGCCCATCCTTCCCTCATGTTACCTTTAATAGTTTCAATAATGATTTTTGAATCACCTTCAATCTCCACATTTCTCCATCCCACACTTATCACCAATTTTAAACCCCAATAAAGAGCCATCACTTTCGCAGTATTATTAGACACTTTCCCTGGCTGTCCAGAATATGCCAACAACATCCTACTCTTACTATCCTTGACCATACCTCCTCTTGTTGAACCCTCCTTTTTGGCAGCACCATCAAAATTGGGCTTAACCCAATTCACAGGCGGGGGTTTCCATCATGTCCTTTTCCTGGCCAACAGATTGAAATTATCAGTTTCCTTTATCCCCTCCTCCAAGCTCCAACCCTTGGCCACCCTGACATCCAACATGGTAGGGGGGAACATCAGTTTTCTCCCTTTGCTACAACTCATATTCTCAACCATAAGTTTGGTGATCTTGTCCACAAAAACCTCCTCCCTTCTTTCTTCATTCTTGAACACCTTGTTATTTCTCTCTTTCCAGATACTCCAATAGACATGGGGAGGGGAATAACCTTCCACAAATTGACAAGGAGGGGGTGGGAACAGGGGCCTTGCCAATTCTCCACAAATTGCACCAGATCCTTGTTAAACACCCAATTCACCTCTAGCTTTTGTAAAAGCCTCCCCCAAACACTAGAAGCATAACTACAATGAAGGAACAAGTGGGTAAAATTCTCCTCCTTCTTCTTACACAAATAACATCTATTGGATAATTGGAAATCCTATTTCATTAGGTTATCAATAGTGAGAATTTTCCCATGGATGGTGGTCCACTAGAATATATTAATCTTTTGGATTAAATGATTGAATCGTATATTCCCCTAGTCATTAGGTTCCAAAGTTTTATCAAACATTAGTTTGTAGGTTGATTTAACAGAGAACTCCCCTGTTGAAGTCGCCTTCCAAATGAACTCATCATTTTGATCCATCCATGGGATTTTGTACCCTTCTAGTAGAACATTTAGCTCTTTTATCAGGTCCCCTCCAATCGGAGCATTCTATTGCAACTCCACCTTTTTCCACTTCCTCCCTAGGCCAATAAAATCAACCACCATACCCCCAATACTCCTGGAGGTGGTTCCGAAGGGACCCATACTTCGTTCTTGCCAACAGTTTATCAATAAGCCATGGGTCCTCCCAGAAGTTAATCTGATTACCATTACCCACCAACCACCTTACACCATCTTTCAAAAGGGTTATGTTTTTCACAATATTTCCCCATATCTTAGATCCCATAGGGAGATCATTTCTCCAGGTGCAGTGAGAGAATTTTAGATTCCCCAAGTACTTGGCTTTCAGAATATTGCACTAGTTGGCTTCCTCCTTCATCAAGTTCCACCCCACCTTGGTGAGCAACACATTATTCAAATCAGATATATTCCTTACTCCCAAGCCACCTCTACTTTTAGGTTTACAAACCATATCCCAATTTACCAAACTTAACCTATTATTCTCACTTCCTCCTGACTAAAGGAAGTTACGTTGTATTTTCTCCTATTTCTCTGCCATACACTGGGTAATTTTGAACAGTGATAGGAAATACACAGGTAATCCCTAGAGGAAGGAAATCAGAAGTTGAAGCTTACCCACACTACTTAGGGTTTTACCTTTCCACCCAATCAACTTCTTTTCCATCCTCTCTAGAATGCTATTCCAAAAGTTGTTACTTACATCTTTCACCGTCAAGGGGAGGCCCAGATACATTTCTGGCAATACAGTAGTATTACACCCCAAAATATTAACAATCCTCTGAATATCACGGGGGATGTTGAAGAACACTTTACTTTTGTCCAAATTAATTTTCTATCCCGCATTAGCCGCATATATCTCCAGCACAGACTTCCAAGCTTTGGCTTTGCCCGTCGAGGATTCCCCACTTAGGAAGGTGTCGTCTGTCATCCACAAACGGTTGGATCACCTCGAGTGGAAGCGTGGATGTCGGTGTGGCACCTTTAATCACCCCCCTTCCATTTTTCTCAAGAATGCCCTTCCCAGAACTTCAACAACTATGATAAACAAATAGAGAGAGATAGGGTCACCCTGTCTTAGTCCCCTCTCCCTACCAAAATTCCCCCAAGATGTCAAATAGTCGTGAAATCTTCTTAAAAAAGAACACACACAATAATGGATTCAAAAAATTTAATATAAGAAAATAAAAAATAATTAATTAAACAACACACTTTATCATTTTAATCTTCCAAATTTTGATTTTAGTATTTTAATAATGTTGAACTCCCCATTTTGTCCCTTCATAACTCTCCCAATTGTCATTATTAAAGGAATTAGTTCCTCTATCATATCAAATCAATATACGTGGAATCCACAAAGCAGTCATTCATTTTCTAAGAAAGAGCATGCGAAAACTCTGAATCTGCGCAATAATGTCCGGAAAGCATTCTTTCAACGCCTCTTTCCATTACTTCTTTTACTCATGGAAATCACTAATCCGCTACTCAGCAGCTGCACTTCTTGACTTTTTACACTCATCATAAATCTTCATTTTCAAAGATAGACTTCACTTCTTTCTCCAAGTTATTTGTGAAAGCTTTATTTTAATTAGTGAAAGTATAAATGAATTTAGAGATCCAATTTGAAACTTGCAGAGTTCGAATCCCACCCGCAACCCCAATCAAAAAAGAGGGACATCTTTGCGTGGCGCAGGTTTTCTTATCAATTCGTTGAATCCAAAAGGCAGTCTCCCCAATGCACGGAAAGAATCCACTGTAGGGCTCTTTTTTATTGTGCCCATCAATTTATTTCTTCTATTATACATGGAAAATCCAGTAATCCCATCATATGTAAGATATATTCAACTTTGCTCTCTACATGGATATCTGATGGTGATGGTGATGGTGATGATTCACTCACAAGTTGATTATTTGTTCTAACCCCAAAACAATAGGTAGTTAAAAGGGGTTGCGGAGATTTTTGTTGAAGTAGGAAAATTTGAATTCTAATACAATTGGATAAGTCAAAATTACTTTCTCCAATGTATTGAGCTATTATCAAGACTCAATTGTGCAATTTGACATATGAAGTATGGGTCCACAAACTTGATTAAAAAATAAAAAGGCTATAGGAACAAATCATAATATTAATTTTATAAATTGATGAATATAGAAAATATATCTTATTTATGATATATGAGTTAAAGGATACGGGTCTACAGAATTTGATTCAAAAATAAAAGACTATAGGAACAAATCATAATATTAATTTTGTATAATGATGAATTTAGAAAATATATCTTATTTATGATATATGAATTAAAGGAGTCTATGATGGATATTCCATAATACATAACACTTATTAAGGGTTTTGTAAATAGAGTAGCAAATCAAATGGACTTGGCCGTCATGGTGAACTCTATGGTTAAATGTGCTTGAGATGATGTAGTGTTGGGATATGTGACTTTTTTTGGAAGTCTTGATGCTTCACCATTGTGATCATCACTTGTATGCAATGTGTGCTAAGTGGAAAGTTCATTCTCATGAGAGATGGATTTGTGTGTCACTTATGATAGAATATAAGTCAATAAGCTTGACTCAAAAACTATGTTATTGAGTCTTAATATTAATATCATAATTTGACATATTGAAGAAAATCTATCATGTTGAACAATTATGAGCTCAAGGGACTCCAAGATGAATGGGTTATTATACATAGCACCTATTGAAGTATGCACAAAGAGGGTAGGAAGCAAATAGGTTTGGCCTTGGTGAAGAACTTCATTTTTAAATGCTTGAGTTAGAGTGGTATTGCAGTGGATGACCTCTTGAGAAGTCTTAATATTTAATCCTTTATAAACATCACATAGATGCAATAAGTGTTAGGTGGATTGATCATTCTCATAAAAGGTAGATTCATGTGAACCATACACATGAGACGAAGTAGTATAGGATGGGGACACTCCTAGAAAATTTTGCTAGTTCATCACTTTGAACAACATTTAGATGCAATAAGTGCTAAGTGGACTGTTCATTCTTATGGGAGTTGGGCTTGTGCTTCTTGCTTATCAATCGATGAGTTAAAGGGGCTTTATGACAAATGGTTGATAAGACACAACACTTGCCAAAGGTTTTGCAAGTGGTGTAGCAAGCTAAGAAAACTTTTAAAAAAAAAAAACATGATTAGACATAGTTGAGTCAAAGCACTATAAAGATGGATAAACTCTTGATAAATCTTAATGCTTTTCTCCTATGAGCATCACTAGAGATAATAAGTGGCAAGGGGATTATCATTCTAATGAGAGATGAGTTCATGTAAACCACTACTTATGAAATATGAGTCAATGAACTTGACCAAAAATCTATATAGTTAAATTCTTATATTACTATCATTTGATAGATTGATCAAAGTCGTACTAGAATGAGTGACCTAAGAAGTCTTCATATTGAACCTTTGCGAACATCTTCTAGATGCAATTGATGCCAAGTGGACCATTCATTCTCATGAGAGATAGATTCCCCTGTTCCTTTACTGGTAAAATATAGATTAACGAGTTTGACTCAAAATATATATTATTGAGTCTTGATATGAATATCATGACAAGATTTAAATTAGTTTCTATTAACTATTTATAAGTAATTTTTATAAAAGCCAACTATAAATGATATAGATATGTAAAAAAATAGAGTAGACTAAAAGTGTGGAATAATGTATGTATAGAGATGAATAAAGATTTGGTAGAATGATGTATGTATCGGCTAGAGGAATAGACTTAACTTCGCCCTATAATACCTACAATTATATTTAATTGACAATAATTGGTAAAGATGATGGTATATTCCTTAATTAGTTAATCCACTATAATCCAAACAGCTACAACTAAATTTAATTAAAAAGCTAAATAGATACACCTCAATCCTTAACTTGCTCGGAACAATAACAAGCATACCTGTACCTTAAATAGCAACGCCACCTTATTAAAAAAACATAATCCATTACCACAAAAACAAAATCCATTACCAAACAAAAATGTGAAACATTTTTTTAACTTGTAAATTACTCCAGTATATTACCTTAATCTGAATATCCTACACAAAAAGCTCGCCCATTATGTTAAAATTACTATTGCGCATCATCGTCACAATGCTATTTTAGTGCATTCTTAGTGAAAAAATTGGCTTACTTGAGACGTATATGAGCCACCCACCGATAGATCTCTAGAATATTCTGCTCAAAATTAGCAGAGCTCTTGTTTTTTTGTTGTGGCGGGAGGCCGTGCAGGTTGGGAGGGTAGAAAATAAATCTTAGAACAAAACACATTTCAGCTTTACTCACTCCTATCATAATAGAGACCCACCGTTACACGTCGTATTAATTTGGTGTTTTGTCTTTCCATTAGTTGGACAGCTTGTTTCTTATATGAAGGTTTTTGTTTTGTCTTCCATTAGGCAACTCATTCATTTGTTCTATGATAGTTTTCAAAAAGTATTTGCCATGAATTGGAGCTGTTGGGAAGGGGCCACTCATATTTGTGCTGTATTTTCCTTATATGATATTCAGAAAAGATATTCCACACACTTGGTTCACTTTCCACTGGCTTCACATGTTTCAATTATCCCCATTAGTTTGTGATCTTGTAAGCTATTAAAGTCAACTTTGTTTTAGGTGAAGGAAGTGGCACAAATTGACATCTATCTAACGTAGTCTGATAACAATGATATGGACCATTATAAGATGTTTAAATTAATCCTTAACAGTAAGAGATTTGTTCTGAACCAAACATTCTTTTAATTTCAGAGTCATATAATTACATATCTAGAGTTCATAAGAATCTGCTATTAACTTATGTGTTTCAGCTATATAATTATACAATAGAAAAATAGAAAAATTATATAATCTTAAAAACTTGTAACCCAATTTAATTTTGAGCAGAATTTGACTATTCACCAATTTCTGGATAATGATGTTATTTGTCAGTAACAGTCACCTACGAGAAGCCAATATCCAAATCTTGTTGGCTTCAAACCATTGCAAGCAATTTTAATCTTCCAAGATTTAAATTTAAAATGTGCCGCTACACCTTAGTTCACATTTCTCGATAACCCAAACATTTTCCTAATAAAGGAAAAGAATAGGATGAAGAAATGTAACCATAATCTGCCAATGACCCTGCACTGAGGATTTTCAAATTTATGTCACGAGAAAACAAGAGTATATTTTACTCCAACAATGCACTGAAAAATACTATACAAATATTACTCAAATATCTAATTTCCAAAACCATAATGCATCAAATATCTCTGGTACAAAATTTGTATTAAATGATGATACCAATTCAATACACTAGCAAGATCATACCACGAACCAGCATCACTTACAGGTAACAACATCTGCTGCAACAAGAGAGATTAAGTTTACACTACTGAGATATTCATATCACAAAGTAGTATCATTGTGAGGTAACATTCATCATTGGGCTACAAAAAAAGATTTTATTCAGTCACAAATGAAACTCATATGCAACATGTTTTAGAAAGCCCGACATATAAGTATTTTTATTATCACTTGACATATGAATAAAGAATTGTTCTATCTTAGAGACTGTTACAAATAAGTCTAGATAAATCCCAGGACAAAGTTCTTCTGCACATCCCAGTAATCTTTTGCTTCCTTCATCCTCTCTGCTCTATCCACATAAAACCTTTCCTTCCAATATTTTTTGCACCTGTTAGGAGAACACATTATTCAGTTGTTTTTGTTTCCATGGATACTCAAACCATCAACTAGAGTTTTGACGATCAAGGTAGAATTGTCACAAAAATGTAAACAATTACGTAATTTTGACAACAAAATAGGTACTGCAATCCAGCAAAACCATGAGAAGTATAATGTTTTTGAATAATTACTAAAACACACGATATTATTATGTTTTCAATCCTCATACCTTTTCTTTACGAGCAAATTCAATTCTGCCAGATGCACTGAATCTGCATAAACATCACTCTGTAATCACAATAACCAAAATTGCTTAGTGTTTAAATATTCATACCCAAAACTTCTAACATATTAATACATAACATGAAGTCAATTTTCAGAAAATAAGATGATGAAAATTCAATGCTTGTTGTCTACTCAACATTTTACAGTCATCAATCATCTAATGCAATTCATTTACACAGTAGGGATCAGAAATTGGTAAATAATATTGCACCTGTCTACACAAGGGACACCTTGCATGTGATTTTGCATGCTTGACTCCATCAATTAATGGTACAGAAGCAGCATTGCAAGCACAATTGTTGCAGAAAACATGCCCACATCCCAAAGCTACAGGCTCAAATACAATGTCCTGAAACACCATCACTAGGAACTTCAATAAACAAGGCACCCCTAGAGCATAAAAACATAAGAGCCATTTCTTGATCAGGTCTATTGTAGTCAGTTGTCTGAAACAAATAATTGATTAAATTTAAAATGGAATAGCTGATATTTAGACGCCTCTAAATACTACTAAGGTAGAGTGCCCACCTTCTAAAACCTCTACTTCATCAACAGTAACACCAATTATAAACTTGTAGGGCACTGTATACATTAACATCAGTATTTAAAAAACAAGCAAAGAGACGATTAATCTTACCAAACAAACTGAACATGTCAAGCTGAATTCCACTTTAACAATTTCAGATAATGTGCACATAATAATAGGTTCAGTTCCACTGAGATCACATGAGCATTTACAAATTTCTTCACTGAAAGCACCATGCTTTGTATTTTTTGTATTCAGCTGAAAGGCACTCAGTTCAATTAGCCATGGTGACTGCAATAACTCAAGGTGTTTTGCCTGCAGAATTCTCCTGAAGTTCTGCCCATTTTCAGAGCAGTGCACCTGCAATACAAATTCATAAACAAAACTCAAATATCTATATGATCTATAGATGATATTTGACAAATATATTGAAAAAAGCTTGTAATGATCCCTGTTGATCTAACTTACTTTGTCATATTTCTTCAAAATTTTGTGAACAGCAATGGAATTCATTGCAACATAATTAATTAGGTTCTGACCTTCTTGAATCATTGCCAAATAGTCATCACCAAAGCAGTGACTGACACGCCGTAAATATTTGTGAAAAGCTGAGGCAAGATGCATATGCAATAAATGTTGGGCACGTGAACTGAAGCAGTCAGCTATAGCTGATATCTCATTTGAGAGTTCAGAGAAAAAGTTCAGACCACAAACTGCCCACAGACAATATATTCTTAAAATATAACCTTAAAGAGCTCGTCACATACCATCCAGAATACTTGAAGATATCAAACATAATAAAAATATAATTTTATTAAGTTAACAAAGAGAATACACTAACATGCCAAAGACAGAAAATTAGACAATAATGTCCAGGTACAAATTGCAAGCACAACAAACTAGAATTTCCTTCTATGACCTGAAGCAAAAGCAGTAGAGGTCTAATGTCAAGGAAGACCTTAACAAACTATTCCTAGGTGGGGAGCTACCTTGTGCATAACAGAAAATGCTTGACCTGGGGGAAGGCTTAACAAGGTATAAGAACAGTGAAAATTATAAGTAAACAGTTTTCCCACAAGTTTTGTTACTCAAGGTATAAGAAGTCCTTTTTGACAAAAGGAAATATTTGAGGGAATATTACCTTTACTAAATTAAAAGTGCGAGTTGCTGAAGCAGGTATCAGACTGAGTTGGCTATGGTAAAGCTTCAAGAAAGAGAACATTTCATATTACAGAATAAAAAATAGGTTGTCTTCTAATAATCTTCCATGCACAAAAATGTTAAAGAAATTCAAAATGGTTCAGACTGGGTTGGTCGTGGTTAATATTCAATATATATAATTTTTCATATTACAGAAACAAGAATATATGCTTCTGTCTTCTGATAATCTTCCATGCACATAAATGTTCATTAAACTCAAGATGAAGAATCCAATGATGAGTGTTTTGGTTCTCAAAACTAAGAAGCATTGAGGCCTGTTTGTTCATTAGCTTCTGTTTCATATTGTAAGAATAAAGAATTACCATCTACAGGACATGGAGGTGTGTTCTAAGCTAGCTGTCTGTGGGATGCTGGAAACCATTTCCTATAATAGGAAACAATTCTGTATGAGTAGTATCCTCTAGGTTACAGCAGATTTCATCATCTTCAATGTCTCAAATATAAGACAGAAAGTATGAGTAGAACCCACAAAACAAGCATCTTTGTAAACTTCTTGTCTCTTAGATATTGTTTTGAAGCAGCTTGTTTTGAAAAGCAAGACCAATCTTCAGAACATATGGCCCACAAACCAAAAATGTCTCAAAATGGAACACAGTGATACTGACTGGCCCCAAGAAAGCTACAATTCTGATTATTTCTGTAAAACAGCAGGCAAATGCATCACTTTTCCTTCTCCACAAATACTATCTCACAACCAGTACTCTTGCAGTACATATAAATCCTGGAGCATGCTATAAAGTATCTAGGTATCTTTTAAATGGCCCTCCAAGGATATGATCATGTCAGACTACTACAGAAAAGACATTGCCCCAAAATCTGCAGAAGGAAAACTAAACATTCCTCAAGTAGAAATAGTAATACAAGCAAAAGAATTTTGTAAGCTACAGCTCCAAACCATAATGGACCACAGAAATCAGAGTTTTGTGTGACAATCCACCAAGAAACACTGGAAAGAGAGTT
This sequence comes from Cupressus sempervirens, assembly GCA_028749045.1. Lineage (NCBI taxonomy): Eukaryota > Viridiplantae > Streptophyta > Pinopsida > Cupressales > Cupressaceae > Cupressus > Cupressus sempervirens. The sequence continues at coordinate 526,372,764 of CM053788.1, forward strand.
TAATGAATACAAATACGAACAAAATATAACTTATCTAGAAAATACTTTCTTACACAGATAAGTACCATTGCTACAGTAAGCGATAGCCCACTCCTACACAAAAGCTTAGAAGTAAATTGCAGATGTCTAGAGTTCACAGTCTCAATATTACCTCACAAGAACTAAAACAATTAACAGATGCATTACTGTGGCAGCATCAAAGGCTGTTCATATCACAAACTTCGAGCTTAAGCTATAAATCTGCTTGCATATCCCACCATTATATATATTAAATTGATGTTTATGAAGTAGTTTCAACTCAACCAACCATATGTTGACAATATTAAAGTGCCAACCTCTAACAAATCAAGCGTCAGTTCTCTAAAATTGTAGTTTGTTTGAAAGAGAGCTCCTTAACATGAAGATCATACATACCCTGTTTGCTTCTCCAAAATAATCCATTTAAAAGACGACTACTACCAACACGAAGGTTATACCACATGCATAAAGGTAGCCTTTCCCTAAATAAGAAGCAGGTGCATGCAATAGGGTGCTCTGTCTACATATCCTCATGACTCTTCCACATCTATAAACCAGCTCAGAACCAAGTTTACCTCTGTCTGATATGCACAAATATTTGCAATGTTCTTCTGAGTTTGACTCCCTAGGTTATCCAAGTTCTGATATTTCAGGTCTCTTTGTAAATTTCTTGTCTCTTAGATATTGCTTTGAAGCAGTTTGTTTGGAAAAGCAATACCAATCTTCAAATATATGGCCCAAAAACAAAAAAAAGTCTCAAAATGGAACACTTATGAAACTGAGTGGCCCCAAGAAATCTGAAATTCTGATTATTTTTGTAAAACATAAGGCAAATGCGATGCAATATCTTGGCATCACTTTTCGATCTCCATCAATACTATCTCACGACCAGCACTCTTGGAGTAAACATAAATCCCAGAGCATGATATAAAGTATCTAAGTATCTTCTAAATGACCCTCCAAGGAAATGATCATGTCAGACTGCTACAGCAAAGACAGAGCCACAAAATCTGCTCAAGGAAAATTAAACATTTCTCAAGTGGAAAATAGTAATACAAGCAAAAGAATTTTGTCAGCTTCGGCTCCAAACCATAAAGGACCACAGAAATTAGAATTCTGTGTGACAATCCACCAAGCAACACGGTAAAGAGAGCTGGATGTATACAGATAGGAACAAATATAATTTATCTAGCAAATACTCTGTTACACAGATAAGTACCCTCACCCCAATAAGCGATATGCTGCTCCTACACAAAAGCTTGAAAGTAAATCATAGATGTCTAGAGTTAACAGTCTCAATATTATGCCTCACAAGCCCTAAAACATATGCATTCCCGTGGCAGCATCAAAGGCTGTTCAAATCTCAAACTTCGAGCTTCAGCTTTAAATCTGGCTGCATGTCCCACCATTATAAATATTAAATTTATGTCTATGCAGTAGTTTCAACTCAAGCGACCTTATGTTGACGATATCAAAGTGCCGACCTCTAACAAATCAAGTCTAAGTTATCGAAATTTGTAGTTTGTTTGAAAGAGAGCTCCTTGACACGAAGATCATACATACCCTGTTTGCTTCTCCAAAATAATCCATTTAAAAGACGACTACCACCAACATGAAGGTTATACCACATGCATAAAGGTAGCCTTTCCCTAAATAAGTAGGTGCATGCAATAGGGTGCTCAATTGGAAAGATAGTCTCCATATCCTCATGACTCTTCCACATCTATAAACCAGCTCAGAACCAAGTTTACCCCTGTCTGGCATGCACAAATATTTGCAATGTTCTTTTGAACTTGCTCCCTAGGTTATCCAAGTTCTGCAATTTCAGATCTCCGTACTAAACATATCACTAGGGATTTCGTGAGGAGACATGAAATGTCGAAATTTAAATAACCTCTGCTGCCAAACCTAGAAGGATATTGTAAATCAATACACCGAGAACAACCCCATTCCGCCATTAGCACTCTCAATCAACTAGCATCACAATTAGTACAGATTGGTTTTCCGGGTTCCCCCAAATCTGACATTATTCAAATAATTTAAGGGCCTATAGCCATGTTTTGCACATGCATTTCTGTGGTTTATGATTTATTTGGAAATTGTGCTCCTTCTCCAATGTCTAATCCAACATCCACTCAGACCCCTGATAATGAGAAGAACAATTCCTTCTCCGTTAAGATCAATGTCCACGAAAACGTGGTGTAAATGGATGCTCTGAGCACCTATCTGATAAAATGTTCATCCATGTGAATCAACTTACAGGTAGCCTCCGACCTTGCAGAGATCTGGTAGCTTGGCAATATTATCTCACCACATAAATAACCTAGGTTCGAACCTTGATGTGCTCACAGTCACATTTAATGTTTATGCTTCTGCAATTCACGCTATTCAACAAATGTAATATCAAGACAGTCATACTATCATTTAACAAATCTTTATTAAAATAATCCAAAAACTGTGAAAAAAAAACTGTACCTCGCCCTGACATCCAAGATTTTATAATAACAATTTCTCTTTATAAATGCGAGAAACAGGGTAAAATTCAATAATAGTCTATCAGTCGTTCCCTCTACTTTTTCTAGCCTTACAATTTGCAACATGCATCTGGCGTACATGCATGCAGATAAATACCAAGCGCCAAAAATGTAAACCAAAGCCAGAATAGCACACAGAGCTCATAACGGCCATACGTCAATAAACAAATAAAACAGATTTTCGAAAAAACCAACAAAACGGGCAAACAAAATCTCAAAACTCCATTTTCAAAAGCCGTGTATAGCAAAACAGAATACCGGGACAGATTTCATTGTCGACATGATCAGGAGCTTCACCGGCATGGCTGCACTTCTTCAGAACATTTTTCAATTCTTCGTACTCAAGATGGCGGCATTTCTGAAGAAAGTGATCATCCTCTGCATCCAAATACTCCGAATAAGCCTCGCCGAACTTCATTCTCACAGAGCAAAGTCTCTTCCCTGAACAAAATCTTTTACATTGAAACTTTATTCAGCCCTATTTAAGGAATGAGATTGTCTAGTAAAACTTCAAAAGCGATTTGAAACTGCAAGCTAGTGTTAAGCGGCAAAAAGTGCGGAAGAAAGAGGAGATGGTCATACCATATGGATCGAGGAAAACAATGGGGGCGGGCTGAAAACTTAAGATTGTGAATGACAGGGAAAGCGTTCAAAGTGTTGTAGTGGACTTCATCCAGGTGTTTTCATGCTATAATTAGACGGCGTGTGTGACAAAGTGGAGTGGGTTGTGTGCGTGAAAAGCAACGTGTTAGTTTAGTTTACTGGAGGATCAATGTTCCCACGTGAGATGGTCTTAAATGGAGTACTGGAAATATTCAATTCTGTGCTGGTTGGCTAGAATTAATGACAACTATTTACATGTTAAAACAAAATATTAATGTTTAATAATATTTGATAAAATAATAAAATCAATAATAATAATAATTAGTAGTATGCTTAGAGTGTGTTGTTGTGGTTCAAACTCTTTATTTTTTTGGTTTGTGAATTATGGAATATTTATATTGGGAATGAGGTCTTTATTTATTGTTATGTGATTTGTAGGTTATTATTTAAAAATAAATATTAATGTTTCATGGAAAAATTCAAAATGATAAGTAAGTGTAAATTGTTTTTAAGGTTTTTATTATAAAATAATAATATTGAATGACAATCATTTAAATCAAATGTGTTATATTTACACAATTCATGTATTTGAATGTTGATGTTGAAAAATAGAAGTTTCAAATTTGTATAGCAATCATTTACATGTTTAAAAATAATATTACTGTTAGATAATATTTTTCAATGATAACTATGTTAAGATAGTTATGGTGTGGTTTAAATCTAATTAGGTTCAGTTTGGTTGCAGGAATTGGCTGAGAATAGGAAAATCTAAATACCTACATTCGTCAATTTGACGTTTGTTTGCAAAACAAAAAAAATGGAATTAGAATTCATTTCTCCTAATTCTACTCCAAAACGAGCATAGCGGTCTTCCTAAAAAAAAGTGGAATAAGAATATATTCATATTCCACTTTTTAATAAACCCAATTTGATGGGTTGTTGGGTCTGTCACTTTGCCACTTAATTTGTAACGCCCTGCCAGGGAACCCAAGAGAAATTAACCTATAATGACACTAAGTTTGCTAAACATTTTTATTAAGATTTAAACAATTCAAGAAATAACAAAGCAGAAGCAATAACTCATGTACATACTTAAGCAATACAATAGCAATTACATCTCTCAATGGTTTCGTAATGTTGAATCACACATAAGTTTTATTAAGATTAAATATAATAAGTAAGCAAAGTCCATGTCATGGAATAACCATATGTATGAAATCACGTGAAAGAATATACAAGTACATAAGATAACACATGGCATAACCAGAATGCATAATCATCCTCTACATAAGTCATAGGGTATGAAATGCTAAAAGAATATACATCATGATAAGATACATCTCATAGGATCTCAAATAACCAACTTACAAAATACCAAAATATGACCATAGAACATAATCATGAGATAAGAAGGATAGAACAATTGCACAAGGTACATCTAGTATTAGCATCCAACTATTAGATCTTAATGGTATAAGAAACACTACCACCTGACCTTGTGGAACCTAAATGGCCCACTCCCATTATGCTAAGGAGATAATCTCAAGTCTCATACAGATAACAATCCAAAAGTCATCACAAAAATTTAGGTCAAGGAATCCTGATAGCAATCTATCTCAAAGGTATTGTGTACATAAGTAACATTTAATCGTAGAGGAAATAAAGACATGTAGGAAACCTAATATGCATGTGGGCAAGTATCATCACATGAGTCAACTCTAAGGTTACCCTAGCAGTCTCTCTAGACTCCAACCCCTTAGTGACTCTATGCATCATCAATATCATTTCTTACAAGCAAGGCATATTGACAAGGCAAGGTCGCAACCAAGCATCCTCTCTACTCCCATCCTAGTTGTACTAGCACTCAAGGAATGGCCAAGGTAATACAATAACTTTTCTTATTTCATTTTGACCTAATTAATGAAATATTATCACTTATTAATACAACTTACAATGGTTTACCTAGGCAGCCTTTGTAGGGCTTCAGTTTCTATTGCAAGCCACTTCCTAGCATATACATAGATAACCTACCCTAAGCTCGTAAAAGTATATATCATGAAATCACAATAATCACATCGGTCTTATACAAGCAACTAGGAAACACAAATAGATAGCTGATCAACCTAAAAGGTTATATCACAAAAAATCACAACAGATGAGTTTACATAACTAAATTGGTTCACACCACAGAAACACACAAATACATCACAATGGTTGGAAATGAAACAATCATGACAATACAACATCACATAACATCCTAAAAATAACCTTCCCAAGCTTTTGGTAAACATTCCTATTTGGCCAAAATACTAGTTTCCCCAAAACCCAATGTAAGATAAACATAACATCTCAATAGACAACTACAACAAAGTAGTAGTCATGTAATCATTTTAGTCTTCGATAAAATCTTATAAAGATTGATTTGCATCAAGTTCAAGTTTTCATTTCATAATAGTTTCGCAGTTGGATAAAGGTTTCAAGTTTAGATTGATAAAAAAAAAAACTTAAGTTTCATGTCAAGATATCTGAAGCATCTATGCCTTCCAAATAAACTACACATTTATCACAGTCCAATGCTAATCCACATGGAAAATTATTTTATCTAAACTTCACCTACAATTTCCATTTAATAATATTGAAATCTGGTCTTTAGTAATTAATAATAATAAAAATCACATTTTAAAATATTAAATTAAGATTAAATTTAATATGATTATATTATATTGAACTTAATAAATAAATAAAAATTGGCCTGTTAATGGGCTTGCAAGGGTTTATCATAAACAAAGTAGGGAAAAGTGTAGATGGCAACAACCAAAGGAATGATGGATCAAAATAAATTTTGATGGGGCTGCTTGAGGTAACATAGGTATATTTGGTTCTGGATGTGTAGCAAGAGACCACAAAGGAAACTCTTTAGCATTTGCAACAAAATGATTAAGGGATGGCACAAATAATGTGGCAGAATGTGAATCTACCAAGGAGGCTTTAGTTTTAGGAGTTAAACTGGTTATTCGACAAGTGCATCTGGAAGGAGATTCAAATACTATTATGCAATATCCCTCTCTAATATGATGACTTAACACACAATAGTTGATATATGTAGTTGAGTAATCAATTAAAGAATAATTTTTTTATTAGATATCTCAGTTATCTATAATAAATTATTTAATAAATAAATATTGATGCTTCATATGTTGATTAAATATCAATATAGATTGATTAGTATTTGGTAGACTAAATAAAATAAAAAATAAGTATAATATTAAATATATACTATTTACTAACTATCTCCTAAATAAACATAATACAAACATATTGAATCGAACAATACATTTCTCTACTTCTCGATTATAATCAACATCCTTACTTATGACAAGCATTTGATGAAGTAATTAATCAAAATTGTATTAGAATGATTGATCATTTATGAATAATACATATTAAATAATTAATTAAATAACTAAATATAAATAAGATTAATAACTAGTATTAATGACCAATTTGTATCTATTAAATCAAATCTTTAATATATACGAGAACATTTTAACTAATAAATTTAAAGGGGACAATACCCCAAATAAGCCGACGATGAATCACTTAAATAGTCATGCCCTTATAAACCATCACATGTGATCCAGTGATATATAAGGACAGAGGAATATGTCAAGTAGGGAAAAACAATAAGACATTATAACATGGAATCATGCAAAGCAAAGAAAGGATGAAAGTAAACACTGACGAGTATTGTTCATTGGCCACGTGGAATTACATGCTGACAAGTCATAGAAGGTAGAACCCGCATACCTGTAAAAATTCAAATATGGACCAGATCAATCATCAGGAAGGAGCGAAGGAGGAAAGGACACTTGGACCACATCTCCACATGGACACATGGCCAAACAAGGGATAGTCGCATCACTGTGAGACCGTGATCGCATCACATCGTGGCTGTTGACCATGTGCAGAGGTAGAAATGGGAGGTTGCGGGAGTATTACTGTCGACGTCTTACCCATGTTGAAGGGTAACCATCGAGCAAAGGTGATGTATGATCGTTGAAATATAATTAAAGGTCATAGAATTATGATTGTTAGCTAAGATATAGATTTTGAATTAAAGTGTAAATTATTCTTTATATTAAGGTATAAATATTATTGAGAGTATACATGTAAGCTATAACTAGAAAATATGAATAGAAGAAAAGATTAATTAATTTATTGTGAATGTATTACTTATATGTTTGTGTTAATCTATGGGGTTAGAACCATGGATACTAATTGAACTCGTAGCATGGAGGATGAGAGATATTTAAGATCTCCATTTTTGCCATGGCCGAGTGTGAGAAATAAAAGATTTGGGTGTTAATCTATGAACACCATTTAATACTCGAAAGCATGGAGGATGAGAGATATTTAAGATCTCCATTTCTGCCATAGCTGAGTGTGATAAATAAAGACTTGGGTGTTAGTCTATGAACACCATTTGATACTCATAGCATGGAGGATGAGAGATATTTAAGATCTCCATTTCTACCATGGCCGAGTGTCGATATCGTAGCATAGAGCATACGAGATATTTTAAGGTCTCCACAGCTACTATGGCTGATAATCAACATCCAAAATATTCTGAAGTTGTTAACATATGCATATGTGAGTATTCTTGGATAGAGAATGCTCGTCCAAGAAGAATCTTAAGGGGTGCGCTCCCAGGATGACGACGAAATAGATATGAGTTATGAAGCCCGATCTGGAGACGGCCTTAAGATTGGGAATTAACTAAGAGGGTAGAATAATAGTTAGTTTTATTATTATTATGATTCTAACATTTATTTTTGTAGGTATTACTTGTCCCTAACTAACCGTATTAGTGGGGACATTACATATTATTAATGGAATAAAGAAAGGGAAGATGGAATCTTGGCATCTTGGTAAGCAGATAAGTTAGATAAAGCACATGCTAACAGAGTTTGAGGACTTCAGGATATCCCACATTTTCAGGGAGGCAAATAAGGTGGAAGATAAGTAGGCCAATTTGGGAGTGGATGCTTCTTTTGGGAACAAGAATGAAAATTTTGAAGACTTTAGGCTTCTCAATTTGGAATAAGAATGAAGGGTGATGAAGTGGCTTTTATGAGTATTTAATCCTCCCTAAAGTGGGCGTACCTCTCAATTATGAATTTGATCTACTGGTATGATAGATACTCATGAAGAAGCAATTTGTCACACGTGATAGAGGATTTGGTATTATTTACCATCATCTCTTGAAGTGTGGGCTTCTAGATCTTTCAAAGGCATGATTTTAAGAAGGGGGGGAGTGTCTTCATCAGGAAACTCTATAGTGAAATCAAAGATGGAGGCCAATTTTTCTTTGGAATCAGATAATCATACCTAGGCATATGAAGGGCAGATCACAACAAGGTGTTTGAAGAACATCTTTCTATTCAATGACCAGAGATTTATGGTTGGCATCTAAGAGATGTTTGGGCCAGAATATATGGATACCTACTGGAGGAGAAGGTCCAATTTGGACATAGCATCTCTCTTTGTGGCTCTGGCTCTATTAGTTGGCAAGACAAAGGAAGAAGTTTGCAAGGTTGTGGTAGCTTGCATGGACTTGCAATGGCTGCTGGAGATAGATGATGATATTGATAGATTTGTTCTGGGTATCAATTTGGAAATGTAGCAGGAACCATGGAGGCTACTTGGGGGAGGTGATTCCTTGATTCAACCTTTGGTCATTTGGTCTTTTGCATCTCCACAAGGGGTGCATTTACCAAAAGTTGTGGAAGAATGGAGGAAGGTGGTCAATTTCTTGGAGGAGATGATCTAGGTCACGAACGATGAGAGGAGGGGTTTTATGAAGATGACTTCTTGGAAGAGTGTGAGGATGCCTGGGGAACTGCTGAGATATCAGGTGGCTAGGGAAGGATGGGGAGCTTCAAGGGAGACCATGACGACAAGAGCTTGGATCAATGTGTTATTGGTAACGAAGGTGGGCACAAGTGAAATGGGTAGGAAGCACCCTCAAGGATCAGGGAGCATTAGCATGCCATGGTCAGTGGAATACAATAGAGCTATCCCAAATTTTACAAAGGAGAAGGTTAAAAAAAGGTTAAAGGATTGAGCATTTGAAGGTTTTTTTGAATTTTATTTTGTTTGATTGCTTATGCCCCCCATGGTATTCAAATACTACTTTGTTTTTGGGTCAAGTGTTGTTGATGGGTGTTAATGCTCTTTATAAGTATTGACTTTAAATAGCAATAGGAGAGGGAATTTAGGAGGACTTTTGTGATAATCACCACTTTATACAAAGGCATACTTATGTAAGCACTATCTTTATTTTAATCAATAAAAAAAACTTGTTACCTATAAAAAAAAAACTAAACTAACATAAAATACAATTTAATAGAATACATAATAAACATTTTTTTAAAGAAGAAAAAAGCTCTTTAAAAATTGTTTTAATAAATAACCCCTAAAGGGGATACTGCTATGACAACCTTGCTAACTGTAGCAATAGCGTATTGCCTTATGATAATCTCTGCTACCACAATAGCAAGTCTATTGTGCAGCTTACTTCAGCAACCACATGGGGTTTGTTGGGGATTGGGGAGGTGGTGTCGCCCCCCCTCCCTTCAAATTATATTTTTAAAAATTTATGTTTTTCAAATAAAATATTTTTCCAAAATGATACATTTTATAAAATTACCACAGTAATATTTTATTACCATGGTAATTTTATATATATATATATATATATATATATATATATATATATATATATATATATATATATATATAATATCTTTCTCAACATAATTTTGATAAGGAAAATATGCTCAATCCATTGAATTAATTAAATAATAATCTTTTATTGAGTCAAAACCCTACCCATGAATCCATTTCTTAAAATTTTAAATTTTTGATTAAGGGTTTTAAATTTATTTTCATAGATGTTTCTATTATCAATCAGGATGGCGCCTATAGCAAGATGCAAAATTTAGCCATCTTCTTGAAACATGGAGACTCTCTCGGGTGATGGCTTGTCCTAAAATGAGAGATGAATCTTTAGAAGCTAGGTCAGTTCCTAAATAGTGATTACCTAATCCTAAATTGTATGTGAGATAAGGGTTGAGAAGTGAATGGGAAATAATGAATACTAACCTAAATGAGGTGATGCACTGATGGTTTTGAATGTAACTTTAATCAAATCAATGCAAATTATGCAAGACACAATTGATTCACAATACTCAGACAAACATGCAACCACAAAAGTGTTTCTATGCAAGGACCAAGATCTTCTGCTTTGAGAGGAAAACCTAGGTTTTACCAATTTATTGCAAAAAGAACAATGATCACAAACAAAGACCTATAATCACAAGTATCAAGATTCAAATATGCAATAAGGAATGTAACTTAAATGAAGGTGAACACAACATGAAAGTAAAAAAATTCACAATATTGCATGAAAATCAATGAGAAGGAACTGTTGAATCTCCATAACCAATGCTGAAAAAATCTCTGCTACAAATTTGCTCTTATAATCAACTCAAAATCTGCAACGTGCAAAAATCTGAATCCGAAAGAAGATCCCTCATAATGAGGTGAATGTACAATATATAAAACTCTTAACCCTAATTTAGATTCCAAATCATGCCTAGGAAAAATCAGTCAAAAATGATAAAAACTATGAAGAAGCCTCTAAAAACTGCTCTCAACCACCTGCCCAACTAATAGATAACTGGAAAACTACCTCTAGCTCCTCAAAATCATGCACAAAAACCAAACTCAGATCCCTCAAATAACCCAAAAAAAATAGCATCTAAAACTCCTCATAATTATGCAAAATATGCATAAAATAGGCTCTCATCATGAATTGCATGCAAAATTGCCCTTAACTCCTCCATAAATCACCAAAATAGCACTAAAGTACCCCATCACTGCATGAGAAGATCAACCTATTCTTAGTCTCCAAAAATGGCTCCATACTCAACTCTTCATACTGCATGTAGCGTTTAGTTATCTCAAATAGTCCATCTTTGCTAAAAATAGAACCTGTCTTTGCATGAACATCTCCTTGGAGTTCAAAAAGTATTTGCTAAAAAGCTCTCCTTGCATTTAGGCATTTAACTCCTCTTAATTCCCTTTATTTAATTAATAAAATCAATGGTTTTATAGTTGCAACCACTTGATAAATTAATTTTACAATCAAAACTTCTTTTTATTATATTTATTAATATTAACGTGTTTATTATTATATTTTATCAATTTTCTACACGTTAGTATTAATAAGTATAATAAAGGGAATATATATATATATATATATATATATATATATATATATATTTGTAAGTATTGTATATATTAAATGATTAATTATAAAACTCAGTTATATATATAATATTTATAAAATATATTTGTTTATTTAAGTTATATATACATTTTATAATATTGGCATTTATAATGTTTAATGCATATATAACTTAAATTGTTTTATTTTTAGTTAGTTTAGTTTTATGAACAAAGGAGTTTTCAAAATAAATAAACTCAACCCTATTGCATGGACCCGAAGGCAAGAAAGTTAAAAGGAAAAAGGGCAGATTTAGTTTTAGTTTTTTATGTCATTTGGCTTTGGCGTTCACGCATGAAGGGAATGAGGGTTTGTGAAACCCTAGCCTTCATGTAGAAATTTGTTGTGATTTTGTTTTTTGCTGGTCTTGGACACCATGCTTTGAGTTCAGGTTTAATTTTCCATGCAATTCTGCTTGTTGTTCTGAATTTAAATGGATCTTTGGTAGCGAATATGGTTGCCTCTCATCAGTTATTCATGCTGGGTTGTTTCTCTTTGTTATGAGATGCCATATTTCTACTAGACGACATGCCATTTTGCTAGTTGTATGGAAAAACTCTGCTATACTTCTTGGCGTGACTTTATTGCTGTATTGTGGGGCGACTTTTTCTTTTCTTGGGCTATGGATCTTCAATGGCTTGAGCTTGCCACTTTTGCTAGTTTATGTAGTCGTGGATGCCTTTCTTTCATGGTTAAGTATGAACATTGTACTCTTTGGGTTTAGGGCTCTTAGATGCCATATCTATTATACATACGAGTTCCATTTTTTGTTGTTGATCACATCAGAGTTCTCTCTCTATCTTGCCATGAATTTGTTGATTTAAAGTCCATGCTTCTCGACTGGGGTTTCTTTGTGCTGTCAAATTCATGAGAGCTTCCTTCATTTGGTTAGAGTCTTGGATGCCGTCACACTAGTTTAGATTTATGAGTTTTGTCTTTGCTTATATTATGGTTTCCAAATACTGTATCACTGTTGTTGTAACTCATAAATCTTGTATTTACTATTGATTTTTCATGCCATGTCTCATGTTGTATAATATATCTTGATGGTTGTAGATATGATGACTACTGTAACACTTCCATTTTATGATTATTTCTTTGCTGAAAGTTAAGAGAATACATTATGGGAAAGAGATGAGGCATTTTGTTGTAGCGTATAATGCACAAACCTTTCCTTTTAAATCTCTTTCTTGATTTGGGTTTACCGATATACATGACCATAAACTTGTTGCTATATCTTATATCTTTGTATTTCACCATTATTCTTCTCTTAGCACCTATTGTTGCAAGTCTTCATTATTACTTGCAGGATCTTTAGCTGAAGCTCTTTCCTCACACGGAGGACCTCATAAAGCACTTTAACCCAACACTTAAACCTTCATTTTTTAGAAAGCCTACATCTCGGCTATTTGAACAAAGTTATCAAATGAACCTGGAAAATGCTTGAATGTAGTATGCAAGTTTTGAATTTGAGATTCTTTATTTTTCCTTGAATGCTTTACAACAGTTGTATCCTCTATTTGATGATTCCCTCTCATGCTTTAGTATTGGAATTCTACAAAATTGTGAATTTTGATTGAATTTATGAAATCCTTTGCTACACCATCTGTTGATCCATCATTTCAGCATAATGTTGCTTCATATTGGTTATGGATAAAAAACATGTAACTTCTATTTTTGTTTATTCATAATAAGCTAAGTTCACATTTCATGTCTACTTGATGCTAGTTGGAACCTTTTCCTAATTGAAGGTAATACTTGTATTGAATGAAGTCCATAACCCCACAACCATAGCTTTATTCTAGAGATTTTTGTTTGTTGTTGTATATGTGATTATATGTTATGTTGGTGAAATCATGAGATTTCTGGTTATGCTTTGACCATTTTGCTACCAAATATTATGTTGAAAATATTCTTGTTGTTTTAACATAAAATTTGTAGTTTATTTCCTTATATTGTATCTCATTCACCTATATGCTCATATGCTGAATATCTAATTTTTTAATGACAACAAATAATTTTTTTCTATTTGTGTTATAGCTTGCATTACACTTATCCCTGACTGCATACTTGTAAAGATCTAATTCCTTTAGCTTGTAGACTCAGAATTCTATATGCCCTCCATGATTTGACTGAAAGGTTTCATACCTATAACACATGTACGTCCCTTTAATAATCTCCTCATGTCTTCAATCTCCTACTATGGTTCAACTAGAAGGTCCCATACTTCTAATTTACATATGCCCCCTCAATAGTCTCCCCATGTCTTTAGTCTTTGCCTCTACATGATTCAGTTGAAAGGCTTCAAGTGTGTAATTTATGTAAGATCCTTCGAAAACCTCAAAAGTCATACCTATATCTGCACATGGAACAAACTCATTAGCATAAACATGGTTTATTTTTTAGATTTCTCTCTAGCCTTCTTGTCTTTTCATATAGTTATCTAAATAACCATATTGTAGGAATAGTAGAGTATAGATGATTAGAAAGATCTCCATTGCTCAGTTCATATGAGCTGACCCTTCTCTTCTTTAATTTTTGCAGGTTTATTCCCAAATGGAGATGTGAGCTCAACCCTTCAACATTTAGCACAACAAATCTTCCGTTCAGGCAATGGATGCCTTTCCTCTTATCTTTTTTCAATACTTTTCTATTTATACAATGTGTTTATTCAGATATTATGTTAGGAGCTGAGGATGCTTGTGGTATTTGAATGCATTGTATTTAAGTATTGTGTAAAACTTGAACACTTTGTACCTTATCAAAATAGTTTTGAGTATTTTAATAAAAATGTACTATTTGGTACTTGTATTCTGAATAAAAGTGATCAATTTTCTTGTTTACTAATTCGTGTACTTTACTTTTTGCATTCTTTTCATTCTGTAATATGTATTCTCAACAACTAAAACACACTTAGTTTAGCATATAATAGAGCAATTTAGGAGGCATGTTAAATTGGTAACATTTTTGGCGACCTCTCAGGGTTGTCTGCCTGCTAAATAGTAATAGACCAGCTACCTTGTAAATCCATTGGGTATAGAGTCATCTTTAGCGTTTAGAAAACTAAACCTTCTCAAAACTAGAAAAATACCAAACTGAAAAACATTGCTGAAATAAACACACCTCACCACACCAAACTAAAAACTGAAAGCAAATCTGTTAGTTGCCATAGGATCCTGTAGTTGTTCATTTTGATAACTAGGATGGAACTGTATCACAACAAAGAGATAAATATGGTTTCTTTTATTATCTCTTTTCTGTGGCAAAACAATTATATCGTGGTTGTGAGGACTAATAGCTATTGGTTGTTATGACACCTTGCAAATTTGGCTAAAATTTTATTGAAAACAACTACAAAACTTCAACTGCTAAGCTTGAATCTGTACCTTGCATCATGACAACAATGTGGTGTGTCATTTATGATTGTACTAGGGTGGTATGCCAACTGTTTTGGAGTGACCATACCTCCTATTTTTCAATATTTTCATGTTTTATATAGCGGTATATCAGTATAGTATGATGGTGGATAATACATCATCTTACTATTCTGCAGCAAGATACTTATTCAAGTCAACCATAATTCAAAATCATAATTTATACTTGTTGTTTTTCTAAAAATATTTCAAAAGAATTTGTACCAGCAATATGCTTGAATGTTCTCTAATTTCCTTATAGTTGAATGGCTGAAAACTACACCATGTCATCATGAACCTATTATGAACCCATGGGGTATGTATGATTCAGGGCAATGGAATTCATTCCATGCTTTGTATGATATGTACCTCATGTGTTAATGGTAGATTGATAATGATTTGTTGTAGTTTCTAGTTTTATTACTAACAACTAACAACTAACATGCTAAAAACTTAAATATGGATGTGTTGAAGCAACACTTATTGAAATCTAAAAACTAAATCACACCTAACCTACCCTAAGCTAATCAATCATCAAGATCCTCAAATACATCCATTTACTGAGTGATTGAAATAGCTTCCTTTTCTAACCAATAGAGGGTAGATTTCATGCATCCATACAACTAAAATGATATAGTGTGTGAGTGAAACTATTAACTATACTTGAAGCATATCCTAAAAGTAATAAGCTAGTTCACCTACCTCTTGAATCTGATCAAAATTAACACATGTTTGAGATGCATATGTAGGTGGGAGCTTCTCTTTAATATCTGAAGCTTCATGTTTCAGATCCATCCTAGCACAATGTCTAATAGGGTAGCCCTTTGTGATGATAAATTCTAGCTTACTCTTTCTGATTTTAACCTTTTCAACCTTCCTTTCAACCATAACATCAAATTGATTTGGAATATTAAATTCAAGAGAATCAAGAGGCAAGGGTATCATTTCATATACCTGATATTGCTAATCGAAAATTACCTCCTCCAATGGTATCATATCATTATCAAGGAAAGAACAAAAATCTTCAATAATGCTTTCTTGGTCCTAATAAAAAATCATACCTTTGATATCAACAATTTTCTGATTGACCTATTCCTCATACACCAAAACTGTGTTTGTTCCTACTTCTTGGCATCTCTCTTGAACATTGTCTTCATGTTTATCCCTTTGAACTAGTAATAAATCAACTTTATTACTGCATTCTTGTTGATTAAAGATTGATAAATCTACTTGTTCCAACATATTTTTATTATTACCAATAATAGATAAAGAGACTACAACCAATGCATCAACTTGAACTTGAATGTCCCTAGCAGTTTCCTCAATAATAACTATCTATACTTGATTTGCCTTATCTATTGATACACAAGGAATGTCTAATTCTGTACTAAATACTTCCATTTCATCCCAAATAGCAGCCTCTGTATCATCATTTTCAACCTCAAAAAAGATAGGATTGTTACATACTTTAGTAGAACTATCTTGAATGACCAAAATAGTTAAATCATCTTCCTCTTCTTGTTGTCCTGAAGTCAATGTATATATTTTTTGATCTTCCTCTTGTTCAGCATGAATCTCATCTTCTTCCTCACTTACAAAACTAGGGAGCTCATTAAACAAATCAAGTGGACCTTGGAAACTATCAACTTTTTTTATATGAGAAACTTCTTGTGGTGGATCTAATTTTTCAATTTTAACTTGTTGTTTAGGAAGAAAATCATTAAAACTTGAAAAATCAAACTTACAAATCACCTTAACATGCTGAATTGGAACATTCGAAATTGATTGAGCTTCAGGAATGAGTTTTTTATATGACAATATCTACTAAAGTACATGTTCTTCCTTTTCTTGTTTGATGAAGCATGGGCAATTTGAATTTTGAATTTGAGTATCTTTTAAGTTTTCATATGAGGTTTCCAACCTTCTGATTATAATCTTTTGATCTTGTAGCTCCTTGTCATGAAATTCTTCATGTGCTCTCAATTTCCTTTGAAAACCTTCTTCATACTTTTGACATCGTACCTCATACTGTTGTTCTTTTTCAAGAAGAAGTTATTCATAGTGTCTTCTTTCTTTAGCCAACTAATTTCCAAAACTTTTATGCATTTCTTCAACTTCCTACTCATGAATGTGGGCTTGATGAGGTAACTCATCCATATGTGCTTGAAAGTCCTGCTGCCTCTTAAGCTCATTTATTTGATTGTTAAAATCTTGCAACATATCTTTTAATTTGTCATGTCATTTTATAGTCTCTTTAAATTCTAGGATTTCACATTGAATCTCAGAATCTTGAGTCTGATAACAACTTTGAGCATTTGGATAAACTGTTGTTGGAGTAAAATTAGCATTCTGAATATGTGTATATGACTAATAAGGATCTTGATATACATTTTTATCATAATATGAAGATGGGTACACTGACCTACCATAATAATTTGACATATTTGCTCATATAGTAAGCCAGAAATTTGAATATAAAATTGTAATGAACATACCAACAACTAATCCTATGAAACCAAGTGAATTCTTCCTTTGCCGAGTCGCCAGGTGTGTGTAAATTCTACCTCCAAAGGCTTTAATACTGATCTTCACACCAAAAACCAGTAAATTTTTGTGACTCAAATGAACTAAGAATTAGTTCATGTCCTACTGGGTGTGCCAAAAATTGTTGTCAATCTACTCATATAGTAAGCCAAAAATTTGAATATAAAATTGTAATGAAAATGCCAGCAACTGATCCTATGAAACCAAGTGAATTCTTCCTTTGCTGAGTCACAAGGTGTGTGTAAATTCTACTTCCAAAGGATGTAATACTGATCTTCACACCAAAAACCAATAAATTTATGTGACTCAAATGAACTAAGAATCAGTTCGTGTCCCATAGGGCGTGCCAAAAACTATTGTCAATTAGGATTGTGCCTATAACAAGATGCATAATCTAGCCATCCTATTGAAACATGGAAACTCTCTCAAATGATAGGTTGTCCTAAAATAAGAGATCAATCTCCAAAAGCTAGGCTGATTCCTAAACAATGATCACCTAATCCTAAATTATATGTGAGATAAGGATTGAGAAGTGAATGACAAATAATGAATACCAACCTAAATGAGGTGATGCACTGATGGTTTTGAATGTAACTTTAATCAAATCAACACAAATTATGAAAGACACAATTGATTCACAATACTAAAACAAACATGCAACCACAAAAGTGTTTCTATGCAAGGACTAGGATCTTTTTCTTTGATAGGAAAACCTAGGTTTTGCCAATTTTTTGTAAAAAGAACAATGATCACAAACAAAGACCTATAATCACAAGTATCAAAATTCAAATTTGCAATAAGGAATGTAACTTAAATAAAGGCAAACACAACATGAAAGTAAATTTTTTTACAATATTGCAAGAGAATCAATACCGCTGAATCTCCATAACCAATGCTGAAAAAATCTCTGCTACAAATTTGTTCTTACAATCAACTCAAAATCTACAATGTGCAAAAATATAAATATGAAAGAAGATACCTCATAATGAGGTGAATGTACAATATATAGAACTCATTACCCTAATTCAGATTCCAAAATCATGCCTAGGAAAAATCAGTC